>JAZGTH010000013.1:8870000-10090000 GCA_036877525.1 Chromobotia macracanthus
ACCAGGCGACGTTCTTTCGCTGACTGTAGGGATCTGGAAGGGGTGTAAATGTGAATGAGTTTGTAAAGGTAGGTTGGTGCAGAGCCAGTAGTGGTTTTGTATGCAAGGAGTAGAGATTTTAACTTGATGTGCGCAGCAACTGGCAGCCAGTAATGGGCAATGAGAAGAGGTGTGACATGGGCCCTTTTAGGTTCCTTGAAGACCAGTCAAGCTGCTAATTCACTCTGAATTAGTTGTAGTGGTTTGAGTGCCCGTGTTGGTACGCCGGCCAGCAGAGCATTGCAATAGTCCAGCCTTGAAATGACAAGGGCCTGGACAAGGAGCTATGTTGCATGTTCAGTGAGGTAAGGCTGGATTTTTATACAGATTTTTATATAAGGCAAAATCTACATGAGCATGTTGTTTTGGCAATGTGGTCAAAAAATGTCAGCTGGTCATCAAAGACTACACCAAGGTTTCTGGCTGTCCTTGTTGGTGTTAGGTGGAGCCAAGCTGGACAGTGAAATTGTGTAAGGGAGTCAGTTTACCTGGAAAGATGAGGAGTCCATTCTAGGCTAGGTTGAATTGTAGGTGGTGTTTTGTCATCCAGGTCGAGATGTCTTCCAGACAGGCCGATATGCGACATAAGGAGACAGTCTGGCCGTCATGCAAAATGTTCAATATGCAAAATGTCCTCAGTTTCTTTTTTTAGGTTTAGTGACAGGTGTCAGATCAATAACAACACAAAAATACACCATCATGGAAACATTTGTTCAAATAATAGTTAAGCAGTTTCAGTCCACAAAGTTAACATAAAATGTGCATATACTTTTATATTTTGTGCATATACTCTGATTCACGTTATTTCCCAGAAGTGCTTACAGTATTAATTTAAACATTTTAAACATCTTGTTGTTTCTTGTGCACCTTTACTCCCACAGACATTTAATTGGAGCTTCACATTTTTGCAAGTGCTTGCCCGTTTTGCATGTGATCTGCAGCAGATGGTCAGAGACAGTGGACCATCTGAGGCAGAGACCAGTAATGATGTACAAACATGGCGCACACACACTCTTTGCTTGCCTATAGCAATTTCATCACATTTGCAGCGATTTATCCTCTTTTTCATAGAAATAATTTTCTCAGAGATCCCCACATCTCCCTCCTGATGAGAATCATTAGATCTTGTCAGGCTTCCAGTCATCTTTAGTGATACCCAAGCCTGATCCACTGTCATTTTATCAAACCAGAATGGAAAAGTCTCAAAGCAAACATCAATTATGCATGATCAGACAGGCTACTGGATAATGCCTAACTTTGGGTGACATCAAATGGAATGTAATCCTAGATGTAACAGAAAAATTCTATTTATAACATTTTACTCTATTTCTATTTGCTATGTGAAACTACCAAATACTTTTGCTCCAAAAAAATCTGACTACTCCAACAAATTTTTACATTAATTACATCAGTAGATCATAGTCTCAACAAAAAAGATGTATGCTAAGATCAAATACAGTAGTGTATAACACACTATTATCAATGATTATGTCTTTGCTAAGTGGAAATTTCCACAAAATGTCTCTATTAGATGCTCAATTATGCAATCTCCTGTATTAATATTTTATATTAAAGAAGCTATAAGGGTTATGTTACGATGGAGGCTCGAATGGATCCAATCGCCAGCAGAGGATCCAGCGGCCATTTCCCGATTAACCTCAGAGTTAACCACCCAGGCTTCACAACTGAGCATGCATTCACCAACAGCTCGTGTGATTAACTACCCTCACCGACGAGCTTGTTAAAACTCTCCAGGGAATGCAACCGCCTTCGAGAGATGCTATGGTGAGGCCACAGGCAACTTCTAATGTTCCGACAGCATCAGCCACCCATGTAAGTCCCAGATTGGCTTTCCCCAATAAATCTGATGGCAGCGCTTCAAGATGTAAGGGATTTCTATTGCAATGCTCTTTATTTGTGGACCAACAACCTGTATTATATCCCACGGACTCCAGTCGTATTGCTTTTGTTTGCTAATTGCTAACCAAGAGAGCGCTGGTGTGGGCTACAGCTGTCTGGAAATCTGATAAATTTTCTGATATGTTCCTGCAACTCTTTAGGGAGGTTTTTGATTACCCAGCTGATGGACAAACTCCTGGTGAGCGACTACTCAGCACTGATCAAGGTAAACTAATTGCTGCTAAGTTTGCACTAAATTTCTGTACTCTTGCAGCTCAGACTAATTGGACAGGTGATACCCTGAAACTGCTCTTTCGGAAGGGATTAAGACCAGAGCTACAAGCTGAAATAGCATGCCGTGATGAAGGAAAGAATCTGGGTGATTACATCGAACTTTCCATCCAGATAGACAATCTCATACGCTCTCGCCCATAATGTCCCCCGGAAGTGAACCTATGCAGCTGGGATACACACACTTGTCTCCAGAGGAGCACCAACGCCGCCTACAGCATCGTCTATGCCTTTACTGTGGTCAGCCCGGTCACATGAAATTACCTTTGCCAGAGAATCCCTTAGAATCACAGCATTGATTGATTCAGGGCAGCCGGGAATGTCATATCCCACACTTTTACTCGGCAGCATAACCTTAAATGATTGTCCTGTGATTCCTCTCTAGCGGTGAAGCCACTAGATGGACGACCCCTAGGAGATGGTCGCGTTCTACAAATAACAGAGAAGATTAAGTTGCGTGTTGGATTATTACATTCCGAAATTCTATGTAATACCTTCCTCTTAGTATGCTATCATCCTGGGATTACCCTGGTTATGTCTGCACGATCCAGTGATTTCTTGGAGAAATGGACAGATACTACAGGGGGGCCTTTATGTCATGATTCCTGCCTGGCCAAACTACTCCATGCGCTAACCTATCCAACCAGTCCTTACCTCAAGTGTTCTGCCCGAATATTTAGATTTACTCAAAGCCTTTAGTAAAAAGAAGGCATCACAACTACATTGTTCAATCAACTGTGCCTTTGATCTCGTCCCCAGTGCCATGCCTCCTAAGGGTCGGATCTTCCCCTCCCTTTCATAGCCTCGAACTCGGGTTGAGACACCCGAGTTCGAGGCTATGAAAGATTACATAGAAGAAGAGTTAAGTAAGAGTTTCATCCGCCTCATCACACATGCCTCCCAAAAATGGAGGTCTGAACCTGTATTGATTATCTGGTACTCACATTCCCCCTTCCCTTCTCTTATGAAAGACTCTACTAATTGATCTTCCAACTTCTGATAGGAGATGAATGGAAGATGGCATTCTCGACATCTACCGGTCACTATGAATACCTAGTCATGCCATTTGGATTAGCTAACAGTCCCTCGGTATTTCAGTCGTTCATGAACGATATCTTCCATGACATGCTAGACAAATGGGTAATTGTCTACATTGATGATATCCTGATTTATTCGAACACGCTGGAGAAACATACTGTGCACAGTAGATCAGTTCTCTGACGCCTAATCGAATATCAGTTGTACACCAAAGAAGAAAAAAGCGAATTTCATCAAACAAGTACTTCATTACTGGGTTACATTATTAGCCATGAGGAAGCTGTGATAGATGACAAGAAAGTCAAAGTCACTGAATGGCCTCAGCCGAACACTGTGAAACAGTTACAACGATTCCTGGGTTTTTACCAACTTCTACAGGCGTTTCATACCCAATTTCAGCACGGTGGCAGCTCCCCTAAATGCATTGACCAAACGTCAGTCATTCAAATTGGCTTGGACACCAGAGGCACAGCAAGCTTTTTCAGATCTTAAAAACCGTTTCACCTCAGCCCCAGTTCTCAAGCACCCAGATCAGGGGTGGGGGGGGTGGTTGTGTGTGGTCTCTGTTACGATGGAGGCTCCCCCGAACCACCAGAGGGACCTGAGTATTAGCTTTCAGTTTGGACTACATTTCCCATAAGGCCACATTCCTGGGGCTGATTACTTCCACACCTGTTCCTCATTTCCTCTGCTATATAAACCTCATGTTTACTTATCTACTTGTGAAGTTTTGTTGTGCCCTGGCTAACATTTCTGAGCGTTTTCACTGGTTCTGGATTACCCATTGTTACTTGGATTGTTTATCATTACTCTGATTGTTTGCTACCTGCCCCGACTTTGGATTGTTTATTACCTGGATTGTTAGCCGCCTGGTTTTTGACCACTGCCTGTTTAATGTTGACGATTAGCCTAGCCTCTGCTACACCTGTTACTGTTGCTCGACCCTGCCTGTTTGACTACTCTTAATAAACTGCTGCGAATGGATCCAACCGTCTCTGTCCTTTCGTTACAGGTTATTAATCTGAAAGTTAATCAGACTAACACCATAAACACACAATGATTATGTAATGACACAATTAGCCCTAAAATTGACCATCTTGGTAGAATAATTGTATTTTAATAGCTATTAAAATATAAGAACAGATGTTTATGAATTCTAAATGGCTGTTGAGTAATGTAATGGTCACAACTATTTCATACACAGTGACACAAAGCAGAAAAGTATCATCTGTACAAGCACCATCTGTGAAAATAGTTCTAATCATTCTCTTACAGTACAGTATCTAAATTAGAAGTGTGCTTTACTTGACCCTGTAGAACCATAACATCTCTTTATGTGGCTGAGAGTGGCAATACAGCACAGATTCTGGGAAATTCTTTCACTCAGGCAAACGCTGAAGTGACAGAATCAAATCTCTCCTCTCTCTCTTAGCACCCTATGGCACTTCCTGGAGATACACCAGATGCGTTTGCAAAAGCATTTGACTCTGATGGGAAAGAAAATCTACACGTATGTACAATAACACACTTTCTGCATTCAACACTGAATCCTCCATGCTGATCTCTCAAGCTCAGCCATATTGGAATCAGCACATCCCTCTGTAACTGGACCCTGGACTTTCTGACTTTCAAAGGACAACCGGCATTCAGCTATCCACCATCGAGGATATTTATCTCAAGCGCTGTCTGGATAGGGCTAGGAACATCATCAAGGATGCCCCCCACCCTAACCATGGACTTTTCACCCTCCTCCCATCTGGTAGGCGGTACTGGAGTCTACGCTTTTGGACCAGTAGGTTCAGGAAGAGCTTCTTCCCTTGAGCTTCCCTTCCCTTTCCCAATGTACATATGTACATTGTTTAATGGTCAGGCTCTTCTTTCTTGCACTACCCATATTTTGCACATTCTGTACATTGTTCAACACTCGTACTATTTGCACTACTCATACACAACATTTTTGCACATATAACCATCTGTATTTGTATTGCTGCTGTTTTTCCTACCTCACTCATATCCTTATATTTGCACCCGCTGCTCATATTATGTTCATTTTCTTAAAAAATATTGTATATTTTCAACTCCCCTGCACTTATCTGTATATAAAAATCACTATATTCCTGCACGTCTGATTAGATGCTAACTGCATTTCATTTGCTCTGTACTTGGCATAATGACAATAAAGTTGAATCTAATCTAATCTAATCGATACCGGAGAATAAACAGTCCCCCATCAAAGATGCATGAAGTTAGCTCCCTAAGGGAACAAAATTCAGCAATATTACTGTCTAGAATGCAATGGTTTTTTAAATTAAAATGTGAAAACGATTATGGGTGTTTTTGTTATCCTTCTGGAGGTGACAGATAAATAAGATTACAGCAAATAAGCTATCCATGCCACCATTATACAACTGTGTACTATATTTCATGACAGACCATAGTCAGGTTAACTATAACTTACTTGACACTAACAGAAAATCAACACACAAATGTTAAACTTTTGGTAGTATGAAATCACAACTAGAATTACAGCGTGAAGATTTTTTGCACAGGATTTGACAAAGATGACACACGTTCGTCCCTTTGCACGCATGCAGAGGAGGTGAGCTTGTTGTTCACTTCACAACTACAGCTCCCCCTGCTGGCTAAAAAAGTAAGCACATAATTTAGACATGATTGTATGGAGTTAATTGAAAGTTGTCAAATAAAACATTTGCAGCGAGTAATACTGCAGTAAGTATAACATTGTCATCACTGCAAACCAGATTTTTTGGTTAAGTTAAAACAAAGCATGCAAGGTGCAATATTAATGGAACTATATATGGATTCTCCTCAAAGCCAAAGACAATTCTGAATATTTTAATGTTTTTGAGCTTGACAAAGGAATGCTTGACTTTACTAGCCCTGTCAACTAACACTGTAGACCATCAAACATACATCAGACACACAGACATGCCCACACAGGTGCTACAAACAAATCACATAGACAAATGAGTCTCAAGACAAGATTGTTTTCAGCTGTCAGCACACTCGACTATCTATAAGGTAAACATAATGATACATTACACTTCTATTTTATTAAGAAAGTGTGAAAATATTTCTTAATATTGTCCATTTTTTTAACATATATCCAGGTAATGCTATTCTTTTGGATCTCAATTTTTGAAAGATATCCAAAGTTGGAAAAGTGTGGACGCAAATGTGGATGAACACAACAGAAAGAGCATTAAGAAGAAATAATAAAAGCCTGAAAAGGCATGTGTACTGTCCTTGTGTGTGTGGAGTGAATGAGTTGATTTCAAGAGCATGCCCTCACCTCTGCCAGCCTTTTTGGAAAGCAAATTCTCTTGGCCATGTGTATGTCATTATACATGCAAATCTGGCAGAGGATTTTCCATGTCTTCTGAACATTTACATGGTCACTGATATACTGAGACAATATTAAAGCAAAGCACAAAATGGATTGGATAAAAGCATTGTTTTCTGTGACAGCATCCAGATGATGCATAGATAAGTAACTTGATTGTAGTGGATTATAGATACTTTCACTACAAATCTGTAAAAATCAGTAAATCGCTTGTCTGTTCCCTTTTGGCTCTCAAATCAATAAATCATTACTCAAACCACAACCTGCGGCAGGAAGTTTGAATACCAATTTTCCTCTCACTGCCCTTCACTCTTTGCTTTATGACTCCTAACCTTTGACCAATGACCCCTGATTTTCACAAGTACTCACAATCACAGCCCATGGTTGTCACTAAATAATGAAGAAAGTATGCTTTATCACTACACTTGCAAATTTTAACAACCAGACAAAGAGTCAAAACAGAAGTGCTGCATGCATTTGTACCAACATATCGGTGTGTAGACACTTACTGTTTTTATTTGCTATAATGTGTCTAGCATCTGTGCTCCACTCTGCTTTGATGTGCATATCTTTATTCAAGTTTTCTCAATAACAGCAAACTAGCCTAGACAAAAATATCCTATTTTGACTATTTCCAGTTGTTAAATGTTTGTGTTAATGTTAGTCCATAGCTCAAGTGATCTGTGGTTACTCTGCTTGGAGAACATAAACATACAAATACATAGACATGCATCCACTCAAAATTACCAAGTTGGTTAGAAGCAATTACAAAAATGGCTCATCATTGGTTTGCAGATGGCACTTGGTTTAATTTTTTTGTTGTCTAAAGCTGTAAAATTCATACGTTTTAAATGCAACTTAAGCATTCAAATCTGCCTCATATCTGGGGTATCCATAGCCTAAAGCTGTGTAAGCTTGATGATGGGAAATTGAACAGGAGATATGATACACCTGTATTACAATATCAGTGAAAGGCTTGGATCTTTAATAATAGGCAAATGCCTAGATATAGGGCTATGTCACATGCTATTTGGCTATGGTAGAATTTCCATTTTGGCATTTCAATATTGTGAATATATGTGGTGATGATGTAATACAGACCCACCTGGACCATCACACAGGCAGGTGTTGATGTGGTACTAAGCAGATCTGGTCATCTGTTACAGCATTTCTTCTCACTAAACTGATCAAGGACTGCTGTAGGGTGGCTAACACTACCCTTACATGCAAAAACAAGGAATAACCTGCATAGTCAAACTGTGTACAAGCACCTGGGATGAACACCTTTGTTAACAGAGTTTGCTAAGACAAGCATCACTGTAGCTTGTGTTCATAATTATCAACCTTCAGCACATAACTCATCCTACGCCATTTGTGCTATGAATGATACTTCAAACCAAGTGCCTTCAGTAGTAAAACTATAAACAGTACACTTACCTTGAGGGAGAGACCCAAGCGCTTTTGATTTGGGGGAAGTAACCAACTACCAACAACCCAGAATACTCTAGCAACAACTTGGCAACATCATGGCAACTACCCAGAACATCTAAGCAACCACCCAGCATGCACTAATAACAACTCAAAACACCTTAACATCATTACATTTTATGCAGGCATCACCTACATTTTTTTCAGAAAATGTAAAAATGTAGATACTAATCTGACGGACTGCTTTCAAGACACAGAAGCAAACAGCATTATATTTAAAATAAGCATTATAATCTGGAAGAAAAAAAACATTTTACAAATACTTAAAAATTAAGCATGCACTTTCATGCAAACGGACTAGCTGTTTTTTTATTAAATACCCCTGGAGCCACCAATGATCAAGTTTAAAGACACATTGGTCATCTAGGCTTGCTCGTAAAGGAACTCAAATGAACTGCTTTCCAATGACCAGCTTTACCTGTTAGTCAATGTGCCACATCAACCTATATATTACCCAATTAGATTTCAGTTATTTTATCTCACCTGAAGCATTTTTACAAATTTTTTAAAGGCAAAACAGAAAACTTCAGTAATTATACAGCGTATGGGGAAACACTGCATTTGTGTTTTTGACTGTCTGTTTCACAAGTGAGCTGCCACAAAGATTTACAAGAAATGAAAGCATGATGTATAGAAGAGAGCGAAACATGATGCTCTCTCCTACACAACACCACCATTTTCCACAATCAGCCATTAACCACAACTTTCTTTTTCATCGATGAGCAGGTCATCATCTGACCTGAAGATGTTGAAGATGTTTTCTCGATGACCTTACAGAGCAAGGAGGTGACCCTGCCCAAAGCTTTGCATGCTGATTTCCATGTGTTCCATTCATGGCAGTGAATGTGTTTCGACCCTCCAGAGCCATAAAGAGTCAGACACTGAAGCAGACTTGATGCAAAGGACGCTGCTGGCGGAGATGGCCATAAAGTGAGTCCCTCATTATTAATGATTCAATCAATATTTTTACTGGTAATATTTATTTGGAAAGAGATTTCATATAAGCTCTTACAGAAGTTCTCATAGAAACATAGAACAGACAGATTTGATTCCATGTAATGGTTAGAAGCAATTTAAGCCTCACAAACTATTATTATTAATTGTATACCATTTGATGCATGAAATGCTAGGATTTTGTAATATATTTGTAATTTTTATCACTATTAGCTTTACTAGTGAAGGATCTCCATGTAATTTTCAAGGGTAGATTTTGCTGCTTTTCTCAGGAACCTGTTAATGATGTGTACACCTGGGGGGAGTCCATCGAGAAGCTTCTGGACTCTAAATGTAAGAAAAGCCTTTACATTCAGTTCTGAGGTTCTGGGTTTAAATCAGTATATAACCCTTTTCAACTATATACTCCATCCATCAATTCTCTAAACTCATATGTTCTCTTTATGGTCAGGGGGGTTGGAGCCTATGCCAGCCTCTCAGGTCATAGGCAGGGTACACCAATTTCACACCTAATGTTCTCTACTAGAATCTTAATTTATTTGTGCCAAGTGGAAAACACTGGACATTTTGGTTTACTGATACTGTTTTGAAGTTTTGAAACTTTCTTATTTCTGTGCTGTTGAGATTAATCTTTTTTAAAATATACTTGCATACTGCAAAAACATACTGCTTTGATGTTGGGGCCATTCAACAGAAAAATCTACAAAAAAGGATTCTGGTTGATTCCTATGGATTGAAGTTTTTCCATACATAAGAAAAAATTAAAGTAGTCAGTGTTAAGCTTTAAATGTGTAATCTTAGACACTGATGTAAGCACATTTAGAGTTAAAATTATATTTAGGCATTTTTGGAAAGTTTGTTTGCCGTTTGCCTGTTTGTTGAAAGTAAATACTACTGGATTAATATGCAGATGAGCTGTCCCTTGCTGAGGGATTGACAAGCAGGATGCAAATGTTTAATAAAATAAGTTTGCAAAAGTGTTTGCAAACATTTGACTTCACACTGGGTCAGAAATGCATGATTCCTTGTGAATATTGTCGGGGGGTTTCCTTCATTTTAAATAAAAGCCAGTCAGATCTGCTCTTGGTCTTACTGTTAAAGCCAGTCATTTTCAGTTGATGTTTGAAGATCATGGAGCATATTTACTGCAGCCTTTCAATCTTCCTCTGTCAATAATCATTTTGGTGTTGCAGTTAAAAAAATACATTTTGCAGTATATAACTAAAACAACTTTAAACTTTATATTTCATATATCAGCTGCATTAGAAAAGCAATTTGAATTCAAAAGCTATTTCTTATTTAAAAAGTAATTGTCTTCTGATCCTCTCTAATAATGTCTGGTGCTGTGTGTTACAGCGGGACAGCTGGCTTTTCAGGAATTCTTGAAGTCTGAATACAGTGAGGAAAATATTCTGTTCTGGCTGGCATGCGAGGAATACAAAAAGATCACAAGTGTACCAGAAATGATCAGCATGGCAAACCAAATATACACTGAGTTTGTGCAAACAGAAGCACCCAGACAGGTGAATTATAACAATTACATCAATTTGTGCTCTCCGGACAAACTCTTTAAAAGCATTAAAACTTAAAAACATTTTGGTTTTGCTGCTCAAAAGTCACTTAGAGAGTTCCTTGTTTTTTTTTAATGTTTAGTGTAACCATCCCCAATGCCAAGTGTGCCTCGATTGTAGAGTAGTGAAACTGTAGAGTAGTCACTATAAAACCATTTTTAAAAATTGCTTTGTTTTCAGGTCAACATAGATTCTGGCACTCGTACAAACATCACAAACAACATCTCAGAGCCAAACCTGAACTCATTTGATACAGCACAGAAGATGATCTTCAGTCTAATGGCAAGAGACTGCTATCCCAGGTTTCTTAAGTCTGACATCTACCAGGCTATTCTGCAAAAGCAAGGAAAGCGATGACTTCATAATGGTACACTGTTACTATTGGCAGTAACGGCTTGTAAATGTTAATTTTATATTTGGTAAGAATGACCTTTTTTTAGTTTGGGACTAAAATAGCTCTATTGTCATCATTATGTTGCCATTAAAACTTTGAAGTAATA
Organism: Chromobotia macracanthus; assembly: GCA_036877525.1. Classification (NCBI taxonomy): domain Eukaryota; kingdom Metazoa; phylum Chordata; class Actinopteri; order Cypriniformes; family Botiidae; genus Chromobotia; species Chromobotia macracanthus. The sequence goes on from JAZGTH010000013.1 coordinate 8,881,145, forward strand.
AACTGGCAGACCACTAATGCATGTTCTACACACAGTAAATGTCTCCGTATAAAATTCTCTTAAGGCAGTTTGTACTCAAATGTATGTTTACAGTGTCAGATTAGGGCCTTTTCAGATTTTTATGCACTTTCATTCCCAATTTTTCCACTGTTCAGGAACTAATATTTGTAAAATATGTTGCAAATCACCCTATGTACTATTCACAGGTTGTGTTATGGACCTGAACTAAGTCATTTTATGGTTTTCTAGTTATATACACACTGTTGAGAAACAGCATTCAAAAACAACAAGACAGTAAGTCAAAACTATAGATTTTTTACCCCAACTTGTACAGCCATTACATCTATAATTCACTTTTACCAGTGCAATCTATTGGTCAGAGAATTTGTCAAGCAGTTGTTTATTATCATTGGTAAAGTAATTCAATTTTCATTATTTTGAAAAACCAATGCTTTTGCTATTTTTTCCTTATGATTGATGTTGTTATGACTGTCATGAGGAAATGTATTGAATTAAAAAAAAATTAATTGACTCCCTTTTATCTATGCAAGACCAAAGTGGATTACATATATAAAAAGAGGGAAAAAATGAAAGAAATTAAAATCTAGCATTTACTATTGTAATATCTTAATTTTATTGTGCATTACATCATGCAAAGTGACTAACCTCAATTTGTTTTTATGTGCTGAAATTGTAAAGCTTTTGTGATCCCAAATTGCTGTCTGTTCAAAATATTAAGTCCTGATTATTTCACAAATATGATTCAGAAGGTCAGGTTAAAGTCATGGATCATGGACTATTTGACACCACAAAAATCACTATTTCAAATTGAAAGATTAGCCTAGTTCTCGCTCAAAAGTGCTCAATTTAGGTGTGCGGTATCTTGTAAAAATATGTTTTAAGGGGACTAATATGATTGGCTGGGTGGTGTTACAAGATTGCTGATATTTGTTATAGTACTGGGATGTTTCAGTGTTTGTCACTCTGTTCGTCTTTGTTCATAGAGTATATGAGATAGGAGAGTTTATTAAGTATTTAAACTCACCCCCTTGTGGTGGTGACTAATTTGAACTAATTCAAATTATCAAAATTCATAACAATTATCAAAAACTATCAAAATTAGGAAGATGCATAGAAATTTTGCAAATTATGCACGAAGTGTGGTGTGTGAAACGACTGTCAAAAATACGTCAGCAAGGTCACAGGCGTTACTATCCGAGGGAAGCGCTAACTCACCGTCTCAGGTAAGTTTTTTTTTTTTCAAATTCGGACATGTATAAGAGTTAATAACAGAGAGAATTTTGTCTAAGTAATAAATGTCAACACAAAAGTCAACACTTAAAATTGCTTATTCTTTTATGTAGACCTATTTCATCCCGCTACAGGCTGCAGTGATGACCTCCTAAACAGCTGTATTCTTTAAGCACCTACATGTACTCTGAGAGCTAATCTTACCTACTATAGTTAAACTATCTCTGTAATACTATTCCTCTCTGTTATTAGTGATATATCCGAATTTGGAAAAAAAAAACTTACCTGAGACGATGAGTGAGCGTTTGCCTGCTGATCCGCCATTTTGGCGCAAGTGGTTTTAAACGGTGGCGGGGCGCATGCGAACTTCGCTGAATAGATTCATCTTCCCGTGGATAGTAATGCCTGTGACCTTGATGACGTATTTTGACAGTTGTTTCACACGCCACACTTCGTGGTAGTTATTCGCATGTTGTGCGTGTAACAGAGATGTGAAAAACAAGCGTTGTGTCTGTAAACTGTCGTGGCCGTAGATTTACCGTAGAAGAACAGAATTACATACAATACTTTTAAATTACGCACGAGTAAATTCAAATGACACAAATGTTTTGCGTACGATTATTTTTTACAGTGATTTTATTCCATAGAAGTGTCCTGTATGCTTTTCACATTGAAGGTGGCAACCCAAGTTTGAAATTAACCTTTATTGGTTTATTTCAAACCACCTTATATCCGCACTAGGGAGCAAATATGCTGTTTGTAAAACGACTGTGAGCGTGTTGGCTGCATGCATACATACACTCTGCCACGTGGTGGCGTCAGATAATTACACTCAATGCTTTTTTGCAATAGAGCGCTAACAATCTCCCATGCAGTGACATCATCCCGAAAGTATAGCGAACAGGTAAATTTCCACTATAGCGATAGTTTTACACCATGCCAATTTAAATATGTGGGAACGTTCTCTCTGTAGTAAAAGAAGTGCTCAATTTGTAGACAAGGTGTTATGACAGATATATTTAATCTATATATAGGAGTAATAAGAATGATTAACTTGACCTATCTGTGGCTCATATATTTTAGTCTGATGTCTGAAAAACTACTTCTGTCCTATTTTCATTTCACCTGTCCAGATTTTTCTGCCTTCAATTCTATCACAGACATTGTGATTGGTATTGGAAAACAATACCAATCACAATTGGGGTGGAAATCGACTTTAAGGAGTGATCAGCTGTACAATAAAATGACCTCTGCAGACATCTAGTGTCATCCTTGTTTTATTTCTTCAAACACTGGTACAGCTGCCGGCCTAATTTTATTAATGATCATATTCTGCACAGAGGGTCATTACAATTCACATAATATTTTTGCCTTACTGTTTTAAATGGCACAGTATTTACACTCAAAATCAATCTATGAATAGTTTCTTTGGTTCAGGCTGGAAAAGGAGGATCTTTAATCATGGAGGGAAACTTGGTTAACAGACACACTGGATGTAGTGTACCTACAATGATATACAGCATGTATTGTTGTTATGTTTGTTATATGTAATATAGTTACAGTAGGTCCTGACTCTAAATAGGACAAACCTACGCAAGGATGGTCTAGGGGAACATCAAAAACAGAAGTGATACTCTTGACTTGAATGGGGCTTTCTGTTGTGTTATTGTGTCATGCATCAGGAGACAGTACCTTTCTTTTCTTCAGCAAACTTCCCCCGTGTATGTCTATAGAGCCTATATAAAAATACAGGCTTTCTGCAATATTATGTTTTGCAATAAACCACAAGTAAAACCCCCAGCAACTCCAACAGCTACCTGAACTAGCAGTATATGCTAGTGTTTTGCTGTTTGCTACTTATAGTGATATAACTACCCTGTAGCAGCTGTGAATAAGCACAAGCTTTGATATACATACAGATAAACATTTAGTTGTGTCAGATTCATAATTCTAGTTAAATGACCCAACCAGTTCAGTTTAGCTGTTGGCTATAAATAAAAAAAATACTAAAATGATTTACTGTATAGTGCAAAAAGGCCAAAAATGGTGTTAGATGACCTGACTGACTACAATGCACAACAGATAAGTGTGTAGTTTTCATGATGAAACAAGCAAAACAACCTTAAGATGCATGTATCAAAATAAACATGACAATTATGTATTTTCCTACATAGGCAAACACAGACAAAGCTTGTATATCAAAAGGTCTGCTGTAAAAGTCAGCATTTGCTTATCGCTGTGAAATTTCCAGTCTGATTTGCATCTGAACATTTACACAGACCCTGTGTGTCCAAACTAGTTAGCGTCACACCAAAACTTCCTCTTTCTTTTGTCGTTGGGTAGTGCTAAACTGATGACGCTAAGATGATACTGTATAAAAGGGTTGTAAAGACATCCCACTCATTTTAAATGAAATGACCTAAAGATAACTGATAACACTACAACACTGGACACATTTTAAAATAAGGATGCCAACCATATTGTCACCTTCAATGGACATGAACAATATGAACAAGGAGGATCAAATTGTCAACCCAGGGTAAGGTTTTTTCACCCACACAAGAATTGTTTAGGTTTTAATTTGTATTGTATTTTAAATTTTAAATTACAACCCCAAATCAGAAAAAGTTGGGACAGTATGGAAAACACAAATAAAAAAAGAAAGTAGTGATTTCTAAATTTACTTTGACTTGTATTTCATTGCAGACAATACAACAGCACATTATTTAATGTGTTCCTCATGATTTTTATTGTTTTTTCTTCAAAAAAACACATTGCAACTTCTTTTTCAAAAAAATTCTTGGCAACACATTTCAAAAAAGTTGGAACAAGAGCAATTTAGGGCTAGTAATCAGGTAAATTGGTTAAATAATGATGTGATTTGAAACAGGTGATGTCAACAGGTGATTGTAATTATGATTTGGTACAAAAGCAGCATCCAAGAAAGGTCTAGTCCTTTAGGAGCAAAGATGGGCCGAGGATCGCCAGGTTGCCAACAAATACGTGAGAAAATAATTTAATAATAATTTATAATTAAAACATAATTAAAAGATTCAAGGAATGTGGAGGAATTTCAGTGCGTAAAGGACAAGGCCGCAAGCCTAAGCTGAACAACCGTGTTCTCCGATCCCTCAGGCGGCACTGCATCAAGAATCATCATTCATCTATAAGCAATATCACCACATAGGCTCAGGACTACTTTGGCAAACCTTTGTCAAGTACCACAATACGTAGTTACATCCACAAATGCCAGTTAAAACTGTACTGTGCCAAAAGGAAGCCCTATGTTAACAGTGTCCAGAAGCGCCGTCGACTTCTCTGGGCTCGGAGGCATCTGAGATGGACCATCACACAGTGGAAATGTGTACTGTGGTCAGATGAATCAGTATTTCAGGTATTTTTTGGGAGAAATGGACGCCGAGTGCTCCGGACCAAAGAAGAAAAGGATCATCCAGACTGTTACCAGCAACAAGTCCAAAAGTCAGGGTCTGTCAAGGTATGGGGTTGTGTCAGTGCCCTTGATAAAGGTAACTTGCACTTCTGTGATGGCACCATTAATGCTGAAAAGTACATAGAGATTTTGGAGCACAATATGCTGCCTTCAAGAAGACATCTTTTCCAGGGACGTCCATGCATATTTCAACAAGATAATGCAAAACCACATTCTGCACACATTTCAAAGTCCTGGCTGCGGAGGAAGAGGACACAGGTACTTGACTGGCCTGCCTGTAGTCCTGACCCGTTTCCAATAGAGAATGTGTGGTGCATTTTGAAGTGCAAAATGCGACAACGAAGACCCCGTACTGTTGCCCACCTTAAGACTTGTTTGCACTTCTTCACTTGCTGTCTTCAGTCCCTAAACGTCTTTTAAGTGTTGTGAAAAGGAATGGCAACATTACAAAGTGGTAAATGCTTTACTGTTCCAACTTTTTTTGAAATGTGTTGCAAGAACCTAAATAGGAATTTTGAAGAAAAAACAATAAAAATCATGAACACATTAAATAATGTGCTGTTGTATTGTCTGCAATAAAATACAAGTCAAAGTAAATTTAGAAATCACTACTTTTTTTATTAGTGTTTTTTTGGGTTGTATGTATGACACTGTTATGGATTTGGTTAATTTATCTATATATGAACAAATTTAACTCCTCAGGAAACCAGACAAGTGCCGTTTTCGTTGCCTGATGACGAAGTAAGCTACTTTCACTGTGCTTTTAGTCTTGTGGCATAACCACCATAATGTCCTTTCTTACAGTGTTCTTTTATCCAAACAGACTGAACCCTTCTGAGATACTGCTATGGTCCCAGTCACTGGAAAACCTTCTTAGATCAAAATGTAGGTATTATATGCTATTAAGTAAACTGCATTGCATGTAATACATGTCACATAATCCACATAGCCAATTAGAATTTTATATTCACCTACATTTTATCACTGAGCATTTATGAGCATGCCATGCTAAAAAGACATTCAGCTTGCTTATTGTCATGTTAAACCTAGTTAGCTGTATTTAGTGCAAAGAGGACAGCTCAGGTATTGTTAGTTTCCAGCTAAAGAAATAAAAGTAAGAGATACAGATTTATCTTTACCCTTCTTTAAATTAGATGGCATGGCAACTTTCCACACCTTCCTCAAGTCAGAGTTCAGTGATGAGAACATTGAATTTTGGCTTGTTTGTGAAGACTTCAAAAAGATCAGGAGTTCATCCAGGCTGAACTCAAGGGCCAAGAAGATATTTGAACATTTCATAAAGGCAGAGGCTACTAAAGAGGTAAGCACAGTGTGAAGACTTCAACATGCTTGTAATGAGTAGTGCATCACTGTTGATATGACACATTTCATTGCTCTCCCTTTCACCTCAGATAAACATCGACCACAGAACGAGGGATCTCATCACACAGAACATTCAAGCTCCCACTAGGCAGTGTTTTGATAACGCTCAAAAGATCGTATTTGGTCTTATGGAGAGGGATTCATATCCACGGTTCCTTCGCTCAGATATCTACAGATCGCTTTTGGAATCAGTGTTAAATAGGTTCAAGGTCTAAACATCAAAAACAGTGGGACTCTAAAAACTCAATATGCTTTGTCGGGCTGCCGGTGCAGTGGACAAAATGGCCAAAGGACATTTTGGTTGAGATGTGGGCCTGAAATGAGAATTGCTCAGAACATTCTGATCTACATAAATGCTTGTATAAGCTACTGCTTTTATCAGCTGTACACTGCTCCATTGTTGCTGACGAATGAGGTTTTAATTTGTGTGATGAATGACGGCAGCTCAAATATTTGACACTTTGATCCTGTTATACCTGGTTTTAACATCTGATGTCTGATATGATCCAATCACAAGTGGACATCACTAAATACAAATTTAATGGGGTCCAAAACGTTTTGTGATCAGGTCACTTAAACTACATTTGGAGGTTGACGTAAATGCATGTGGGCAGATTGCGTTTGTCGTATAAATGCTATCGCGGCCTGATGCAGCCTGGACAACAGGGAAGGATCACATATTCATCTGTCAATTAATTATTGTGCTAAACAAATGGTTTTAAACTTTGGTTACTTTGCAGACAGTTCACTTTGAATAAAACCTTTTTAATTATGAATGTAAATATGAAGGACACACATCTGAAGTTCAGTTAATACTTCAGTAAATGTCACCAAAAATACAGTAAACATTCTGTTACATTAATATTGAAATTTAAAAGTATATTATATTTCAAAACAACAGCAAACCTTTTTATTTTTATTCAATATGCACTAATGCTGATGTTGTAAGCAATGTGGGTTGTCATAAGACAGACACTTAAGAGATGTATGTAAATAACATTAAGCAGGGCCTGATTGACAGGAATGGTGATGTAATGACTGTTATATTTAGTAATATGAGATGACTTTAGAATTATGCTAATACCATTTTGAAAAACCAACTAATTTGTTTATATTATTCAATGTAATTGATTTGTAGAACAAAAGTAAATATAACCCTTTTTGCATTGGGGAATTGATTTTTGCATTGGCTACTATGATAGTCTCATCATGATATCTGCAAACACTCCTACCAATTATATAACTGAATTAAAAAAAATCGTAGTTGGACATTATTACTGTAGGCCTACAAATCACAGAAAAAACTATAAAACTAGAAAAAAATTTTGTTTATGACTTTCTATATTGTACATCCCCTTCACCATGTTTTATGATCAAAGTGGTGGCGGTGGAGGGGGTGTGTAGCATCATATGGTGATGTGTGAGTTTCTGCCACCACTTCACTTCCCTTTTAATACAAACACTGCATTAGTCACCATACTCTTTTTAAATATCACAGAGAAGGAAGTTGAAACGATGTGATAGGTCTGGATAACCTCTAGAATAATATCAGATCACACTCAGTCTAGTTGTGGTAATGCCAATTGCACAGAAAAATGCTTCAAGTTTAATTTCCTTTGTGAGAATATTGTAGGTTTTATGACAGGTCAGGTGCTCAATAAAAATTCCAAGTAATTTACTTCCATCCTCATTACCTTTAACCACAATGTGCTACTGTGTGACTGTTGTAGGTCTCATGGCAAGTCAGGTGCTCTGAAAAATTTAGAAAGCTATTTACTTTCTGTCTATGCTCTTTATCCACAATGTGCAATCTGAATGATGGCCTTAGGTAACTCATAATAACCAATTGTTGATTGACAGACTTTCACAGTAAGCGACTATAATAACATGAAATCTATGAAAACAGTAAGTCAACAAAGCAAGTTAAGCAAATCAGCAATTTCTGATTACTAGGGCATTTTCAGCAGTCGCCCTGGTGTTGCTTGCTGGCCAAACTCAGAAAAGCCTACCTCCAAGTCTATTGCAATTTGGACCCCAGATAGCGAAGACCATGAACATCACTTGAACTAAATGTTATTATTTTGCCAAATAGTTTAGTCTTTGCAACAGTCATACCACTGGAAAATTGTATGAAAAGGGTGTTGTGCCCTATTGGCATTACAAGCTGAAGTATAATTTATCTGACAATTGGTCAAATATACCTCGTAATTTTCCCTAAATTATCACAGCTCTGGACATACTGTGAATTGAATTGGAATTCAAAGGGAAAAACACATTTTTGGACATAAAATTGCATGTATGCAATTTACATGTGTTCTACTTCACCACAAATACTATGAAATTATAGCTTTTTTCAAAAAATCAGTCACATGCTTTATTTTGTGTATGTTTGCCTAGAAAAAGGGGTGCCTTATACATTTTACTTTGCAGTGCACTGTAACATCACGCCAGCAGAGGGAGCCCTCACCGGAATACTGACTGCTCATGCTCCCTCTGCTGAACTCTGAACTTACTTCCTGTTTGGCATCTATATAAACCTTGCTGCCACATGGCCATGTTGCGAAGTATTGCCAGCTTAACACCTGACTACTAAGCATTCTCTTTTACTGCCTGCTTTCCTGTGATTTACCTATTGTTTGGTTCTCGTTTTCTGATTTTTGCCTAGCCCCTTTGTTTGACACCTGGATTGGACTGTCTATGTTTATTACGACCCTTTGCCTGTACTTTCGACTTTGATTATGGATAACCCCAATAAACATCCGCAACTGGATCCTGCTTCAGTTTCTGCCTCAGCCCCCTTACAGCACTTCACCTATACAGCAGCATTATAGAGGCCTTTAAAAGCATTAAATCTGGCACTTGTAGGTAGTTCTCTGTGTTTTCCTCTGATTTAATGTAAGATGTTGTGCATCATGATAGATGATTAATAAATTAATAAATGATATCTGAACAACCTGCGCAGACACAGACTGACACAGATTGTGGGTAAGACAAAAATCAAGCAGAGTTAATGTTTTTAAGAGGGCACACAAACCACATCCTTTTATGAGGTCATCCTGTTTGATCTACGGATACAGAAACAGCAGAAATGTATGTTTACTAGACATGCTTCATTGTCTCATCTGCAGATACCATGCATTTGAAAAAAGTCAAAATGTTATGCATTCACAAATTCAAATCTTGAACATACAGTTTGCATATACTGTACTCTGAAAAAAAAAACTTAAGAAATCTAGGAGGTATTGCTGTCAATTCACATTTTAAACCATACTAGTTTCTATACTATACTAGTTGACTGACATATAGTAGGTAAATGAGATAATCATGTGTCCCTCCCTCTACTCACTAAGGTCACTATTACAGTTAACTAGAGTTTGTCTCATGACTGATATGATGATTTGGACAGGCTTTATTTTTGTTTGTATAATATAATATAAAATAATATAATATAATGGTGTTTTCTTTAGTTGTAACATTTATTACATTGGTAATAGATGTTTGAGTCATTAAATACCTTTCATGGTGTATCTATACAATTTAATGTTAACATCTAGTAAACTTCGTAATTTAGTGTTAGCATTTAAGTGTTTAGTGTTAGCATATAAATAGCCATTTCACTAAATGCAGAGTTCAGTGGTAATACCCTATTTTGTATCAATGGTTTCAAATGGTTATTTAAGGATAGTCAAAAATAGTTTTAATGGCGCCATCTAGTGTCAATAAAATACTTTCAGTGTTTATTATTAAAAAATAAGCATTCCAGGAGACTGTTTGAAGTAAATAGAAACCGTTGTGTCACTGAATTTTGAGGCAAGGTAGAATACCTTTCTTGCGCTCGCTGGCATTTTTTATTTTTTGCTCATATTTTTACTTGACCCTCGCTCTTGTTTCCACGTTCTGCGCTTGCTTTTCCTATTTTTTGCCATTACAGTTTCATGTAAATCAGGACGGCCTTTAGCGCCACCATTTGTCCACTAGTTCTAGATTGACAAGTTGTCCTCCAGCCAATCAATCGAAAAGGGGAGTTGACGTCACTCCAACGTAAACGTAACTCAAGGCTGCTCGTGCAAAACTTTCAAAACTTGAAACTTAAAACTTTATATCATTTCACTTTGTGAACAAAAAAATTTTTTTCCTGAAAAGCAAAATTACTTAATTAAATTTATTTGGTCAGTTTGAAGTTTTATATTCACAGGACAACAATAACTCAATAACAGCCCTTTAATATATCATTTATAATGCTGATTTCAGTACATACATTGAAACCTTTTCAAACATTGAAACACAAAACAAGAAACTTACAAAAATAATAAAGATTTTTTTTTTTTTCTAAATTTATGTAACTAAAACAGAGTAAGGAAACAATTTTGTGACGTAATGCGAAGCACTTTGCACTCATGTCTTTTGTTTTGTACAATATAATTTAAAACACGTTTGAAGTTTATTTTGCGCTTATTATTTTTATTGAGCGTACTGTTTTTAGATCCGTGACCGCCATATTTTAGGCGGGAAATTTTCCCATAGTTTTGCCCAGGAAAATCAACTACAAATCGCGTGTCTGAGAGCTCTTTGATTGGTGGAAGGCAGTCGGAAGTGGTGGGCCGTCGTCACTCTCTCTGCCAAGCAGTCAAAGTATTGTCACATATTGTCAAATTGTCATAAGTAGTTTCGTTTGTAATGATAAACAAAACCAAAACATCTAATTTCGTGTTTGAAGTGGATGTGATTATTTTATTATATGACTAGAATAGAATATTAAAATAAAATATTAAATATTTTCTCTTTATATGATATGTCTTGTTTAACATATGATTTACATGTTCTTTGTGCACATGGTGGCATAACTGATGTAACACATCCTTTAGTGGCTTTTACTGTATATAAATCTGTGTTATGGTTTCTGCGATTACAAGCTCTGTGTGACAAAGATGACCATTTTATGTCTTGTAATGTAAAGCTGCAGCATTAGACGTTTGGAATTTAAAAAGGTCGAGTTCACAAGCAGGCCTGCGTCATCATTAAAAGATGAGCATTATTTAAAGTAAGACTATGCAATACATGGGCACGACAGGCGGTAGATGGTGTTAATTTGATTTGATAATAAAAATACAAACAGTATGATTTGATAATAGAAATACAATCAGTACCATTTAACTTTTGTAATGTAGACCTGATACCAGCAGTTGTCCCATTTCTGCCACTATTGCAACTGTAAATTTGTTGTACTCTAGTCATAGGCCCAGTTTGCCTGTAAATATCCATAATAAACTTCATTTAAAATCTGTTTTGTCTTGCAATATGATTGGTTCACCTCTTGGTTGGTCAAAATTCTTTCAAATCCATTCAGATTTCCTGTTAACTAACTTAATACATGTGGGTAATGTAGGTGTTTAACTGTATATTTGTGCTTGTTTGAGTATAAATAACTTGGTTGTGTTGAGAATAATTTGACAGTCCACAATATGTGAATGAAAACATGCTGTGTGTAGATGTCAAAGAGGAAAAGCAGTAATTCAGGGCTCACACCTGACAAGAGAAGCCGGTTATTACAACCTGAATCATCTAAAGATGAGGAGGAAACTGTCTACTTTAGTTTAGGAGATCTGACATCCACATCACAGAGTGTAAGACACGCACACAACAGAACACAACTCACACAGTTGTGTCATTTTACAGTATTGTACCCACAGTGCAAGTAAAATGTTTTTTTACAGTATGTTAAAGATTTTGGTGGATACACAGTTCTGTGATCTGTAAAAATGGTGATTAGAAACTGTTAAAGATACTTTTGGAAGCTCTGTTATATTTACTTTTACTTTTTTACTCTGATCTTCCATATGCTGAATATATACGGCCAGTTTAAATTAGTTTGTACATATTATTTATACTGAAATTTGTTTGTAACATCGTCTTAAAGGTGCACTACACAGGATTTTTAGTCACTGTTGTAAACACAACATTCACACTTAGCCCCTCCTTGAGGCAGAACACCACCAGAAGCACACGCCCCCTGCCCCTCACCTGTGGGTCAGTATTGGCTGGGACTACACCCCCCCCTGCCAAAGGCTGCCTCTCAGATACATCCTGAGCACCCAAAAAATAACAATAAGAAAATCCAGGCAGAAGATAATGTTTCTAATTCCATACTTTTGTTTTGTTTTTTAATCCTGCATTGTGCTCATCATTTGCTAATGTGTTAATGTGTTATTAGTCCCCCGGTGAAGTAGGCATCATAGAGAGCATCTCTCTGAAAAACTTTATATGTCACTCACTACTTGGACCTTTTGCATTTGGACCAAATGTCAACTTTGTTGTAGGAAACAATAGAAGTAAGTTCTTCTTCACATTTTATTTTTTAACTGGATTGTGAAAACTTTTCAGACCCTGAACCTCTGTCATTTTTCAGACTGTCAGACAGCTCATGTTAACTCCACCACCACTTGCTCAACGACATTTTCAGTCATATCAATGGTCCTGCAACATTTTCTTTTATGAGTAAATGTCATGTTCTAATATTACCTAATATTTTTTGCCCTAACATAGTGATACGGGTGTTTGTAACATTTTAAAAGGATTCTGCAGACTCTTGCAATTACATCACACACCACCAGTCCATGGACCCCCAGTTCAGAAACACTATATGCCTACAGACAAAATGCGCCACTACAACATTACTAAACACATAAGAAGAGAAAAGCCTACCAAGAGACAGTTCACTGACAGTTGCCTTTGTTTGTTTACACTGTCAATGCTGGCAAAGTATTGTTTATACATATAGCTGTGTCTTATATTTGTGTGTTAGGTAGGAAGAGTGCTGTTCTGACAGCTCTGATTGTGGCTTTGGGCGGTAAAGCTCACACCACCAACAGAGGCTCCTCGCTGAAAAGATTTGTAAAGGAAGGAGAGAGGTACAGCACATATGTTCTGTGTTTATTATGTGTGTAGTCCTTTGTGTACAATCTTTTACATTGTCTTTGCTTTAATGTGTGTTTTTAAACATTCAGCTCTGCGGATGTGTCCATTACTCTAAGTAACAGGGGTCGTGATGCATATAAGCCAGAAGTGTTTGGCCAATCCATCACCATAGATCTTCGTATTTCCAGTGAGGGACTGAGAACATATAAAATAAAGAGTGAAAAAGGTATGTGTACATTTACAGAATCGATTCATGTGTGTATAATTATTTACATAGTAAATACATAGTTTATGACCTCAACAGCTGCATAACTCCTCAAAATATAAATGTAATGTGTCCCGAAATGTGTCCCAAAGTTTATATACCGAGCAGATTTACAGCCAGTTGGCTCCATGCATATAGCCGCACATACCATTGTTAGCCCAGAACTCATTAGCAACAGCCCATCTTTAGGCATAAAGAAGGAGGATGGCATGAGTTTAAACAGATGCTCATGCTTGTTTGTGTGTTGTGATCGTAACACACATACACACATGACAGAGAAGATGTGCCAAAGCACTCGTAATTAAAGCCAGGATCCTACTCTTTTCTGGTGTGTAATGGACTGAGTCATATGCGCATATATGCACAACATGTGGTATGTAGAGAGAGATCTAGATCAGCACTCTATTGCCGGTTTTGCTCCAGTGTGCAGATTAGTCATTTATTAGCATAAACAAAGGAAAGTAAATTTGGTAATTATCCAAAACAGAATTTCTACATACAAATCATGTCTTTGTTGCCAAGTGAGTTTACATGTGATGTTGTTTTGGCCTCATTTTCTTTTTCCTTGGATACTTCCTTTACTTCATTTACTTTAGTTGTGTTTATGGTTTTTGAGGATGAATGTTTGTCACAAAACCTGACCTGTCCATGTTGGCATGCCTAATCTTCTATAAAGTGATAGAGAATGAAGTAACTGTTTGACATAATACAGTGCCCTCCATAAGTATTTGGAGAGAAAAAATTGCCCTGTTCATTCAAGAAATCTTTCATGATTAAAAAATGAATATGAGGCAAAAGTACAGAATGTGACATTGTTATTTGGCTGTCTTAACACAAAAATGTTTATTCATGCCTCTGTTTCATGCCTTTGAGCATAAATATGGGACAATTGACTCAAAATTGTGTTTCTGAGTGATCACCTGTGTCCTGATGCATTATTTGTTCACACATTAAAAGGGGAGAATGTGTGGTATCAGTTTTGTCCATTGCTTCTGAAGTCTGGGTCTTGCATTTGGTGAGAACACACATAAGCTAAGATGAAGACGAGGGAGCTGACTCTAAGAAAAAAGCAGTAAAATTGTCCGGAAATGTGACATCTATATATTTGTCTCATATTCATCTTTTATTCATAAAATGTTTCTTGACTACACAGCAAATCTTCATTTACTGTCCCAATACTTATGAATGGCACCATATTTCATACTGATTTATGGATATCCTAACTCTTTTTCCAACCAGGTCAACTTGTGTCATCCAAAAAGGAGGAGCTGATGTATATTCTGGACAACTTTAACATCCAGGTACTGATAAAGATCTTTTTAGCTCTCAAAATAGTACAAACAAAATTACCTGTTTAAATCGAATCTCTTCTGCTCCTCCATCCCCAGGTGGACAATCCAGTTTCCATCCCTCCCACTCAGGAGATGAGCAAACATTTTCTCCACTCTAAAGGAGAGTGGGAACAAATACAAAGTGAGTCCCATAGCTGAATATGTAACTCTTTATTTGTAACTTTTTATCAAACTCTCTCATGTTTGAGTTTTGCTGCCCTTCATGTGTAATTAGCTGTGAGGGTTGATTAGACAATTTGTTATTTATACGTGTTCATATAGACAAATTCATAATTTGCTTTCATCACAGTTTTTTATGAAAGCCACCCAGCTCGATCAGATGAAAGAAGATTACAGCTACATCATGAAGACCAAGACCATGACTCAGAATACAGTGGAGAAACACAAGGAGGTGGGTGCTGTAATAATCACACTTGCATGTTTGCTGGTTTATGCAAGTGGAATGATGGCTGGGGTGGAGTGACAATGCCTGATTGCATTACTAGACTAATTGCCATTTTAAGATGCCTGCATGGTTCTCACAATCTCTGTAGCTTCAATGTGACACACCCTTTCCTGATGTGCAGACTTCATGAACTGAAGAAGAAGTACCATGAGAAGGAGGAGCGCTATAAGAACTTGGCTCATGATGCAGCAGAAGTTGGATGAGCTGAAGAATCAGATGGCCTGGGCTCTGGTCAGGAATTAACTCAACACACCATAAGATTTGATGGCTCACTTTGACTCAAAGCAAAACAAATACAACAATGTGCAAAACATGGTCTTGTATAAAACAAAAGTCTTGTAAATGGCAGTTTAAATTAAGTAGCATTCACATTTTTAAATACAAATACAATATTTTCTCTTTCCACACTGTGACACTTTATATGTAGTGAATGAGTCTGCAATTTAGGACACTTGCGTACAACGTGTGCTCATACACCTTGTGAATTTAGCACTGAGAGGAGAGGTCAAGACTCCTGTTTTCTTTCACAATTAATAGCTATTACCAGCTTTAATTACTGAACTATATCATCTGAATAAATGTATTTCAGCTTCAAAATGACAATGCAAATAGCCAGTACTGAAGATCGGTTTAGAAAAATGGATTTGTGTGCATCATAATTAAAACCCTGGACATTCTGGATGTGATCCTTATCTGACACACCAATTCTGTTTATGGGTCTCTCTGACAATGAGCTGATGAACTGAGATGAATCAGGAATGAATTGAATCAGCTGGATTGAATAAGGGTGGCCTCAAAAATGTGCAGTTGTGAGGTGCCCAAGTAATTGGATTGGTAAACATTGCTGCCAAATTATCTGCTATTTTGAAATTCTGAGTTATTGTCTTCATTGTTACCCAGTACTGTACTGTAGCTGTAAATCTATTGTACATAAAGACGGTGTCATTGTGTCTCCGTCACCAAGTCTTATCCACACTGTAGCTTGTGCTGACAAGGACCCACCCACACAGACAGGGAGAGGCAGTCTGTCTAATATATGAAGCCATCAATTATATGTACTGCCAAATGCTGAGATAAGTTAAAGTCCTTCCTTACTGCACTTGCAGATTGTAGTGTTTGTATATTTTCTTTTGTAACTGAGGATCCAGAGATGTTCCTCAAACAGTTCAGTCTGATTACTTTCTGTTAAGCTTTCTTGGGTAATGCATTGTTATACAGAACAATGATGTTTACTTAATTTATAAATGCACTGACATGAAAGCTCTGGGCTGTACTGTGGTTTGTTAACATCAGTTTTTTTCTAGTTTATCAAGTGTCAGCCCTCGTTAAAAGTGGGGAAAAAAATAAACATAAATGAAAACAAGTATTATTAGTACCTTTGATAGTCACTGGGACAATCATTTACATATAGGCTTTTAGCAGATGCTTTATCCAAAGCGACTTAGAAGGTGAGGGAAACAATGAAGCAATAAATCATAGGAGGCAGTAACATCAGCTATACACAGTTACCAAGATTACAACATTCCAATGCCTGGTAGAGGCGATATCTGCTGGGAGAGAGAAATGGTTAGTATTATATTTTTAAAATAAGTTCAAACTTGCTGGAACTGTGCTGGAAGACCGGCCAGCAGATTGTTGACTATGCTGTTAGTGATCAGTTGTTAGTGAGAGTATGTAAAAAAGTATATAAAAGGCTCTTTCATGCCCTAATGAAGATAAACAGCTAAAGTTATGCAGATTCTGCTGACAGTCTTTTTCTGAAAGAAATGAAACCTGTGTCTCCAGTTTGTATGGACATTTCTTTATGGGTAATGAAATATAGTGGCTCATTTGTAACAGCAGCTGTTTGCAGAGAGTCCCATTAGAACCAGAATTTATACTTTCCATCAGATTCTAACCCACTAGAATATAAAGAAGGAAGGCTATAATTAGGAAGGCTTAATTAGCATTCCAGTTGTTATTATAATTTCATCCTTTTGAGACCTAAGCTCAAACTTTAAACCTTCACATGGCAGCTAAGACTGAACCTGTGGGGGTTAATACCGTGGAATCTGTTTAATTAAACCAACTACACTATATTGAATGCTATTTGTGTTTTGTCTGTTTCTGGTTGATTGTTTGCAGGGGAAAGTTCAAGAGGCCAACAGGATATTCAAACAGTTACAGGATCAGTTGGAGGGTGTAACCGAGCGGATGCAGGAGTTACAGCCTCAGTGTGCTGAGCTGAAGAGCCAAGCACAGGAGCGCAACCGACACCTCAAAACATCAGAGGTGCACAGTTACAGCCAAGAATACAGCACAGACATGCATACAGAACACAATTAGTTCCATTGAATGTTATGTGCTCACATCTTAATGCTGATTGGCTAATAACAAAAATAAACAAATACAAATTTTCTTTTTATTTCTATCGGCTTAGGCTAAACTTCATCAGAAAAAGACTAACTTAAGGGGCCTTGAGAAGGATAAAGACCAGCTCAACAGGCGTATTAAAGAACTCAGAAGCAGGTACTTCGTATGTGCCCTGAAAATAATAAGTGTGCTTACGCAGCATCTCTTTTCTAGCTGTATCATTGCATTTTGTACCTTCCTCTCTGTCCAGCATCAGTCAGCTGAACTCTGGAGAGAATGAATCATATCCAGGCTGAGCTGGAAGATCTGGGCTTCCAGGAGGCCACTATGGCGCAGATTGAGCAGTTCACACATGCCTGCGATGCTGCTAAAGAAAGGCTCTGTATAATGAGGTCAGGGCACACCCAAGTCAAAAATGTTTTGCCTGGAAAAGTCAGGGAAATTAAGTACAGTTTAAAGCTTTGTCTTTTGCCCCCAACTGTATTTTTGGTGATGTTGGGGTTTTCTTTTGTTGGTTTTGTTTGTTTTTCTTTTGACTCTTCGTCTCTCACAATTTTTCTTTTCTCTTAATTCAAAAGATGTGAACAGCACAACCTGCAGCGTGCATTGGAAGCTTAGCAACGTGACCTGACTGCTGTGGAAGGCAGACGAAATGACCGTCTTTGTCGTTTTGGTGAGCAGATGCCAGCGCTTCTGAGTGCCATAGATGAGGCTCATTGCAGGGGTCACTTCAAGGAAAAACCTGTTGGACCACTTGGTAAAACAACAAACCCTCACTTATAACACAACATACAAATACAGAACTATTAAGAAGTATTGACAGTTTGTAATGTTATTGATTTTTCCCAGTTCATTGACCTTCAGATTTCTGATTGAAAAAAAAATTCACATGCATTGATCAATCAGAACACATGCAGATGGTTGTTTCGCTTCAAATTTAGGCTTAAATGAAACATTTTATATGAATGTTTTGTTACCATCCAGACCTGGGTCTTGCACTGGAATGTTGTCTGAGGCCTTTGATGTTGGCATTCTGCTGTGATAACCACCAAGATGAGAAAGTCCTGCAGAGCATCATGAGAAAATACTTCCCACATGGCAGAAGATCCCAGATCATCATCAGCAAATTTACCAACACACTATGATGTCAACAGCAAGTACAGTTCACTCTACCTGACATAGTGTTTCATTTAATGTTTTCAGCATTTATCTTTGCTGTTGTAAATAATTTTATTCTGTTTGATTGTTCAAGTGATAGCTCCATATAGCAGCTAAGTACTTTATGCTTATGCTGTAGACAGCATCAGTAATTATAATAAGGACAGTCTTGTTTTTGTTACATCATGTTAGGTTCTTCGACACACGGTTCCTATGGTTGTTGAACTGCTTAGCTACTCCCTTTAACTCCCATTGTTAAATATATATGCAGAGATTTCACACATTACTCAAATTACAGAACAACTTACAGAAATTGCTTGATTTTAAACTTTATAATTTCAAGATTGGTGTGTCAGCTTTATATATGTTTTTCTGCTTTATGTTGTTGTACATGCTTGTGTTTTGATTTTGCTTTTTATTCTTTCAAGATCAGAAATGCACATCTATTTTTGAATATGAAAAAAAATACTTGTTTTTTCCCATTAGAACTTACACTGTTATAAAAGACCCAAAATTATTTACAGTTTATAATGAAAAATAATCCTGTCACTGTTTCCTTGTTGCATATTGTGAGCACATAAAAGTACTTCATGCATGGTCTCCATTTGCATGTCATTTGTTTTTAGAGCTGTCAGTCACCCTGAATACCCAACAGTGTTCCAGGCTCTTGAGATTGAAAATCCAGTTGTGGCCAACTGCCTAATTGACATGAGAGGGATAGAAACTATTCTTCTCATCAAGGTGATACGGTGAACCCACAAACATTTTGTGCATCCTCAATAGCACGGCAAAGTAAAGAGCTGTGCTTTGCTCTCTGATTGTCTGGCAGAACTCTAAAATGCAAGGAGAGTCATGCAGGGTAGACATCCACCATGCAACTGCAGGGAGGCTTTCACCCGGGAGGGGGATCAGGTCTACTATAACCGCTACTACTCCTCTGACCAGCACAGAGCTCTTTACCTTAGCAAAGATGTTGAAGAAGACATCAGGTATTAAAAACCTGAGTTCTGTTTTGAGGTGTAATGCTGAGATAATGTTAACTGAGATCATGAACACCAGACACAATGTCTATACTGAACTGACAATGTAAGTTCACTCGTCTCCATAACAGCTGCTATACATTAAATGCTTTCATCTGACTCCTGCTCACTTATCTGATTACAAAAAACATTATATAAAAAACACAAAAAACAAATATAGTGCTGTGCAAAAGTCTTAGGCACATTAGTATTTTCACCCAAAAAATGGTTTTAAACCAAATCTTTTGCAATCTTTTTTATCTTATCAGTTTACATTTTCAAACATTTCCTTTGCCATTCATGTTTATAATCTAGTGAGATCTTTGTATGCACAGAGTCTGACAACAGACAGAGCTCCACACAGAGATGTGATCTCATCATTTTCAGAGAAGAACTCTGAAAATGTCTCCTGGTTGATTTATTTTTGGAGGTTCACTGCTTAGTTACATGATTATAACTGAGGTTGATTTGTGGCTTTTATGATAATTTAAACTTAATCCTATAGTACCTATAGTTTTTTGCTTGTCAATATTTAGTGGAGTTTACTTGGTCCTATAGTTGTGCGTAGGTCTGCATTTACAGACTGTCCTGCATCATTTATCTGCACTGTAGACATTGAACCTATCATTATTTATTTAGGCAAATGTTGATGTTGTGGGTTGTTTGTATGTGTTGGCAGGTATCTTTCTGTGCGCTGTAAGTACTATTTTGACTCCATGCTGTCTCAGAGGGGATACATAGGGAAGATGACCTTTGACCACAAGAATGAGGCTCTCTCAATCGCAGTAAACTGATTGATGTTAAACTTGAGACAAATGCTGATTAAATAAGTAATTCTTATTTCATACTACTAAATTCTAAATTATACATATATATATATATATATATATATATATATATATATATATATATATATATATATATATATATATATATATATATATATATAGTATACATATACATCTATATTGATATATAGAGAGATATAGTATAACCCATGATAACTCGCCTCTGTCTCTTCCTAAGGTTCAGCCACTCTGAGTGATATGCGTTCTTTATCTGGGGAGCGTTCTTTTTCCACTGTGTGCTTCGTCCTGTCACTGTGGGCTATAGCTGAAGCTCCATTCCGTGCCCTGGATGAGTTCGATGTCTATATGGTAAAAAAAAACATGGTATTCTCTAAAAACTGCATGTAAAATCATCATATAATAATTTGAAAAACTTAAATGCTGTCACTGCTTGAAGTCAGCATTTGATGTGATTCTTAACTTTTTTTCTGAGTTTATGAATAAAAGGCCAAAGAGCATTGGGCAAATAGAAATATGGGCTGTTTTTTGTTGCTGCTGATTAGTCACAGCAATGTTCCACAGGATAGTTGTGACCAAGTCCATTAGAAGCAACATCATTGAGGCTGCTTGTGAATGTGTGACTCACTCTTGCCGTTAAGAATGTTAAGAATGTATTTTTGTTCCCTATTTCCCAGTTCACTTCCTGTCAACAACCTGATCCATATTCTGTGTCTGAATGACCCTGACTGCTGCCAGTCCACTCTTCCATTCGGTCAGAGGACCCAGAATGAAGCTGCTCTCTATTGAAGATCATCCTACATATATAGACCAAATGATCTTCAGATTCCTGTTGGACTCCTTTTTGATTTCCTTTCTGTATGCAGGCTGCACTTTTCTAGTACAACATTTAATGAAACAATACACACAAGGCTTTGTGGTTTTCCGCACTTTGCTGTTCTCTGTTGCATAAAGGTTTCAAATATGCAATGTCATGTATAATTCAGATTGCTAGGTAAATATAAACAAATTAATGTATTACTATTTTATTTAATAGTTTTGCAGTTCC
Source organism: Chromobotia macracanthus (assembly GCA_036877525.1). Lineage (NCBI taxonomy): Eukaryota > Metazoa > Chordata > Actinopteri > Cypriniformes > Botiidae > Chromobotia > Chromobotia macracanthus. Next base: position 8,902,590 of record JAZGTH010000013.1, read on the forward strand.
TACTTCATTCTGTACTTTAAATTCTTTTAGTTAGAATAGTTTTTTATAATGTCAATATGATGCAATAACATTTGCATTTATACTTGAACAGACCTAAACCTAAGAATAGGTAAACCTAACCTAATAGTAGACAATTTCATATAACACAATTCTAGCTGTTGTTTTTTTTATTTAAGTTTCCAGTGTTCAATTGCTTTATTTTTATTATGAATTTTATGAACGTAAATTAAAAAGGAAATAAAAATTGTTTCCAGTGAAAGAAAACATTTCAGTTTTCAGTTTAACACCCTTGACCACTGACTGTGCTGTGTTGTGTTGTATTAGTGATGTATCAGAAACACCAAACAGTATGTCTAAAGAGATGAGGGTCATCGCTTCCCTTTAGAACATCAGCTGTTTGAGAATGCTGTAATACAAGTCAAAACAAGTGTGTTGTATATTTCACATCCTAGAGTAAGAATAGCTTCCAAGCCATAGCAATGTCCAGTTGGGAGTGAGTGACTGTCAGTGAATCAGTAAACACATTGGTCTAAATTATCATTAGCCAAATGGTATGGATCAAAATTATTTTTAATAATCCTTAATCTAGCAATTACAAACAAATGGAAAAATCATGGAAATTCATTCTTCATAAAGTGTAGAATGCTGTCTGGGGAGGCCATGAAATGCATTTAACTGCTTTTAACATCTTGGTGTTCTTATGAGGTGTTATAAAGGGTGTTTGTAGCACAGGGAACACCTGGTCCTGTAAAAACAATTATGACCATGTAGAGCAGTTGTTTGGATGTGCGTAAGATTCCACCCATGTTATTACAGACCACTTGCCACACAACAAATAGCAGCAGACAATTTAAAGGCACGTTTGGCAGTGTAGTGCGAGATGATTCACCAGTCCATAGTAACCTTTTCTCGTTCTCAGAGGTCCAGGTTTTGTGTTCCTTACAGCAGTTTGTGTCATTTAATTTGGATGCAATTGGAATCTGAATGACAGTCACAGTGCTAAGTCAGTCCTGTGATAATCCCTAAGGCTACCTTTGTGGCAAGTGACAGGACTGAAGTGTCCATCTATTACTGTCAGTAAGGCTGTTAATTAAGACGTCTCTTTACTCTTTGATAAAGTTCCTCTTTGCTGATCTTACTCTTTTCTCATCTTGTCAATGCTGCTTATATATAGTATTTTGAACAGACTGGTCCTAAAATCTAACATTCCATGTTTCCATGGGCCAGAAGTCTTTAATAGTTGCAGGGGGCTACTACATGTTGTTATTTATTGTTTTATCAAACAATACATTTAATACATTTATTAAAAAATGTATTAAATGAAAATACAATGTTAACCAAAGCTAAAGTGGATAAAGTTTAGCTACATGTGTACCTCCCACACTAAATGTATTGAGTAAAATTAAAATGTATGAGCGTTATACTGAAAAATCAATAAATATTATTTTAATGTCTTTGCAATGTAATTATTATGATAAAGTATGTCAATACACTAATATGACACGACACATAAGTTATTTTGGTCCAGACTTAAAATGCAACAGTCAGTTCTTCTATTTCAAAAGACATTTTCAATTAAGTGATAAAAGAAAGCAAGTCAGAAAATATAGCTGCAAGCAGCAATTATGGGGCCAAGCACACCAGAGGCAACATGAGGAGCTAAGCATTGCATGGAGCACCAGATCAACTGCAACAATGAGTAATTAAAGCAAGTTTAGGATGATTGTAACTGAAATAGCTGAAAAATCATTGATACAACCTCTGGTAATATGATTTAATGGTTTGTCATTATTGACCAATAGGTGGCGCTGTTACCAAAATGATGTGGTGTGGTCAGTGTGAGGTGACAATTGCACATAGTGTTTAGTGTCAATATGGCAAAACTTTGCAAAAATACAGCCTCAGAGTCATTTTGGCATCATGCCCTAAATTTCTTGCTGTAGTATGTGAAAACAGTTTTTGTCTATCAACATCTATAACATTTTGTTAGAAGAAGTGTAAAGATATGATTTGATTGTGGTGAAAATTGGACCAATGATAGAGGAGTTTGAAAAAGTAGGTTTTCAACATAAATCAAAATGGTGGACAGGAGGTTCGGCCAGCTATGGCATAATTGGTATGTATGTTCTCAACATTAACCAAGGAATATATTTAGACCAGTTTAATTACAATAGACTAATGCAAACAAATGTTATTAGCATTTTTGTAAATTTCATAAATAATGGTTTATCACTCTTGACCTATAGGTGGCGCTGTTACCAAATTCATGTGGCATGGTCAGTGTGAGGTCACAATGGCACAACATTCGTTGATGCAAAACTTTTTGCCAGCATGGTCTGAAGATGATCCAAGTCAAATTTGGTGAAAATCAGACTAACGGTCTAGGAGGAGTTCGAAAAAGTAGGTTTTTGACATTAATCAAAATGGTGGACAGGAAGTGAGGCAAATTTTGGCATAATTGGCATCAAAGTTCTCGGCCTGACCCAAGAAATATAATGAGATCAATTTCATTACAATAAGCCATTTTCATCAGAAGTTATTAGCATATTTCTAAATTTCATTATAACTTTTGACCACAAGGTTGCGCTGCCCCCAAACTTTGAGTACAGTCAGGGAATGGTGCCGAAAATACATACCGAGTTTCGTAGCGATAAAACATACAATAAAAATATTCGTAAAATATAAAATTTTTTGACAATTCAAAATGGCTGACATGTGAAAACTGGATATGGTGATCTGGTTCAATTTTTGTGAAAATCGGAGCAACGGCCTAGGAGGAGTTCAAAAAAGTAGGTTTTTCAGAAAATTCAAACTGGGGGTGAAAATGATGTCATATAGTGCAAGGAATCAGAAGAAAAAAGATTAGTTAAAAAAGAAAAAAAGACAGTTAATGATGGGACTGTCCTCTGTCATTGTGCCAAATTTCACAACTTTCTCACAAGCGGTTCTATGGGCTGCTATAGACTCAAGAGAAGAAGAACAACAAGAAGAAGAACAAGAAGAACAAGAACAAGTCATCGTCTAATGGATACAATAGATGCCTTTGCCCCTTTTGTGCTTGGCCCCTACTAAAGCATTTTTACTTATTGCACAAGCTGCTGTCTATATTGTATTGTAATATGTGAGCATCTATTTAAATAGTTGTCACAAATCATAACTATACAAAAAAATTTACATCAGTAATTTGGGTTGTAAAGCAGGAAGCATAAGTAGCAATGCTTTTCTGGCAATCAGTCTTTAGTGGCATCAGCATAGAGCAGGAATCCAGAAAATGTGCTGTCATCCTCATTGCTGGAATAAACACTATTCCAGTCCCTCAGAGTTTCCAGCCATATCTGGTCACCTGACAACAGATGGAGCACGGCCATGTTGGAGGCCTGATCAATGTCCTGGTCATATAGGGTATCACGAGTATGCCGTTTCCGAATGCCGTTCACGACCAGGGCTGCACGTAGGGGGCGATTACACACAGTTATGTAGTGATTACACACAGTTATGTAGTAGGAAAATACGTACACACCCCCATGAGTGCAGTTAAATTTACTGATGTTGGGGTCCCAGTGACCCTCCTCATTATAAATGACTTTGCCAAATTCAATGGGAAGGCCAGGTGGTGGGAATGATCGACTGGGATAAAGACCTACACTGAAGGCTGAGCACTTCTGAAGGGTGGGCTCACCTTTAAGGTCCTTAAATCCCCTAATACCATGTACTCCTTTTAGACCTTGGATACCATGCATCCCCCTTTGGCCTGTTGGTCCTTGAGGACCTGGAGCAACAGGCTGTCCTTGTTTACCTGGCAGCCCCATTGATCCAGGAAGGCCATCTATACCATTCAGACCAGGTATGCCCATGTCCCCTTTTGGCCCTGGAGGACCCTCCTCACCCATACTCCCTTTCTGACGCTTTTCTCCAAATGGACAGTCACCTTTCTTCCCCTTGATCCCATCTGGTCCAGGGGGACAACTTAGTCCCATGCACTTAGGCATGCCATGTTCACCCACCTCCCCCGATTCCATTCAAGCCAGGCTCTCCCCAATCACCTGAGTCTCTGTATGATTGGGGAGGACTGTAACCACCAAAGACCTTAGAGGTCCACTAAAGGGGTAACATTCCGGTGACTTGATGTCACTCTCTTTTGAATATTTGAAGTGATGAACAAAGGCACTGTGTAATGAAGAGGATTCATTTGCAGCATTTAATCGTTAATCAAACAGGCTAGGTAGAGCAACAGCAAACAGGAACAACAGAGACAAGGCAGAAGAGTAAATGTTATGCAGGCGTGGGTCGAGGCAGGCAGCAAACAATCCAAAACCAGGTAACAGTCCGATAATCAAGGCAGACAGCAAACAATCCAAAATCCAAGTAACAATCCAAATTAACAACAGGTAATCCAATAAATGTGCAGAAACCGCTCAGTAATGTCACCAGGGCAAAATAAGACTTAACAATGAGTTAACATGAGGCTGGGGTTTGTATACACAAGAGTTAATGAGTTGCAGGTGAACAGGAAGTGATCAAACCCAGGTATGGGGCATTATGGGAAACGTAGTCCAAAATAGCTCTAATATTCTGGACACGGCTCCCGCTGGTGGTGCGGAGGAGGTGGAGCAGGGACCTCATCTGTAACACTGTAAATGCATAAAGCTTTAAATATACAGTTACTTATTGAAAACATATATTCATTTCTGCTAATTAAAATGTTTGGTAGAATTTACAATTTAATTCCATATAACCCATTCAAATGTAATGGGTTATACCCCCCAAAAAAATCACGTTGAAAAGTAACTTAAATTAAACACTCATGTTAACTTAAAATTAACTTAAAATGATGTTAATTTAAAATTAATGTTAAATTAATGTTGATAAAACAAATTATCATGTATCATGTCAAGCTGTAACCCATGAGGACATAAATGGCAGTTTTATGAGAATTCCATAAAACTGGGCATGTATAGTTTATAAAGGTCTAAGTTAAAGCCCTCATCACAAGCATATACCTTTCTGTTCTCGGTTATGCGTTACATAAATCAAAATTTTGAAATTCAAAAATTTGACATTTTTAAGCAGTTTTAAGCATACTGTAACTTCAGAAAATTAGGCTTCATCTCTGTCTATTCAGTCCATATTTTTTATTTATATTCAAAGACTTATTTATTTTTAAAGTACAAGATTTTATCATGTGGTGTTATCATTTGCTTAACCCTTCACATAGTACTGTAATCAATGGAATTTGGACTTTGGAATTTAAAATAATGGCAAACAAAATTTAATGTCAGAGAAGATCTTTATTCAGAACCCAAGCAGATTTGAAGAAAACACCAGTATGGCATACTCTTATATTTTCTGTGGTGGCAAAGAACTTGTTTTAGTTAAAAGTGAGGGAATCAGATAAGAAATAAACATTCTGATCCACATTCACCTTTTGAGCAACCTTAGAGAACTAGCAATATCATTTTCAATTTCTTTAATTTCTTACTAATTATGGGTTTTGCAAACTTGTGTGAGCATGCAGCTCTGTAGGAGTGGAAAAGGTCCGATCCTTTGATAGCATGATAATCTTTTTTATTTGGGAGGGACATGAGAAGATTTCTTTGAATCCCTGAAAGGGATCATTTACAGTCAGTCAGTTATTACTGCTAAAGCAAATAAATCTGTGATCTGGACCCAGACACCAGGCAGAGAAATACTATATTGATTTGTGTTTTAACTGAGCAGAAAAGATCATGGAGTGAGACGAAAGACAAAGCAGCACAGCTATGTAGAATATATAATGTAAATTGAACGTTTAGAAAATTTCTTGCTGCACCATGTGACCTTTTTCTCTAAGTTTCTCTATGAAGCATTCTAGTGGAAGACGTAGCTAGTTTTGGCAACCCCTTTTCCCACTGGTCCTGGAGGACCTCTCTCTGAACACTCACAGAAGTTAAAAAAGCACTCATTATAGTCCAACGTGCAGTTTCCAGGGTCCACTCCAGGAAGAACCATGGCCTCAGTGTGGTGATCAGTCAAGTACAAATTACTAGCAAAAGTGGTGCTGTCAGTAAGAGAGATAGAGTACACATTCATCAAGGAATCTGTGGTTTCTTCAGTGAAGCCACTGATAGTCGGGCTGACTGTGGTGGTGATCTGCCTTGTACCAAAGTGGGCAGGTGGTTGTGGAGGACCCTCTTTAACCCCAGGTGGAGGCTTTTTAGTTGGCTTTAGTTGTGGCCACTGTGTGGTCTTGGGTATCGATGCTTGAGTCCCTGTTTTAAACACCAGCACGGTAATCACCAGGACGACAAGGTTGGGAATACTGGGCATAGTAGCACAGCGGACACAAAATAAAGTATTTTTACACTTTCTGAAGAAATTGTGTGTGGTACTTGCCTGTGCAAAAGATGTCAACACAATGTTAGGGTACTGTGGGTGGCTGAAAAGTTGGTTTCTATGGTATTCTAGGAGGATGTTTACTGGCCTAAATATGGCTCTTACCCCTCCTTTACTGGACGCGTAGGGATTTTTTCACCTGTTTTATCATCCAAAAAGTCTGAATGCTTAAAAGAAATAGCACACATCTCCTCAACAAGATACACAGAATACTATTGCAATGCTTTTAGCTATCAACAGTATCCAAAGCAGAAATTATGTGGGGTGAGTTAATCACTAAAAATTCATTTTTAGGGTTAGGGTTGTGTTAATATTGCTAACACAAAGTTAGCTATAGTAATCTTGACACTTAGCAAATCCCAATAGAAGGCATAAGAGGGGCATAATAATGTCCTAATTTAATAAAAACGTTTCACATATGATGAAGATAAATTGTGCCCAATACTTACTTATTGACAGAACTTGCTTACTGCCTCTTCTTTACTTCATCTGAAAGAAACCTGCATCCACATCACTACCTTTTAACAACCTGTTTATCCCCGTTCCCCTAAATCCATCCAATCAGAGTCATTTCTGTTAAATGGGCAGGTGAGGTACACTTGGCATTAGTCTGAGGATGTGATACCTGAGGAGAAGCTAATGTAGTGGCTTTAGAAAGTAATATATCAGTTTGCCTCATTCTCATGCATCTCTGTCCCTTGTGTTACAGTATATCAATGAGAAGGGCAATTACTCATAGAAAAACACTCAACCTGTACGTAAATCATTTTCATTGTCACATAGATCATTGTGACAATGTCTGTCGTTATCTTTCATAGAATTATCTTAGAACTACAATTACAATTACATTAAATATTATTATACAGGGTTAAAGAATAAACTAACTTTATACATTTTCTAAATAAAATGAGCAACAAAAAGTTGTCTGCACAAAGCTAGAGTGGTTGCCAGGGCGTTGCTATGCAGTTTATATAAAGTGTGCATTTTAGCACATTGCTGTGCTAAGGTTATATACTATGCTAGTTGATAGATGTTTATGGATGGTTGCTAGGGTGGAGTAGTCAAGAAAGTCTTTTTGATATTCGGCCTGTAGTTAGCAATTAGGTCCCACCTTCAGTGCAAGTCTGTGTGGTTTAATTGCCTATTTAATTATCATCTAAGAGAGAAAACTGAGTCCAGTCAAAGGATGAGTTAAATGCTGATGTATGTTCAGATCTCTAATCCTAAGTATGAGTAATAGCAATGGTAATGTTTGCCATAGTTAGCACCACTATTTACAAAAATCACATGATTACACAGAATTTCACATAGAAATGCATAACTGGATAATGTTGGGTAATGTTAAACAGAAGGTTAAGTAAGTCATGATTTTCCCAAGCACCAAAGAGAACCAGAGACTTTGGGGGGACTTTCTGGATGGTCTCTGTGGAGAAAATAGTATCACTGGGGGGTTAAATGGTTGTGTATCCTACACGCCTTCAAACCCTTCCATCAAACACTTGTACTTCACCAAAAACTCTGTTTTTCACATGCATAATCTGCTTCCTACCATTATAAATGTACAAAATTTGAAAGAAGGAACCCTGGGTCACAACCACCTTCTACAGAAATGTGGCCAGAATTCTGTATAACTGGTCCATTTGGCTTAAAACAAAGCAAAAAAGTCAAAGCAAATGAGACGCTGGCTCGTGAAACAAAGTCATGGCAGGAAATCCAGCTATAGTGACTTTTAGATCTCAGTTACAGACTAGAAACAAACTAGAAACCCTAGTTGCAGAAAAGAGGAAAAGTTCTCATTTGACAGAACCGCAACATTCTCTTTATTTGGAATAACTTCACTACAACATCGCACAGCAGGCTGAAGAGAATAATTTAAAGGAGCGAATGGATCTGAGGCCTTGTTACACTCACAATACAATTGTGATAGCCAATGAACAGTACAGTCAGGAACAGCACAGCATTTAACCGGCATCTCACTGCTAAGAAGTTAGCCAATCATACACATTGATGATTACACCTGGAGGTTCTTAAAGGGGAACTACTCAAATCTCACTTTTTAAATCTCAGGACTTAAAACAGGGTGGAATATAGGTGCAAGCAAAAATTACAGGGTCAAGCCCATAAACGGCACCAAGGGAAATATATATGGACATCTCTGATAATGATTAAAGTAGGTAAAGAATACATAAAACCCATTACAACACAACAAAACAATTTATAACTTTTGGTTATTGGTAACCCAATAGGTAAAGCTGTCACCAAATTTTTATGAGGCTGTCAGGATGATGTGACAATGACGCCTTCCAGATCAATACAGAACATTTTGTGTAAGATACAACCTGATTTCTATTTTATATGGTTGCTGTCAAATTTGTTGACATGGTGTAAGAGAACAATTCAAACAATCAACATGAATTCTATAACTTTTGTTGTGAGTGTCTCTAGATACTACATACCAAGTTTTGGGCAAATTGGAAAATGAACCACACCAAGTTTCATAATGATATGCAATTGCGTTTGTTGAATACTGCATTTAATGACAAAATTCAAAATGGTCAATGCCCAGAATGATCAACCATGGAACATCAGATACTGTTTGACACGGCATGCCTCAAGGAATCTAAAAAACCACTCTGATGGTTTCAGACCAAAGTTTTCAAACTTAAGGTGTATTTTTCGAAAAATTCAAAATGGTGGAAAAATTTCCATGATGGAAAATGACATCATAGTGTGCATTTAAATCGGCATAAGCCAAGGAATCGGATAAAATAAATTGTATCTAGGACTTACAAGTCAAAAGTTATAAACATAAACATGACTGAAACTTTTGATGGTTAGAGGGTTTGAGTTAGAGACTCCAAATTTGGTCCTGTAACATATCAAGCATCCTCTTTCTGGGTGCCAAATTTCATTACTTTCCTATGTACCTTTCTATGGGCTGTCATAGATGCAAGAACACACACAACGATGACGCAACAAAAACATCCACCTTCCATGTTTTGTGGGTAGGTAAGTTTTAATGTGATTAGTATTATTTCCTGTCACTGTGCAGGCTCTTTTATTGTATATGACAGTGTAGACAACAGCTCAATAACCCTTTCATTTAAAGTCTTAATTTACTTTATATACACCAGTCCATTGCATTACGCTTATAAGCAGTTTTGATAATGTCAACAATGTGATGTGCTGTCAGTGTCCTGGTGTGTATGCTGTTTAAACACGTGTTGTCACTGATACACTTGTTGTGCTTCGGGAAGTTTTTACATTTTTTAAAAACTAGATGTTTCTTAATCGAATGTGGTGAACCCCCCAATTCCAATCAATATGCATCCAATTAACTCATGTCTACAGGCTTTAGAAAGACTAACAGTGCCGCAATCACTGTTTTTTTGCATCAGCTTATCTAATCTAAGACAATACGTTAATCACTGGCCTCTGTAAATAAGTACTTCATTAGATAATTCATGACTAAAGTCTTATAACACAGACTAGTCTATTACGACAAGTGCAGTAAATAACAAAAATATAAGCACAAGTTTTTTACTTCTGTATGCTTTGACAAACTGTTTTGTCTAAAATAAACAGCCCATGAAAATACGTAGTCTGAAATAACATGGGCACTGACTTTAACATCAAGGTGCAAAGTTTACAAAAAACAATTTACAAAAATGTATATAAAAAAACCCGTATAGTTATTGTTATTAAAATGTAGGTGTTTTAAATGGTTGTGTTTTGTCATTAAAATATTTAAGCAATGAGTATCAGTTTAAAAGTGGGGAGGAGTAGACGATGTGGATTTTGGATTTTTATTGACAACATACTTTAACTATCTATCAGATCTGTTAATATTATAAATATAATATAATATCTGGTAATATAATATAACTGATTTATCTTACATATAAAGAATTGGCAGTTTCACATATTTTTTTTTTTTTTTTTACAATGGCGAACCTGTTTTCCTTTAGAGGCCAGCTACGGCATGACGTCACAATGTCTCTAAAAATTTGAATGTGACGTTGTGAAATTGCGGTATTTACTTTAATCCTTCAAAATGCAGTCTGGCGTGGGTTATTTAAACTAATTGACAATACGATGCGATTTCTTACGTTCCCCGTCTTTTAAATGCATGGGACTCCTTGGCACGCATCAGTCGGTTACAGTACGCAGGAGGAAGTCAGCGGGCAGTTTGTGTATTGTCGAGGATAGCACGGTATAAAACCATCTGCGACGTCTGTAAAATCGTTAATAACATTCAGCGTTAAGCTGTTGCCTATGCAGGGATTCGAAACCCTTAACTGCGAACCAGATGGCTTTATTAGAGACAACGGCTTCGTTGGGGGTAATGGGATCTGTACCGTTGTATGCAGTCTGTCGGTAGGACACGAGTATCAGACTGCAGCTGAAAGCCCACTGCGATTTCTCACCATAGTATCGCCTGCAATATAACTACCTTCGATCTGCTATACAAGGTGCACCGGGCGTTTGTATCTTTTTGTTTGGTCTTTTCGTGGCAAACGTACGCGACACGCTATAGATGGACTTTAATGACTTTATCGGTCAAATGAAGTAATTCGAAGTCTATACTTTACGCGTGTGATGATAGGAGACACAATGACGCTTTTGTCTCTTTTGGGTCGCATCATGCGTTATTTTCTACTCAGGCCAGAGACCTTGTTTCTGTTATGTATAAGCTTGGCCCTTTGGAGTTACTTTTTCCACACGGACGAGGTGAAAACCATCGTCAAGTCCAGCCGAGACGCCGTGAAGATGGTGAAGGGAAAAGTGGCGGAGATTATGATGAATGACCGACTCGGAGGTTTGGACGTCCTGGACGCGGAGTTCTCCAAGATATGGGAGTTCAAGGACAACAATGTAGCGGTCTATTCTATACAGGGCCGAAGAGATCACATGGAGGACCGCTTTGAGGTCCTTACTGATCTGGTTAACAGGAGCCACCCTTCAATCTTTGCCATTTTTGACGGCCATGGTGGAGAGGTAAGAAATTGGGATGCTGATGAGAGCAGATGCAATAAATCAGTGATACAGACATGACCAGGGTGGTTCGTCTGTAATGAATCATTAAAAAGGACGTAACTACACGGGAGCTATATGTGAACGTTTTTGCTGAACAGGCCTTTAAAATTCTGCAATTTACGCGCTTTATGTCCTTTTAAACCCATATAACTTGTTTTGTAAAGGAGAGCAGAAAAGATGAGCAGAAAAGGCTTGAGCTAAACAGCTCCAAATGCAAAACATGATGTTTTAAGGGGTTTCGTTCACATGAAGGCATATATTAGACAGAGAGCGAGATTTTTTTAAATATATATATATATATATATATATATGTATTGACAGCACTGCTTTGTGATGTGTGTCAGTACAAAATATGAGTAGACCACAATAATTTAAGACCAAACTTAAATTAAACTTCCATCGTTGTGTTTTATGTAATATCCTCCTACATAATTACAACCATTTGAATGTATTGTGGTATGTATGTGTAGTGTATGTCTGCGACCTGTGAGCAATCCAAACAACTACACAAACTGGCTTTAATGGTTTGCTGTATGTGAACTCTTATACTGCAATGAAGCCCATTGATATTCCCATGATAGTTGTTGCATACAGTCAGTTTCCCTTCCCCCAAAACTGTAAGACATCTGCTCCAACCCATCTAAGTTCCCAGCCTCAATGGGGCTCAGACAGATGTTCATTTTATTTCTTTTCATTGTGTAGTAAAGCAGGCAATCTCTGATTGGCTTAATGTTTAAATGGTCTTAGAGATGCAGTTAAGAAATTACCCACTTAGATACATTTATAGATTTAAAGAGGATCACATTGGCTGGAGAAACCTATAGAACCAGCTCAAGGATCTTTTTGATATGTTAATCAGATGTGGTTGTATTTAAAAACTCTATTTAAATTTTTGAAATTTCAAAAATTGTACATCAGTCTTCTTCCTCAACATCCTAGGAGAGCAACAGCCAGCCTCAGAATCATATGGAATGCCTGTAATCTGTTTACAGTGATATTTGTTTATATAAATGTCCAAAAGGTTCCTTGCAATCCAGGTAGTTAATAGAATAATATGGACTAACCTCTTGCTCTTCGGCCCCTGTAAAATACCTTTGTAATCTACACTTAATCTCTGTCTTTGCTGACCCAAACTTTCTGATACTGTTTGTCTGATATACTGATATCAAAATGGCCTTACGTTCATTGCTTGTGAAATGAAGGTTAGTTACAAGGTCTAGGATGAGTAATGTTCAATAATTATATATACATCAACACAAGATGTTTGTTTTTTTAAAACAAACAACACTGTTTTTGAACCTGATTCCACAAGAACCATCAATGCTACACAGATTTCTGTGTGAATTGTGTGTAAAACTATTCTTGTGTATATTGTCACATTCAGAAAATGAGAGTAGTTAGATGAGAGTGACCTCACCCATTCTGAATATGTGGTATAGCCTTGGTTGTGACTTTATTTGCAACAACATATTCCTTGTAGGGGTGGTATGATTTTGGTATGACTTTAATTACACCTCTGTTTTCAGTGGAACTGTTCATTAAAGGACAGTGTTGTCTTTCATTTGGTGAATAGTTTATCTTTGGCGGGTGGAGAATTATATAGATAAACTGTTAAGAGTAGAACTGAATCGGATACCCAGAACAGAATATGGAAAGCCATAAATGTTTGGGTAATGTTTGGTCCAAATTAAAAGAAGTTCCTGTTTCTTTTTAATTTTTTAGATAGCTTGCAATTAGTCATTGTTTCAGTTATTTCTTGCATTTTCATTTACAAAAGCGAAGGGCTGCTGTTAATTGTTTTATTAACAAATAAGAGCAGTTTTATTTATTTGTTTTGAGCAGAAAAGGACATCAAAAATGAGTCATACTGTAGTTTAAGTTTGTTTGTGTAGTTATAAATGGATGCATTTATTTAGTCTGTATTACTCGCATATTAAATCAAAATATGTCTTGAAATATGCATCCGAGGAGTCCTTGAACATTTTAAATACTAGAGGGGAGCTTTTTTTGTAAATGAGAAAAGCAATCATATGAATTTTCATTGTTTTGCCTATCAGTTGTTGGTTCTAGAATAAAACACATTATCAACTGTGCCTATATCAGTTATAATTCATCTACGTTTCTGAGTATGACCATATACCTGTAGAAGATGATTCTGATTTTATAACTGATTCTGAGATGATCCTGATTTTATAATCGGGAGACTTTAACATGGATGCAACCATTAGCATGCTTAAATGCATGATTAACACTTTGATGAAATATTAAGCCTTAAAAAACTAATTAAGGATTAACTGTCTGTACTTCTGTCTGTAACAGAAGTCCCAGCTATAATCACCTATTACCATGCTGATGGTTTAAGGAAAGCAGTGCTGAATTCAGCATTCTCTAAAGCTAACCTGATGCTTCTCTTTCATAGCTCTGTGCTATTTACAATTTTCACAATAAGTGTCATGTGACCCTCAGCTACATCTGCTTATTCTGTTAGTGTTCTGCATTGGCAGCACTTCTGGGAAAAATGATGTATAGGATTCATCAGAAGGCTCTGTAGTGTCTGTTCTCTTTGCTGCTCAGGAAATGGCTAAGAAAGTGACTGCAGCAGTGTCCTGTTGGCTGATAGGTATTATGTTTGCTTCTGTGGTTACATCATTATATTTATAGCATGACTTGGAGTCACTTGTGAAGGCTTACAGTTGAAAATAAACAACGCTATGGAGCTGAAAGGAATCCAGACTAAAGGTCTTCAGGGGTCTTTGGATCCGTAAACCTGAGGTCCGACCTGAGACCCAAGCAGGTTCGGGTCCAAAACTTCAACGAGTGCCTCGGACAAAGGTCGTGTTTGGTATTAGTCGCCTCAGGTCTCGGGTAATTTAAAATAAATGTGCTTTTTCCAAATAGACCCGATCAGACCCGTTCCCTTTAACAGAGTGTCTATTTACAATAAACAGCCCACCTTGTTGGCAGAGGCTTTTTGCACTAACCCCACAATGTCTGGCTGTAATAGACAACAATACAAAATACATCATACGCCGTATTGGTGCATAAGGCATGTGACGTCAACTTTTGATGCGACTGACAAAGTTAGCTTCCTTCGTTCAGGTCCAGTCGGGTTCAAAAATACATGCCGTCGGATTGGACTCAGGTCTGATTTCATAGTGTCTGTCTCGGGTCGGGTTTTTCTTTGCACATGGGGTTCGGGTAAGAAGTGATTCAGGTCGGGTATGGATTTTAGGACTCGAGAAAACCTCTGATCCAGACCGTCCTGAGTGATTATAGGGAATGAAATAATGCCAGACACTTGCAGATCAATTGTGATGCATTGTGATGATCTGGCAGTGTTTGGAAAGGACACTCACTCTCTAGAGACACTGTGGCCCTCTATCTGTATTCTGCTGCAAACTCCATTTGGCAGGAACTCTTAGGCTTCTTTTAACTAGAAAACTAACTTGATCAAACCTTTTATCTTGTTGGAAAGAAAGGCAACATTTATGTGCGACGCTAGTATTAGTTGTGCTGCCTTTAATGTTGAAAATACAGTATTAGTAATTTTTCTGTAGTCAATACTGCATTAGTTAAATAACTAAAATTTGTCACTAACGAGTGCACAAAGTAAAATGTCTTATATTTTATGGTTAAGGGGGAAAATCTGCCTAATGTTCATTAAAAAAATATAGCCAGAATGTATCTAAATGGTATTAAAAATGTTTTTAATTATATGTGCTAGTGTATTTTTTTCTTGGTCTATTTTCAAATTTCTTATTCTTTGTGTTTTTTTGTTTTATCATAAATGGTAGTAGTCTGAATATAGTAAATGTGATTGTAATACTAAAATCTGCAAATGTGCACATTTTACAGTCATCAGAGTGTCTTCCCTCAGTCCTTGTTTAAAAGGTTTATCTGAATTATTAATGACAGAATCTTACATCTACAGCGTATCTACAATGAACTTGAGCAGCGCAATACAACGTTAGACAATAGAACCCATGAAGAACGAGGCATTTGTCGCATTGCATCCAGTTTGGACAGCATCCCTGATTATGTCTTCATAAACACAATTTAAACTTCAAATTCTAAAGTGAGCATGATCCCCAAGGACAAATGTCTTCAAATGTGATCTCAACAAATAAAAGCACCATCTCATATTTCTTTCTTTCTTTGCTGTTTCTTTATTTTGCAGGCAGCTGCTGATTATGTGAAGGCTCACCTTCCCGAGACTTTGAAACAGCAGCTACAGGCCTATGAGCGGGAAAAGAAAGACAGTGCACTCTCTTATCCAGCCATCCTAGAGCAGCGCATTCTGGCTGTGGACAGAGATATGGTTGAGAAGTTCTCTGCCTCCCATGATGAAGCAGGTAAGCAGGCCTTACTATGTGTATGTTATGAAGCATTTTATGTGATTATTTTAAGTTGAGCTTATCTTTGGCACTGGTTAGCTGGAAACAGCAAAGAGAAGGCTGAATAATTGACCTTCATTCACAGGCACGACATGCTTGATAGCCTTGTTGTCAGACCGGGAACTGACAGTGGCAAATGTAGGAGACTCTCGCGGTGTTCTCTGTGACAAGGACGGCAATGCCGTGGCCCTGTCACATGACCACAAGCCTTACCAGCTGAAGGAGCGCAAGAGGATCAAGAGAGCAGGTCAGCTTGCTTATATAATTGATTTGTCGACATTTGTCAAGAGGTTCTATGGGCAAACATTAGGATAATGGTTGGGTTTAACAGTTCTCTTTTCGCAATATTTTGCAACTTAGGCTTAAGGCTTAGCAAAATGCATAGCCAGCATTTTTATTTTGTGACTTGTGTCATCTTTACATTGACATTGATTAGTGTTTTTCAAAGGCTGTTCTCTTATATGTGAAATTTTGCTTCTATATCAAGTTTAAAAATGGGTAGAATCTTAAGAAATTGCTTCAGCTGTTTCATTGTGTTAAGCAATAATACAAAGTCTTGTTTTTAATACTTTACCTAGGCATCATATTAATGTTTTTAAAGCAGTTGGTGGTTTTCTAAGAGTACGGACGGCTTTTACCTTGACTAAACATTGTGATTATACATACGTCACAGTATCTAAACCTGCTCAAATTCTTTAGGTGGCTTCATAAGTTTCAACGGCTCCTGGCGAGTGCAGGGTATCCTGGCAATGTCACGCTCACTGGGTGACTACCCTCTGAAGAACCTGAACGTGGTCATCCCAGACCCGGACATCTTGACCTTTGACCTGGACAAACTACAGCCAGAGTTCATGATCTTGGCCTCCGATGGCCTTTGGGATGCATTCAGCAATGAGGAGGCTGTCCGCTTTGTCCGGGAGCGCCTGGATGAGCCACACTTTGGTGCCAAGAGCATTGTGCTGCAGTCTTTCTACCGCGGTTGCCCTGACAACATCACAGTCATGGTGGTGAAGTTCAAGAACAGCCATGGGAGCAAAACTGGAGAGTGATGTCACTGCACCAACACACGGCTTTGGTTGTCAATAATGCTTGTCACCAAAAGCTAGTAAGTGTAATATATAAGAGGTAAAAACATTTTTCTCACAATTATGTAGATACATGCTTGTGCAAACACATGCATTATCAGACGTTTGTTTTGTTTGTGCCAAATGGACACTTGGAAAATGACTCCTTTATCGATTATGCCTCACAGTGTGAATATAATGTATCCTGACCTTCCTTTACACAGAGCAATATTTGTGAATGTTTGTGAATAAAACAGCAATTGGCATCATGGGCAGAAAGACAATTGTTGCTTGAACACACACTATTAGTATTTTGTTCAGGAGAAATGGATAAATTTACCTTTTTGTTCTGTTTTTCTTGTTTTTGTAAATAAAAACTGGTAATACAGTATCCATCTCAAATTGTGATGTTAATGACTTATCAGTTAAGGGGATCTATGCCAATTTACACTGGTGCTGTTCATTTATACTTTATATGAGGTTGGTGTAAGTTTGGGTTAGACTAAGAATGTTACAATTTGATTAAATAGTAGTTCTTAATACATTCATATCAAATTGAATACAGAATTTTAAGTCATTCCTGCCCTTTCAGGTCAACATGTTGTTTGTTCTACAAATACAAAGATTTTCAGATCGAAAATGGTGTGTTATGTAATTATTATGTGGCCATTTAACCATTGTTTCATGGCGCATACACGTATATGCCATGAAACAAGGAGTGTAAACTGTCAAATTGACAACAGTCCCGATCTAAACAAAAGTTCAGTTTCTTGTAATGTAAATGAATTTGGAAGCGCTAAATAAACCTAACAAGTTAAAGCTTAAACCTGCCCATGTTCTCTCATTTATTACTTTTTGTTCATCTGTTGTCATGTTGTCATTTAAATAAGGTCCCCTGTTAAGAGACCCTGATCAGTAACATTTTACTTCTATTGGTTATTACCAAGAGCTCTGTTACTCAACAATAGTCAGTTTAATGGCCAATTTGACCTTTGTTTGCAATGGGACATAGCAGTAAATGTATTGCAAACTTTGGTACAGTTAATTATGTCTACTATTGTCTTTATTTCCTGACATAAAAATGTATTGCAAGCTATGAAGTTACATAGTTGTCCTAGCTACTGATAATTTATGTTTTGAGGTGCATGTCAGAAGGAGATAACCCTTTACCCTATTAAGGTACTAAACAAGGCATACAATCAGTGAATATACATGCTTACCCTTGTTTGTCTACCGCAGAGAACTAAAGGTGTTTTTCACATTTATATGAAGTTTATAATTTGGGATGTGTCTTAATGCAGTTCAAAATACTGATTTGTATTATTTCTAGACATAAACATTAAATAGGCAATGCTTAATTAAAATATAGAATTCATGCTGCGTTGCATTTTATACATATATATAAATGTGTATAATAATACATAAAATATAATGTGTGTGTGTGTGTGTGTATATATGTATATCTTATTCTGCTTACTGAAGTGCTGATTAAGTGATCAACTGAACCAAATATTATTTAGTGAGGAAAATATAGAAAACATGGTTGTGGACATCACTATGCTCTTGTAGTAGAACCAGCTGGATTGCAAAAACAGTGCTAGTAGAACCTCAAAAGTGGACTCAAATAATAACTGCTGACCATGCTAAAAGAGTTAAAAAGTTTTCAGTGAAGAAAGGAAGGGTCCAATTCTGGTTTAATTAGCAGAGGGATCCATCCATAAAATTTCAAAGAATACAGGTAAGCTGCAGACACAGGGGACAACAAAACTACAGAATGGTAGAAAGTGAAAACTTCTCTCCACTGAATGAGATGACCGCCAACTCATTCAAATGTAAGTCAAAAACTGTGAGATGACATCAAGTGACCTACAAAAAGAAAGGCAAATGGTAGCTGGGGTGGTGTGTGGCAAGGATGGTCTGAAACAGGCCAAACAAGTCCAATTTTCAGCTTTGCCCAACACCTGGTCATCTAATGGTTAGACAGAGGCCTGTAAGCCGCAGTGTCTCGCATCGACTGTGAAATCTGGTGATAATGTTCAGCAAGGTTGGAGTTAGGCAAATTTGTCTTTGTCAGAGCAGAAGGAAGCAAGTTTTCTTCCAGGAAAACCTTGTACTTGGTTTAATTCATGTGGCCTTCACAATGTTCCCCAACTCCAAGGACATTTTTTTTCCAGCAGGACAATGCTCCATACACACAGCCAGGTCTGTAAGGCAGCTGGTCTAGAGATGAACATTGGGTTCGTTTAAAGAAACATACCATAAAACAAAAAAACACCAGTTGATACTTGTTCCCAGGCTATGGTTCCTTGCTTCCCCCCGTGGGACACCGATGAACCGAATTTCACCTCTGCTTTCCCTCTCATTTTAGACTCAGATCAATAGAACTCATTGAACATATATGTGCAACATATAGTGTGATGTTATTGAGTTTTCATTCTCATGTTTGATATCATTTTAAAGGTCATGGTGTGATGGGTAAAAAGGTGTCATTTCTATAATTATGGGATAAAGTATATTAAAGGGGAGAAACCTTAATAGAAAACCTACACTTCTATTATGGGTGTGCCTCTCTCAAGACATCTGGGTACTGATTATCTCGACAGGGGTCTTTCAGGTTACGAGAAACTGACCAACCAAATACTGAACTGACCACAAAATGTATGACTCTTTGTCTTTTCTGTGCATATAAGGTGGCTAGGCAAAAGACTCAGGGAAGCATTCTGTAACCAGAACTTCCCACACAACTGCTGTGTGTCTCATTTGCCAGGTATGATTTAGACTTTGTACCTTATTTTTATTCTGTTGATCATGTACTGTTTTTCTTTGTATTCAAATTCATATTATGTATTTTACTTTTTTTTTAATTGATGTTTAGTTTCTCCTTGATACATGGGTCTTAACAATTTCTTTAAGAAATTGTTATTACCGGTTGATTAGAAGGAGTGCAAGGTTACCGCAAAATTAGTGTCAAAAATTATATGATCATACTGGGGACTTGTTGAAAGGAGCTAGCACATCACAGCACATCAACCAAGATCTCCAGGTTTCTGTCTATCACCTGTCTTAACAAGTTGCATGATCGTGACTAAGACAACTGTTACTAGATCTGAGCAAGTATGGAACAGCCAGGTTTAATAATATTAGTTTACCCGGCAACCTCTGAGTAAGATCAAAATGACCGTTTTTTGATCGTGAGATCCGCGTATATCGGCCGGCGTGAGACTCAGTGCGACCATGGGTCCCTAATGAAAGAATAACTAAGAGTATGGGAATTTCCAAGTAATCAAACCTAAATTATGATTAATCTAAAATTCATATAAAATTGGAGTCAGATTGGAACTAACCACAGGGTCAATAAAACTAAATTAAAGAAATTTGTAGAAGTGCTACAGAAAGGCAGAACACGTGAGATACCTTCACCCACACCACTGGATTCCGTCGTTGGGCCAATGGGTGGTCCTTACAGGTCAATCAAGGTTTGGATAGAGGATCACGAGATCAAGACCCTGTCATGGCCAGCCCAATCTCCAGACATGAACCCCATTGAAAACTTCTGGAATGTGATCAAAAGAAAGATGAATGGTCATAAGCCATCAAACAAAGCTGAGCTGAATCTGAGAGAAATGTTGTCAGTTTATAGAATGAAAAACATGTTCATTTTACTTTAATGTATATATATATATATACGCTTCAACAAATGAGAACCAAGTTGGGTTAGTGAAGTGGCTGCATGCCCCTTCAAAAGCGTCAAAAGCCAAATGACAGTCACACGCAAAATTATGAAACTTTAAAAACACTCAGCAGTGTGATTAAGTGATAAGCAGTGGGTTTAATCAATGACATTAATAGATTTGCTATACGGTGTCTTCTTGTCACCTTCTCAGCTTTCTTAGGTGTTTAACATGTAGGAAAGGTGAAACTATGTATTACACTGTCCGGTTTTCTCCTTGAACAAGGAGGGGAGTTCTGCATCAGGAATGACCTACAGTGCTGACATTTTTCATAATCATGACAGAAAATCAAAATACTGCCCTAAACTCACTAGCAGAAAAGCAGCACCATTTACCCAGTGGAATTTACCCAAAATTTAACATGGCGTGACATCAGCTCATAGGACTGCATATTAAAATGGTGTTTTAAACGTTCTTGTATGTTTAACATTTCTAATAGATATATAAGAGATTTTATATTATATAATAAGATTATATAATAAGTTAGATAATAAGATTTTACTTTTTAATGGTTTTAGAGGTGGTTTTGCCCTTGCCAACCAAAAAACAACCTGCAAACCGGTTTAGGCTGGTCTTTTAAGCAGGGAGGTGGGCTACTTTATTGGTTTTGTTTGAAAGTGTAATATGAGCTCACAGCACATAGATGTAAACAATAAATAAAATAAGGCTGTGACATGCCTGTTTGCATCCATCCAGAAAAAGACACTGCTCGGCACACATATTTCCAAGGTCCAAGTCTGGGAAACATTACACTCACACCAAAGTGCTATATCTGAACCATGATACTTTAACAGAGATGTGCAAGCGAATGCTTAAAAGTCCAGCAGCTGAAAGACATATGTCATGATGCCAACATGACAACCGGAACCAGGTGTAAAGCCCCAGAATAGCCCCAGCATTGTGGATTTCAGTATTAGAGTCCCATAAGCATTAGCTGTCTATAAATCGTCCCCTACACACTCATACTCTTACTGGAACTGACAGCAGGTTACAAGGGTGCGTGGACCCAGGTGTTTAGTAGCTGAAGCACATAAGTAGGATCACCTAATGAAAAAAAATCCAAATCGCAAAGGGAACGCAAAACCCTTTGGAGATCATAGATATGGGGAAATGTAGTTCAAGAGCATGTGAGCAATTTTACGAAATTAGTCACAACTATAACTTTCATAGAGAAACGTAATATGCCATCAAGGAAACTGCGATCAGAGTCCTCGCAGAATAAATTGCGGATGCAGTTGTCGTGACGGCAGTTGGGCATTGGTGTTCGTGGCTGATCCAACTGGTGGAGTGTGGGTAAATAAAGCCCCCGAAAAGCATAGGCAAATGATCGCAGATAGATATGGCACCATGTTGTTGAGGGAAGGTTCGTTTCTTCCCGAAATCTATTCTGAGGATATAAGTGATGATCACGGCCGATATGATCCAGTGTTAAAATCATCGGAAAGATGGTGATAAGGATAACCAACGCAAAAAACAATTCACAAACTTTTCAGTTTACTGTAATTTCAGTATTGAAACGTGTTTGAAGTTTTCCATTTAATTTTTAATATTTTGTTCATTTTTATTGTATTTACTGTCAAAAGTTTGGTTGGATTTTTAAGCAGTCTGACTGTCACCTACTGTACATCACGTAGACTACGTGACCATGTATCAGACGTTACCCAATGTAATTATGATTTATGTAATGGCTACTCTGGCATTATATTTAATATTTTTTCCTGACAACAGTTCTAGTCTTAGGTTAACAGGCAGTGTTAACTTGAATTCCATGTTTTGATAACGATTTCAAATAGAGCAGAGTTGTAGCAAAGCTGAATTTAATGTGAAGTGACAATGTATGTAGCGTGTTATACATATGCGACAAGATTTCATTGAACAGAAACTGACTGTTAAAATCACAAAAGGATTTATAGTATTTAAAGCATGCCACCTTTCCAGGGATTCCTAGCATATCATTTGGGAGGTGTCCTGTCATACTTTGACCCTGTAATCACACAGCTCCACGCAGATAAGCAAGATATAATATATCACTGAGTAACACAGACTACATCTTAGGTAAACTCACGTTTGCCAAATGAAGACAGTCAAGGTTTTGTGAACATTTGACATTTATTATGGGACATACAGGATCTAGGCACAAACCCGAAGCACGTATTCTGCTCCTGGGCCTTGATGGAGCTGGTAAATCAACTCTTCTTTACAAACTTAAGTACAATGAAGACTTCCACACAGTCCCAACAATTGGATTCAATGTAGAAATGATTGAAGCAAAGAAACGCAGGGAGAAAATTGCCTTGACTGTGTGGGATGTTGGTGGTCAAGCCAAGATGCGACCACACTGGAGGAATTTTTACCAAGACACAGGTGGAATTGTGTTTGTTGTGGACTCTTCAGATGTCAAGCGATTGGACGAGGCCAAGAGAGTGCTGGAACACACCATAAAAAGCGACCACCTCAAGGGACTGCCAGTGGTAGTTCTTGCCAACAAGCAAGATATTGAAGGAGCTGCAACAGTAATGGAGATCACAGAACAGTTTAATCTGAGAAAGAGTTGTAGTGACAGAGACTGGTTCATTCAGCCCTGTTCCGCAATGACTGGAGCAGGTCTGGTGGACAGCTTCCGAAGAATGGCACACCTGGTGAAAATGACACCTGAGGACAATAACATCAAAGAGACTGTGAAATATATAAGATCAAAATCTGTTATGTAAAATAAACTAAACTTTAACTCCTTGTTAAATCGCACTAGTAAAAGGTTATGGATGCCATCCTACACAGTCATGTACACTGGAAAAATCACCTTGCATAGTCCCTGTTAAGGTGACCAAGTTATTTGTTTTTGAGCTATAATTTACAAATGCAACAGTGTAACTTGCATGTTTAGGTCTTTCTTGAGGCTGTTTCACAGAAAACATAAGGAACAAGATGTTATAGTAATGTTTATTTTTAGAAGACATTTTTGTTCACATTTCCATTCTTATGCTCATTTTTATAAAGTTAGGGAGGTCACGTTATTTAAAGCCACTGCCCTCTTCCGAATTCAGAAGATCAGAACCATTGAGAAAAATGGCCTCTTCAAATGGACTAAAGCTTTCAGTCTCTAGAGTGACTTCAAGCTTATCTGTCACAGGACTCATCTCTGTAGTATTAAAAAGATCAGGCCCCACAGTAACAGATGCTGTGGAGACCTCATTTTGGCTGAGCTGAAGAGATCCTGCTAATTGGGAGGATGTTTCTTGCTTTGGGAGCACAAACAGAGGACCTAAGGTGGTTTTCTTGTGCCAGTCTGAGAAGACAAAAGGATGGGATTGTAAAATCAGGTAGACATCTAACTATTGCAAATAACTATTAAAATTGTGCCAACCTTTGTTTGAGTCAGTTCCTCTCTTTGATAGTCCACCATAGGTATATTGCCTTGACTGTATAAGGGCTTTAAAGGGTTCTAATGATTGACCTGGCCTCACATGAAAAAAGTCAGCAGGCCCTGGTTTTAGGCCTGTATTAGATGGCCTCACAGGAGGGGCTAGTGTTATGCGGAAAGGCTGGATTGGTTCATGAGCCACTGCACCTCGTTTAGATGGCTCGCAGCTGTTACACACCTGGTCATTTCCGTCCACAGACTGCCACCTGTGGGGTTCACAGTTCTCATAAGGATCCAGTGAGTAATTCAAGAAATACTTAAAGGTTTGCGATTACCTTTCATCAATAAAAGAGCATGCACGATTCTGGGAGCTCACAGAATAAGCTGCTGGGATGGCCTTTAGGTAACATGTGATGTATATCTGTGTATACAGATAAACACCATTAATTGCAGAACAATTACATAAACTTCCTTAATTTGTACACATTTTAAACTCTGTACCAAGTTGCTTGCTAACTGGTGAAACCTGAAGGCATCCAGTAGTAGGTTTAATTTGTTCCCTTCACTCCTCTTCAAGAACTTGGAATGAGAAGACAAATGCCTACTGTCTGCAAGACATCTGAAAGCAATCTAGAAGATTAGCAATTCCTTTCCCTATTTCCAAGGCTAAATTCAAGTGTACAAACAGTAATTTCTTCTGTTATCCTTCCTTTCAGACAGGATAACAGTTCAGAGCATATAGACACTATATCATTATGCATTCCTTTTGTAATTTTTATTATCATTATTACAACAAATCAGAACTTACCCATTAAAGTCTATAAAGGAATATTTGAGCTCACTACCATCCACATTAGGAGTTGGTGTAGCCACACATTGGTCAATAAACAAAAGCAGGTGCAAGTGATTGGCCAAGGTCACTGATGCTTGAAGCTGTATCGCGTCACCAAGAAAGTAGATATTTGAGCCTCTCTCGTACTGCCAGTCATCTTTAAGAATACAAATAAAACAAAACTATTAACTGACATGCCTACGTCACACAGTAATAGTTCAGCAATACTTCTGCCATGCAGATTGCATGGGCTTTTTTATGTCCTGCTTTAGAATATTGTGGCCTACCACTCATCAGCCTAAGGCTGAAGTCCAGATAATCTGCAGCCGAAACAGTGGCAGCAAATGAAATCCATGTGGGTGCCACCACTACATCAACATTGTACCGCCTTAAGAGAGTAGAAACAAAACAACGCTAAGGAGTGGACAAACATTAACAGACAGCAAAACCGAGATTTGCCATCTTACCTCTGGTATTGGCACTGAATAGGTATGACGGCACCATCCTGGTGAAGTACACCATCAGGAGATGGGAGAGGGGCATACACAAGGACATTTGAATATATCAGAGAATCCTCAGTTACCTGCAATATGAATTAGTCCCAGTCATGTCAAATGTTTTAAGGCCTCTGTTGTCCAAAATATCAGAATGTAAAAAAAAACCCTTACAGACAGTTTGGTCCCACAATCTCTGAAATAAGCCAAGATGGTAAACTCATATTCTCCAGACTGAACAGCTCCACACGAGGCTCCAGACACTTTGTTCATCACGGAGTCTGTACCCAACCATAGCTCCTCGGCAAAAACAGGGAGGCCAGTCGCAAACAGATCGGTGTTCATTATGATTTCCATTGATTCTTCATGGCATCGCACGTATATGGTTTTTTGGCGTCTCTGAGTAACGGGATCGTTTATTTTGGGTGAACTCTGAGATATCACAGACTGAAACTGAGTGTTCAACAGCTGTTGACTCGGCAAAGGCCCTCTTTGCTGGAATGTACGAGGGTTCATGCGAGGATGACAGTCAGTGGGTAATGATATCATAAGAAAGACAATAAGACACCACGTTAATCTCCTGCTGAGCCCCATCGGTTCTGCTAAATAATTATATTACAAATACAGAACCAGGTTAGTAAACACGTAAACTTCGTTTTAAGTCGCCGTTTCCACCGTGCGTTAATAAAAATGCTGCATGCTGAAGCAATAACCACCTAATCACAAGTTTTGAAACAAATACACCTGAAATCTATTTGTTGTGTCCTTATTTGGGTTAATGGAGGTATTGAAATGCAACGCACCTGTGTAGTGGACGTGACGTTTCGAGCAATTACATGCGATGCTTCCTCTAAAACTATTTTAACAACTTTTCCTAATTCTTATTTATGCAGTTTATAAGACCTTTTGTGAAACAGGCTTGTTTACATCTGAGAAATAATTTATCTGTAAACGTGACAAAAATTGTAGGAAATTCACATCAATGATAATCAAATGTTGCAGTACCTATTGAAACGTACAAACCTAAGATTAAATTGGCATGTACCCAGCTGAGCCATTTCTAACACTATATTGATAGCAATTGTTCATATTAAAAAAACATTCCATTACAAATGGGCATATATTTCAACATCAATTTTATTTTAATCCACCTAGAATAAATCCAACAGAAATGCTACAACTGTGTGCTGTTCATTGTGTGCTTGTATGGTGGTAGTGTTCTTAGGAAGTGGGAAACAGAAAGCAGAGTATTAAGAATAATATCAGAGACAAATAGAAATCAGTGGGTTTATTTTGAGTTATAAAAAACCTAAGGCAGAGAAGACAGAAATATATTACAATGTTAAAAAAGGCACAATAATTTACTAAGTTCCATCTACTGTGCCAGATAAAAATACAAAAGCCTTGCCTTCACAGAAATGGAGCAATTTATTAAGGCAAATGTTTTAGTTTGAGATATTCAAACAATCCCAGAACAACAGGCCTGTCAAAGACGGTCAATTATGAGATTACATACTTAAACTGAAATATAAATTGTTTTCGAGGAAATACACTATCACTAAAATACATGCCAAGGTGGCAACTGCCTTCAGTTCTTGTTTCTGCATTTATGGCATGAGGTATTGGTTGACAAGTGGACAGCTTTTCAGTGCTGCTGTTTCTATCACACATCATGGCAGTTCTTCTTTTTCCCAGCTGAAATGTCACAGGAACAGGAAAAAGCCTGAGAAGTTGTTGAAAAAAATGTAGATTTCATTTTTGAAATGTTCGATTTTAAGTTTAACTTCAAATATGATTTACAAATCATTCTTACCAATGCAGAAGCCCATCACAGACCCTCACAAGAAGGAGCAAACCTTCTGTGTCCTGAAGGGGTTGGTGCTTGAAGACACGCCAATCAGAAGAGGATCTTGTAAGGCATTTTGAATGCAGAACTGCTGAAGCTCAGCAGCTGCCTGAGAAACCTATAAATATACAAAATGTTGCACGTCTAGAACTACAAATGTAAAATGGGTTCTTCAGTATTCCCAAGAACAAGTAGCGTTCACCTCCGTCACTGCTGAATACAAAATCATACTAACCTTATAAAATAGTGTATATAAAACATTTAACAAGAATGTGACAACGAGGCGGAATCCAGCTTCTTATTCGCAGTTTCTTATTAACGCTGTCCGTTCCACCTTTAAAAACGCAACGCTTCCGTATTGCCGGCTTCTCATTCGCGCTCAGCTTAGGCACCGTGTCGCTTTTCTCTTATTCGCGCTCAATAAGTATAATAAGTAAACTAATCTTGGAGATGTAATGGACATAATGAGGAACCCCCATCACTCCCTCCCCTTACAATTCTTAATATCACTGTGGCAGAACAGTTTTTCTATTTGACAGGCCATCTTTACCATCTTTACTTGAACAGTTAGCACATTTATTACAGCCTGCCTGTTTTAAAGTGCAATGTTATAGAGCAATATCCTACACTAGGGTTTCTGCATAATCATGTGAATACATATCTATATTTGTAAAATACATATATATAAGGTTTTCATATACGTGATTTACTGTGTATCTCAGCTGCAGTGTTTTTAAAAGCTTCAACTTACCATAAAGTACAGCTGAGATATAACGCCTCAAAAGGGCCAAAAATTCAATGTCTCATTGAACTGTATTATACCATACATCAAATTCATGGGTTCATAATATCAGAATGGTACAGTAAAAAGGACTGGATAGTTGCATGGTGATAGACAAGGACACTGGTTATAACCCCGTAGTGAAACCTTCAACTCACCCTAAAGCACAACTGAGATATAGTGTCTCCAACATTAAACGTGCATGGAATTAGCCAAGACATTTGGGTATGAGCCATACAGTCATGTATTTACATGATCATGCAGGAACCCTGGTGTAGGATATTGCTCTATAACATATTACACTTTAAAACTCTTCTGCCACAGTGATATTAAGAATTGTAAGGGGAGGGAGGGGATATGTATACATATACATATATATATACACATACATACATACATGTATATATACATGTATATACACACACATCATATATATATATATATATACACATATATATATATATATATATATATATATATATTTGTGTGTGTGTGTGTGTGTGTGTGTGTATGCATGTATGTATGTATGTGTATATATATATATATATGATGTGTATATATATATATATGTATGTATATATATATATATGTATGTGTATATATATATATATGTATGTGTATATATATATATGTATGTGTATATATATGTATATATATGTGTATATATATGTATATGTATATGTATATATATGTATACAACCTGATCTTTTACAAGAGCGCGAATAACAGAAAAGCGGCACGGTCCCTAAATTGTGCGCGAATAAGAATCCGGAAATACGGAAGCGTTGCGTCTTTAAAGGTGGAACGGACAGCGTCAGTAAGAAACAGCCAATAAGAAGCTGGATTCAGCCTCGTAACAAGCTAGCCAACAAGCTAGCCTATTTCGAATACATTTACTAAGCCTGTTTTCAGTTCTGTTTGTCAGCCGAATTAAAAAAATACGTTTACTGTAAAATGTTAATATTTCAAAGTAAATATGAACGCTGAAATACTGAAAAACAGAAGAAATAACGGGCTACAGGTCCACGCTAAATCTGGCGGCAAGTTCACTAGCTTCAGTCGTCATAGAAATAAAATAAATAATAACCAAACCTACCAACCTTTACTCTGTTGATGTTCGCTTCAAACCGCAACTGCTGAACGACTTTTTTCATCGCCAAGATGTTTGATGAGCCCGACATGATGTCTGCTAGTTACAATCGAAGACAAACCTATAAGCGGCCAGTTTCCGGGTTGCTTTAGTCCGGAAGTAGAGTTCCGTACACCCTACTATGACGAAGACTTCATGAATATTAATTAGCGTCGATGTTTTTATTCACTACACACTATACTCTTTATTCCCTAATTATTGCAAATCTTCTTCAACCTCTGGTCGGGCATAACTACTAATTCTATAAGAATAACAAAGAAGCAAAAGAAAGAAAGAAAAACAACGGCTTTCTCAGATGAGTTTGTACTTACACAAAAGTGAAATCAGCTTATGGGCTTTCTTGTTTTTGCACATACATTTACCCTAATTCATCCACTGGTTAAAGTTGCGTTTAGATGTAAAATGCCTCTATAAACAAAAAACTTCCAAGCCATAACAATAGTAGCAAATGATTATGATTTTTTGTGTTATATCGCTGCCATTGCTTTATCCGTAATGATGTCGTTTTCTAACTTGCCTTTATAATGTTTAATTTATTTTCATAACGTTTATCAGAAAAGAGAATGTTGAAAATAACTGTTATAGAAATGATTGTTATTATGGATACACTTCAGTCCAATAAAATGCGACCTAGCTCTAGTCTTGATAAGATTGGCTTGTATCATTTGTAAAGCAGAAATTATTGGTAGATCTTTTCAAAACAGTTCCTCCACAGCAACCTTTGAACTACTATACAGACCTAATTTCCTAACGAAACACATTGTCTGACGGACTTCATTTGCTGCACGATCAAGATATTGCAGTTTTTAAGAACGTTTGCTTTAAACGTACTGTCCAAGTCGATCTTTTTACAATGTTTTTCTATGAAACTGTGCTCAATCATCGGACTGGTTGCTTTGCCACAATATGGTAAGTTGATTTAATATGATCTATATTATTATTATATTTTTCCCAGCTCGACGTATAGTCCTATTTAACTATTACTGTATAGCCACCTTGACATATTTGCTATCAATTCTGTTTTTAATGGTAAGGTTGGCTGCCACAAAAGGAAGAAAGATCAGTCGACGGGATTTGCTCAAAGTTAATGTTCAGCGCACCTGGTTGGTAAACTGTCTTTAAATAAAAAAACGAAAGAAAATAGTTGAGTTGCTAAAAATGTGTAATAATCTACTTTCTTCTTTGGCTTGGGTTTCCACATTCAGAACTGACTTTTCCACTATTATTTGGGGTTATATTCCTTCTGATAAATGTTATAAATATTAATTAATTAAATTTTTGTGTTTCAAAGCTGTGACATCATGGATTACGTTTTGGTCAGAGTCCCGCCGCCTGCACTGGGACTGCCCCGCCCCCGTTTCTCTCTGTACCTCTCCTCTCAGCTCCAGTATGGAGTGGTACTTGTCTACCACAGACAGTGTGATTTTTTGTTAGGTTGGTATGTTAGAGGGTGAAGGTGAATAAAAATTGCATGCTGTGGCCATTTGTCCAATATATATAACTCATGTGATGCATTTAAAGTTTACTAAAGACTATGTTTAAAATCAGGTGACAACAGAGTGTTTTGTACAGTGACTATTTGTTTTGGTACTTTCCACTGTAATGTATTCATTAGATGGGGTCTTTGAAAAGATAATTGTAGAATTGATCATTTGTAGAATTTAATGATGAGTTTGACATGTCAGTTAATGAGGTGATGCTTCTCTAGTACTTTTTGGCAATGTTTTCTTAGAGGATACCCAGGGGGCAATTGATAGACTACACCGCCTTAACCAAAAGGCAAACATCGATTTGATGGATAAAGACACCAGGTTAGACAATATTTCTTAGCCATGTTCCAAATATTGCCATCCTTTCGTATTTTTATAATGTCAAAATCACTCACTTATAATGTGAAAAACCTCCAGTGAAAGAGCTGATATAACAGTTTGGTTAATGCAAATGAATTAAATCCTACATAATGCCTTGTTCTCTTTATGACAATTATATTTAACAAAAGTAGTGTTTGTTCTCTACATTCAGTATTCCAGTTAACATTTTATTTGTATATTTGGACTGTCTTCAAAACTTCTGTCAAAACAAACACAGCATTACATAGCCATGACATCTTCATCCTTTTGTGCCTAAATTTATTTTGTATCAAGTACATGTACAGCACATTTTGATAGATTAGTTCACCTAAAAATGTAAAGTTCTGTCATCATTTGCTTACAAACACATTTATAATGTGAGCACTATATATAGAATTTATAGAAAAGTATATATATAAGTATATATAGAAAAATATAATTTTTTGTTTGATATTAAAAAATGTACTTGTCACTGTTGGTGCAGTTACAATAAAATGTGGGTATAAGACCACAGAAAAATCACAGATGAGATCTCTTTAATAGTCTAGTTTAAAAGTCTCCTGTGTCTCAGATATTTCTCCTAAGAAAAAGAAATCGCACAAATAACTCTAGAGTTTAGAAGAGATCTCAAAACTTCTCTAAATTGAGCTCAGATTTGCCAAGTCTGGAAGTCAATATTGATGAAGATTTTAACATGAACTCAAACATTTTTCATCAAATTTACCCAAATTCAAATTATTTTATCTACAATCTACATTAATTTTACAGCTCCATACCCTTAAATGTTTTTTAAAAATTGTCTCATTCTATTTTTATTTCTCCTAAGCAATTATAGGAGAAAAAAATGAGACAAAGTTGATACTTAAATGAAACACAGCTAAGATCTCCATTAAATCTCTTGAGCTTTGAAAGAGCAGAATGACAGAATTCTACTCATTTTAAGTACACTGTTGGCCTTATACATTTCAAATGGCAATGAGTGCAAATTATCAGAATGTTCTCAAAGTGTCTGGAGATACAATTAGCAGTCTTGTAAATAAAGGTTGCATTACAAACTACAGCCTTAAATACATATAAAAACCTTTCTCAGAGTCCTCAAGGTTCTCACCTTTACCTTCAGGCAAAGTTACATGATGCCTGATGCTCTTGCACTATTTGATGAGACAGAAGGCGCGAGAGACCCCTTCTTTGGTGTTATGGACACTGGGTATGGCCTGCCTAGCCCAAGCAGCCTCATTCAGGTAGACTTATGTTATGTTATACACAATTTCAGGAGATATATATGTCTCTTCAACTTTAGATGTCATTACTTTCAACTTATGGAGATTAAGATGGGTTTGTTCCAATCATGGTTGTTTTACTTCTGTCTCATGCATCACTGTGATTTACAGCTGGATCAGCGAATGGATGGGGCTTTACCAGTGCTTACCCCTCCCACAAGAGAGCCAACACCACCTTCAGATGGTGAGAACACATACAGCTTTATATTATGCATATCATGTTAACCCTAAAAACACTTCATATAATTGGCACTACATGTGGGTGGTAATAAAGAAATGAGTAGAAATACAAAGGATAGGGTCAATTAAAATAAGAGACAGCTATATGTCTGCTGACATATTTATGAAGCTTCTTTTTCTCTCTAGGCATCACAGCCAGCCAGGAATCCATCACTCTGATTGACAGAGAACCAGTTACAATGCCTGAGCCAGAGGTACAGCTGTCAATCAATATCACAGCTGCAGTGGCATGCTGGTTCCATGCTGGTTATGGTGTAATGAATCTCTGATTTGATTTGCCTGTGTGGGGCTACCTTTCCACTGCAAGAAAAGCTGCTTCCATATTCAAGTTCCATGTTCCACAAAAAAAAACTTACAACATATTTACAATATTGTGTGCACTTCATCTCATGGTTTACAGAGCCCCCCACCCCCGATTTGTGGTATGCCACAGTACAAAACCTGTTTGAAAGCGAGATATGTGTAGCCAGAATAACACCTCATTGTTTTTACAGTTTGAAGGAGCAGAACTACAGGAGTCTAGCATGATTGACCTTTTGCTGGAACAGCCGGATGAATTTCCTGAAGGAGAACAATTAGGTATTTGTCAATGCTGGGTTGTTTCTGCTGTCTGCACCTTAGTGTCTTTTGTGTTTTATCTTGTTTTGGCATAGATAGATGAATTAGTTTTAAGGTTAGGTTTGAGAACAGAAATCTTGTTTGTAGGTGAGGAAGAGAGACAGATGGAGACAGACAAAGAAAGAGAGGAAACCATGAAAGAGGCCAGAGAGGCACAGGTTTCTGATGAGAAAGAGGAAGAGAGAGCAGAGCTGGAGACAGAGACAGCGAGAGAGTTAACACCAACTGTCTCTTTAGAGCTGTAGGTTAAGTGATTGACATGTTTCAGGAAACCATAATAAAAAAAGATCATGTAAATTGTGAAACCTATGAAATTCAGTCTCTTTGGGCACAGTTGAATTGAAATCAGTTTAGTTCATGTCTTACAAGTTTTGAAGCTTTGAGTCATCTTTTTGCAGGGGTGCATAAAAATTTACAGCCAGTAAATGTGTTCTAGAATAAGAATGTCCGCTCCCTCTACATTGTAAAATATATAAGAATTTATCATTTTGAAAGTGTTTTTGTACTGTGTAAACAATTTGTGGCAAGGATTGTAACATTTCCATTTAGTAACAAAAACACAAAAAAATGTTTTTGAATGTTCTAGGAACATTCAAAACTTCCAGTTTTTTTAGATGTTAAACATTGTTCAAACATTTTTGTACAGTTTTGTAATGTTTAAAAACTTTCCACTAACAATAACATTTTTGTGACATATGTGATGTATAATGTTAAAAAAGTTCTGCTAATGTTACTACAAGAATGTTTTTGATAACTTTGAAGGCAAGCTGTGATGTGTGAATTTCCTAGACTGTGACATCCAACATTACATCCAAATCAAAGGTTGAGAAAAGATTAAAACAACTTTTAAAATATCAGGATAAAAAATTAAAATGGGTGTCATTATATTTCAGGGCACAAACCACTGGTGCATCAAGCAGGGATGCTTTGCTGCTGGAAGAAGAATTGGGGCTGCCCATGGAGTTGCCTGTTTTAGAGGAAAGAGAAATAACCCCAGAGCCTGTGCCTCTAAACATACCATCTCCTCTGCTTGACGAGGAGGAAACAGGTATCAGGCCCAGAAGAGAGGAGAGGGTGAGAGAGAAGAGCCCTAGTCTTGAGGTCTGTTATGTCTTTCACACCAATTACATTGTCTGCCTTAAAGGTGCACTCTGTAATTTTGACTGCAGTTTCTACAATGGCATCAGTAAAACAAAAATGTTTTACCTTCATCACCTTTTGCGTAATGCTGCAATCATGCTTCTAGATGTTAGTGTCCAAGTCCTAGATGATCAGCTGTCACAACACAACCTAAAAATGACAGAGTGCACCTTTAACAATTCTAGATCAAAGCATCTGTCATCACACTTTATATCTAGTATCTTTTCGACATGTCCTCTCTCAGCCCACTGTATTAAGCCCTGAATCTCCTAAAGTGAAGATAAAGAGGAGACAGCTGCTCTTCATCGATAAAGACACACAGATATCACAGGAGAAAATGAGAGCCCAGATTGATGATGTGGAGATAGAGACCAGGCCACTGGTATGGGATTCTGATCTGTATTGTTGTAGAGGTGGAAGCAGCATTATTTCACACATCCCAGCCAACATGGAATGCTCTCAGAATGTTGACTAACATTCTGTTAAAGTTCTCTCCTGTTTTCTTAATGTTGTTATTGACCAACATTCTAAAAACATTAACATACAAATATTACTCTTAAATTATTATTGGAACATTTTAAAAACATTACAGAATTACAAAAAAGTTTGAATAATGTTCATGTAACCAAGCAATAATGTTAATGCAACATCTAAAAAATTGGACGTTCTAAAATTCCAAGAACATTCAAAGTAACTGTAATGAATGGCTAGTCAACCGGGGATCCATCTGCAGCTTTATTAATCATTGTCAAAACAGGAGATACAAACACGTAGTAATGGCGCATGGCTGGGGTTTTTATACAGGAGATAATGAGGTTCAGGTGTGCCAGGAAGTAATCAGTCCCAGGTATGGGGCATTATGGGAATTGTTGTCCAAATCAACACCGGTTAATATTCGGGTAAAGGCTCCCTCCGGTGGTGCAACACCCTCTGTAACAGTAACATTTTAATATTTGGTAAACATTGGGGAAACATTCTTTTAACTTAAAATTGTAAGATGGGATAAAACTAAACATGCCTGATTGTGATTTCTCTGATAGGCAGATGTTCTTGTCAAACCACTGTTTAAAAAGAGTGATTCTAAAACTCTACTCGGGAACCCCTGCATGGGTAAGTTTGCAGGAAAATTTGTTCATGTAGATATGTGCATCCCAAAGAATTGTCCTGGCAAATTCTAATTATCACCATTATGTGATAAAATCTCATTCTCATTACTGTGATGCAAATAAAAAAGAGGCATTTACCATTTTGGGTGCACATCTTTTATCTTGCTGCTTGGATAAGCACACTTCGTAGTTGTTTCTTTTTAAGTATCTGAGCTGCACATTAATAAATTATGTTTAAAGAAATCATTAAATTAGTTAACAATTCGTGGCCAGTAAGGGGCCCCCCAAGCCTGTGTGACCCCACACAATTGCATGCTTTGTGTGGTGGGTAAAAACGCTAGCGGATGCGTGTACCAGAATTTCACCATGTGTATTTGTAACTGTTAATTACAACTGTACTTAAAAATGACCTGTCATATTTATATACGATTTTACCTATTACAGTGGGTCACTTAGATTTCGGGGAGCCATAACTGAAAATAATGTCACAATGCGAGAAAATTATAATGGTCTTCAAAACAGGCTTACTATACTTTGAACAATTTTCTAAATTTCACTTGTTATTTTAATGAGATGCATTCACACAAGTACTCTGAGGTTTATTCCTGTCTAAAGTCTCAAGCTACAGTGAAATGTTGTTATAATGATACATTACGCTTACACAGACCTTCCACCTGATATCCTTGCACTATGGAAACAGGCAGCAGTCATAAAGTCTATTCCTCCATCCAAACCTCATAGGGAGGTTCCAGTAGCAGAGGACATAACAGAGAGAGAGGAACAGGGAGAAGAACCAAGAGAAGGAGAGCAGGAGACGGAACTTAGCTCAAAGGAGGTTTGAGACAGTAGCATTGGAGTCAATAAATCTTTTATGATTAAAAGATGAATATGAGGCAAAGGTACAGAATGTTACATTTTGTTATTTTGTCAGGGAACGCAGAGATCCAATCGTGGATTATCAGACTTTATTTCTGACAATGACAGTCAATAAGGCAGAGAATCAACAGCAAGACAAGAAGGCAGTGGGAACCGGGAGGGTGACAGGCAGAGTATGAGAGCGGCTGAGTGGTGGATGGGTGGAGGTGGGAAACAGAGGGGGGGAATAACCAAGAGAACACTCAAAAGGAGACATACTGGAAGAGGCGACAGGGAGGAAATTGTGGGCATACTCCATCCACAAGAGTTGATGGCTCCAGGAACTCGGATTCTGTGACATCAGGCAGCGGAGAGTTCTTTCGAGGTCCTGGTTGGCATGCTTGCATTGCCCATTAGTTTGGGGGTGAACCGGGAGATGAACTGTGGACCACTGTCAGACAAAATGTCAGTGGGTAAACTATGAAGCCTAAAGACGTGGTCGACCAAAACTTGAGCAGTCTCCTGGGCCGAAGACAGTTTGGGCAGAGGGATGAAATGGGCCACCTTGGAAAAGCGGTCCACCACAGTCAAGACGACAATGTTTCCATTCGAAGGAGGACGAAAACAGGTGACGAAGTCAAGGGCAATGTGGGACCAGGGCCGTGACGGGACAGGTAGTGGGCGGAGAAGATGAAGGGAGGGAGCAGAGGAAGTCTTGTTTTGCGCACAGACGGAGCATGCCAACACAAACTGCCTGATGTCAGCCCTCATAGAGGGCCACCAGAATTGCTGGCAGATGGCAGCCAATGATCTCCAGATCCCCGGATGGCAAGTTAAGTTGGTCGAATGGCCCCACTAAAGGACATTAGGCCGCAGCGCAGCCGGCACAAACAGTCGACCCTCAATACACCCTTCCGGAACCTCAACCCCTTGTCTGGCCTGCCTCACTCGCCACGTGATCCCCCAAGAGAACGACCCTACCACCACAGCTGGTTCCAGGATGGCTTCGGCCAGAGCCTGCTCCCCAGAGGACTCGAACGCGTGAAAGAGAGCATCAGGCTTGGCATTCTTGGGACCCGGACGGTACGAGAGGGTGAAGTTAAATCTCCCAAAGAAGAGTGCCCATCGAGCCTGTCGTGAGCTCAGCCTCTTGGCTGAACGGATATATTTGAGGTTCTTGTGATCCATCCAGACCAAGAAGGGCTGCACTGCAGCTATTGCCTTGCGGGAGTCAGGAACCGGCCATTCAGCGACGGCCCTTACCTTAGAGGGGTCGGGTTTGACTCCTTGGGCTGAGATTACATGGCCAACGAATGAAACCGACTCTGCGTGGAACTCGCACTTCTCTGCCTTAACGTACAGTTAATTAGAACTCTCCTGTCATTTTGGGTATGGCCTGAATAGAGGGAGAGAAGATCAAGATATCATCCAGGTAGACAAAGACAAACTTGTTTACCATGTCTTTCAACACGTCGTTAAAGAGAGCCTGGAAGACAGGGGCATTGGTCAAGCCAAAAGGCGGGACCCGGTATTCAAAATGACGAAGGGGATGAAGGGGAAACAAACAGGGACAAAACAGGTTGCATGCTCCAACAGAAAACAACAACACATGGCACGAAAAGCACGTGGACGAACAGAAACCTGGGGTGATCACACCGCGGACCTGACATATTTGGCTGTTTCAGCACATAACTGTGTCCTGTTGCATTACTTGTTCACACATTAAAAGCAGCGAATGTGTAATATCAGTTCTGTTCATTGCCTCTGCAGTCTTGTGTTTGGTGAGAACACACAAAAGCCAAAATGAAGACAAGGGAGCTGACTTTGAGAAACAAAAGCTGTGAAAAATGTCCAGAAAATTTGACATTTTAAACATTTGCCTCATATTCATTTTTTAATGAATAATTCATTTTTTTTAAAGATTTCTTGACTTCACAGCAAACAGCAATTTTTCCTTTACTGTCCAATACTTATGGAGGACATTGTATACTTTCTGCTCACACTTACATACCTGACCTGTTGTGCTCCGTTCTCTAACTGGACAGTACACTTAAAGAAAGCTAGTTTCCCACAACTGAAAATGTGGTTGTTGAATATAATTTTTAATAATTTTATATAAATCAAATATATATCATATATATATATATATATATCAATAATATATATTGATATATTAATATATCAAGTTTTGAGGTTCATGCTAAGGTAATCATCACAATTTCTGTCGCTCAACACTTAGGCACACTTACTAAATTTACTACACTTAATTTCTTTAGAAAATGTTACAATCTAATTCACAAATACTTTCAAATCACAAGACCTTATGACTAGCCAGAGGCATGAAAAGGGCAGCATGAAAATGAATTTGCACAGCATATCATGTTTTAGTGACTCAAGTTTTCTTCTGGATCTTTACTACTGCAGATTCCCAGAGAAATGGTTGAGTCTGGCCTCTTCCAGCAAGAAACACCTGGTAAAGTATTAGCAAAACCTTTATTAGTAGAATAATATATCTAGGTTAAAAAATAGTTTGATAAGAGAAGAGAAATAACATAATAAATCAGCAAGTTTTGTTGTTATATTTGGATGCTCATGTCTCATGAATGAATTTGCAGCCTCTTCTGTGGTTCTGGACACAACAGATAAGGATGTTTCTCCACTTGAGACGCCTGAAATTAGACGGTGAGGGTAGAGAAAGAGATAGTGGGTAGGGTAGAGAGAGAGATAGTGTGAGACAGAGATTTGATATCAGTGCTGATTGGAGTGTTAAATAAGTTTAATTTCCTGCATAATTAGGAGACTTTCAATAATTACTGTACTGTAAATTCCGTATGGGTTTAGATCGCCTGTTCTAGCCATTCAATATGAACTAGAGGGCATCCCAGAGGAGAGAGTACCAGAAATGGAACAGATTACGATGGATATTGAGGAGCCCATAAGGTACACCTAAAAATTTGCTGAATAATTTTGACAGTATTATTGTAGTAGAAAACATCTTGCTTACATCCTTGTTCCCTGAAAGAGGAAACAGGACATTATGTCGATGACAACAGTAGGGGTTCATTCTTGGGAGCCTAATCGCCTCTGATCTTTGTATAAAAGGCCAATGAAAATGAGTGGTTCAGTGCTGTGGCATGAGGGACACAACGCCTCGTTTCCTCTATCAGTGAACAAGGGTTACATACATAACCGACACGTTCCCTTTCTGTCAGTCACTCGACTGAGACAACACTAGGGGTCCCTATACGAAGCACCACAGGAGCTAAACTGTGCTTCGAGCTAAGCGGAGCAGATGCAGGCAAGCCTCATCATGAGTGTTGTGTGCCTCATCATGAGTGCTTCAGCTCTGTCGTAACCTTCCACAACCTTCTACTTAAGTCCACTAATGAGGTGCCCCTAGCCAAAGCCCGGGAATACGCAACACCCCTTGTGGAGTGCGCCCTGATACCCAAGGGGCTCTGTTGTCCCTGCGATTGGTAGGCTATAGCAATGGCCTCCACAATCCAACCTCTGTTTGGAAACAACCTTCCCCTTCTGCTGACCTCTGAAGCAGACAAAAAGCTGGTCAGCGCACCTAAGGCTCTCCATGCGTTCCAGATAAAAGCGTAATGCAATGCACTGGACACAGCACGGACATGGCTGGGTTTTCCTCCCCATATGGGAGTGCTTGCAGGTTCACCACTTTGTCCCGGAAAGGACTAGGGGAACCGTGGGCACGTAAATGGCCACCACATAGACCTTTAGAGTGAAGGGAGACAAACGTCTGTATAGGCTCTCTTGAAGGAAAGACAGCAAAACACTGATCTGGCACTTCTGTAGGTCCTCCTGATGGGAGGAACAACAGTACACAAAAAGACACCACTTTAAGGCATAGAGTGATAATGTCAATCACAGCTGGGAAAAGTCTATCACGTTGCGTCCAGAGGGCAGACATGGAAATTCCAGAGGTCTGGGGTGCCTGAGTGTGCCCTGCCCCTGAGTCCTAGTTCAGGGGAATGCGCCAGGAGGAGCTGCTGTCAGGAGCATGAGCTCCAAGAACCTGGTCTGGTTGGTCCAGAACAGGGCCACTAAAAGAACCTGGTGCTGCTCCTCCCTGAACTTGCACAGAATCTGTGCAAACATGTACAAGGAGGCTCACTGGGGGAGACGCATACTTGCATAGATATTGCAGGCCGTTGTGCGCTAGAGCATCTGTGCCGAAGGAAGCCTCAGACAGGGAATTACACAACAGGCAGTGAGTTGACTTGGCAGAAGCAAACAGGTCTACATGGGCTTCTCCAAACCGCTCCCAATAAACTGCGCGAAGATGGAGTCTCCATTCCACCTGAGCGGTAACCTGCCAGGACAGTGCATCGGCTGTGTGGCGGGGCAACTGGGGATGTGAGTGGCTCCCAGGAAAGCCAGATGAGACCACGGACTGAAGATTCAGGTAATAACCACCCGGTGTACACAGGGGCACCAGGCACGCCTATTGACTCAGTTCTGAAGCTAGTGTTGGAGTGGTCTTTTTTGGACACAATGAAGTATGGGCTGTGGAAGCCCCTGTCATCTCAGCTGGTGGAATGATTTCTGTCGCATCCTTCTGGAGAAGGTTGGCGATAGTTCCACAGGACAGGGGCCTCCTTGCCTCATACAGAGATAACACTGCTGAACCCGCGCAGGCACAGAGCAAACTGAATTGCACAGTTCACTCTTATTTATTGTTATTTATTGTCATTGACACAACATAGAGTGACTGATAGAAAGGTATTTTTTTTACACAGTTGATTTCCTATTTGTTCATAGTTTCAAAATATTTCAATATTTTATATTTATTTCATCTACTACAATATACTGACTATAGTAGGATTTCTAATGTGTTAATTTCTTCTGCTGAAGGCCATTGACTCCTACAGAAGGTCTGGTGACCTTTCACTCTCTGCTGCCCCCTCATGCCATCCGCAGAGTTGTTGCCCAAAACTTCTGGAGACTGCTAGGTAACAAAATTGGTGTCAAAGGCTTTGCCCAGGGGAATAGCAAGTTAGCAACCATTACAACTACACTGAAAAGACTTTTTTAAAGTTTTTAAAATTTGTAGTCCAGAAATAAAATTTAAACAGACTAATGTTACATCACCTTTTTAATATTTAAGTAATGCTAATTAAAGGTTTATCATGCACCCATCACCTTTAAAATAATTTCTACGCTACTGCAATGACATTTGGCTCGTGATCAAGTGCAGACAATATTATTTATATAAAATGAGAATTCTTTATACATTTAAAAAGCTCTTCTAACTTGGCGTGTTTACAGAGAAAGTAGCCGCAAAGCTGGTCACAGTGAGGCAGGATGAGCCATATGGTGACATCATCATAGAAGACCAGCCACTGATTGGTTGAAAGCTGCTGGTGATGATGTGCCATTATTCTCAGATTCACATATTTCTAATTAATTCAGTGTTCAGTGTTTCATTAAATAAACACAACTTAGTTCTTCAGTTGAGGTAACATTATTTATTGTTAGGTGCTGATTTATTTTGGTTTTCTTGGTAGTATGGTGTTTTGTACTTTTTTATATTCAGTGTTTTTTATTTTGTAATTGATAGGTTTTTTTTAGAATAGTATTTGTTATTATAAAATTTAATACTGTTCTCTGTTGTGTAACTACATTAATATTAACACAATTTTTACAAATAACTTTTTATCTCTGATATTCTGAAAAGATTCTTAATTAAAAGGTTTTGTCCATGCATAAAATCTGCATTATGTTGCAAGTTTAATGCAATAAAGTTGAATTATGTATAACTGCGTGTAAATTTTTTCAAAATATTATTTCTTAATAACTTTAAGGAACCAATAAAACTATATATCTATATTGACATATTTTTACACATTAAGGACAATTACATATGTTGGTAAATCTGATACATCTAGTACATGAAATGACAAAAGGTGTTTTCTTTTATTACAAACTGTTTACAAGTTAATCTCAACAATATATAGTTTGTTAAATCCGTTTTGGCACAAAGTAGATTAGGCACCAGGTTTACAACTAATATCAGCATAGACAGAAGTAAAATGCTGAAAATACATTTCAAGCTATTTTGATACCATTATAGTGGAACTGTACCGGTGCCTGAGGGATTAAGTAATAAACCAGTGACCCTGAGTTCTTGCTTGCTAATAGGTGTATCTTGACAATGGTATGTTTTCTAGAAGATCATCCTGTTAAAGAGACAATGAATTTTATCAAGAATATTGACTTGCTTACCAAATGCTATCCACAGGAGTATGACATTTAGACATCTAAGACATAGTTTATGTCTGAGACTCACCATAGGGAGGTCTTGAAGCCGGTGGAACTCTGGATGCTCACTTCTTTGACGCAACCTGAGGAAGAGGACTACTGAGACCATGGAAGTGCAAATAATGAAGATGGAGACCAGGGTGGCAAGCAGGGGGTCCAGGGGGGAGGACCCTGGACGGTGCAAAACTTTGCCCGATTCTGGAACAATGGTGAATGGAGTGGAAACTTAATATAACTAATCACAGGATCTAATATATTTGAAGGAACATCAAGTTCTGAAGGAACATAATGGAGCAATGTGCAGACCACAGATGTTATCACAGGTTCTACTAGAAAATGGCAAATAAATTGAATTATTCTTTGTGATTGTGATTACTAGACTGACTCCATACAGAATGTCCAGAAGATTACAGATTGCTATGAGGTGAACTTAGAATTAAACAAACACTGAGAACTTTTTTAATGTACATTATCGATGTGCTTGATTTGATGTGCCAGATTCAAACACTTGAAATGCAATTTACAAAAGAATGCAAGCATGTTGCATGATCAGTGTTGCAATTATTGCCAGTATAACAAACTATCTTGCTAAATATTTTTCTCTTTCAGGTCAACTTCTGTTATGGTACAGAAATAGTTTGAAGACAATCCTACAAAGCAAGCCAGTTAAACTGTTGACAGATTTATAGTGAGCTACCTAAATAACACAAAAACATACAACACTCTACAAGCTTGCAATGCACTAGTCAAGTGATTTTGCAAACTTGCTGAAGTATGATACTGGTGTTAGTTTATAAGGAGCACAGTCTAATTGGCAGAAAAACATTTACCTTCATCACCTACATCGAGTTCAGAAGGTTCCTCTTGATCCAGTGGTGCAGGGCCAGTGACCTTTGAACTGCCAGTCAGGGCAAACTGAGATGGCGCTGGGTAGACGGGTGTGGCTGGTACAGCTGTTTGAGTTGTCTGCAACACACTGCTGGTTAGACAGAAGGTATGATGTCCTTCACTTGGATTGATGGACATTGCAGGAGT
Organism: Chromobotia macracanthus; assembly: GCA_036877525.1. Taxonomy (NCBI): domain Eukaryota; kingdom Metazoa; phylum Chordata; class Actinopteri; order Cypriniformes; family Botiidae; genus Chromobotia; species Chromobotia macracanthus. The sequence continues at coordinate 8,946,061 of JAZGTH010000013.1, forward strand.
TGTGGTGGTCTCAGAATCTGTGCTCTCCACGTGTGACAAGCTGCTTGCAGAAGTGGCTGTGTGAGAGAAATGTGAAAAACAAGCAAATCAGTGTAACAGAAGAATGGGTTGAATTATGACGGAAAGCAAAGTAAAATACAAAGATTTGAAAGAAGCATTTGAGAGAAAATTGAAGAGCATATTAGAACTAGACTTTCACATTTTCGTAAGAAAATGCTAGTGGCACTTGCTCAGGCAAAACTTAATGCCCTGATGCTTGGTTGTTGTAGGTGATTTTTCAAGGGCATTGCTGTGCAGTTGCTAGGATACTCTTGGTGGTTGCTAAAGCTTTGCTAGGGTGTTAATATATTAGTAATTGTTAATCTAATTTAGAAATATATTGGTAGAGCATTGCATTTGCAGTGCAAAGGTTGTGGGCTTTATTTACACATACTTACAAAAAAGTATAACTTGAATGTACTGCAAGTCGCTTTGGATGTGTAAATGTAGAAAATAATAGTACACCTCTCCTCAACAAGCCACATGATTTGTGGTATCATTCAAGGGTCTTAAGTGACTAAAAGCAGTTGAACATTAACAACTAATGTTATCATTACATTTTATAATGATATGAGAAGCTGCTTCTTAGCAGTCATAATTTTGAATTCTGATTACAGTGCAGTAAACAAACAAAAAGATATCCATCTGCCCTAAATATAGATTTTTCCAGAGTAATGACTGCATTGGACTAGGGTATTATTTACAAACACAGTCATGGCCCAAACTATTGCACCCATATGCAGCTATTATTTGTGGACAGACATTTGATAAAGTGGGTGGAATGTGGACCTTCACTTTCTCTGAGAGCCTCACAGGTTCAGTCTTTTTCAAGACATCTGTAAGCCTGGTCACAAATGGAACAAAGCCATATACACCCAAATAAATTCATTTACACTATTATGTTAGACAAATGTCAGCTTATGAAATCCATCATCATCATCATCATTTGCACAACAGCCACAACAATGTGCAGAAAACCCACCAAATAAAAAGTTTACAAGCAGTAACACCATTTTCTAGTGGTCAAACAAGTGAAGATGACAATTTAATGATGGCAAATGAGACATGAATAAAATTGTAAAAAAAAAAAAGAAGCCTATTTTTACATAATATTAGCTTGCAAATTCACAAAAATATAAAAACAGAATATGTTTTTCTCTCACAGGACAAACTACTTGACAGTCTGGATTTAAAAGACATTCCATGGAGATTACCTTCCTGTCTGTTGCTGGTTCTCATATCTCTCAGGCAGGGATCACTTCTTAATACTCTCCTTTTCTCAATATACATAGCTGCTCTGGGTTCATTCATTAAAGCACACACCTTCTTATACCAATGCTATGCAGACAACATTTAGTTGTTATTCCACCCCTCACCACCTCCACCCATATCTCCTGTTTGCCTGTTAGACACCTCAGCCTGGATGAAGAAACAACCTCTTCATCTTAACCTCAGTAAAACAGAACTCATGGTAATCTCGACCAACCCATCATTAGAACACAACTCACACAGTTCAACTTGGATCATCAGCTCTAACACCTCTCGGTCTGTTGGGAACCTTGGGGTGGTGTTTAATGAACAGGTGAAATTCACAACAATCTCAGTCATGCAGGTATGTGCTCTACAACATCAAGAAGATCAGACCTTTCCGTCTTAGCATGCAACACAGCTCCTAGTCCAAGCACTCGTAATATCAAGGCTGGATTATTACACTGCCCAGTATTATTCAGTATTAATCAGAATTAATATAACACAACCAAACCCCTGCAAATGATCCACAATCTATCAATCAGCTGAAGAGGGCCCACATTACACCCTTCCTGATCTCACTCCACTGGCTACTTTTAGCCGCCTGCATCAAATTTAAATCTCTAACCGTGGCAAATTTAAATCTCTGACCGTGGGTGGTCAAAGTCCTTCAGGACTTCGCCCTTCTACACTTCCCATGTTGTTGTTCTCAAGATGCTGGCTAATAAATTTGTTTGCAATCCTTGGTTAGACTAATAAATGTGTCATGGACGACAAGAGATCCAATAGCGGCAATCAGTCTTTTACTCAAACAGAACAATACACAGTCTTAGCTGAGAGAAATAACTAAAGGGCAGCAAAATGACAGATAGTCTTTAGAATTAGATTAAGTTTAATTATATTACTCTTGCCTGGTACTGAGGCTGTCTCCATGTTGAGGGTGGTGACATCTTGCAGCACAGGTGTTTGTGAAGTAGTGATGTTACTGTGTACTGCAGTGTTCCAGGTTAGTTGTGATGGAGAAGAAACAATAGGTGTGGTCTCATGGTTTCGAGAAGGCAAGGTGCTGCTCTGATAGGCTAAACTTGGTCGTGTTTCCAGAATTACATTTTCTGAAGTCACATAATCATTAGAAGTAACTTCATCCTGTGGGGTAATTGAGCTCAAGTCTGGGGGTGCTTTTGACATCTGACCTTGGGAAAAAGAGAGCATTTTATAATGCAGACACTTTCTAAGTTCCAGTTTATGAATTTAAACTCAATTCAAAATCAATTAAAATATGTCCACAGCTTCTAGTTAAAAAAAAACATTAACTCCGTTATGACAGCAACAAAATAAACATGAATGCCTAAAAAGGAAAAAATTAAATGCGCTAAACGTGTATTGATTTTGCAGAAGCTACAGAAAGAATGGTGTGCTCTCATGCTGAATAGTTTATATGTGGGCGTTCCAGACCAGATCTGTGTGAAATGGTCACAAAGTGAATCCACATAAGAAAACACTTGTGACCTTTATGTGTCGGGTGCAGAGGAACAAACAAACCTCAAATCCTGCACATGCACAGCTTTTTGAGCATACTGGGAAAGAACATGGTAAGAGGATGAGCTTTAATAAAGTGCTCTGTCTTGCGCATTAACACGCTCTTCATTGTTTTACAATCATAAAATTAACACTAAGCTTCAAAAAGATAATTAGCACCTTGTAAGGGGAACGAACTAAAAAGAATTTCTCAACTCGTCTAAACAAAAATCTGGAACCAAATTGTTTTATCTTCCCAAATGTATGGTTAGTATGCTACTTTGTCTTATTCTTTCACAATGCTGTAACATTTTTTTGCGAATGATGACAGTTTTCGTTGATAGATAAATATACAGACTGATAGCTTTTGTTTACGTAAGTAAGTGTATAGATAGATGTATGGAACAGTGTATGAAGCCAATGAAGACAACAGAAAAAGCAATGCGAGACAGACATTATTGAGTCATGTTCGTCGGCTACTGTAAAATATCAGTGCTGTAAGAAGGCGAATTGATGAGACGCGCTCACCTTTTATAATACAGATATGAAGAAGCATCGCAGTCCATGTGATAAACGCCCGTTCAGTCTTCATTGTTAATAAAGCAAGCGCGCACACTGTGTCGATCCACTCTTGCTTGATTACCGGGATGATCTTTCAGTTACGTTAGATGACAGCCGACATCATCAGGGCTAAAAATATCCTGAGGGGTCTGGGCTTCAGGAGCGGGGCGTGGTTGACTGTAAAAGCAACCGGCAATATAGTGAAAATGACAGCTTATTAAGGAAGCATAATGTGTTAGAGCGATTAAATAATGTTGTGACGGGTCGCCTGTGAAAGAGATCAACATATCGTATTGAAGTAAATTAAATCTCTTATGATGAGATGAGTGACGACTTGTTATTTGGAGCTTCCCCGTGTATGTTGGCGGACCTGACCATCCAGTTACAGTTAGATCTGCCCCTTGCGCATACGCAAACACACAACCTAACGAGACAGTCTTTCACATTAAATCACAAATTTCTGCCTGTTACAGTCCAAGAAGACGATCAATTGACTTTTGAGGATTGCTATGGAGTCAGTGAGTGCAGATGAGTTCACTGTGGAGACAGTCGAGGGGGTGAGTAATTTAAATGACAAACAGAAAGACAATGATGTCAGTCAGCTGTTGGTATATTAAGGTAATTGACAATTAACATGCTCATGCACCAGTTTTGCAACTGGTAATAATTTCCTTACATTTTTAGCCTCTTTTAATCAATTCAGTTCATTTAAGTGGTTGAGACTGCTTCAGGTACAAATATTACTATATACTATGTATAGCTGGTGTCCTGTAATACAGAAGAAATTGTTTAATATAGACCCAATTAAAAGTTTTTATTTTCTTGAAACGTAGTAGGGGCCTGAAGTAAAACCCCTGAAATTTGAGGCAAGTTTATTGAATAGAAGTAAACCTGTGAACACTGTACAGCAGACCAAACTTCTGATTCAGGGTTTCTGGGTGCTTGGTGTGGGTCAGCTTATGAAGTTAAGGACAATATAAGAGCTGTTGGAAGTGGAACGTAACTTGATAACCTTAGTAAGCTGTGCTCTTCTAATAATAACTGTCAGCATGTAGGGTTTGGTTGCTGGGTTATTTTATGCCTTACCCCATTGTGTCCTGTGATCCTATTTTATTTATGCATTCAATGTAGACCTAGCAATGCTATATATGCATTTATTACATTTGTTACACTTTTTAGTATGGTATGAGGTAGTATGTACATGCTGCTACAGTATAACAGGAACAAACTTTGGGCTTTCCTGGCCTGTAGGCTCTTCAGCAGCTTTATTATAATCCTAATATGAGCAAGAAGACTGTGGCCCAGAAGTGGCTAACAGAGGCCCAGGCATCTCCACAAGCATGGCACTTCTGCTGGGCTTTACTCCACCCAGACAAGGTAACAAGCAGGTACAGTGTACTAATTAGCATTTAAAGAAACAGTACTTTTCAGGCAAAACATAAATTAAGATTAATATTAAAGAACTGTTTTGTAGAAAACATTGGCAACTTGTTTTGTTTTAAAGGATAAAATAATATATACCCTCTTCAGACCCAAAACTGAAAGCCCCAAATTAAGAGAATGTATTTGGACACTTTTTGGTTGTAAAACATTAGTGGAATGTGTCCATAATTAATGTGACGAACGACACCTGTGGTTTAACTGCTAAGACAATGCATGCATACATTGAACTGCATCTTATGGTAACTGTCTTCATATTCCCAATAAAATGAGCCTAAAGTGAAGTTAGTTTTAGCTGTTTTTAAATGACATTTGATTTTTTTTTTTTCAGAAATTATAAACATTTTAAAGTTTGGCTTGTTTACAAACCTTATTTGGTGTCCACTCTCTGTGTATCACAGTGTAGCTTTTGTTTTAAGTGGAAAGCTACAGAGGGCAGATAGATCACATTTTGCATTATTTATGAGACAGTAGCAAAACGGACTGTTGTTTATTCTGCCCTGCATTAGGTTCCTGAGATACAGTTTTTTGGAGCCAGCACATTACATGTTAAAATCTCCTCTCATTGGTCCAACCTACCTGCTGGTCAGCTGGACTCCCTCCGCTCACAGCTCATCACGCAGGTCGGCCAGTTCGCCTCAGGACCAAAGATGGTGCTCACCAGACTCTGTGTCGCTCTGGCCTCCTTGATCCTTCACATTTTACCAGAAACTTGGCCAACTGCAATCCAAGATTTGCGATGTGCCTTCCAAACAGGGGAGGGTGTGATGGAGGCTGATGGTCAAGCAAGATGCCTCGCTCTTCTAGAGATTCTTGCTGTTCTGCCTGAGGAGCTTCAGACCAGCAAGATCCCAGCCTCCCGGCGCTCCCAGCTGAGAAGCGCTCTGGCTGAGGAATGGATCTCTGTCTGCCCACTACTACAGCAGCTACTACAGCGGGAAGACGTGCCTTGTCAGGTCAGAGAGAAAGTTCTGAGGTGCGTGTCCTCCTGGCTCATGCTGGATGTCACTTTAAAAGACAGTGAGGACTTGTTGCACAGTTGCTTTGTATTGTTGAAGGAGTCTGAGCTCTTTGACGTGGCTGTGGAGACCATCGTCAGCATTATCTCACAGCCTGATTGTCAGAGGTGAGATACAAAGGAGAGACATGTCTTGTGGATTGGATGAATGGGCCAAAATGATACACAATGATCTAACCATATATTGCCTATAGGGAAATGCAAATAGTTTGTGGTGTGACGTGGAAAAAACAGTTTAACAATCTGTTACGATGAAATAAGAATTTTTTATCAAGTGTTCTAATCCTGCACATTCTTTAAAGGTATAACTATGAATAAGGACTGATCATGGTCCTAGGAAGGCATTGATCACATGAGGCTCCTTTGGAGGCCCTCCAGCCCAGATGGCCCCAGTTGTAGATCCCTTATCCTTAAATTGTTAATGTGGCTAAGGGCAGTTTGCATAAAAAGGTTTGGTAGACTAGCATTAGTAGCATTGGCCGCATTTCACTGGTCCATAATCCTGCCCTGATTATTACCTATTCTAAATTTATTTACAGTTGTTTATAAAGTACATAGGTAGAATGCATTATAGCTCATTCTGGTAAACTAAAGTTGTACATGTGTGCATATGAAGGTTTGCAGACAGTCTGCTGAAGATTGTGCCTCAGGTGCTGGGCCTTCAGGAACAGCTAAAGAAAGCTGTACAAGATAGAGACATGGAGACCTCACATGGAATCTGCCGCATTGCAGTGGCCCTGGGAGAGACTCACTGCAGGTTAGACATAATTCTGTCATGTCCTACACTGAGATCATGGCCTGTGTTTATCAGTAGGCTAATTCATAATTTGACTGCCTCAGGGCCTTAACTATATCTGACGAAACCTTTATCATATTTCCTTTCTCATTCTCTCTCAAATCCCCAGAACTCTTTTGGAGCAGGTGGATCACTGGCAGGGCTTTCAGGCTTTGGTGAACATGATTCTGTCCTGTACTGGGATTCCTGGACGCTACCCTGTGGATGAGACGTCCAGCTCTCTCACTCTCACCTTCTGGTACACACTACAGGTGCCAAAAAAACCTTTAATGTATTATTTGAATTTGGTGCTGTTCAAAGTGACTTACAATGCAGTATATTTATTAGTATGTGCATTTCCTGAGAATTGTATCCATGACCTTGGGGTTAAGCACAAGCACCAACTGAGCTACAGGAACATTTAAATGCCACTTAATGCCAATTCAAGCAAGGGTGTCTATCCTGATTTACTGATTGAATTTACCTAATGAGAACAGATGGTTTTGAGTGTGTGTATATTATATTTGTTGGTGTCATGTTGCTCCGTGTTTCAGGATGATATCACATCATTAGATGCTGAGACGCAGACGCTGTACCTGCAGATCTACAGGCCTGTGTACTTCCATCTGGTGGAGGTTCTTCTGCAGAAGGCTTGTTATCCCAGAGATGAGGACTACACCACATGGTCTGCAGATGACAAGGAGCAGTTCAGAACTTATAGGTTAAACTCAGTTTGTACATTTTATGAAGAACATATGAGTGCTGCTTGTCTTATTAGCAAAGTCAGGGTGGTTGCTAAGTCCAATAAACCCACCCTAGGATCTTAAGATATTTTCTTAAGACAGATCTTAAGACAGATATTTTCACCTTTATGTCTTTAGTTGAAAAGTTTTATATGTAAAGCTGCTTCTAAGCAATGTAACATTTTAAAAAGCACTATATAAATAAAATTGAATTTAAGTGAAAAGTTTTAGTAAGTCTTTAAAAAGTGATAGCAAACCTTTCATACAAGAGGTATCGCCTCTTTAAGATTACTGCCATATTAATTTATTTTTCATGTTTGTTGTATAAACACTTGCAATATTGTTTCATTTATTTGCATTGGTTAACCCATTAGCTAACAAGAACTAATAACAAACAATATATTTTTGCAAATAATTATGTTAGTTCATTGTGCATTGACAGATGCAATGTTAACACACACAACTTTTTATTTAAAAAACATATTAGTAAATATTGAAATTAACATTAATGAATATTAATAATTGCTGTACAAGTATTATTAATTGTTAATTATATTAATATTAATTATATTAAATATTAATTGTTAGTTAGTGTTAACACAGGTAGTTACCTAATGTTAACAAAAGGAACCTTATTGTACAGTGTTGCCATTGTTAGATATGTTTAATTGGACTTCAGGGTTGACATCTCAGATACTCTGATGTATGTGTATGAGCTACTGGGCCCAGAGCTCCTCAGAAACCTCTATGATAAACTAGGTGCTCTGTTGACTGATACAGCCCACCCCTCATCATGGCAGGTCAGTCCTAATGTTAAACTCTCTTAAAAGTAATTTCATAAATATAATATTCATAATATGTATATATATTTAGAATAATATATCTACGGCATATCTCTCTTACTCTCTTGGAGGATATAGAGGCTCTGTTGTTTGGCTTCCAGTCCATTGCTGAGACAGTAGATGTCAGTTACTCAGATGTCATTCCAGGACTGATCGGCCTGATTCCACTAATCACAGCCAACAGTATTCAGCTGGCTGAGACCATCATGTTCACCATAGGTACAGTGATGGATTAGTAAATGTATCTGTTAAATGTATTTGTCTGTAGATGTAATCTTTCAAATAAGGGCAGAATGTGATGTGTGATGTTGAAAAATATCTGTAAACATTTCAGTTGATTAGTATGCAATTATAGCTGTGAAAATGGTGGAAGAGAAGTGCATACCAACTTGTGCTCTACCATCATAGGACATAAAGTTTAAGGCAGCTTTGACGCTGCGTTCATAAAACATGTTTTATGCAGCATTGTGCCTTTTCAATTTTGAGCAGGCACAGAGCAGCCTTAACTATAATCATGTCTAAATATGTTTATTATAGAGGGGAATTTAAAGAGTCTGGGTGCTTAGACAGAGAGCGATCACAGGGGCAGAACATTCAGTTCATTAAAGAATAACACATTAACATTTCTAAAAGTAAGAATTTAAAGTAGTATTGGTTCTGTTGTTGTTTATATTTTCTAGGTTCTTTGGCTGAGTGGTTGGCTGATCATTCGCTCATGTTGGCAGGTGTTCTGCCTGTGGTTTTACATGCTTTGCCCAACCCTGATCTGTCAGTGTCTTGTGTCTCAGCTCTGAAGAGAATCTGCAGAGAGTGTCGACATGACCTCTGCCCTCACGCTGATGACATCATGGCTGTCTCACTGGTATTAAAAGACATTTCACCTAAAAGTAGCAGTAGAACCAAACTAATATTAGAGGATAATGTACAAGTAGGTCATTTTAGTGTTTTCTTTATTGCAGGCGGTACTTGTCAAAGACGTCCATAAAGTAAGTACAAACTGTGCCTGAATGTTTTAATAAAACATTATAAAAAAGTGTATAATAATAGTGTAAGAAAATAATAACTGTTATTAACAATATAACAGTATAACGCTTATCAGATCATTAATGTACATCCAAGTACTCAGAAATGTCACAACATGTTGATACATTCTTCAAATATACAGGGATCCAAAAGTCTGAGTCTGCATGGATATCTGATTTTGAAAAACAATTATGATGTATAAGAAATATGTAAGATGCTGCATTCTTTTTATGTTACTTATCAGATTTGTGATAAAATTATGAACTCAACAAAAGACCAAATTCTAATTGTGATTAAATTGAACCTAATAAAACAAGATGATATAGTATTTATTATATAGACAAATGTATAGCTAACTAAAATGTGTAAACATGTGAAAACGTTTAATAGGGAAATCATTGTTCATATGTTATTTTTGTACAGAGCAATCAGTGCATGTGGCTGATGCAGGCACTGGGTTTCCTGCTGTCAGCCCTGCCCACTGAAGAGATTTTAGGGAAGCTGCTCTCTCTAGTCACCCCACACATCCAGCAGCTGGAGAAACTGGCCAATGAGATGGTAAGGAGCCACTACTGAACTGAGGTCACACCAGTGTAGGATGAAAGGTTAACATGATTGTGTGGAGAACAATGAGTGGAAGGCACAAGCTATGGTTAGGGGATAGTTTCTGGGAGAACAGTACAGTACAGCACTTACATTATATGTTGTTTATATAAACAAATGTATTTTTTTAAGGTTTTAAAGAATTTTTTAAAGGAATAGTAGACCAGGAATAAAAATAAACACGAAAGCTGTTCAGGCAGACTGTATTCCACTGAATTTCAGGTCTTCAAAACCCGTAAGAACTTGTTGACCAGACAAATGTAGGTTACTATTCACCCAAAAATGTTGCCCACTATAGCTCTAAATTGTAATTCGCTCTTATTTAGGCTTAGCATTAAATGGTTAATAATATAATTGAAAACAGAATTCTGTTTTAAATGAAATATTTAAATACTGTGTTCAACACTTTGTCTTAAAGTAACATTAATTGAGAAAGGTGAAACAATTCTGTTCTTTCTAACTGTTCTCACTTTCTGTTTTGATTCAGCCCAGTTCTACTAATAAGCTTCCTGTTGTCCACATCCTTGGCCTGCTGTCCAGTCTCTTCTCCACATTTGACTTGAATAAGCAAAGTGAAAGATTGGAAGTCATAAGACCCATCCAGATTCAGCCACACAACCCGGTATAAGAATATATGGCTTGAATTTAAATTGTATTACGACTATTAATTGTAATACTATTGTATTACAACTATTGCTTGTATTAAAGTATTTGAACTGAACATTGATAAATGTTCTGGGGATCTCTCAGGTGGTGGTTGTTTTACAGCAGGCTTTTCCTCTTATCCAAACTATTGTCAGCAAGTGGCTTAATGAACCAGAAGTGGTGCAGGTTTGTGAAGGCTGTGTGTGTGTGTGTGTGTGTGTGCGCGCACGCATCCTTGTGTGTGTGCGCGTGTATGTGTGCGTGTGTGTGTGTGCATGTGTATACTTATATCTGGTTTACAAGGACACAAATAATGTATAATGACATGTATAATGATGGGCATAACAACTTCCTGTGGCTTCGTAAAGCAAATGGTTTAAAAACATACATTGTTTTATATTTAAATACTTTTCATTAACTAATCAAAAAAAAGGTTTTCTGTAAGGGTTAGGCTTAGGAGTGGGGTTAAGGGAAGGAGAAAGTTGATTAGCTCAGTATTAAAATCATTATGCTTATGGAGAGTGCCCTTAAACCACGTATCTGAGTATGTTTGTTTGTGTAAGACCTTCACTTCTTCTCTTGCTTTAATTTAGGCAGTATGTGCTGTCTTTGACAAATCACTAAAGGCCCTCATCCATGACTTTGCACCCCTGGTGGCACAGCTCTGTGAGCTCATTGGTCAGATGTTCAGTGCCAACCCACAATCCTCTGCTTTAGACCTCACACGACAGGTAAGATGGAAAGACATTTCCTACTTTCACTTTCAAATATCATTGTGCTCAAAAAGGTAATTTTCAAAATGTAATCTTTTTCACTGTAAATGCTTCTTATTTTACCATCTAGTTAGTTCACATATTTGGCTGTGAGAAAGATCTCTTTTCTCCAATCATTGCCCTACTGGAGCTGATCAGCAATATCACCATATCTATTTTTCAGTTTGGTAAGAATGATCATATGAGAATGATTTCCAAGGGTTGCACTTAAGGTGTCTAATCAAAAGATTATGGAGTCAATACACACAATTATTTACTTATCTGAAGCCACTATTTATTTTACAATTACTTTAGTTTAAATTTATGCATGACTTTGTATTGATTATAATGGTGAATTCTAGGTTCAAGAGATTATCCAGATGTTGTGGAGTCATTTATGCAGCTTCATGCTCAGGTCTATGCCTATTTTATTTGGAATTTGTTACATTTTATATATATATATATGTGTGTGTGTGTGTGTGTGTGTGACTATTACACAAAAAAGCACTTTTCATTGTTTAACATTACCTCTCAACATTAACTGTAGTGTGTAGAGGCTTCCCATGATTCTGTTCTAGTCTAAAATATTGTTTTCTGATGTCTCCACAGATTTTGCAAAGAAGGTCTGACCTTTATCTTACAGAAAGTCTTGATATTAAAGCTGTTTTCTACTGTGGTGAGTGTTGCATCAGCAACATTCTGAATAAACTACATGGTCTTTAAATTTATATTTGTACAATTTTTGGAGAACATCCTCAGATTCCTAAAAATAAACCATTTTACTTTTTAGGAATCTTGTCATTGAAATTCCCTGAAACCCCAACACTAAAAGCAACCTGTCTGCTATTTGTAAGTCAAGAAATAAACATAATGGAAGATACACCTAGAACAAGGTCCAATCTAGAAATAAACTTTAATAGTTCTTGTAATTACCTTGCAACACAAACACTTTGCACCATTGACACAAGTTAGTGAAATAAACCCTTCTGTTACTGTATATATCTTAATGTTTTCAGACGGAGATGATCTCTCACTGTGACAATGTCCCTGCTGTAAGGGAGGTGCTACAAGAGGACGGAAAGCTGCTCCTTCAGACCATACTGGAGGTCAGACCCCATTAAATGGAGTTTATGAGCTCTTTATAGACACTTAAGTGTCTGAGGAGTTATTAAAACTTGTTCATATTTATCAAAATTCTGCTTTTTATTTTCAATTTAATTTCTATTAAATACGAATTTCAATAATTTATCCCAGTGTCGAAAAGTGCTTAGAAGCATGTTTGTAACAGTACATCACCCACCTATATTTGTTTATAATCCAGGGCATTGGGGGTCAGTCTCCACGTAGTATGGCTGAGCACTTTGCAGATGTCTTCTTCTCAGTGAGTTGTAATTGTTCCAGTGTGCTGTCTCTGTGGCTCAGAGAGGTTCTTTCACCTTCCGACTTTCCTAGCTCACACCTCACCACAGAGCACAAAGAACAATTTTGCCAACAGATCCTCAGGTAGGACCTTGAGATTATAGAATGGAGATACCACCAAGTACTTTGCCTGTGTGTATTATAAACAATCTACATCTGTTATTCTACTCATCTGTCCAAACAGGGAACAAGTAAGCAAGCAACAGATGAAGGATGTCGTGAAGGAGTTTGCTCTGTTGAGTCGGGGGCTGCAGGGCACTGAGTATGTGGTATGCAAATATTGAACAGACTCCCTGTGTAATACCCAGAGTAGATTTTTAGTTGGTTCAGTATTGGGGTTCAAAAGATACAATCATTACCTTTTAAACTAATGCACTATTTTTAACATAATCGAGCCACATATAGACATTATTGTAAATGATTATTGGGTTTGATTTTGTATGATTTAAATACCAAAACACATTTTGCACAATTGTAATTAATGGTTATACACACACACTTGTGCCCACTCCAAGTTGCCTCCAAGCAGACATTTAAAACATTTAAGCAGACAAATATTAAACATACATTTCCATATAAAACACAACAGTTTGTGTATTTGCTGAGATTTAAACCTATGACCCTGGCTAATACAATTCCCTGCCAACTGGAACAAATGTGTTGTTTACCTTAACAAGGTTTTACATGCAACTTTTTGATTTGAAATTACCAATAAAATTTTAATCATAAATAAATTTCATACCCAAAAATGTTAATGTTTGACAAAATCAGCAAGTACAGTAAATGTAATTATGATCCTTTTAAAATACACTCATAAGAAGTGACATTGTGTTTGTGTATTTATTTCTCACAGATCTCAATCTGTTTTGATTCACACGCATATAAAATACATTTTCATAACAACCCAGTTCTGTATAACCTCATGACTGTGAGTCATGATAATGACAATATAGGTCCTATAGGTTAATTTCTCTATTAATACTTCTACATATACAATAGCACATCTGTTTGGACATCCACAATGTACAGTAATAAAGAACTAACTGTAATGTAAACAATGAGCCCTCACTCATTGGTTTAATTTAAGACTGGGAGGGAAATGAACCAACTCAGTAAAAAAGTAAGAATGAAGAAGGTGCTGGGGTCTCTCTCTCTGCTGGAAGGTCTAGAGTTGATGCACGTACACAGAAAACAGTGAGTTCAAGGCTTTGATTTCATTGACGTGACTGGACAGATTCCGTTCTGGCTGGATTCCTTTCTTACCATATCCTGGTGAAGAGGTGCAACACTGATTTGGATTCCTGAGGACAGAGAAAACAGGGTGCAAACATGTTATATTGGTTTAAATGGTCTGTTTAACCTCATCCTAACTGAAACTATGGCCTCACAGTAACCTCAAAATGTATTTTGATATTTTTGAAAACTTAAGTCACACTTAAAAATTATAAATCTTATTGCATTATATAATTAAATATATAAAAGTGGCACCTGTAAAAAAAATGGAGCTAGACTTATCCTGAAGTAACTAGGTCATTTTTGTAATCATATTTAACCATCTGATGTCCTGTTTGTTTTAATGGATGCATGAAGTTTGTACAGGTGTTCTAGCAGAGTTATCACATTATGCACCTGTTCCATGAATGTTTGACAAAAAGAGAATGTCCAGAAACTTAATTTTGAGCAATTTATATGTTGTTTTCAATGTGAAAAGTTTGCTTTAGCTACCTTAAAAATGTATGACTTTCATAACATTTTAAAGTGGCATTTATTTTAAAGACTTAAGTGTTCAAATATATTTTTGGCCACTGTATGTCGCTGAAATTTTAATAGTAAATAAGATATAGACATACTAAAGATCTGCATGTCTGTGTTTTGTGGCCAACAAAAGACCAATGGGCCCATCTTCAAACAGCTGAAACTAATGCACCACTGTTAAACACAAAACCTATGTTCCTGACCTTGGTGCAGCGTGCTTTGCTAAAGACTTTCCAGAACCTCCGTCTCGTCTCCTGCCCCTGTTACGATGGCCTCACCATCTGGAGACACCGCCTGGACAAAACCAGAACATCTTCACAACCAGGGTCCTGAGTTAACACTCACCACATATATTAAAAATTCACTTAATGAAACAGCCAGTAATTTTTTTAAAAACTGCAATATAAAAATGTAATTTAAATTATAAGAACAAGAATCTGACCCTCGCTGATATGTGTCTGATTCAAACTGTACACGATTTAAAGATCATCTAAAGATTTAAAGACCATCAGTGAACAAAACTCCCTCAGAAGTTTATCCAGGACTCCTTAAGTTTCTTTCCTCTAGAAGTTCTTGGGTTTAACCACCAAAAACAAGACATGTATATGAGGAACAGAACCACTATGGGAAATTAAAATTTGTGTGTCTCATTCATTTGCATATGATGCTATAGCACAATATCCCTGTGCTACTCATTGCAAATATGCAAAAAAATTCTAAATAATTGTGATATCATTACCAAATTATACTGCAGTTCTAATGGCTGGTAACACAGTATTTATTTCTGATGTCTGTCACTTTCCAAGGGATCACAACACTGAAATATAGATGCAAACAGCGATTACTAACCTAAACACTACAGCACCATTGCCACATGAAACTGCTCTGAAAACAATGCACAGTTGGCACTTGCAACTTGCAACCATTTAAATAATAGTGGACTATTTAAAGTCCACTTTAAGTGGCACTTCCTCCTGCCAGTTGGTGGCCCTATTACTGTGACTCACAATAGCCACATCCATGTGATCAGCCCCATGACCAAAAATTCAGCTCAAGTTTGGCCCAAATCACTCAGTGCACACAGAAAAAGTGTCAATCTTGTTTCTGATTTTCCCATAAATGTATTGCCTCACCATGGAATTTAAAATTAAGAGCCTGGAATTTTCAGAAAATCCACATCCAAATTCTTTGGCAGTTTTGCATCTTCAATGTCTTGACATGATGTTCACCAACTTTGGTGACAATCACATAAAAACCCTAGGAGTATTTACAGCATGCACTTTTTAGAAAATCTAAAATGACTGACTTGTTGCATGGAGCTAACAGGTGTCAGTGTGAAAGTTGTTAAGGTCAACAAGACCAATACATGTACCAAGTTTCGCACAGGTGCATGTATGTATGTATGATATATGCGGCATCTTTACTGAGCTTTGCATAAATTGAGTGATTTACACCAAACTTGAAAAATATGTTTGGTGTTGTTGGCTGATCACAATGATGTAGCTATTACACAGTCACAGCACCACCAACAGCAGGAAACAGGAAGTGTTACAGACTTACTTGCTTAGACTTTAAAATAATCCACATTTTTTCTGAATGAAATGCATGTGACAACCATACATCATTTTCTAAGAAGAATCGGGTGATGATGACGCTGTAGTGCTTGGGCCTGTCATCGCTGCTTGCAGCTATATGCTTCACATGCAGTTTCCACTAGTCTAAACTATTATTTGTAAGTAAGCATTTCCATTACTTCACTTTACAAATGTGAACTGGATATTACAAATGAAGCATCCGATTTAATTAAAGGGCACCAATATCTATATACACTTGAGAACCCACTCACCAAGTACAGCACTCGGTATGAATGTCCTGTGAGCTTGGCCACCTGGGTGAGTGATGGATATTTCCACACCAGGATCTAGTTCTGGGAGTAACCATGTGTGCTAACCTAGCTGACATCAAAGGTGAAACATAATGTGAGAAAGTAAGCATTCGCAAAAAAAAAAAAAAAAAAAGATTTGTCAATCTGTGTAATTTTGAGCATGTATATATGGGTGCTCGTCCTCACCAGTTCGTTGGCATGTTTGGACCAGGCAAGGCTGCAGACCTGCGAGCCGGTGTCTGTGCTCTGTAATGCCTGGCCAGTCAATGTGTTCCAGAAGCGAAGGCAGCATTCGGCTGTTCCCCCTCCGGAAGCCAGCAGGCCATGCTGGTGAGGAGACCAGGCGATGGCCTTCACTGCAGCCAGGTGATATTACTGCACAGGTAGCAGACTGGAGCTGTTCCACACTAGTAACTGAGAAGCAGAAGAATGAGAAGCAGAAAGGTTAGTTTTGTGTTATCTTAAGGCTTGTTTGCCTTAAGTTGGAAACATTTTGTTTAGCATAACAATGCATCGCTGTAAATACTTTCACAGTGAGCCCTACAATGATCCAACATTTGCTGCAAACATGGATAATGATTTTTACTCATATCCTATAAAAAATGCATTGATCAATAAGATATAGGCTTTTGGGCCACATGTCTATAACTTGTATTCCAAATGCCCAACTCTGTAATGAACTCAACTCAGCCACCTCATGAAACACAATATGAAAGGGTTTGTTCATTTGTTTCTTTTAATCGTTCGAAAAAGTAGGTTTTGAATAAAATTCAATATGGTGGACAGGAAATAAGGTGCAATATGGCAAATTTGACAAACATAGCATTTTATGACAAAATTCAAAGTGGTCAACACCCAAAATGGCCGACCAAGGAAAATTGGATATTATTCAACTCAGCATGCCTCAAGGAATTAATTGAGACCAGCCTCATGAGGACGAAGCATTCAAAAGTTATAATCTCGCCACCAGTAGGTGGTGCTGAGCATAAACATGAGTTTATGCTCATAACTCATAATTTAATTCATCTAGCACCACCAACAGTTCAGAGACTCCAAAATGGCTATGGTTACAATTCAGACGGTCCTTTATCTTTGTGCCAAATTTCATAACTTTCCTATTTACAGTTCTATGGGCTGCAACAGACTTCAAGAGCAGAGGAAGAAGAAGAATAAGGAGAAAACTAACAATTTCAAGAGGGGACTTCGCCCCTTCTGGGCTTGATCCCTAACAACAATATCTGAAACAGAACTCTGTAGATCATAATTAATATGAGGCTGAATGTATCCTGAACCTTTCATTCCAACACACTGAAGTCACTGAGTCTCCATCCACTGAAAAATCACACAACCTCGTCACCTATACAAGTTAAGCAGAAAATGAAAAGAGCATTACTGACATTCACATTAATTCAGCTCAAGTTTTCTATCTTCATAGATATTATTTTTTACCTGACTTGTGCAGGCACTTCATAGGTAAACACAGGCCCCCCAAGCCAACACTCAAGAGATTTCCATCTGACCAATCCACTTGATCACATAACACACACATTAGCAAATCACATTCAATTTCTTAACTTTTTGTATAAAAGAAATTAAATCTTAATTTTGTTCTATTTTTTGTCATTCAAACACATTCACTTTTTTAGGCAAACTTTTAATGTCCCAATAATGACTTATTGTATTTTTACAATGATCAACAGTAGAATATACTATAAACAAGGGTTAATATGAAGACTATGTAACATTGGCATATATAATGTCAATATCTGTAAAACACAGAGCTCTGAACATTGAGTTTGAGGTAGAAGTCATCCTGCAACTCTGGTGCATCAAGAACCTTAAATGGGATTTTGGAAATCTTGCGTGTGGGCTTTCAAAGTGAACGCAGCAGTTTGTGACTGCAGGCATAAACTTCATACACTCAGTTCAACAAGTTATAATATAAAATGTATGGATTTTGTATGCGTGAATATAATCGTTGTTTACAAAAACATTTAACAGTGGTTCTTTGCAATATAGACTTATTATATATGTCTATGTTATAATGGGCCTGGTCAGATTTTAATAAATGCAAGGTTTAATGTAGGGGCCATACCTTGGCCCCTACATTAGAGAGAGGGAGTAGGGGGAGATTTCATTGTCAGAAGGCACTCTCTTTGTGTGGATGTACTGAAAGGGAGAGAAACAGACGTTATTAATATAAATTTACGTAATATGGTAAAATCTCAAATGTGGAGAACAAAACTTATTGTCTTAAAATGCAATGTCAGCTGAATATATCATGTAAATGAATTAGTAAACAAGTTCCATAACTTTTAAATGTGTTTTTGCACATTTAGAAAATTATATTGATTGACTGAACTCATGTTAACTTCATATTTATTGTGGAAAAAAATATTTTCAGTAAATTATGAAGATTTGTCAGAATATTGTTAATTGACTGATATGCACGTTAAAGTTTCATATAACGCTAGATGGCGCTACCGCGTTATTTTTAGACAGCATTTTGTTGTCTATTAAAATTTTATTTGAGTATTCTTTTGTCTTACTACCATAGTAACATGTTAATTTTAAACGTTTACTAGAACCAGCACTTGTTCGTGCATAAATGTAATCACATCTTGTGTTCATTATAGATTTAATGAGTGAGCTCACCCTGAAGAGGCTGTGTGTATACTGTGTGAGTATGGTGTGGCGGTGGTCATCTGTGTGGGGGTCAGGCACAGTTTCGTTTTCCGCTCCTAACAGCTCATTCCTCAACAGTGCAGCGTATACTACAGCATCTGTGAAAAATACAATTTTTGGGTCTTTAATAATGTCATGATTTATTAGTATTTGATAAAAAAAAGACATGAAAAACAAAAAGCTTGCTGTTATGCTTTGTATTATTATGGTGCCAAATGATCTTCTCTGACAGCTACCCAAAAGTAAAAACTGGCAGTATGTATAAAGATATGCAGAAGTTAGGAAATCCAAAACTCACCTTTGCTTGTGTCTGTACTAGCATCCTTTGACTGCTGATTCTGATTAGGTGACCAGCAGTTCTCCTTCACACAAAGAAACCATGAATTAATATGAATGAATCTGAGTTTCCATTGTTGCCATGACCACCAGTTACTTGGCTGTAAGCAGTTCAGATGAATGGTGGCTTACATCCAATTTCTCCCAGCACGTGTGGGGATGAATTTGTCTCCTGATTTGACAGTTATTGGTCTGCACGTTGCATACCGTGACTGCATGAACAACACAGACATTACGGGTACAGATAGCCATCATATGTGTACATGTTAAAATTGGACTGTTTTATTACATATCAAGACATGTTATTTAACCACCCCAGAGTCAGAAATGTCACTCAAAGTCGGGGCCAAAAATATGTTGTATATATTGGGGGTCAAAACACCCCCATAATAAACTCCTGTGGTTTTTAATTGTAACATCTAATGTATGTTTTTACCCTTCTGACTCATTTCTTCTGACCCACTTTTGGTAAAATATATGCTATAAATACCACATAGCATTGAGTATCTGAACCAGATTTGTCAGAAACATCTAAATAAACACTTTTAAGAGAATTGTATTATAAAAATTTAACATTTATGCATTTGATTCATTTTATCTGTACATGTGTTCCCTGGGAATCAGGTTAATACTTACTGTTAATAATTTTAAGTAACCTGCATGATGGCACAATGAGTGTTTTATATGATAAACAAACAAGTCCTATAAAGTCAACGCCACACTTACCTTGGACAGGTGGCCCTCTGTAACGTTCTGGTGGTTTATTTGCCTCAGTAGGAGTCTTTCATAGTCCATTTCCACTATAACCGAGTCCAGCTCTCACCTTCTGTCTGTAGACGGGGGTCCTCCCATGTCTCCCATCCCTACGAAAACATCATGTATAAATTATGGTTCACAATACACTCATATAGCTTCACTTGCTACAAGAACATCTGCCAATACAAGCCATCAGGAAGTGTCAAATTATCACCAATTAATAGATAGCTCCCTTATCCCCAAAAAGTTTGTAATAAATTTCTTCATCTTGTGAACACATGAACTGTGTTTTGATTTCATTTATTAAAAATCAAACTAACTGGATATACTGTTTATAAACCTGATCTGCTAGACTGTAAATAGATGGTAAAAGCATATGTTATTTTTGCAATTCGTGACGATGTTTTGAAAGACAGTTTTAATAATGAAAACAGTGAACAATACTAACAGCAGGAAGCTTGTAAACAAACGCCATGGCAACTATCAGTTGCCATGGCAGTTCGCAAGCACCGCTGTGCTAATGGAAGCTTTGCATCAAACATATTAACATATAAACATGATGAACAGAACGTTAGGGTTCGGAAGTCTGGGTTAGGAAGACACAGTAAACATCTTGATCTCGTATTAATAAAAAAACTAATCTTACCTTATCCAAGTGCTTAGAATACACACATTATTATACGAATATATCGTATAATCATAGTCGGCTATGAGCGCAAAGCTCTTGTCAACATCTAGATCGTGTTTTCACGACGTTGCAACACAGTATTATGGTTGTTTTGGCAACACGCTTTAAAAGTTTCGGTGTCCAGCGCTACTTATACGATAACTGAGCGGACAGAATCAATGTTTAATGTCACGTCAAGATGGCGAGAAAATCAGCTGTAAAGGACAGAGTGTAATTCCACTCACTGCCAAAACAGCCGCTGCTGCTGACCTCCGATCACCATTTGAGCAGATAATGCCTTTACTTACATTTATGCATTTGGCAGACGCTTTTATCCAAAGCGACTTACAGTGCATTAAATTTATACATTTTCTTAGTACATGTACTCCCTGGGAATCAAACCCACGACCTCTTGCGCTGCTAACGCAATGCTCTACCACTGAGCTACAGGAGAACCTTATCCATTTCTTACTGTAATGGAAATCCACATTATAATGTCATATACCAACACTATTAAAAAAATACTTATTGTTTATTACTGATTATGTTCTACCTTTATTTATGTTCTATAGTAACTATAGTAAAAGAAAAAATAGTAGCTAGTTGTCCCATATGCATAGTTGAAACACAGATGTTGTAAGGCTGTTTTTGAGTTCTTGAGATTCTAGGGCTCTGTACACCTGATATAAAACGCATTCCTCAGCATTACAAAATCTGGCCAGGCATTGTGATAATAGGCTGTAGAAAGGATAACGAAAAAAGTGTAGAGTGACGTCTGCGGGTGAACTTGTGACAAGTTACCTTTCTCAATTGTAGTCTTAGCATTTTAGTAAATAATATGTTGTCACAATGTTATGTCATAACACTATTTTTTTAATGTCACTTACAAATTAAATAAATATAAAATATTTATTATGCCATAAGTCGGTCATCATTAACCATCAAGCAGAATTTCCAAGCATTGCATTACCCAGAATAGTAAGTCATTGAAATTACATTGAAAGTCAAGCACATTAGCACAGATGCTGCAGCTGCAGTCATTACAAGCCTTAATTAAACCAGACCAGCTTTGCTGATTAGCGTCATGCTAGGACAGCCACACAGTACGAGGAATATGCAGATAAGTCCAGGCCTGCTTGTGTAGTGATCCAACTGTGCAAAGAAGACAGTATTATGGATGAATAGATGGTGTCAGGGGTTTCAGAGTTTCTCATCACAGCAGGCACTGACAGTACGGTCTCCTCAAGACAGGCAATAACAAAGCCCCTCCAGCTGCTCTGGAAACCCCCTGAGAACAGTACTAGGTGTAATAATCCTAGTTGTTTTGAGGTGAGGATGTGAAACATTGCAGAGACATTTGGGTGGGCTTATTTGACTCGGGCTGTCAGTGGGCTTTAGGTATTGCCTAACATCATTGCTAATATCATGCTATTGAATGCTAGATTAATCTTAAAACATGTCAACGTTAACATCATGTTAAAATATGCTAGTATCATGTTAAAATGTTGTAGTATCATGGAAAATTGTTTTAGTGTCATGCTAAAATGTCCTTGTATCATGCTAATTAATGTTAAACTGTGCGTTAAACTTAGCTTTAAAATATTTAAAGCTAAAGCTAAATATTAAAACTAAAAAATATTTTAACATCATGCTAAAACATGCTAGAATCATACTAGAATATGTTAAAAATTATGTTAAAAATATGTTAAAAGTTATACTTGTTACCATCGTGTTAGAGAATGTCAGACCTAAAGTATTTCAATACCATACACTTTTCAGGCTGGGCTTTGTCAAGCCAACATAGTCAACATGTCAGGTTACCACATAAACCCTTCTCAAACTTATATCGTTGAACATGCATTCGACTTCCTGTCTCTTTGTTGCTTGGGGATGAAAGGCGTGGAATTCTGCCAACAGATTGTGTTCGAGTATGTCGTCTCTGGAGACCCAGGATCTTTCTTTGGGTCCATACCCTTCCCAGTTGACCAGGTATTTTAACTTGCCACCACAATGCCGGGAGCCTGGATCTCCTTCACTGATTAGACTGTTCCATCTTTCAATACCAAAGGAAGAGGGGGGTCATCGACCAGACCAGGCTCTGTGGGAACAGGAGAGACAGGTGAGTGATAGGATTTCAGAAGTAAACCGTGATGGAAGTTTGATTTTGTAGGTGACCGGGTTAACTTGTTTAATGATGGGGAAGGGACTCATAAACCTGGGACTGCGGATGTCCCTGTTGGAGAGCCAAATCTTCTGTCCAGGTTGGAAAATTGGTGTAGGGGCTGAGGATCTCCCTGACCCCGGAAACAGAGGAGGTTGGTAGCCGAGTGCACACTGGAAGGGAGTGAGATGGGCTGGCGAAGGGAGTTTTGTGCATACTCGGCCCAGGCGATGTAGTAGTTCCAAGAGTTCTGATGGGCATGGCAGAACGTACAGAGATACTGACTTATCTCCTGGATCTTCCTTTCGGTTTGGCCATTGCTTTGGGGGTGATATCGAGAAGATAGGTTGACGGTCACACCTAGGAGAGAGAAAAACGATCTCCATACTCATGAGATGAACTGGGGATCTCTGTCAGAGACAATGTCTTCGGAGAGGCCAAAATTTCGATATACCTATTTGAAAATAACTTCTAACCGCTATGGAAACAGCGGAAGTCCTTTCAGCGGTACAAGACGACAAGCTTTGGAGAATTTATCCACTGCTACTAGGATACAGGTGTTACCATCTGAAGCTGGTAGGTCCGTGATTAAATCCACTCGTAGGTGTGCTCAGAGATGACGAGGAATGAGAAGGGGTAGTAGTTTGCCTCCAGAGCTAGCTTGATGGTGAGGAGTTCCTTGTTGCTGATATCGTAGTTCTGCTTCACCAGGGAATTTTTTTGGAGAAGGCGGCACACGGGTTGAGTTGAGGAGGAGTAGTCCCCTGCTGCTAGGAAAGCACGGCTCCCACTCCAGTTGTTGAAGCGTCCACCTCCACAACGAATGGTTTTAATAAGTCAGGGTGGACCAGAAGTGGAGCTCTTTGATACTGGTGGAAGTTGGCCAGGAATGGATGGCTTTCACCTCCCCCTTGTCCATCTTGATCCCTTGAGCGATTGATTTCACAACCTAGGAATTGAATTGATGACTGGTGAAAGGTGCATTTCTCTGCCCTGAGATATAGTTGGTGTTCGTGGAGATGTTCCGAGATGTCTCCGAGATGTTCTGCCTCATTCCAGGAGTACACTAGGATGGCATCGATGTAAACAATGAGAAAGCGATTTAGGTAGTCCCGGAACACCTTGTTCATGTAACCCTGGAATACGGAGGGGGCATTAACTAATCCATAGGGCATGGCAAGATACTCATAGTGGCCAGTTGGAGTCACAAAGGCAGTCTTCCATTCGTCCTCCTCATGTATCCAGATCAGGTTATAGGTGCTCATGAGGTCCAACTTCGTGAAGATTCTGGCTCTGGATGAGGGGACGTGGGTATCGATATTTTACTGTGATCTTGATGAGGGCTTGGTAGTCTATGCAAGGCCTCAAGCCTCCGTCCTTTTTGGCCACAAAGAAGCAGGATGCAGCAGAGCAAGGACGGATGTAGCCTTGATGTAGAGCCTCCTCAGTATATTCCTCCATGGCCTTCTGTTTTGTTATGGAGAGGGAATATATTCTACCTCTGGGCACTGGTTCATCGGGTACAAGATTGATGCCACAGTCCCATGGTCGGTGAGGTGGTAGTTTGGAGGCTCGTTTCAGGCAGAAAACATCAATGAAGTTGGTGTACTTATGGATCTCTTCTCATGTTTACGGGGCTTTCGATGGAGGTGGTGTGGGAGCAGGAACAGTCAATACAGGTTTAGGAAGATTTGGGAAACATTGATAGAACAATTTCTCCAGTTACCCAGGAGATGGAAGGGTCATGGGAAACGGGCCATGAGCGCCCTAGTACTATCAAAGTGGTGGATCCCTCCAGAACCAGAAAACAGATCTCCTCTACGTGGAGCTGACTGTAATACAATGGTGAGAAGTAGTGAGTTGAACAACAGTGGTAAAGGGGCACACATTGACTGGGAAGTAAGAAATTCCATCCACTGGCGGCAGCTAGGGTTCAAAAACGAAGGGCATTGTCTTGTATAGACTTCTTTCCTTGTTTGAGATGGTATAATTTTTCACCAATAGATGCATCTCCGACAGGGCGTTGGAAGACTTCCCGGAAATGAGCGATGAAGGAGTTGAGGGATTGAGTGACCAGTCCATTTTGCTGCCGCAACGATTCCGCCCACTGGAGCACTCGACCTGTTAACAGCGAGGGGATAAGGGAGATTTTAGCCCTTTCAGTTGGGAAACGATGTGTTTGCATCTCCAGAGCATGCAAACATTGAAGGAGGAATCCACTGCATGTATCCGCCGAGCCAGAGTAGGGCACTGGATTGACCACGGTACTGGTAGCGAGGATCAGTGCAGATGAGGGAGTAACAGGATTGGAAATAGGTGCTGGTGTTGTTGTGACCATGACCAGGGGTTGAGAACACGGCAAAGTGAATCCACCAGCTCCTGGAATGGGTCCCCACCTGTTTGGTTCATGTTCGGTCTGGTCTTCTGTAATGGAAGCAGACTCAGGAACACAGATGGGTAAGTACCAAACAGGTGGTTGTACTGAGATGTTAACAGAGATATGGGAAACAGGTGAGTAGCAATAGTATAATTGTCCTTGAGAGACAGACATAGTTGTAATATAGTTGATGTCTTTACCAGATAGTTGGAAGAGATGACAATGGTTTCCAGGAGCTGGTAAGAGAGCAGACTGGGGAAACAAACAAACAAACAAACACACACACACACACACACACAGGAGACCACGGAGAGACAATGGAGATTAATTAATTACTTCCATGTTTGTTGGTTGAAAGCAGCTCTATTTGTGTGTGAGGCATCATTTGATCTAAAGCCCACATCTCTTTGTTTCCAACCCCCTCTTATAAGACCCTTCATTTGGTGCCAATGGCAACTACTGTAGTTTGAGAGCCCTGAAAGAGAGGGGGAAGGTAGCAATAAGAGGGTGAAGAGGAAGGTAAGCGTGCAATTGACAACTGGCACTTTTGCCAGTTACCCAAAAAACAAAACACAGAGACAGGAAGTGTTTGGAATCTCAAGCTATTGTGTTTACTGTAGTGTCCACAAATTGATGTATGTTTGAATGAGTGAAAAGAAGTGCTGGGAATTGCTGTAGATAATGGGGAAGAGGAAGAGTATTTAAATAAACATTGCTGTTAGAGCTGAGCAATTATACAGGAATGTACAGTAAAAGCATCAATCTGACACAGAAGCTGGGCAAATTCCATTGACTATGTTACTTTAAGGTGGTGTTTAATTACAGAAATGTCCTTTTCAGAATATACAGATACTTTTGATTGACTGTCAGCAGAGAATGCTTTTTGGCCTAATTGTATGTCCAGGTTTAACATCCAGAGTTAATGTGTGAATCCCTGAGGGAGATGCTTACAAAGACCAGTGTCAATTTAACTTAACTCAATTTAAAATGAGTAACAAAACCTGGTCTCTGACAAACACTGTCACACAGCAGTGGCCCCATGACATAGATCTTATGATTGATAAACTGGATTAAAGGAACAATGTTATGTTTTTATGACACCTTATTTTAATGACAAGTTATTGATGTTTCCTCATTTATAAATTGCTTTGAATAAAAGTATATGATACATAAACATGAATATACATCAATTAAATGTAAAATGTAAGTTAAATCAGCTATACACGAGTCTGTTTTAATCCCATAAATACTATGTTGTTCTGTTTTTTCTTGTGTAATTAATGTGATTAGCTACTTTGTATAAGAAAGTTTGCAGAATTTAAGTTTTTTATTAAATTTATGTGACAGCGATTGCGTAAAAAAATCTTCTGTTGTGCTCTGTTGTTCAAGATGACTTTGCACAGAGAATGTGCAAGTCATCTTGCCATGGAAAGATCCTAATAATTTGGTCAGATCAAGAGGCATTCACTTCCCGAGCAAGTGGCTCTCAGAGTCTAGTATCGCGAGACTGGGACAAAACCTATTTTAGGGCAAGCCAACAAAAAACTCACTCATTCATTGACAGAGCTGGACTGAGGAGTAATAACGGTATGAAACCAATTTTCATGGCTTTTTAAAAAATGTTCGTAACGTTTGAAGTAAAAAGTTTCGTTGACACATTTTGATATGTGCTGTAAATCTGAATGAAGAATATATTGTAAAATGCGACCCTAACAGCGTTACGACATTTCTCAGCTACCTGTTGCATCTCAAAGAGCGATCACTGCAAAGCGCTTTCAAGTACAACCTTTACGTAAAAACATTTATTATGACATATGACTGATTTAAAAACATAGTAGTAGTTGGCAAAATTGCAGTACGTCAATATTGCGGTTAATAAAAATGCGTTATATTTAAACTGAACTACATAATACACATTCATTTTTTTGCCCCCGACCTAATTTAAACTTTCACTCGTGTATTACAGAAGTTTGCATGAGTACTGTACAACTATTGCAAACTGAGGAAATATTAACCAAACGAAACAAAGAACAGCAGTGGTTTCCTGAGGACTAACTGACATATTGTATATTTTCTGCTCTGCGTTTGCTATGTAATGCTTGCTGCAATTTGTACTATTCATTCTTGTGCACTTCTTTATGGGATTTAAATTTTTTGTCTGTTTGATTTTTAGGAAAACTATTCTGCATATTGTTGGTGATTTCTAAAAAATGAAATACATTTTTTCCTTTTATTTAGCAGAGAATGGCAGCTGGAAAAGCTCATATTGGGAAGCTCGCTCCAGACTTTACAGCCAAAGCTGTGATGCCAGATGGACAATTTAAAGATCTCAAGTTGTCCGACTTCAGAGGTATGACCATAACAAACATATATGAAGTGTCATCGATATAATGGCATGATAATGTAAAATAATGGCAACCCTGACAAATGTGTCTATTACACTAAATGTGAGTTTAATAAATTAAACTTTGCAAGAGGACATTGGCCAAAACCACAATGGTATGACTACATTAGGTGTAAGGCCACATCAATAATTTATTAGAGCACACATTATAGCATACAGTGTTTCTGTGTTCCTAGACACCTCCGGCAAATACTTTGTTCCTATTTCTAGGGAAGTATGTAGTTTTATTCTTCTACCCACTGGACTTCACCTTTGTGTGCCCTACTGAGATCATAGCATTCAGTGATGCAGCTGAGGAGTTCAGGAATATCAACTGTGAGGTTATTGGTGCCTCTGTTGATTCCCACTTCTGTCATCTTGCCTGGTGAGTGAAACAGATAACATTTTTTATTTTTCTGATTTTATTCTCTTTATGGTTGGTGTTATTTAGTTGTTTAAATGGAGTGTATTTCATATTTATGAACTTACCATTAAATGACAGGATGTGTGGAATATGAAGTGTCTGTTTATTTGTTTGCCTTATCATAACAGGATAAACACCCCTCGTAAACAAGGTGGTTTAGGACATATGAATGTTCCTCTAGTGGCAGATTCCCTCCGCTCAATATCTCAGGACTATGGTGTACTAAAGGAAGATGAAGGCATTGCCTACAGGTATTTTTGGACCATCTAAATCAAATAATATTTTTTCAATATGTACATTGAGAAATTTCATAATTCTCAAAACCAATTCAGCAACAGCTAATATGCTATTGAACACACTTTCCTTTTTAAATGTATATATTTATGTATAAAGAATAAATCAAATCCAAAAATAAGGCTTCAGGTTTCTCATTTTATCTTTTGCCACAGTGTTTACAGTTACTAGATATAAAACTTAATCAGAATTTGACTGTGCAGCAGTCTTGTAATTAAAATTAGCTTGGATTTTTTTTTATTTAGGCCTAACTTTTAAATTAAGCCTAACAATGTAAATGTAGTGTTATTCTTTATCTTGGCAATATTGTTGTTTGATATTTATAATATTACTTATATAATATATTTAATTTATATAATTCATAATAAGGACAATTGGTCTGCTAGGCTGTATTATATTATATTTTGACATTTCCAATTTTTATGTTGTCTGTTTTCATTTACTTAAAACATAATTGACTGTGTTTACATTAATGTGTTGCCAAGACTGGCATTTTAACAATTCACAAATACCCTTGTGAGCAGTCAATAGCAGCCACCTGTCAGTGACTTGGGTTAAGTGCTCTGGCACTATAGAAAGATAGATATGAAACAGGTATTAGGTAAGTGGTGCTTTTAATGTCCCTATGAACCTTTTTCTTCTGCTCACTTATGATAGTTTTGGTACACAGATTCAAATAAAACAGTTCAGGGCTCTGTATTTTATATCTCTCTTAACTTCTGATTTCATTGTAAGGTGGTCCTTAACCTTGATTCATTTTATTTAATTTCTTCCCAAATTAGGGGTCTTTTCATAATTGATGACAAAGGCATTCTGAGGCAGATCACCATCAATGATCTGCCAGTGGGCCGCTCCATTGATGAAACCCTGCGCCTGGTGCAGGCCTTTCAGTTCACTGACAAACATGGAGAAGGTACAGCACATTTTCTTATCTTTGAACTTAAATGATTTTATTTGGCAATACATTTTAATTTAAACTTACTATTTCCTACATGTGCCATATGAAATCAAGGAGTTTGAAAGTAAAGGGTTCACATTCCAGCTAAAGAGCTGAATAACCACATTTTTTAACATTTTTATTTGTTGTTTAACAGTCAATGTACATTAATGTACCAGTTATAACTTTGTCTCTTACTTTTTCTCTAGTTTGTCCAGCTGGATGGAAGCCCGGAAAGAACACTATTAAACCTGATGTCCAGCAGAGCAAAGATTACTTCTCCCAGCAAAACTAAACAGACAAGACTGTGTAGTATAGTCTAATAGTCCCCATATGGGGACTTTCAATATAATAGCAGTAACAAGTTTTACTGTTTAGTCTAGTGCATCTGTGTAGGAGTGGTCATTGTTATATACATATTTACATTGTTATATACTATTGTGAAAAGTTGTAAAGTAAGGCTCAGGACTACATTTGTATAACTGATTGCCACTCTTTTTGTGAAAATAGATGTATAATGGGGATCGGATTATAACAGATTGTATTGTTATTAAAATGTTGGCAGTTCAGACAAACATTTTTAACAATAATTTGATTTCATTTGGCATATTTCTTAAAATGAAAATGATTTATTTGTACAATTTGATGATTTTAGTAGGATAACGTAAAGGCTACAGGCTAACTAAAATAAATATACAGGCTAGTATGTACACAAAAATGTTAAAATAAAGAAACAATTTGACAAACACCTTTTTATAACACGTATATTGACTATTCAAATCAAAAATCATTTAATATGTGATTGAATTAAACTGAATTTATCAACTTGATAATATTAGGGGATATATCAGAGAAATACATAGTTTTAAGAAATATATAGGTTGGCTATTTTCCATTGTGAGCTTGTATCGCCACCCTCAGGTGTTCCCGCCAAACTCGCGTCGCTGTGACTTCAGAAGTGATGCGGACAGTAATTTACCTCAGAAATTTATCGAGATTATCTTTTACATAACAACTACAGTAATAAACGCTTATATTTATTACACAACAGCTAAAGGTAACTCAGACATGACCACCACGCATAGGAATCGAGCTTTACCCAAACAGGACACTGCTGAGGTAAGAAACTAAATCAATAAAATATAAAGGGTCAAGATAAAATACGGTAGAACATAGCAGCATCGACAAGTTTATGGGTTCAAACCAAAGGCTTATACCTTGCGTGTAAAGGTAATTAAACGTTGGTTTATTGAATGACCGTATGTATGTCGCTGTTGTTTTCGCTAGTGGACCAGTTTATTTCAGGAGATGCAGACTGAGGCCCAGTCACTGGTGTTTGTCAAACGCATGGTTGTTGTGGCCGTCTCCTGCATCACATATCTGCGCGGTATATTTCCAGAAGACTCCTATAGATCAAGATACATAGAAGGTGATGGTTTGGTTTTACAATAAAACACTTGCATAATGATGTATAAGTTACGTAAGGCTCTGTCTGAAATGCTTAATTTGTACAGTATACAATCTAAATTTGTTAATTAACACTTTTTTGTATTTCAGACTTGTGTATCAAAGTTCTTAGACAAGATTGTTTTTGCCCTGGAGCCTTTAAGCTTGTTAAATGGTAATTTCTTATCTTGTATGTTTAGGTTGTGGTAATTCACAAGGTTAAAAAATGCTAAGATGATATAGAAAGTGTTCTGGCTCCTTCTGTCTTTCTAGGCTGATGGGATCTTTTGATGCATTGGAAAAGAAATATGTATGTAACACACATTATGACAAAATTTTGATGTATTTTGATTTATTAATTGTGTTAATGTAGTTCTCCTTTATCACGTAACCAGCTACAGATTGCGCTTATTGGGGTAGGTATGCGTAAATACATCTGTATTTTTATTTATATCAGTCTCTTAATAGACTACACAAATACACATTGTATAAACGCAATGTTTTTTTTTTTTTGCAGGTGCACACAAACCCTGATGACAGCAATGTAAGTTTACTGTTTTCACATTGATTATTTAGATCACACTAATATATCTTTTTCTAACTAAAATGTTAAGTCACTTATGGATTTCCTATGTTTCAGCATGTAATTGAATCCTATCAGTTTAAGTTCAGATACTCAGAGCAGGGACCACAGATGGACATCCTCAGGTACTACTTTTGCAGCTACTGTACATTGTTCAAATCACAGCCAAAAAAAAAAAGGAAATCATATCTGATGTTAGGTGGGTGGGGCTGACCAGCGTGGCATTGCAGAGTGACACTGCAGAAACTGAGCAGTAAAATGTCTTGCCTCTTGTTATATTTGGAGACAAACATACAATAACTACAATAATACAGTTGCTGTTTCCTGCAGTTGTTGACTGTACAAGAGAAAATAACATAGACAATAATATGTTAGTTAAAATATAAATCAGTCTTAGATTACTTAAAACCATGTAATACAGCAATCATTCTTATTATTGAGCCTGGAACTATGTTGCCAGTTTAGTTTACAATAATCCTCTTTAAAACTCTCCTCTTTAAGGAATGAGAATGTTGAAGTGAGTGTGACCATGGAGGACACTAAGAAAGCTTCAGTGCTTCTGATCAGGAAGCTGTTTCTGCTCATGCAGAATCTAGAGGCATTGCCTAATGATGTTTACCTCAGTATGAAACTCTACTACAATGATGATGGTAAAACAAACATCTGCCATTGGCAGCTGTAAACACAGCTGCCTTGCCATTTTTTTTCTATACAGTATTTTCTTTGATACCTTGAAATTCATTCAAACTGTTAGACATAGCACTAAACACCTGTATCTGCAGAAATTATGCTATTAAACCCAGTAACGAGTGTGCTTAATTATGTATTTTTAAAACACCATCAGGATATCTATATAAGAATTCTGTGCTTTTGTTTGTCTTCTCACAATTTGGATAAATGAGTCACACCACCTGAATATGAGCCACCAGGATTTAAAGCAGGTGTTCATGACAATCTGTGGTTCGAGGGAACTCCAGTGCACTTTCGAGTGGGTGATCTGCAGTCTTACTTCCACACCATGAAGTTGCGTGTGGCGGCAGCACAGAGTCGCCTTGGAAAGCTTCAGGATGGCGGCCAGCTGAGTCAGAATGTAGGAGTTAAAGAGGCACACACTCTCTCTAAGGTCAGATCAGCAGGAAAGGTGATGATCGGAGAAAGGTGTTTTAGTATGTGAAATTCCATTTGCTTTAATAAAATAAACAGATTATAGAGGTCATACTGCTGTCTTGACAGGTGACCCAAGAGTGTTATGAACAGGATCTGCTTTCTGAGGATGGTAGGTATTTGACCTGAAGGTGTGGTTCTATAGTGAAAAGTACTTTTGATAAATGTCTTGAAATGATCTTTTGCAGAGTCTGTTGCACAATTTAAGCTACCCAAAAGATATATAGCAAAGGTATTTCTATTTTTTAATCTACAGACATAAAAGTGTTTTAACCACAACTGAATTATTTTTCTATTATTCATTTGCACAGAGGAAAGGTATGGAGAAAAAACCTATGAAGAGAAAAAAGAAGAAATCCCTATATAAACGATAATATGTTAATGTCAGACAAAGAGTTATACATTTATATGGGTTCATGTCATGTTTAAAAATCTGATGTATTATAAATTGTTTACGTTTTTAGCTGAGTAATTGTTTGGAATTCATCTCTCAAATTGAGAAAATAATACTCAAGAGTTGGAATTTGTGCTGTTCACAACATGAATCAGTCTGACATACACAAAATACTGAAACAGAATGTACAAGTTGTTTATTACAGATCAACACATACATAAATACATAAAATTAATACCTCAGACCACAATTTTTTTATTAGCCTTTTGTCATGAGCTCAAAAATATCGTGCAAAAGCATTTTTAATGCAGTTAATGCATTGTGTTCTTTGATTAACATGACGAAAACAGACAAATCAACAAATCAGTCAAGCACACATTCACAGCATGGGAAATGTCTTATCCTGTAATGTGGTAAATAAATCAAAGCTTCACATGAAAGCTACCATTTAAGAGCAGAAAACATCTGGTTCAAAAAAGACTGTCCACATCACCCATCTCAACAAACACAGTTTTCAACTGAGAGTAAAATTCAATGGTCACACTGCCATTTTCTCTTCCAATACCTAAAATCAGATAGCAGATGACATTTCTCTTTGTTAGTGTCAAACAAAAACATGAATCTATACCTCATTATTCTCACATCACCTGAAGCCTTGTATCCTCCAAATGGCACCTCCACAGGGGTGATATTATAGTTGTTGATAAAGCAAGATCCAGCCTGCAGATTTTCAATAACACGATGGGCTCTCTTCACATCACTGAAAAAAAACATAAGTGTTACCACATTGTGTTAGATCTGTTATCCTACAGGAATTCCACCCCACACTTGTTATAACATATACATTTGTTATACATGTAAATTGAAAGTCCTTTTTACTTGGTGAAGACTCCTGCAGCCAAACCCAGAGTGCTGTCATTGGCTCTCCGAAGAACCTCTTCCTCCATGTCAAAAGACAACACTGACATCACTGGTCCAAAAATTTCCTCTCTTACACAGGTCATGTCATCAGTGCAGCTGCCTGAAAGCAAAAACATGATCAGGGATAGTTTTGATTTATAGAACAGATCAAAACAGAAGCAAAAACTACAAACAATCCCAATTAATCCCTTCCCTCATTTATAGACTATCCCATTTTTCTGCAACACATGAACTCAAATAGTTTCTCACCAAGCACGCAAGGTGTCATGTAGTATCCACCCTTTAATTTAGGATCTGCAGGGGTAAAGGGCTCCCCTCCACAGAGCACCTTGGCTCCCTAGTAGGCAAACAGCAAAAAAACAACTGCATTACAACACATCAAATCAAACAAAATACTTATGCTACTAAACTAGTGTTTACTGAATGTATCAGTTTTTTATCCATGGCTGCTCCACCTCTTTCTTAGCTTGCTTCACATAACCCATAACCTTGTCCAAATGAGACTTGCTGACCAGGGCTCCCATACGAGTCTCATCCAGCAGAGGGTCTCCTAACTGGATGGCTTCAGTTCTCCTCACCACCTCTTCCAAGAACTGAGGAAGAACTGAGCTTTGCACAAAAACTCTGGTGGCATTACTGCATACCTTCATGTAGGTGAAAAACAAAACCAGAAATATTGACTAAGGTAATGAAATAAAAGAATATAAATGTTATATGTAAAGGTAATAGATATTTCTATGAATATTCTACATTTATGTGCAGAATAGTTGTATATTTATAAATATGGAATATATTGTTAAACATGCACTATATCCATCCATACATTTACTATGAAATGAAAAAGTACATTCTAGGACTTTCAACCCAGTACCTGGCCCTGAGACAGAAAGTTGGCCATAAGTGCTCCTCTGATGGCATTTTCTATGTCACTGTCCTCAAAGATGATAAGTGGAGATTTTCCACCAAGCTCCAGTGTCACTGGTTTCACCCCTTTGGAGGCCATTTCCATTATCTGATGAACCAAAACATGCATTTACATATAGCTCTGGAAAAAATTAAGAGACCACCGCAAAATTATCAGTTTTTCTGGTTTTACTTTTTATAGGTATGCGTTTAAATAATGTACATGTTTGTTTTTTATTCTATAAACTACTGACAAAATTTCTCCAAATAAACATTGTCATTTAGAGAATTTATTTGCAGAAAATTAACTCGTAAAAAATACACAAAGAAAACACAAACTAATGTTTATAACCTAGGGAGAGTTCAAAAATCAGTATTTGGTGGAATAACCCTGGTTTTTGATCACAGCTTTCATGCGTCTTGGCATGCTCTCTACCAGTCTTTTACATTGCTGTTGGGTGACTTTATGCCACTCCTGGCACAAAAATTCAAACAGCTTGGCTTTGTTTGATGGGTTGTGACCGTCCATCTTTCTCTTGATCATATTGCAGAGGTTTTTAATGGGGTTCATGTCTGGAGATTGGGCTGGCCATGACAGGGTCTTGATCTGGTGATTCTCCTTGATTGACCTGTTTGTGTGGCATGGAGCATTGTCCTGCTAGAAAAAACAATCCACCAATTGGGGAACATTGCCAGAAGCAGAAGGAAGTAAGTTTTCTTCCAGGACAACCTTGTATGTGGCTTGATTGATGCGTCCCTTCACAAAGATGAATTTTCCCAATTCCAGCTATGCTAAAGCACCCCCAGATCATTACAGATCATACTCCAGATTTCACAGTAAGTGCGAGACACTGTGGCTTGTAGTCCTCTCCAGGTTTGCGTCTAACCATTAGATGACCAGGTGTTGGGCAAAGCTGAAAACTGGACTCATCAGAGAAGATGACCTTACTCCAGTCCTCTACGGTTCAATCCTTATGGTCTTTTACAAACCTCAGCCTGGCTCTTCTTTGCTTTTCATTGATGAAGAGCTTTTATCTAGTTTTGCATGACTTCAGCCCTGCTTATAGCAGCCAGTTTCAAACTGTCCTTGTCGTACACTTCACCCCAGCTGCCATTTGACATTCTTTTAATAGGTCACTTGATATCCTACGGTTTTTGATTGACAATCAAATTAGTTAGTGGTCATCTTGTTCAGTGTCATATTGTTAAACATGCACTATATCCATCCATACATTTACTATGAAATGAAAAAGTACATTCTAGGACTTTCAACCCAGTACCTGGCCCTGAGACAGAAAGTTGGCCATAAGTGCTCCTCTGATGGCATTTTCTATGTCACTGTCCTCAAAGATGATAAGTGGAGATTTTTCATTTTCGCCCTGTACTGGTCTGTAGTTTTATTGTCCCCAATGTTTGCAGCTTGAACTTGTTCTTATGGTCTTTGAAATTTTAAGGATGGAAGCAACTGTTTCTCTGTGCTTGTAAAGCCAGAATTTAATCCTCCTTTTCTCACTCAAAACTTTTTAACTCTTTTGGCATGGTCAACAGTTATCATTAGATTTCACTTACTTTTGAGGTTCTGCTAGCACTGTTTTTGCTATCCAGATGGTCCTATTGCAAGAGGATAGTGATGACCACAACAATGTTTTCTATATTTTTCCTCGTTAAATAATATTTGGTTCAGGTGATCACTTAATCAGTACTTAATTAAGCAGAATGAGATGTCCCTGTGTTGGAATTCAACAGACACTAGAATGGAATGGCTGCCATAAATGTAGATGCTGATTTAAAAAGTATTTTGAGTGGTCTCTTAATTTTTTCCAGTGC
Organism: Chromobotia macracanthus; assembly: GCA_036877525.1. Classification (NCBI taxonomy): domain Eukaryota; kingdom Metazoa; phylum Chordata; class Actinopteri; order Cypriniformes; family Botiidae; genus Chromobotia; species Chromobotia macracanthus. Next base: position 8,982,585 of record JAZGTH010000013.1, read on the forward strand.
TATACATGTGCATGCCAGAACAATGATTGTGTGTGAAGAAAATCATTGTTTTTACATCTATGAATTGTCATTTTCACCTGTCATTTTCCAACTGCTGAAGTAACTTTCTGAAACAGATATTATTATTGTACAGGTCACCTTACTTTTTTGCCTGTGGGCACACTTCCTGTAAAGGAGACCTTAGCTACAGATGGGTGATGACACAGCAGAGAGCCTGTCTCTACTCCACCCTGCACCACGTTGAACAGCCCCTCTGGAGCCCCAGCCTGGGAATAAATTTCAGCCAGCAGCACTGCAGTTACTGGAGTCACTGGTGATGGCTTGAACACCATGGAGTTACCTATAATTGAACCATAATGGTAGACTGTAATTAGAGTTCACAGATCTAAATAAGGGTATATTTAAAGTATATACAGCAGATTCAGCGTAAAAGAAAGTATTATGCAGACAGTTTAACAGCTTTCACCAGTAAAGAGAGTTTCTGGTGTGATGAGAAAGAAGCAGATTTTGTGAAGATAACCAGTTGTATTTGCCTTAAATTGCCTATAAGAAAGTTTTTAAAGGAAGGTTTGACAAACAGTGTGCTGTTGATTAAATAAATATAAGGACCAAGGGACTTGTCGAATGTGACTTTTTTGTGTTTAAGAAAATGTGAGTCAAAGTGGCACACCATTTATATTTGAAACAGAAAGTTACAGTGATGACTACTGTAGTGGGAACCACTTACAAATGACAGCTTGAAACACAGTGGGTATATGGCAGATAAAGTAACTTTCCCTAACTAAAGAAATTTTATCAGTATGCATGTTACCTGGAAAATGAACCCATGATTTGCTTTTTGCTAGAGCTTCAGTACTTTAATAATGAAGAATACTTAACAACTTTGCAAAGCCACACTATAATTTAATTTTTCCACAAACACATACCACAAGCGATGGCAGGGGCTGATTTCCAGGCTGCAATCTGGAATGGGTAGTTCCAGGCTCCTATTCCCACACACACACCGAGCGGCTCTCTGCGTGTGTAGGCAAACGAACCTCCGGTTAACTGAATGTGCTGACCTGAGAAAAAAGAAACAGTACTCCACCTGTATGTTCTCAGTTAAATCCAATTGCATAGCTATTAATTCATTTTTTGTAATTAAAACAATTAACATTTGCAGCTTTGCAACTTTGTATTGGATATATATTTTAGCAAAAGTTTACTTTTATTTGTATTTGTGCATGCACCAAACTTCTCAGTAAACAGATGAAGAATTTAAAAGCATTAATATTATGCCAAACCAGCTCACCTGACAGTGTGGTGGCCTGTCCTGCAAAGTACTCTATGCATAATCTGGCTGAGTCCACATCTAGACGGGCTTCTGTGATGGACTTTCCATTATTCACCACCTCTAATTCTGCTATTTCCTCCCGCCGTTTCTATTTTCAACAGATAGAGAAAGTAACAAATTAGGCTCAGTACTCCCTGTGTTACTATAATGACATGTCATTCTGAGGAGGAATGTGTTAGGAAGTCAGATCTATACATTCATATCTACCCCTATGAGTCTAGCTGCCTCTAGCATGACTCTGGCTCTTTCTATGCCAGCCAGTTTACTCCACTGTGTGAAAGCAGCACTGGCACTGCTCACAGCTACGTCAACCTCTGCTGCCCCACAAGACTGCAGCTGGCACAGGACGCGACCTGTTATACACATGTACATCAAGACATTCTTTAGTGTTGCATACAACATAAAAGGATCAAATATTGTACTAAATTATGAAGACATCATCTAAGTAACAAATATAGTCAAATGTGGTTTAGATCATGTCACAGGGCAAGGTCTGATTATGTAATAAATACCTTAAAATCATGATAAAAATCATTTTTGCAAATAATTTACCTGTTGCAGGCTCATATACTGGCTCAGATTTACTTTTCACAGTTTTCAGGTTGACTCGGGTACCACCCCAGAAGTTGAGGGGATCTTTAATATGAAGGGTTCCTGAAGATGCACTTCTAGTCCCAGTGCAATTTAGGGCCACCCGGAGACCCGGGGTAAGAGGATTGAGCAACAGGGGCATCTTCATCTGTCTAAAACTAAACTTTGACCCTCTGGAGGGGTGTCAACAAACATTCTTTTTAGACCAAATAATAGCTCTACAACATTAAAAATTGTTGTCAACAGCACAATCTTGGATTAGTGCCAAGAAAAAGTATACATCCAAAACAAATAAATTAATAATAATTATATATAACTGCTTTATCGCCATAACAGTCTGTAAAAACTCGAAATGCGAAACAGCCCTCTGTTTGTAGAAAAACTAACAGTGAGGACTCGTTAAGGCTTGAAAACACTTTAGTTAAATAAATGTCACTATATAGAACTTAAACATACCTCTTGCAGCATAACTGCAACTTTCTGCTCAGTCCTGCCATTTTGTTCAGGGGCGGGTCGAATGCGTAATGACGACTGTGATTGGTCTGAGACGTCATTTGGTATACGTCAACAAAAATTAAATTTAAGATTACGGATAAAATATTGTATTTCCCCGACTTTTAAATGTTCTGCGTGGTTTCATAGGTTACAAAAAAAGAGCAATATGACATTCTTTTCTTGTTATGCTTGTTGGCTAAATAGGAAGAGTTAGACTATCTTTATATTTTTATAAAGTATAAAGTCTAAGAAAAGTTACGAATTATATATCAAGTTTATTTATATTATTAGGATGTAAAATCTTACATGTTATTTAGTTGTTTGTTTTGAAAATGGAAGCTGTTAAACCAGTTTCTTGCTACAAGATTTTAATTTTATGCTTACAATATTCTTAAAAAAACGTTTTTAAGGAAATACGAACACAGATTATAAACGCAGACACTACACAATACAAGAGAAGAGGTTGTGATATAAATGTGAGAGCATTTTCTTTGTGTGAGGAGCAGTGAGTGGGACAGTAAGTGGAGGAGGGGCGCTGTGTGTAATATTAGAATAGCTGCTGCACGCAAGCTTTACGCTTCCACTGCAAGCATGGCTGGCGACAATGAAACGCATCTTAATAGTAGAGAGGAGAACGGCCATACCATTCGACAGCCTTTTCTCATCGGTGTGTCTGGAGGCACTGCCAGTGGAAAGGTCTGAGTCTGTTTGTAACTAGCTGTACATACTAACAGATATCATGTCGGGTAAGGGTTTATTTTTTTTTAATGATTTGTCTCCACTGACCGAATATCTGTTGTTTAAATCCATTAATTAATCGAAAATGTATGTCTAATATGCAATGTCAAATCATTTATACTTTATATAAAACCTAATGTTTGGTGCCCTCACCAAGTCCTTGTCATTCATTACTAAACGTAATGTCGGAATTTCGAACGTAATTTAAACTCAAAACAATTCACGAACATTAGTTTACAGATGGAACTGTTACATCTGATTGACTGTGTTAATACATTTCGATAACGTCATGTTTTAACTCCACGTGGTGCAGCAGTTGAGTTATTGCGTGTCAGGTTGTGGTCTGTTTGTCTTTGAAATACCACGAATATCTGAGTCGGATGTTTACGTTACTAGATGATCAATCGTTTGTTTTCTTTTACATTTGTTCGTGGTCCCAAAACTTGTGACCGAAAGCGAAAAATTGCGGGAACGTGACGTCATAATAGCAGTGAGTGTTTACATAGCCACGATGACCCCCTTTTAGTAAACCTCGTTAATTAAACCACGTCTGTCTTTATATAGAGGCATTTTAGTTCCTCTGAAGAAAGAACAACAACCGAGCTTTAGAAAGGGCTTCTAAAATTATTTTGCAAGCAAAATGATTTTAGAAAGGGCTTCTAAAATTATTTTGCAAGCAAAATGATTTTAGAAAGGGCTTCTAAAATTATTTTGCAAGCAAAATGATTTTAGAAAGGGCTTCTAAAATTATTTTGCAAGCAAAATGATGTTCCTATGTTGAACATATTAACATGCTGTCGCCTGTCCCACATCCAAACTTACTATAGACGATCCAGGCGGCACAGTTGGTCTATGAATCAGATTAGCTTCCCTGCTAAATTTCCTTACATGGGGTAGTTCACCCACCTACATGGTGTTAAACCACACCACAGTTCACAGCACGTCTGGAGGGAAAGTGTCCTTTGTCTACGATGTAATAATACAAATGCTGTTGCTCGAAGTTGTTTATACATTATACCTATCATGATAAATGGCTTAATTACTTTCGTACTGTCACTTGTTTCTCAAGTCAGTGTAGTTAAGCATTTAGTAGTAAGTCTGTACCTTGTCTTCTCAGTCTTCAGTATGTGAGAAGATCATGGAGCTGTTGGGCCAGAATAAAATTGACCATCATCACCGCCAGGTGGTTATCCTTAGCCAAGACAGCTTTTACAGGGAGCTCACACCTGAACAGAAGGCCAAAGCAGTCAAGGGCCAGTTTAACTTTGATCACCCAGGTATGCCATTACATCTTTGCTCTACATGGTCACGATCAGCCTATAGCTGGTTTAAATGTTTACATTTCTTTTATACCATAAAAGTGACACAAGGTTTAGTCAAACCCAGGGCAGGATATTGTGCTGTTATGAGTAGGCCATATGGCTTAAATGAATGACCCTATGATTCTTTATTCAATATTTTCATCATGCGCAGATGCTTTTGACAACGAACTCATCATGAAGACTCTGTGTGATATCATTCAGGGCAAGACTGTGCACATCCCAGTTTATGACTTTGTTACCCATTCCAGGTCAGCAGCTCTTTGTCCACTTGAAGTGTTTCAAAGCTAAATAACCAGTGAACTAAACTGGAGGCTGTTTGGAGTGTTCTGATAAAACATATGAATGGTGAGTGAATTGCTGTTTGAAGCATTACCTAATTAATTGTGTACTATGAATCTTTTACAGAAAGGATGAGTTTGTTACCGTGTACCCAGCAGATGTGGTTCTGTTTGAGGGGATTCTCATATTCTACTCGCAAGAAATTAGAGACCTGTTCCAAATGAAGCTGTTTGTGGATACCGATCCAGACACAAGGCTCTCGCGAAGAGGTAGTACATTATGTGATGCTTCTTATTTTATTTTGTTTAGTTAATGCTAATTCTCACAAATTTTCAAAAGTTCAAAACAGGTTTGGTTGGCAGCCTTTTAAACTGTCTCCCTTTAAACTGAAAACTATGTTTTCTTGTGGATTTTAGTGTTGAGGGACATCAGTGAGAGAGGCAGAGAGCTGGAACAGGTTCTAACCCAGTACATCACCTTTGTAAAGCCAGCCTTTGAGGAATTCTGTCTTCCTGTGAGTATCTTCATGTCATTCTAAATCAGGGTACCTAGTCCTGCTCCTCAAGGGGCCATTGATCTGCAAAGTTTAGCTACAAACCTAACAAAAGTTCATACCTATAGTATAGTTCATAACCTATAGTATAGTTTCAAAAAGGGTATCAATTAAATTAACTCAAGATTTATCACCATCCTTGTTTTTATTTACAGACCAAAAAGTATGCAGATGTCATCATCCCTCGTGGAGCGGACAACCTTGGTAAGTCAGTGTTCAAACAAATAAAGAAACTCTCAAGGAGTAAAAATTCTGTTGTCATTTATTAAATGTGCACTTCCCTTTTCCTTCCTCTTCTCTCCAGTGGCTATTAACCTGATTGTGCAGCACATTCAGGATATCCTGAATGGAGGATTCATTAAACGACTTAACAGTTTAACAAATGGCCATGGAACTCCCAGACAAAGAAGGACATCAGAATCCAGTAGACCTCACTGACCTCACTGTGGCCCTTTCCTTCATTAAGGAGAGGGCGGGACTGATTCATAACAGTGAACATCCCTTTTGGTTCAGTAAAAGCAGAGGGGATGAAGAAGCTAAAATGCCTTTTTGTTAACTTTATTTGAATTTTGGATTTATAATATTGTTATTGTGGATAACTGTTTGTTTTAGTTTTTCAAAGGGGTTTGTAGATTCCAGTTTTTGGAAGATTTGATTCCATATTTAACCTGTCAGTATGTCTGTCTGCTTTCTCAGCTACCCTACAATAAAAGAATATAGAATTTTTTTTTTGGTCAGTCTGAAATTAGAGAGCTTTAATCACCGTGTTATTGGCACACATACTTAAAGTCAGGTCAGGTTGGGTGGGTGGTTCCATCCGTAAATAAAAAAACTACTATATACATATTTGAGGCAATTTTCAGTGTCTGAGTGGAGAGATGTTAGTATGGATGACAGTATGGTAGATTAGCACGTCTGTTGCAATTTGGTGGTCATTCCAGTTCTATTAATGTTCTAGTTTTGAGTTGAATCTTAACTTTTTACATGGTTAGTTTCTAAAAATCATATGTTCTTTTTATGATATGACTACCACCTTTGGCATATTTGTACATGGGGTGTGATTTTAAAACCCTTATTTATGGTTTTACAAAACATGTTTGTTTCAGACATGTTTTAGTTTGGGTGTTTGCCAAAATTGTACCAATAGTATTTGACGTCCAATTATCAAAGCCAGTTGATTACATCATAGTAGACATGGGTCTTCTTTGTTTAAATTACCTCAGAGAAAACAATTATTTTCAACACTAATATAAACGAGTTTATTTCTATTGTATCGTATATAATGTGTAAAACCATGCTACTGAAAATTTAAATTATTTGAATAATTTTAAAATTAGTAAATTGATAGTTTACCCCACACTCCTGTGATCCAAACAATGTACCTTGAAACTGTCACGTGACCTCTTTGGTATAGTTTTTTGACAAGGAATTTGTAATGGTGGGAAGGAATAAAATAAAAAATGGACAGAACTCGTACGTTCTTTGTTTCCTTCACGTTTCACACATGCAATACCAACATGTCCGCTAGGCGGGCCAGCTGCCGAGAAATCTGTCGCCCTCATTATACGTAACAATCACCTGATGACGTATTGGCGGATGGTCCAAGATGGGGGTATGTGTAAAATGCTTGTGTGAATTACTCGTTTAAGTTAAGTGTGCAGATGATCAATTATTTGATTTGCTCCACAGAAATTTGGATTGCAGTTCAAAGCCACTTTGGAGAATGTTACAAAAGTGAGGCCGGTGGGGGATGATTTTCGCTGGTATTTAAAGGTAAAGAGTGTTCATGTCACTTTTTGCAGTGTGTCTGACAGCCAAGCATAAAGTCTCTGCTGTCTGTGGTGTGAGAATATTAACAGCTGATCTTCATCTTTAAGTTTTAACTGTTCAATAATTTGTTGTTTATGTAACTCGCTTACACAGAAGTACTACGGAACAACCACGTTTATTTTTGTATTATCATTTTTTGGAAAATGGTAATGCTTTGTTTTATTGGACGCGTAGTGCTAGCACCATTATATTTTCTTTAAAGTACCTATGTAAATAGTACTGTATTACCGTCTTATACATTTTTAGTTCAATATTTGTATATTTTTTAGGAAAATGCCTTCTTTAGGAAACACTTAAGTTTTATTGTAATAATGTGATCAATGTAGGTTTATGCTTGGCAATTACAATGGTAAACCATTTTTCTAATCAGAAGGTGTCCATGGGATAAAATTGTTTAATATAATGTTATTGATGACCGATGTCATTACAGCTAAAGTGTGGAAATTGTGGCGAGGTTTCAGACAAATGGCAGTACATCACCTTACTGGTAGGTTGCAATATGTGGGAAATAAAGCTACAATCAATAGTGTGACTGGTGCTCTGCAATAGTATGTTAACAATATAGTATAATATAGTAACAATATAGTATGTTAATTTTTTAAATGCATAATTGGCTCTAATCTCACCCAGGACAGCATGCCACTGAAAGGAGGACGAGGCAGTGCCAGCATGGTGCAGAAGTGTAAACTGTGTTCTCGAGAAAACTCATTAGGTAACCAACATATATTTTCAATAAAGTTTCAGGAAACTGTTCTGACAAAAAGCAAATGCGCAAGATCTGCAGAAAAGTTGCATAGTAATATTCTCTCTTTTGGTTTTTCTGTAATTTCTGAATCTGCCTATCAGAGTAAGAACACCTAGGCTTCATAATATTCTTCAAATCCAATGGCACTTGTTCATTTGTTAAATAAAAATATATTGGTTATGCGCTCTGCCAGTAATTACACTGTATTCTCAGCTCTGTGTAGCTTATTACACAGTTTTAATTCGACAATACAAAACATCAGCATAAATCAAATGTCTTGCTGTTCCCAGATATCTTGAGAGACACAATTACACCTTACAATGTAAGTAAAAACAACTTCAAACGAGCATTTTAAAAATGGTCTATTTTAAAGGTGACATCGTACCTTGTGAAGAATGCAGTCATCCTTGCACTTGTACAGTTCTTTACTAATGACTGTCAATATATTTCTTCTCTGTAGGCAGAAGACAGTGAAAGGTTTAAGACAATGGTCCAATTTGAGTGTCGAGGCCTGGAGCCAGTTGATTTTCAACCACAGGTTTGAAGTTTTATCCAAAGAATATAGTCATGTAAAACATATTTTTGTAGAGTTTTACTATACACGTACGTCATAAATGATCAACGTTATCTCTGCACCAACCAAGTCAAGTTTAGCCCAAACCGAGTAATCATTCACACCACAAATCATCTTGCAGACTGGTTTTGCTGCAGAAGGAGCAGAAACCTCCACCCAGTTTCCTGAGATTAACCTTCTAGAAAAAGTCAGTGGAAATTTATTGCAAGGAGATTGCAACTTCAATAAAGGTCATTCAGTAGGCCATAAGATTTGTTACTTGTTTCAGGACTGGACAGATTATGATGAGAAAGCCAATGAGTCTGTGGGTATCTATGAGGTCACACACCAATTCATCAGGTGCTGAAAGATGTCATAGAAGAGGACAGATTGAAGAACAAATGATGTACCTAAATGAAGACCATATTCAAATGGAATATGCCACATCCTTCTAGGTGAAAGGTGATTTGCTGTTGGTAACTGGGAATGCCAAATTAAATATGAAATTATATGAGATGTACAATGCTGTCTGTTATGCTGTCATCCCCCAGCAATAAAGTATGGAATGATTTGATTTTTTGTGTGTTTGTGCATCAGATGTGAAAGGTTGTGCAGTAGAATTAGTAGAATTTGTGTCAAGAATTAGTGTCAAGGATGTCATTCAATTATAGTACAGACGGCCATTAAATGACATTACGTTTGTATTACATTTTTATGACCTGCAATATCTACATAATACAGAATAGTACAGATCGTGTACAGATTTGTGTTACATGTAGGTTTATTTTTTCAAAATGTTTTACTGATAATCATTCTATTTGAGATAAAATTATTTTAAAAAAATAAATGTTTAGAAATGCAACATCTCAAACAGGCATAGTCACAGAGGCATTGTCACAGCATTGCCCACAAACAGATTTACTGTCATAAATGTTAATAACCATAGCTAGCCAGTGATTTCTCCAAAAACATGTTCCTGGGTTACCGTTGGTTGATTTCTAACAACCAATCAGATTGCAGGATTTTAAGTTTAGAGTCAATTTTAGATTTAGGACTGGGTAAGGGGCTGCATTCTTAACCTATTATTTTCCGTCTGAATTGAGAGCTGAGCTACGGTTAGGGTTGACGTAAATAAATCATGTCAGTGGCCACAAATTCATTTTTACTGGTGTAGGGTGCCATCTATGGGGCACTGACTGACTACCTCCAAATACATTGCGTGTTATCAGCTACAATCAGCTGTAGTGTCTTGCTGGAGTGAAGTCCATTTTACGTTTAACAAGTGAAAGAGTGAAGATGGCTCTAGCAAGAAACAGGGTTTTTGTCATTGGGGTGGGAATGACAAAGGTAAATATTTTCTTTATATATCTAACGATCTGTAGTTGCTTGACCTGCTAATGTATACTGTAAGACAGCTATAATGCTATACAACGCTGGCGAGCCTGCTCGTTACAGCTCGTGGTATGATAAACTGTGAGAGCAAATCTGAAGAGATTTAGAGTTAAATAACTGAACAGAAGCTTTATAAAAACAATCCGTGACTTGTTAAATAACAGATGCAAAAATGTTGCATCTGTTATTTAACGTTTACAGTTAGCATGTGGTTTTATCTGTTGTACAGTAACCAGCAAATTGCTAGTTTAAAGACGCATGTGATGGCTTCAGTACACCAAAAACGTATTTTATAGACATATAGGTAAAATTCACGCAATCCAGAGCACGTCATTATGCGCAGGTTTGTTTTGTCAGAAATGTTGCGACAGTGATCTGTGATCTGTAAAAAGAACGTAGCATAGCGCTGAAGTCCAGACTGTCAGACAAACGTTATAGTGCCTGTTAATATGACACTGAATTGTGTTAGAGGTTACTGTGCACAATTATAATGAATTCAGGTTGCACAATTTGTTCAAGGCTACATGGTGGGGTCAGTTTACAAAGTGTTATTGACAGAGTAGAAACCAGCGCTATTGCGACCCCTAGCTGTGTGAAAGACGCGTGGCCAGTGTACAAGTTGTGTACATACTTTATATTCCTTTTTGCAAAGGATAAAGATACATAAACATTTTCAGGTTGCATGAATATATATCTAAACCAAAAAGTGATATATTCATATATTCTCATGTTTACAGTTTGAAAAACCAGGTGCGAGAGACATTGATTACCCTGACATGGCTAAAGAAGCAGGTGCAGTTGATAAACCTTGTACAGTTATTTCAACTCTGTTCTACAAAGCAGCACATACGGAAAGCCAATAAATGTATTATTTGCTCTTTAATCATTTATTTTAATGCACAGGAGAAAGAGCTCTAGCAGACGCAGGAATAAAGTACTCTGCCATCAAGCAGGCATGTGTAGGCTATGTGTATGGTATGCCACAGACTCATACAAAAATATAACTGTTAATATATGGTTTTCATGCGGTACATATTAACTTATTCTTGTTTTTTCACTGTATTTCTTCAGGTGACTCGACATGTGGTCAAAGAGCTATTTATCACAGTCTGGGTCTGTCTGGGATCCCAATAGTTAATGTGAACAATAACTGCTCTACTGGCTCCACAGCTCTCTTTATGGCTCGTCAGCTCATTCAGGGAGGTGAGGTCTTTACTGCTGTCCCACACAGTCACACACATTCCTGAAAATTATTTAAAATGTCTGAACACAAATGTAAATAATGGCTATGTTTAAATCTCTTCACAAAGAATGTTTCTATTAATATTAAAAAACCTTTATATGGGTGCATTTGACTGGATATTGGAAGAAAAGTAGCCAACATGTAGCTTTTCTGTGGCTTAACTGGTAGAGCATGGAGCTCACAATGGCAACTTCATGTGTTCGATTCCCAGTGAATGCATGTACTAGGAAAAGATGGCAGTAAATCTGTAATATTGCTTCTTTCAGGCCTTGCTGATTGTGTTCTTGCACTGGGCTTTGAGAAAATGGAAAGAGGTTCACTGTCTTCAAAGGTAAGGCTGCACTACTCTATACAGCCTTAGTGAGAAAACACATCAGCCTGTGTCTCATGTTTTCTCATGGGTCTGCAGTACATGGACAGAATCAACCCTATGGACAAGCACATGGAGGTGATGATTAACCGTTATGGACTGGCAGCAGCTCCAGCCGCACCTCAGATGTTCGGCAGTGCTGGCAGAGAACACATGGAGAAGTACGGTATGACCCAAGAATGAATTTAGAATCGGATGGGTTCAAACTCACTGTCAGCTCCATCTGTTGAAGAGAACGTAGAGAAGCTGCCAGCTGATGGTTAGGGATTAAAAACATTAGAGATCTGTAGTAGCCTGTAAAAAAGAGGTATTTAGGTATTTTGATTTTTAAATTAAATGAAAATCAGTTGATGTGAAAATAGTGGCATTTTCAAAACTACTAGTCAATAAAATTGTTGAACAGAGGTTATCAGATTTGGCATTCGTCTTGAGAATCAGTGTTGAACAAATATGTATCTGTTAATATTTTTATGTTGTAAAGCAATGCACAGTAGTAAAAGCCGTCTTGTCTTTTTCAGGCACTAAACCAGAACATTTTGCCAAAATTGCTTGGAAGAACCACAAACATTCCATCAATAACCCGTAAGTTTGACCAGCAGTGCGTTATTAGGGATTTTGAAAGAAAAACAGTAGTAAACATATTCAATTTCCATTTATTACTTACTGAAAGAACAAATAACACAACTGTGGATTGTGTTTTATTTGACTACACCATAACATTAGGCTCTGTGAAAACTGAAGAGATGTTTGTTGAGTAATCCTGGTTTCATGCTTCTTCTCCAAATTTCCACTCAGGTACTCTCAGTTCCAGGATGAATATTCTCTAGAGCAGGTCATGAACTCCAGGAAAGTGTTTGAGTTTCTTACACTCTTACAGTGTTGGTAAGTCCATCATATCGTGAGCAGAGGTATATTAATAAGTAATATAGATATAGAATATAGTATTTGTAGTTTGAACATCTAGAAATGTTTCTTAATCATTTCAAGCCATACTGGGACAAATATAACTTAGTTTGGAAAAAATTTAACACAGCAGAAGAACCCTGCTACAAGTTTGTTACCTTATCTCAGTTCATAATTAAGTATATTTGTAAAACCAGGGTCCAATAATAACCTAAATAATTTTTTAAATCCTGAAAATTGCTTTGGGAAGTAAATAAAACTTTGAGGTTTCTTAAATCAACTTCAGTTTCGTTAAGCTTCAGATATGACAAGGTATGGCATCTAAGTTCATTTTAGATATTCTGGAAGTTAATTTAAATAGATTTGTTAAGCTGTGAGCCATTAATGGAGGCCACATCATACTGTCCTACAGAAGCATATTATGTCTTGTTGGCCTGTAGCCCCACATCAGACGGAGCAGGAGCTGCAGTTCTGGCCAATGAGGAGTTTGTGAGGAGGAATGGACTACAGAAGAAGGCAGTGGAGATCATAGCTCAGGAGATGGTCACAGATCTCTCCAGTACTTTTGAAGAAAACAGTTGTGTGAAAATGGTAAGATTAGCTGATCGTGTCATGTTGTTAAGAGGAACTCAACCTCCAAAATTAATACTTGACTGATGTCAGGTAACTAATACTTGACTAATGTATTCAAATATTATGTCCTAGATTTTCTCGTAAGAACTATTTGGAAGAAGTAACATATTGTTACAAAGCAGGTTTACCCACATAAATACTGCTGCATAGACATTCTGTTTTATATGTAATACTGAGAAACAAGACCTCTCACACATACTCAATCTATGGATTTTTATGTGTCTGTTGATGTCCTTTGAATATGTGAATTACCAAACTCACTGAAATAAACAAGACTTATGATTGATTGTACAAATATACCATTATGTTCATAATTAAGTATGGAGTATTTTTGCTGACTTTTTTAAAAAGGAATTGCAAATTGCATTTGCAATTGCATTGTCTATTTGTGGGTGTTAAAGTTGTGACACAATTAAAATGCAAATTGTTTGCATTTTTGTTTACATGAACGTACATTGTCTGTCAAATTTCAAATGAAAACGCAAAGTCCATTTGCATTTACATAAGAACAAAAGGTAAGTTGGTACAGAAGGTAAGTTGCTACTGTATTGTTTACCTAGTGTCATTTTTGTGTTGATGTGTCATTTTTGTGTTGACAGGGAATTGATGTGTATTTTGTCCTGTGTCCACAGGTTGGTTATGACATGACCCGACTCGCAGCTAAGAGGTGTTATGACATGGCTGGTCTGAAGCCGTCAGATATTGATGTCATCGAGCTACATGACTGCTTCTCTGCCAATGAGCTCATCACTTATGAAGCTCTGGGGCTGTGTCCTGAGGGTAAGACACTGCTCTGTCTTTTTTCCAACTCATTTACGAAAAAATGTTTAGAGATTTTATTACTACATGCTCTTTTTTTCCACAACTGCAGGTAAAGCTGGTGAGCTGATTGATCAGGGTGATAATACATATGGTGGTAAATGGGTAATAAACCCCAGTGGAGGACTCATTTCCAAGGGACATCCGCTCGGGGCCACAGGTACAGTTCAGAGTTAAAATGGTGGAGTTAAGTAAAGCTCTGTAGCGTTTTATCAGTTGCCACAGAATTTTTTTTCTTCTGTTTTTATAGCTTAGCTGGTCAAGAAGGGCACTAGCAACACCAAGCTAATGGGTTCAATTCCCAGAAAGAACAATAAAATAAATCACTTTGGATTAAAGCATCTACCAGATTTACATTTATTAATTTATCAGATGCCTTCATCCAAAACAACTTGACTAGATGTGTAAATTAAAATGACCTGCCCCTTTGGTAAAAGCAAAAATTGTTTACAGTAATGTATTTGAAATGAAAGTTCTGAAGGGATTCAGGCAGATGTGTGCAGTTTGTATTATACTTTAATTAAGTAATAGTAAAATACAGGACAGTTTTTAGTAGTAAAATACTAGTTCTTTCCCTTTACCATCAAACTTCCTGTGGGTAGATTTGTAGAGACACATAGAATGTTTGTTTTATGACTACATACCTTCAAACCTCGATTGATTATAGTCTGTTCTAATCGACAGCATGTCACAGAAGCCATTTGGCATTAAACCTGGACCTTACTATATGAAGTCTTGGGATCTGTGTGTAGTTTTCATTGCCAACAGGGGGAGACATTTCTCTCACCTAGTGAATCAGCTTAGTCTATGGCCACTTCTGGAGTTAATTATACTTAGTATGTGGTGACATGTTAAATTGGTTTGTAATTAGTTTAGTTGATGTCACTTCCTGTCGTTTTCTTCACTAAACAGAGGTTGATGAGGTTAAAGGTCAAATTACTCCAATCATCAGTTTAGATTTAGTCAAAAACATGCATCCACTGTATCCATTCATCTGCGTTGTGGTCTTATTTATTATTTTGGAACATAATTCAAACCTAATCAGTTAATTCTCTACTCACAGTGGTTTTAATTGCTTAATATTGGCCGTTTAATAGTCTTCTTGAACCCTCAGCTCTTTCATGGAGAGTTAAGAGTCACAGGCCTGCGCTAGCTTCCTGAAAAGGTCTTATTCTTAAATCCGTTATCCTGTTGAGGTAATGAGCAAAACTGCAAGCAGTTTAACCCAACAGGATAAAATGTTGAGCCCAAGCATTAACATAGACTCATGCTGAGGGATTAACGTGGGGTGTTAAGTTAGTGGTCGTCCATGCTATGTTGAATACGGTGTTGAATGCAGTGGTGATAAAAAGAACAGTCTGCATAGAAAGGTGTGAAATCTGAACATATACAATAAGTTAGTTATTCAGTACCAAACCACATCTCAGGATGACCTTGATCTAAACTTAAATTTGAAATTGTTAACAGTAAGACAATAAGATACAGGTACAGTAGAATATTGGCTGTGTGATAGTATAGTAGGATGAATGCTTAGTTTAATGGCACCAGCTTCAACAAAGTGAACTTGGTTTCACTGCAGTTATGTTATCTGTAGATCATTGGGTTTAATCATTACATCTGGTCATACATATGCTTCCACTGAAGGTAGAATTATAGTTGCATAATCAATATTGCTTACTCCAGCATCATTAAACCTCATTTACGTTGTGGTAGGGGAACTAAAGTGTGGCAGCAGCAAAAATACTTTACACTACATCACTAGATTACTACTAACAAACAGTACCATAATGTATCACTTGTATTACCCTGTTTCTTTTTGTAAATGTATTGTGGTGTTCTTTGATGCCATATAAATACCGTGAATATGTTATCATCCAGTGTTACTGTATATGTCAAAGTACTTGTGTTATTACCATCTGATACATCACTGTACCACATACCACCATAGTATAATCGACACAATTAAGTGCTCTATGACACTGATGTTGATCCAAAATTTATAGTAATTATTAGATGACAACAGAAAGAACAGATCATGAAATACAGAGAAACAAACACAGAGGAGAAGGGCAGAGCACTGTGACAGGAACCCATGTGCAGATAAGGGGCAGAGCACTGTGTAATGGATGAACTGTGGCCTGTATTCATGGCTCAGGTCTGGCTCAGTGTGCGGAGCTGTGCTGGCAGCTGAGAGGGAAGGCGGGGCTTAGGCAGGTCCCCAGGGCAAAGATTGCCCTTCAGCACAACATCGGCCTTGGTGGAGCGGTGGTGGTCACTCTCTACAGGATGGGCTTCCCTCAAGAAACAAGGTATGTTTTAAACTAATGTTGAAAAGTACGTTGACATGGATGTAGTGGGCCAGATATATCAAGTTGACCTTTATCTAATTTTGTATCTATATATAAGTAAGCTCCAAGTTTGATCAGAAGTACAAAATACTACTTTTAATTCATTTGTTAATTTATGATGCCTTTAATGCAAAGATGCATTTTATGATTATTTTAATTGTAATTCATATGCCAAATGTGTTCTACCTGCATTTTGGACCCTGATAAGGTCATCACATATTTTTTCTTAAAATGATTTATGAATTGTTAAGCATTTTAAAAATTAAAAGTTGAATATTTTAATATATAGAAGCTCGTGTACTTAACTATCAAACTTAGTTTCATGTTTGTTCTAGCATACTGATGATGGGTACAAAAGCCAAGGCTGTTACAGCTTAATGACCTGTCACACATATTAGCCTACACATTAATCCATATGCATCATGCCCAGGTGAATCACACTCAATAACAGATCTACCAGATCAAAACAGTTCTATTGAGTTTTTTAAAATTTAGAGTTTGTAAAATGAACATTCTCAGTTCTTGTTGAACTTGTACATGCATTTAAAGCAGAACTTTGGACTCAGCACACATACATACACCAGCTCATAAGAACTGTCTGTCCTGAACTTTCTTAGTGTCCACATTGCTGCTGTGCCCACCAGTGCATCCAGCAAACTCAAGGGCTTCAAGGCTTATGCTGTCTTCAAAGAGATAGAGAAGAAATTAGAAGAGGTAATTCATCAGCACCTGTCTGCCACCAATTATAACATAAAAAGACGGATACAGGCAGAAAAATAAGTGAACAGTGTCATTGAATGGCTCATTTCCTGCATTTGAAAAGACACCTCAATTGACTTTTCAAATGAAGTCAGTGGCTCTAAATCGTGAGTGCTAGAAATAGATTCTAGATATAATTTATGCCAGGTTAGGTTCTTTTGTGAATAAGTATCTGTCAGGAGTTATCATCTAAAATTCCAATTATTTAGTGTACTGAGTCTAAATTTGGTCACATACTCCTTTGCCTCTGTGCATATGAATCATTTGTTAGTATTCTATTTTTGCCATTATATCTCTTTCTATTAAAGTCAGGTTGGAACTGTTTTTCAATTGGGCTGGAAAAATCCAATTTTTTGCATTTGTATTTCTCATAGGATGGAGAGAACTTCGTCAAGAAAATTGGAGGTGTTTTTGCCTTCAAAGTAAACAATGGTCCTGGTGGAAGAGAAGCATTGTGGGTAGTGGATGTGAAAAATGACAAGGGCTTAGTGACCAATGATGAAGGTGTGTGTGAGGACTTTTAATTGTGAGCATGTTTGGAGTATTTGGAGCTGGTAACTGATGAACTGTGATCTGTAGGCATTTGGATATTTCGCCCACATTGTTTTTTACAGATATATAAATATAAAGTGTATAATAAATATAAAAAGATATATAAATATAAAAACCCCTGTGGTATATGTTAGTGTTCTTATTCTTCTTCCTCCATGGAAGTCTATGGCAGGCCATATAATGAAATGCTAAAATGTTAGCAGTTAATAGATAGAGGACATTATGAAATGTTACCATAATAGGAGTCTCTACCTCAAAGACTCCTGCGCCATCAACAACAAAATTATTTTTCCAAAATTCAGTTCCATGACCATTTGAATGCACCCAATGACTACATTTTCTGTCATGAAAATTTTACTGCCATTTTTCTGTCCAATTTGCATGAAATTCATTATGTAGCATCAAGACACACTCTAGACAAAAAGTTTATCAAAAGCTTTTTAAAAAAACATGACAATTCTAGAATAATGCGCAAATGAAAAGCATGTGAAAATGGATGTGAGGCTGTATCTTTAAAAAACTTTTGTGTATTGACATGAAAATTGGTATATGTCATCACAAGCATGACCTGAGGGTAAATGCACAGTTTTGTCACAGCACCATGACTATTAAAACAAAGAATGCTTTGTTCTAATGGTCATTATAGTGGTTAGTCATTATACCCTTAGTGGTCAAATTATATAACAGATTTCAGGAAACCACTTTATAACCTTTGTTAACCTTTATAACCTAAGTGATTAATGATTAATTTACCTAATTGTCATGTGTCTGCTGTCTATAGATTCCTTGGCTCATGCCAAGTACTGCAATATCAAATTTGTCATTATCAACCATATTTCATGTTATAGAAAACCTACTTTTTCAAACTCCTCCTAAGCAATATGTCCGATTTGCACACAATTTTGCATGCATCTAGGGACACTCCTAAAAAAGTTATTAAAATGTTTTTGATACTTAAATGGTTGTTGAATGAAGCATCTAAAGCTGTAACTGTAATGGTATAATGCTTGGTGTATGAACATTATCCAGTTTGTGTAAAATGTGGTATGTAGCATCTAGAAACACCCTGACTATTGTGAAATTCATGTCAATACCTTACAAAGCAAACCTGGACATTTTGAATTTTGTCATAAAATGCAACATCAAATGAACGCATATATTTTTGAAACTTGGTATGGTTTATCATCCTCATAGTCTGGGGCTACCTGCAAAGTTTGGAGCCAGTGTCCTGTAGTGGTCAAAAGTTATAACAAAATTTATTAAACTGCCGATTATACTCGCTATTAAAATAACTCCACTATTAAAGGATTTTTGATAGATGAAATAGTTATTGATCAAAATATTAGATGGCAAGATGCCAAAAAGGATCTCAAGCTGTGTCTCAACAATGCTTTGCTGTATTAACATAAAACTTTGCATGTGTCATTGTGACCACATCCTGACTGTCTCATAAGAATTTGGTGACAGCACCACCTATTGGTCAAAAATATTTACTTTTGTATTGCTGTAAGTGGTTTTACTTATGTTTTTAAGTCTGTTTTTCTAAACTCATCATCAGTAATGTCCACAAATATTTTTCTTTGTGTTCATTGTGGGTTTGACACAGTAATTGCTGTCTGCCGCTATATTTATCTTTTGTAGCTATCTTATAAAGCCTGTATTTGACAGATGGTCTTACTTTAACCCAATGGCTTCTTACTGTTTATTTCCATCGCAGGTAAAAAGGCTGACTGCACTATTGCGATGGCTGACTCAGATCTGCTGGCCATGATGACTGGGCAGATGAATCCACAAACAGTATGTTTTCATGATTGTTTATTTCAATGCTTCAAAGACATTGGAATGCTCTGTATTGATAATGATTACATTCGGGTTAGAGAATGTAACCTTTCATCTTGAATGGCTTCACTGATCCAATCCAGGTGACTCTTTAAAAAGGCCAAAATTCTGCCCACCTAAACCACATGCCATAAATTAGAAAGGCATTACTTTCTCCTTTATCTCCACAAAATACAAAAATCTAGTTCTGTATTTCATAACCAGTCAGGTGTTCAGAAGGTTGAGAGTTTTGAATCCAGAGTGCATCTGACTGTACATACACTGTATGTTTCTGGTTTATCTGTGAACAACTGGAGTTCTTATAGCATGTACAGTAGAGCCATTGTTTTTGGTCATGTGTTTCTCTTCTGACAGTTTTATTGTAAAACTGCTGTTAAACAAGTGATAGGCTATAAATTCTGATTGGATGAGCCACATTCGATGCTGTTGTAAAATATGGATAAACTCACAATGAAGACGGCAGATTCTGTGTTGATGCACCAATTAGCTACAACTGTAAACTTGCAACTGTAAAAGCCTGCATTTAGAATAATGAACTATGCTACTTCTACATTGCAGTGATTTTTACTACATTTAAAAGGTGCAGTTATGCTTAGTGCAAAGCAGCCTTCTGCTTTTGTGGTATTACTACTGCTATATGCCAACAAACGGTGACTCTATGAAATAATAATATAAGAAGACTCAAGACAAATGCTGTTTTTCTAATGTTGACACCAGTGTGATGCTTGGAAAATCAATGCCAGTCCAAATTTGGCTAATGGCCTTTAATGCTTTGTTGCAGTAAGTCGAAAAAATAGGTTGGAAATAAGTTGATACCTCAAAAAACAGCTTTTTATAATTACTTGGAAATGTAATTCTCTAGCAATTTACACTCATCTAACCTCTGTTATCTCTATCCATCTGTGGAGGTATGCATTTGCAGCAGTTGCTTTGACTGCGGATTCATTTGAAAATTAGCCACTCTTTCAGCGATAATCCTCCATAACAGGAAACAGTTTTAGTTTAATCCTTGCAAGCCAAATCCATTTAGGGGTTAAACTTCATAATCATCTCATGGGGTGTGGACGTGTTTAAATGGGACAGAAGTCATATCAGATTTTGTGTATGCTGCCATAAATGATCAATTTCATGAATTTTCATGAAAACAATAAGACATAAGACATTTTTGTGATTATTCCATGATCACAGATGCTCTGAATGATATTCATTGTGCCACTTCAGTGACTGATTGGCACACCGTACTGAATTGTTTTTCTTTAATATGTCCCAGCTTCTCTAATCACACTTAATTTGTTTTCTTTGAAGGCATTTTTCCAAGGAAAGCTGAAGATAACTGGGAATATGGGGATGGCCATGAAACTTCAGAATTTACAGCTGACAGCAGGCAAAGCCAAACTGTGACAGTTTAAAAGATGCTGATATATTTCAATAGCATGACTGTGAAATCATATATTAAGGAGTCTATTGGTCATTGTCATTGCATAAAAGTATGTGTAAAAACATTTTTCATTGAAGAGCTGATACTCCAAGGACTCTTAATATTTACTTTAACAACTGATCCAGTACTATAGGAGATGTTTATTTGGAAGGAGACTGATTCTGAAGCTGATATTACAATATTGATATAGATATGTTAGATCAAATAATCCTCAGGAAATATATCACACAGTCATTTCAGACTGAAGTTGTACAGCTGTAATTAATCACCACCTAAACAGTAATCTGTCTGACTCTTAACTTTATTACATGGACCTCTAACTGACTAGTACAGCGCTTATCATCGAAATTCATACTATTCAAAGACTAATGGCAAGTATTAGGGACCTCATGGCTCCACAAATTATGTTCCAAGCAGAAAATAACAGCTTGATATCTGATGCAGGATTTAGCTATTTTAATTCATACATAGTTACCTGTTCTCCAGTTTATCTAGTGCCCTTTGGTTTCAAAACTTAAGGTGTTGGGTATATTGTCACCTTTAATACATTTTTTGTATAATTGAATTTTAATCAAGTAAAAATTGACAATGATTTCTAATAAATATTTCTTAAAAGGCATGCCATCTGTCTCTTGTAATATCAAAAACAAGTTTTAGATTGTTTTAGGGATATATTTAGACTTGTATTTGACCTATGTATTTATTATTACATTTTTGTCTTGATTGTAGTTTTTATGGTAACCCTGATATTCCAATCAGCAAACAGTGCGCACAATAAGAGTCTATCTATACAGTTCAGTAGCATTTTACAGTCCTGTTCTACATATATTCTTTCTTACTAAAGCGTTTACCATGTAACTGTGTAATTACTAGGTACCGACCCTGAGCCTAATCTTAATATTAAGTACATGTAGTATCTTGTGTACTTGTGTACACGGTAAAACAAAGGGCAACCAATTTTCAATAAATTACAGTGAATATGGATACTGTATGTTCATACTGTAAGTAACAAGTAACAAGGTTTTTTTAAATTATATTTCTCTCACAAGTTTGTATTTAACTAGTTGCCCAACGTGGGTTTGTAAATTCATTAAATTAGGGATTCTCCCAATAAGTGGACGGCAAGGTAACAGAATAATTTACTCATCTCTTAAGCCCTCATGAAAGAGGATTAGTAAAGCTCAGCAGCCAAAAAGAGGAAATGTGTTCATGGTAGAACAGAAGGAAACAGTTTTAAATTTTTTATCAGAATACAAACATCTTTGCTGTATTTTAGTAATGAGTAATTACTCAGTTTGCGATTCGTCCAGTGTAATGGACCCAGGCCAATTTTATTTTCTGCAGGTTATTAGTAGGACATGTTCACATGGCTACATGAACCTTCTTGCCTCTGCTGTGTGCATCTCAGCAGTCATTCCTAATTACACACCCACATGCTGCCACTCTGCATTTCAGAAGCTGTTAAGCAACCAGCCACCTACTCCACAGTGGATGGATTATGCCAGACCTCTTACTGTACGTGCAAGAAAATATTAGGAGGTATAGTAGGTTAAAGGACCCAGAAAACCTTGGAACAATGCACAATTAAACAAGATTCTTTTTTGAGAGGATATGTATTGGTTGTTGGTAGCAGTTTTTTCTGTGGTGGCATTTGGAGCTTGCTAAAATGTCAAAAAAAAAAGTGTATAAAGCTCCTAACTACTTACCTGCTACTGAAGTCCACTGACCATATCAGAGATTTTATGTTTTAGAAATCTGGCAAATTAATAGAAACAACGTCAACATTTATACAAGTGTCTCATTTCTTTTAAAGAACATGAAATGAGGAAAAAATTCATTATTTTTGTCAGACACAGACAGAAAGTGTCACAATTGTTTTAGAAATTTAATTTAAATCATAATTATAGACTTAAGGCTTTGAAAATTTGTTGCGTGGTCTGTAAATCCATAAAGTTTGTAAAGTCATTCTTGTCAAGGACAGACTTGCTCTTGATGTTTAAACTAATGATAAGACAGATGACATTGCATCTCTGTGTACCCTGGTTTTCACTTTTAATGGATATGACATTCTTATTTAAAATGAGAGGGCCATCATTTTATTTACTCTATTAACTGCTTACTGTTTTTTCTATAAATATAACTGTCTGATCTTTGCTACATTTACTTTTACATTTATAAATTTAGTATGCAAACCATAATAAAAAATTATAACTCCAGAAACTTTAATGAAACTGATCATGGAACATGACTTAAGTTATTTTAACTCTGTTTGTCAGGACAGGCCCATCTATGACTTTTTCATGTCTGGCTTGCTTTAAAGGGATAGTTCACCCAAAAATGAAAATTCTGTCATCATTTACTCAGCATATTGTCATTTTCTAACCCATATATCTTTTTCCTCAGAACACAAAAAGAAAAAATACTGAACAATTGATGATACAATGAAAGTCACTGGGGCCCAAATACAGACAGAAATGCATGCAGGTTTGAAACTACATGAGGATGCGTAAACTAATTAAATTTTGCGTGAACTAGGTTTCAAAAAATACAGCAAATTTTAATGCTGGTTAGAATTCATTAACTTATGATTTAAAAAAAGTATTTAAAACTGCAATCTGTACGTTTTTTGATAAAAAAGAACAAAATCAGTTATTGAGTACATAACAGATCAGTGTTCAAAACAATCATTATCTTGATTCGCAATTCGATTATAATAATGAGTATAATAAAATATATAATAATATATATTATATTCATATATGATATGAATATTATATATTCATCTGCGGGGTTACATCACAGCTAAACAGAAAGAAGATCTGGCTACTATATTGTGTGGGGGTGCTGAGGATGGTGGAATGTTTGTAGTTTGTTCTTGCCGCTGTTGTTTAGAATTTAAAATTGTCATCCATGTTAAAAAAAACTTGCTATAGCAAGTAACTTGCTATTTTTTTAAACAGAAACGGTAGTAGAATGTCAAAAAACTCTGCCTTTAATTTAATATTATTAAAACCTACTGACGTAATCATGTTTTTATTAAATTTCATTTTGAATCATACTCATTAATTGCATTTTATATTCCATAAGATTGTAATGTAGGGTTGTTCAAGCAGATCTGGAGGAAACAGTTTTCACATACTTTGGTCCTAAAAATATTTGGAGTGTGGTTTAAGCCACACTTAAAAGTGTGTAAATGTCATTGCAATAGTTTTTTAAGGCCACTGTATGTGGTCCCTAATATTAAAATAAACTCCAAGAGACAATTTATTGTCCCTGGTAAGGAAAAAGAGGAGTTAGAGAAAGCTTTAAAAAAATATAAAGATTAAACAAGAAATCTCAGCAGCATGTGAAAAATACCAGAAATAAACAACACATATCCATAGCCGTACATATAATGTCCATAGACATAGTTCGACATTGGTTCAGTAAAGGACATGTGACCTCTTTTTTTGATCTCACTCTTGAACCACAAAGAAAACACACAATGACAAAGCACTTATATGTACACAGATCCATACACCTGCTCAGCCTCTGTTCTGTGACGTTTAAAGGAAATAAGGATGGAACCAACAAACATGATCCCATGATTACAGGGCGAAAGACGAAAGATCAATGAATCTGCATCACTTCAGCTCCCTTACAAGACCTCCACACGCATACTAAAAATCCAAAGATTGAGCAAGAGAATGGCAGGCATCTCAAAACTCTTGGTCTTTTTGTTTGATCTCTGAAGGGGACGGTATATACATCAGTCTCACTCTGAGAGAGTCTAGACATTGGTCTCCAGACCGTTCATGTCAATGGTACAGTGGTCCTTGTCTTTGGGCTCTCTTTTGTAATGGTGTGGAGACAGGTGAGGGGACTTTTTCTTCTCAATGGGCCTGATGCCCTCCTCTAACTGCACAAGACGGGCTACATCAGGCGAGAGGTGCTCAGGTTTTCTCGCAGGGCCTGGCGGAGGAGGCTGGAAGACGCCATTCTTCTGGTAGGATGTCATCTGCTGGATGCTGATCATGGGTTTGGTCTCACAGATGAGAGGAATCTGCAAGGACATCAGGGGAAGGCAGAAGAAATAAGACTTCAGATGTTTTAAATTACTGTTTCTTACACAGGCGACAAAAAGATAATTTCTGCTAGATAGCTTTCATCAGATCATCAACTAAGAAAATTTAATAATAAGAAAATTTAACTGAAATGCGATTTAACTGAAATGTCCAAATGCGGTTTTGAAACAGAGAGTTAATATCAGACTGGATGAGTTGTTAAATAGTAATAAATGAGACAGACCACTTGCTAAAAAAATTAATGTAAGAAACTGTTGTCAGATTAAATTGCTGATTTGACACAGTATATTAAAACAAACAATTTTAGTCTTTCCTCAGTAGACTTGTATGTCTATTATGTACATTAAAAATAGCTGCATTGGACTCCTGAGTTTACAGGGTCTATAGAAATATACATAATGTATCATTCTCACCTCTTCGCCCTCCTTCACAAAGTCTTTTCTGCATATATGTGCCATGATGCCTGTGGCCAGAGCATCGCCCATCACATTCACCATTGTCCTAAAACGATCCCTGATTGATAGACAAATAAGCTTTCCAATTTTACAAATCTGACCTTTTTTTTTAAAATCAAATTCCAGAAACACAAATTAGAAAGTTAAAAGTTTATCTACAATGGAACTACAATGGAAAGTTTATCTACAAAAGAAACAATCTGTTTGAGTTCTTACAGGGCCCAATCCACAGCGATAATTAAAGTGATGTCATCCGTAGGGAGTCCAACTGAAGTTAACACTATCACCATGGTTACAAGACCAGCCTGTGGAATGCCTGCAGCACCTATACTGGCTGCTGTAGCAGTGATACTGAATATTAAAAGCAAAAAAAAGGCATTGCTCATATAATACATTATAAATTAACAAATTCATTAGTGCTCATGATTAAAGCTTCATATAATTTCACTGGTACTCTCTAAGTACATTTGCATATAAATTATATATGATGGCAGTTTATTAACTACCATGGTACCACTAAAGTACTTTTTTGTATGTGTTGGAAATTTTGTTAGAAATTATTTCAGTCATACCTGATGGTGATGATTTGCCCAAAGTCCAGCTCGTAGTTGTTGACCTGGGCAATAAAGATGGCCGCCACAGCCTCGTACAGTGCAGTACCGTCCATGTTGATAGTGGCTCCCACAGGAAGTACAAAGCGAATGATGCGTCTGTCAATGTGGTTGTTCTCCAGGAGGCACTTAAATGTGATAGGCAGTGTGGCAGAGCTGTATTACAACACAAGCATACAGTTAGTTATTCACAAACTCTTATTATTTTCTGCAAACTTCATTAAATTGATGTTAACTGGCATTAAATACAGCACATTTTTTTGGAAATGGAAGGTCAGCATTACCTACAACAATAGCATGAAACAATGCCTTTAACTATTTAGCTATTAGTTAAATAGTATTTTCTCCAACCTATGTGGTCTAGGTGACACTGATGTCGCTGATGAAATATTGTTTTATAGTTTTATGAAATATTACAAAGGCATAAATATAAAATACAAATATAAATATTTCACAAGGCTGTGTATTAAAATAGCAAATATGGACAATTCAAATTTTATATTGATTTTATTATTTGAACCTGAATAGATTAAATGCAAGTTAAATAATGTTTTCTGTACCTAGATGAAGTGGCTAAAGAGATAAGCAGGGCCTGTAAGATGCCTCGGATATAGACAATGGGGCTCTTTTTGGTGATGAAGAAGTACATTGAAGGCAGGATAAACAAGCCATGAAGAACCAGCCCCATGACTACAGTAATGGCATAGAAACCCAATTTCTTTCCCATGGCTGAGGGGTCATCCATTTCCAAGATTTTTCCAGCCACCAGGAACACAATCCCAAATGGGAAGTACCTGTAATATTTCAACAAAAATAAACATTATTGTCAGTGTTTACACTGTGAAAACAAATTCACATTTAAAAAATAAATAGATCTGTGATCTTGTACAGTCCAGTTTTTAAATTGCATACCACAGGTATAAAAGCATTCATAAGTTTAAAAAAAAATTACAAGAAGTTGTACAATGATGATATTAGATAGTAATACTATGGTATTTTGATAAGTACTAAATTCTTACCATATTCTTGGACAATGGCATTTAAATAATTCTACTATGGTACTTGGTACCATGTTTAAACATAATATTGCCACTTTGTATTGTTAGGTTGTAATTATATTTATTATTTGGTTTAGTGTAATACATATACATTCTAAACAGAAGTTTAGCTCAGTTGGTACAACATGGTGCTAGCAATACCAAAATCATGGATTTGTATCCCAGGGAACACACTGATAAACTGTATACATTAAACTGCAAGAGAGGATTTGTCTTTACCATATAACAATGGCCACAATTTTTAGCACAGCTTCATTCAGACTTTGGCAGAAATTGACCAGAGCGCTGCCATTTGGTCCCATTCTTCCAAGCATGATACCTAAGCAACAAATAAACTTGTACTTTATAAGAGCATTTCTAAAACAAATTGTACATAAAGATGTGGAAATGCAGCAATGGTGCCCTAGCTCACCCATAGTGGCTGAGAATATCACAATACCAAGGACGTTCATGCCCTCACTAGTGCCTGGAAGTGTTCTGAAGACAACATCAGGAGGTGGAGTCAGGTCAAGGGAGAAGTTCTGAATGTCTGTGCCATTGTCATCCTGGATTCCATAAATGAAGACCCGTCTAGTGGTGGTTTCCAGGATGTCCTGACTGATGGTGGGCTTGGGCTTCATGATGGGGATGCTTCTTGTGCGATACTAGCACAAGTTTAAGAGAGAACGTATATTCAACATTCACATTAATAATTCACAGCAGTGTTAAAAATATTGTATTCCTCTCTATCAATTGGTAGCACATGACATTAACAACATCAAGGTCATCAGGTCAAGAACCCAAAGAACAAATGGACTAATTAAATGAATAGGAACTGCATTGTAAGTCAGTTTGGATAAAAGTGTATGTACATAAATGTAATAATGTAAAGATGTATGAAAGCTGCAGTATACACGCAGCTTCAATCTTACAATAACATTCTTATGAGTGGATGTATATAGAATAAGGGAAACTTTTGGTTGTCAAATACTTTAAACTGACTCAAAGTAAAAGACGTAAATAGCTTTAACATGACATTTATAACAGCTTTTAATGTAATATCTCAGCACAAGACATCTAAGCACAAGACAGCACAACTCACTTGTTGGAAAGTTGCTTGAACCAAGTTGGCTGGGAACATGTTTCTAATGGAGGAGAAAACACATATTATTGTTTATTTAGTATATTAATAAAGCAATAAGCCCCAATTTAGAACAGCTAAGGTGGTAATTACACCTCTTAGTTGTTATAAATTCAGTGCAAACCACAGTTACCTGGGGCTTCACAGGGCTTATTGCTTTTATAAAATGGTTAATCCATATACTTGTCAAGGTTTCATTTAAATAGCACAGATTTCATTTAAATAAAAATGTAATGATATTGATAAATAATTTTCTTCTGTAGTTCAAACAGCAACACACAGATGCAGTGGCACAGTAATACTAATGTAATGAGATCACAGGTGTGTGTGTTTACAGAGTAGGGTAAGCACACTAGCATCCCATGCTTCCTACCAACATTTAAAACAATTTGTATAAAGTATTGTATTTTTAACATACTTTAGTTTTAGACAAAAGTATACTGTACATACTAAAAAGTATTTTACTCTCACATCACTAGTGAAGATGAATACAAATTGAATACAAATTGAAACTAATTTACATACTACTATGCATGATGAACTTTTTCAATTATTTTAAACTCTCTTATTGTTTTGCTTTATGTGCTGGTGACACTGTCTGGTCAACACAGACACCCCAGAAACAGTTATCTAAATATCCTTTACACACACTCATTTAATAACTCTTTAATTCTGTCTTCAAAGGCTTTCATCATAAAATGTACTGATAATAAACTGAGCTAAACTCATGTCTGTATGTAAATAGCTTCCCCTTTTGTCATTACCTCAATAAGGGCCATATGGTCACAGGCTTAGATTGGTAATTAGGTTTGGCTTCAACCTTCACCAAACACTCCAGTGACATGGGCTACACTAAGTCATGCAGCACATGCGACAGGTGGAGCAGGAGTTGCCCGTCCTCAGTCCTCAGCCAACCCTGAACTGAACCCTCAGCATCACAACATCACACTTCTAACATCTGCACAGTAAGAGAATTCTGAAAAATCGGTAATAAAGTCGTAAAGGTTTCATGCATTCCTATGCCTTATTTTGGAAAAAATAACAACTATTACATCCTACTGTTTATGTAAGTCTGTTTGTATGTGTGTGTGTCTGTCTGTCCTTTCTTTCTGTAACCTGAACATGGTACTAACAAACTGCCCCACTGACCAACTACAACAGTGACACAATGTCAGTGAGCCAAACTCCACCCTCTTTTACTCAAGCAAACTGCCTTAGCATTAGCTTTACTCACAAGGTTCAACAAGCACTCCAAAGCCACTGCAGCTGAAAGGGCATCTTTAACTTCCATCCACTATCAGTGAAACTGTGAAGGAGTACTTGTATATTTATTAGACCTTTATCACAGTTCCTATTTCCGGTAAGTGAAGCAGTGTATCACTACTTCCGGTACCATCGCAGTCAAAACTAATGGCTGAATCCTCTCGCCGGTGTTATTGCAGCATATTGGGCTGCTCTAATTCTAAACAATGACACATTTCAGTTTTCACGATTTCCAGACACAAAAAGAACTGGGGAAACCTTGGGTGAGATTAATACAGTGGGATGAAGGTCCTTTTGAAATATTTTTTTTGCAATTTTGAAGTTATGTCTGAAACTAAAGTGGATAACTTTTAAATTTGTGTCCAAATACTGAACACAGAAAAGCACAAAATGCCTTTAATGTTGTTTCAGTGAGTAGGATTAGGGCTAAACTTTTCTAGGACTAGGGCTAACATTTATGAAACTGTAGTTTATAGTGCTCCTTGTTCTTTCGCATTGAATAGGCTTGCAATAGCATTTATTTTTTTGTATACTGAAACTGAAATAGAACCAATCTGAATAGAAACTGTATTCTGTAATTCTGTAAATCAAAATACTGTTTTAGAGGTTGCTGTATTTAGGTTATGCCAATGTTAGACATAATTTGCAGCAAAATGTTTCACTTAGTAATAAACTGAAGCTAACAGGATAACTAGCACCCAGAATACGTTGACATTGCAATTGACATGAGTTAAAAATAAACTGTTAGATGAAGAACTTGTATCCAGTTTCACTCTGGTATGCTCTTTCATCAGGTGAACCACATATTTTTGGCCAAATTTTGCCATCTGATGTACCAGCGCCACTCAACTTCCGGATATCAATTCCACTGTGATAAAGGTCTGTTAGATGGCTAACTAAAACCTATTTAACAAGTGAATTAGCTTAGGACATAGCAAATGTAAAACATGCAAATATGGAAGATAGCTTGTACAACCTGACAGGGAAAAGACTTAATAAAAGAAACAAAAACATGAATCATTCATCACAAACGGCAGTTATTTATTTTCATGTTGATCACAGATCAGAAGCATCTCCACAGCCTTACCGGATAAGGTCCAGTAGAGCATCGGCTGAGCTCATGATGGGCTTCCCGCTGTCTTCAGAGTCTTCCTTTTGTGCAGCTCCACCTGGGTGGATGATGATGACCATAACGATGCCCACCACCACAGCTACGAAGGTCGTCCACAGATAATATGAGATTGTCATGATGCCCAGTCGACTGGAGCACTTAGCGTCCAGAGCTGCTAGACCAGACATTAAACTGAGAAGGGAATAAACAAAAACACATTTGGCATTGTTAACTTCCCCCATAAATATTCAAAGGTATATGTATATTAGTACAGTTTCATCAGTTCAGTGTAAGCTTACCTTAAAGCTGGCTGTGTAAAATATATTTATGAGCACAACGGTGGATTAGATGTAGATGTTTTTGAATAATATTCAACAGTTACACCAACAAAAAATAACGTAAATCAAATCTTTATTTTTATCCAGTGTTGTCTGATAATTTATTTGTTTATTTGTGTTATATGTAAGGAGCTACAGTCTTGTCAGAAAAACTAGCACATCCATTATCTTTATAAACACTGAACAAACAATCTGCTTTCTCATACTGATTTTACTATTTAAACAAAATTTAAAATAGCGCAAATTTAATCCCAGCCTATGATCACCATTACTTAATTATAATTGATTAAAATACTAAACTTTTTGCCAAGTAGCTACCACCCATGCTAGATCCCCAACCAACATAATACTTTAAAGACATCAGAGATAATCACACCACAGAAGATCCCCAGAACTTGCAGCCAGAACCTTGGGTTGTATTTTAGAATTGTATAACCATATTCTTCAGGCCCTCAAATGAAAGGTAAACACTGTATCTACGCCCAACACAACAGAAGATGTATGTCCTAACACAACATAAAATGTGCCATAAAATTTTTCACCTCATCTATAGCTGTCTGGTCTGGATTGGTCACAGCTTGTGGCTGCTTAATCTCAAGGACTGACAACATCACCAATGACCCCAAACCACTTTTTTATTAAAAAAAACAAAATGGGAGAGTTTGGGGATTTTAGAGAACTTTCAGGGTAGTTTTTTATTTGTGTTTAATATATGTGTGAACACAACAATGTCTTCAAATATAATCCCACTGAAGAAACCAAGTCACACAGAAAGGAGGCCGTTTTGAACACTGATCTTTTTTGTACTTAACAACTTTTGCTAATTTTTAACCAAAAAAGGTACGGATTGCAGCTTTATGTAATATATTACAATAGAAAGTCCAATATGGAATCGAAAATAACATATTTTCTTGCCACCTGTAACCTTAAATAACCTGTAATCTGTAACCTGTAACCACCTATAATCATGCTCCACTGTGTTTCACAATATTTGTCAATCTGTCAATCACAATATTTATGCTGTTACGCCTGACATTGGTGGAAGATGACAGGATTTATTGAACCAGCTGGTAAATACAGTTCAGGCATAAATAATAGTTATTAACAAATCAAATAATCTACAGGATGATGTATATTGAACCAGCCCATAGAAGAATGATGGAGACCAGAGACAGATGGTTAACACAGCAACAATACAACAGAGACAGGTATGGGACTCTCTAACAAGACTAGACAATGTGAGTATAAGTTAAGTAAAGGGTGTATATATGTTGTGTTAATTAGTCTGATATTTATCCATAGTATTCTGGTGAGAAAGATTATCAAGTGGTGAGCGAGTGAAGCTCAAGGGGCAGTTGTGGACTACTTGTTAGTGAGTCTGGCTTATAATCAGAAGGTTGCTGGTTTGATTCCAGTGCTGGCAACTGAAGTGCCCTTGAGTAAGGCACCTAACCCCCGACTGTTCCCCAGGCACAGAACAGTGCTACCCACTGCTCTGGATGTATGTTCACGACTTGCAGTGTGTGTTCTATGGAGCTAGATCACTATGATTAATCATACATTTACAAAATAAAATTAATAAATTCACAGCACAATTCACATGTACAAAATCAGATGTGTAAATACAAAATACGATTTTTATGGTTATACGTTTTTTTTTTTGAGAGCTTCCTGGCAAATCTTTTTTTTGGGCGATGACCTCTTTAGCTAACCAGCTTATGATTCACCAATCATATCACTCCTTTATGAACTAACTGAAGAGGCACAACGCTGCACTGCGCATATATATAAATAAATAAAATTAAAACTAATTATAACTGAAAATATTACACATAAAATGTCAACTTGAATACTCAGGAGGTAACCCTTACAACTAATTATTTTATTAATTATTATTTTATAAATTATTTTAAATGTTATTTTTTCCATCAATGCTGTTGTTTTAGCAGCTTTCTTATTAAGTGATGAGCAGAGAGATTCATATAATAATTTCAAATCAATACAAAAAATACTAAAATTTCAAATCAATACAAAAAATCCTATTTCCATCCTAAAATGGAAATAGGCCACAAAGAGTTAAAAATTTTAACATATCATCCAGCTCCTTAGCTCCAGTTCCCAAATTAAAAATAAAACATTATTTCAAAACTAAAAAGTTTAGTAAGTTGTAAGCTGAGAAAACAAACCAAAACACTTCTTTCCATAGATCCTTTGCATGATCACATTCAAAAAATAAATGTGTTATTGTTTCCAAGTTAGAATTACAGAATGTGCATTATGAATAGATGTCCAACTTAAATTTTGAGAGAAAAGATTTAAGGGATAGTACATATGAAGAATATGAAGTGAAGTTCTTTCACCTTGTTAGGTAACAGAAACGTGTTAATACAAGCTATTATATAAAAGGGTTTTTCTAATCCAGAAATTGTTACATTTAATATTACTAAGCTCCAGACCTTCAACAAAAATGTTGGGTATTTTGCATTTTAAAGATCAGTGCGGT
The DNA here is from genome assembly GCA_036877525.1 of Chromobotia macracanthus. NCBI lineage: Eukaryota > Metazoa > Chordata > Actinopteri > Cypriniformes > Botiidae > Chromobotia > Chromobotia macracanthus. The sequence goes on from JAZGTH010000013.1 coordinate 9,015,843, forward strand.
CTTCTGCTGTAAGGTCCTCTGCGCAGCGTGCCTCTTCAGTCAGTTCATGAAGGAGTGTTATGATTGGTGAATCAAAAGCTCAATGCGATTGGCTAAAAAAGATGTGTGAATCGCAACCTGCCAGGAAGCTCTCAAAAAACCTGCACACAAATTCAAATGTGTGACGATTTGTAAATTACGAATCGTATTTTGTGTATTTATGAATCGTATTTTGAATTTACGAATCTGATTTTGTACATGTGAATCGTGCTGTGAATTTATGAATTATATTTTGTAAATGTATGATTAATGGTAAGTGATCTGGCTCCATAGTGTTCACGCCTCACCAGTGATGGTCATATTTTGCGTATGGGTTACCCTTGAGATTCCTCTACCATTTACACCATTACTAGTTATTAAATAATTATTGGCAGACATCAACCAAACAATAGGTAACGTTTATAGAAATAGTTAGAGTAAATAGAGTTTATTCAATTTTGATGAAATATTATGTAGACATGTTATGCTTTTTTAATAACGTTTCAAAAATGATAGAAGTGTAATTGCTTAGGTCAGTAATAACACATCTGACAGAACATGTTGGGGGTGGATATAACATTTTCCAGCAGTCTTATAAGAAACAGATTTACACACATTTACTGTAGCGCAAACTGTATAAGTGCCTGATGGTTGTACATGAGCAAGTAATTATATATGTGGATTGTGTATGTACATGTCTGCAGAGATCATGTTGTGGTAGAATTAAGCCCTTCATTGCCTATCCCAGCATGCGTTCCTTATACAGATGAGCAGCTGTACTTCTAGACCATCTGCAGCTTTCTGTGAGGCACCTCTACTGGACAAGAGCATTACCCTAATCCTGCCTGGGGATGGGAGAAGTACAGATAAAGATTCAACTCCTGAGCTTTTACTCCATTGAGGTCAGACAAGTTAAATTAGAATATTTATCAGCTAGAACAAATCAGTCCACTTGCTGGAAATGTATGGTAAGATACATGCACAAATTTAAGTGGATGAATCTCACAAAAAATGTCCAGGTTACATCTCACTCCAAAATAATAAAATTATTACAAAATTCTCATTACCATGAATCTCATTATGATAAGCATACATTTGTGAACTTTATTTCAATAAAGAATAGCGTAATACAAATGATTTCAAATGAAACATTTTACAAAAGCAACAAAACATTTTAAAGCAACAAAAATTACCATAATTATTTTTTTGTATGCATCACAGTAAGAAAAGTTTTGCAATACAGTAATGTACAAGGAAATTGAGGTTTTGAGTTGATTGGGACTGGGAAAGTTTTATGTATGTTTTAAGGCATTATGTATATGCACAGTTAGGATACCTATAGGTGCATCACGTAATATAATGTACCTACCCCATATGGAAATTATTGTTTTGTATTTGTAATTATTGTATTTGTAGCAGAGCTTAATTAATTATTTCAACCATAATTAGACTATACATTGAGATTCAAAATTTGTTAGCATTAAAATTTCAGTACATGATATTAACACATTGCTGTGGTCTCAGAGCTGCAGTAAACTATCATAGATGACCTTTAAAACTGTGTTGTAGTTAAAAAAGGGGTATGTTTCTTTCCTCTTTGCATCCATACAGTGTGTTTATGTGGCCATTGATTAAAGCGAAACGTCATATGAAAACAAATACACACTGGGAGAAGAAAGTGCAGGGTTACCTTTGATTGTGACCAGAGCTCTCGTCAGATAATCTGGTTTCCACTTTTTCTGATGGGCAGATGGTGGAGAAACGAGGGCAGAACACAGATGCTGCTTTTGCCATTAAGCTCTTGCCTACTATTTGATTAATATGTTTTTTTTTATTTATAACCAGGCAAGGCATTGCTAGAACCTTAAATATGGCATGTTGTATCTGCAATGCTACATGAGATGAAGTTGCTTCCTCTGACTCAAATGAGTCAAGTGTTGCACTACACAAGTGTTACACTATATTATATATATATAGTGTAACAAGTGTTACACTATATATATTATACAAGTTTTCCTTTACTGTAAAAATAAAAAAAATAGTGTTCCCTATTTTTTAAAATAGCCATTCTGCCTTCTTAACTTTCACTACAGTTTACGCTACAACATGTATTTCAACACAGAGCTGTTCTATATTTGGTTCATGGCAATTTTCTCATTTAATTATTAAGTTTGGTCTTTGCTTATTGTGCATGTGTACATGGCTGTCACATTAGCTTGCCCCAATTAGTGGTAATTAGCAATCCTTACTCTCACGTGGTGAATGCTTCTTGGCTCCTAGCCAAGATCTATGAATATACACATACTTGTGTATGTTGGATGTTTGAAACACTGACCTAGACTTCAGGTCAGTATCAAGAAGAATGTGTGTTGATGACATAGCAAGGCTTCCAGAGAAGACTTGCTATGCTGTTCCAGAGAATACAATTTGAAGCTTATTTTCGCAAAACACTTATTTGCTTTACAAAAATTCTAACTAAATTTTAACTTAACCTGTACTGGCACTTTAAACCATATTTCCTGCTGAAGCAAATGATGGACAACTTCAGAATAATTCTCTTTTCTTAAAACAACTGTGATGCTGCCCTTACATAAGAACAACAGCAGAAACAGCACTTTAATTGGCCTAATCCATGTTAAACATCATGCAAAGAAGTATCTCAAGACAAAATCTCTTACCTGGACACAACAAGAGGCAAAATGAGCATCTTCAACATCCGCATCAGTAACTCTCCAGGAAACTGGAAATATTTTACCTCCTTCAGGATAAACAGAATCAAATTATTGGTAAACACACTAAAAACAGCTTCATCTTTGAACATTCAAAGATGAAGCTTTTTGTAGCCTGAAACATTTACGAATAGAAAGTGCCTATTAGTATACTCCACAGGTCTGCAGTACTTGACCTTGTAAGATTTAATTTAAAGTGCCAATAGCAAGTAAATAATTTTCAAATAAAATATTTAAAAAAGGCTGAACAATACAAAGCATGCTAGTGCCATAGCCTATTTTTTTTGGAATTCTGAATGTCTTTATGTATAATTTTTATTTGTCATGACAACTTTCAGAAATGGTAAGCATTTTTAATGATGATTATGGAATGTACATTCGTTTGGTCTTGGCAGACTAGATCTGCTACGTTGCTGCTGCTGTTGCTGCTGCCATAAATCAAGGCAAAAAAGCCAAAAACATGCACATAATTACGGGCAATAGGATACATGCTGCTGCAAGGAAAATAGGGAGAATCCTCTGTAACAGATCTATGCAGGTAGTGCTGGGGAGTGCTATAATTTTAAACCTCAATGTGTCTTATGTTTAATTTTTGTACTATCCCATTTTAACATGCAGAAAAAACATTTGTAGAAAAAAGCTGATTGTAGGTTGAAAGTGTAAACACTGTGGTTGCTCTGTTTGCTTGTGCATCCCAACCATAGCAACACTGGCTCTACCAAAAGGGTGGGTTTGTTCGACTAATGAAAGATGGTGGGTTCTTTATTTTATGTATTCTCTTTGGTGACTTTAGTGTCACAGAAATAACACACCTAATCTTTAAAATGTAAATCAAAGCTGTAATCCCATGGCTGCACAATTTTATCAATAAATACCTAAGAATAACCAGAGTAAGTTTACAAAAATTAAGCTCCTAAGCAAGAGAAAGTCTTCTTGAAAAGCATATTGTGTTTGAAGGGAGCTAAGGAACATGATGCTGGTTAAAGCGCATTTGGCCTGTATTAAATGGGGGAAGGGACCAGCATGACTTGGATCAGGGCCATCGTCTTAGCAGCACAGAGATCAATGTTAACAAATGGCTGTGACATTGCTATGCTATTTGCTAATGCTAACACAAAAAACAGCTGGCATGGAGCCTCTGCATCTGCCACTGGTGTCCCTGACTATGTCGAGTCTGTATCAAGCTGCCATGTGGTATAATCAGAGCCGACAGTGAGAAGCAAACACTCATTACTAATTATTTATTGGTGTAATAACTGACTGAAAAAGTCAAAAATGCAATTACAAAATGTAAAAAACAGTCTTACATCAGTTTTGGTTATGGATGTTAATTGGTTAGGCAGTCAATAGCAACAAGGTATGCTCATACAGACTTCCTGGAGTTTGGCACTGTCCTGTTGTATTCTGTTAGTGGTTGCTGGATATTACTGTATCAGACAGCAGATCATATATGCTTCACTGTCTGCACTGCCACAGGTTATATTGCATTGCTGCATAAACTCTATTTACCTTGAAGTAATCTGTATACATATATTCAGTATATACATACCTGAGACAATCTTTTTACTTTTTGATTGAAATGTTGCCCACAAAGTATTTTTTCAATTGCTTCTTCTGTGTTGCTCTGTTTCACAGAGGCTGTCATTGGTTGAGCAAACATAGCTTTGTTGGGGATTGTATGCATTTTCCATAGATCACCATAATTAAATGTACAGTAAACAAAAATGGCACATTGGAGAGAAGCTTCATCTTTTTAACTAGCTTATGAAAGAACTAGCAAGAATGGTTCAGGCTGAGATGGATGAGAAACTATGATTTGCAACCTCAGTTCCTTAATGCAGTAGTGCTTCAATGTTTCTTTGTGATTGACTGATAATCACTCCTGGCTAACTGAATGGCTAGTATTCTTACATCACAATCACAGAGAATTTTAGACAGGTAGTGAAATAAATAAGCCCCAATACTGTGCAGTAGGCTGGACTGATTGTCCATTATAGTTTATTTAAAAAGTCTTAAATTACCAAAATTAATTTATTGATGTTTAAAGGTCTCATTCAATTATTTTTTTATTAACAATGTCTATGTTGCTCTTTTCATTTATACAGTTTTGGAAGGATGAGCAAATGAAATTTATTTTTTGGGTGAACTATCTTATTCAGCATTGTAGATATGAACTGAGATACTACCTCAGTAGTTACATATATCTCCAGTGGCTTTCATACTTTGAGGTTAATATTCAAGTAATCAATGTCACAAGAACACTATTAAGTTGTCCTTCCTGCAAGACCATAGAATGGGCAGAACTGGCACAGTTATTGGCACAACAGGTGTGGGAAGCAAATAACACTCACCTGTTCAGAGAGGTGTTTAGAGCGCAAGAAGAAGCCCAGCAGGCATCCAATGATCACAGCTAACACTGACAAGATGAGGAGGCCGTTTTGTTGGCACACATTCTTAACGCGGCTCCACACAGCACGCAGCGCCATGGTGACACGTTCACCACCCGCTCAGTGAGCCATACAAACACCTTGACACAAGGGTACAAATGTACACGAGAAACAAAGGGAAATACACATGCAGATGAAGCAAGAGATGGTAAGAACTGATTTAGGTTAGAGCCAGTCGTAGAATGTTGGTAATGTAGATCCTTCAGAAAATAAGCAGTTGGTGTCAATCCACAGATGGTCACTCCTTGCACGGCTAAACCCCATTACATTTTCCAGGCACAGACACACGATACTTCTCTCACTGTTGCTCTCTCTATCTTCATTCTGAGCCACCACACCCCTTTACTGTGTACTTCAGACAGACCAATAGGGGGCTCTGCAACAGCTGGTGATATTGTCCCTGAGGTTAATGCCAGCAATCCTATTAGAGCCGCACTGCATTAAGCCGATCTGAAGACAGACAGACAGACAGACAGACAGACAGACAGACAGACAGACAGACAGACAGACAGATAGATAGATAGATAGAACCAATGCGACTAACATGACTCAATGAAGTTGTTTACCAGCAGGGAGTTTAGAGAGAGTGGGCCCTAGAGAAGCTCCATTGGTGTATGCAGGTGTATTTGCGGATGTGGCCTCGCACCCTCCAGTGGTTGTTGAACTATAATGGTAAAATAATTTGTACGTGATTCTTTAATATTTTGGTTAATAAAATCTTCTTCATTGTTTGCTGTTTGTTGCCCTTATTTATATTACTGAGTTATACTATCAGAGTTTTTGTATCAATGCTGCTTATTATGTGGTGAAGTTATAATCTTTTCACTTTTTGAGGTTTGTTTACTGTTACCATCATTGAGGTTTGTGTGTTAAATGGACATGTGTGTTAAAAGGACATAGAAAACATCCCCAAGCCTGCTGAAACCAATAAATCCAGAGGAAGTCAACCATCTAATCCACAAATAGCTGTCTTTTCAGAGAACTGAAACAGAGAACAGAGAAATGGTAAGTTGTACATAACTAAGGTCACCAATATCTAGGAATAGTGGATACTGGAACTACTATATATTACTGCAAAAGTAATGTTGGTGACAACTGAAACCAAATCGCTCTGTCACTCTATAAACTGTCACACTAACTTAAACTTGATTCTTCTCTGTAGGAGTCGGCTAAACAACCTACCTCAGAACCTGACTGCATTGCTTACATCATTCAAAATGACTATTTGTTTCTCAGCATACCTGATAAGCAGCAAGGGCGTATATACCAATTAATGATACCCTAATGTTGCCCTAATTAATCTAAATGTTACCCTTTAAGGCACCTGAAATAACTTGTAATGCAGTTGTTATTTTAGGTACATTGACTGTGAAATACTATCAAAAAAGCACATTTGTCTGTGCTTTTGTGTTTGCAGCTCATAGAAGTTCATGATTCAGGACATGTAGTGATATACTAGAGAGTTAAAAAGAGCCTTGAAGCAGTCCTCCTTAAACTTGAGCTCATGTATAAAGATTGATATTTTAAACAGATTGATACCAGCTTCTTTTAATTATGTACAACCCAAAATGTAAATGTAACCCAGTAGAATAATATTCTATAGATATTTGATTTATATTTATTATATTTTTTATTTTGCTCTAACCCAGAGCTAAAATGAAAATAAATTATACATCATTATATTGATGTAAGTTAAATGTGTATATGTTCCTTTAAGAGCGTGATCGTATGTCAGGCTTAATTGCTGTACACGTGTGAAAAACGTGGTATGTACGAACTGGTTAGGTTTCTTTTATTTTTATTGGTTGGTATGTGTTAAAACCCTCCCTCACGGGAAATGGAAGCTTGTAAGTGGTTAAAAGAGGAGGATAGAGTTGAGAGAGGAGAGAGCTGGTCAGAGCAATTTAGCTGAAAGACTGAATTAATTACAGTAATTAATTGCAAAATCATCAGCAAACATGCTGACAGTAAAGTTAACATAAAAATAACTTAAACTAAGGACACCAGGACTAAAAATCAATTTGGGTTCGTCGTGTGATCGGACCGTGGGAGATCAGATAGCGTCACCGCTCCAAGGGAGGTACGTTTCATAGGCTGACGACGGAGAGAACGAGGAGCAGCAGGAGGCCTAACACAGGATCCCCGATCGTGGTTTACATCGCACGTGAAACTGAGGTATTGTTGATTTTATTTATGCTCAGGAGAGTGAACATATCAATTTTCAGTTTTTTTTCCTGGTCGCCACGAACACGAGTTGCGATTCAGGCGTGTAACGGGGTGGGGTGTGAGAGACAGTGAATAATATAAGTTTAAAAGTATTATTCAGCGCGCTCAGAGTACTCTTAAGTGAGTTTGGTACAGTCAATTTCAAGTGTATTAATTTATTCAGAGTGTATTTGGTCATACTTTTCATTCCCATAAGAACTCTGACCACTGCATTTTGAACCAGCTGGAGTTTTTGTACTAACCCTGCAGGGCAACCACCTAGTAAGGCATTACAATAATCTAGTCTTGATGTCATGAATGCATTAATTGGGGTCGGATGGATGGGCCAGGACCATGGGGTGGTGGAACAGGTGTGGGCCAGGGAGGCGGAGCTGGATGTGACGTGCTGGCCGTGGCGTGGGCCAGGGAGGCGGAGCTGGCCGTGGCGTGGGCCAGGGAGGCGGAGCTGGCCGTGGCGTGGGCCAGGGAGGCGGAGCTGGCCGTGGCGTGGGCCAGGGAGGCGGAGCTGGCCGTGGCGTGGGCCAGGGAGGCGGAGCTGGCCGTGGCGTGGGCCAGGGAGGCGGAGCTGGCCGTGGCGTGGGCCAGGGAGGCGGAAAATCAAACCACATAACTTACCCATAAGCGCCATCAATCACCACAATAAATTTCCCCCTGAGCTCTCCACAAGCACTAAATATTCTCATTTCACTGTGTCTGCATTTCTTAAAATGATGCCACTGTCATTTACATACATACTCCCACTGCTTCAAAGCACTGCACTGGTCCAGTTCAAAACACTTTGAGCACTACCCTAACCTCAAGCACCAGTAATTCTAAAGAACACTTAGTGTTCATTAAGTGCAAAGCCTACATAAGCTTTGCCCATCTGGGCTACAGTACATTACTGGTCTGTAGGCTTCAGATTTACTATAATCGTGTGAAAGTGTGTGTATGTGTATTTGTGTGCATGCACCTGGGTTTGTTTATTCATGAATTTCATTTGTTTACAAACAGGAAAGTGTTATCTTTATTGTTTTGAGTTACTAGGCATATAAAAGGGAACAGATTGCTGTCATATTATTATATTCATTCATTATATTTTATTAATTTATTCATCTATTCATTTTTGCTTCTGCAGTTTTTGCGACACAGCCCTTTCCCTTACTTTTACCAGCACAGGCCCTCATTAAACTCTGATTTGAAAATCTTTGAGTAACCTTTTTCGATACTGTTGAAAGCTTCGCTTTACAATATACAAATATTTTAAAGAAACAGGTTTCAAGTGTTGAAATAGTTACACAATCAAATTGATTTAGATACAAATGTATCTCCATAAGGGAAATATCACAGATTTTTGAATTACTTCGATCTTTTGAATTGACCTTGATCAAATACACTTTGAATAAATAGAACAAATGAATACACTTGAAATTGACTGTACAAAACCTCAGTGGGGGTGTCAAAATATTCTTCTGCATACTCTTGGCACGCTGAATAACACTATATAAACTGATATTAATCACTGTGGGCCCACACACACACACACACACACACCAAGCAGTCATACACAACCCACCCCGTTGCAGGCCTGAATCGTAGCTCGTGTTCATGGTGGCCAGAGAAACTGAAAATTGGCCTCTTCACTCTCCTGAGCACAAATAAAATCAATAATACCTCAATTTCGTGTGCGATGCAAACCACGATCGGGGATCCTGTGTTAGGCCTCCTGCTACTCCTTGTTCTCTCTGTCATCAGCTGATAAAAATGCACCTCTCTCGTAGCTGTCACGGTATCTGGTCTCCCTCGGTCTGATTACATGACAAGCACAGTTTTCAGACTGATTATTAGTCCTGGTGTTCTTGGTTTAAGTTATTTTTTAGGATAACTTTACATTCAGTCTGTTTCCCCGCTATTTACGAGCAAATGACGTAACCGCAATGACAGAAAAACACAGAGAACTCGGATATAAATGAACAGAAAACGCAACAATCCACATAGACACACACTGTATACATCTCCAAGTATTAATACGATGGTTTATCAATTAATTAACTGTTATTACTTCACTCTCAACTGTTCCGACCAGCTCTCCTCTCCACTACTCTTCTTCCATCTCTCTCCTCCTCCCTCTTAACCACTCACAATTTTCCTGGGAGGGAGGGTCTTAACACATAACAACCAATAGAAATAAAAAAAACCCTAACATGCTCGTAAATACCACTTTTTTACATGTGTAAATCCAATCAAACCTGACATACGATCATGCTCTTAAAGGGGCATATACACATTTAGCTTACATCAATATAGCGATGTATAAGTCATTCACATTTTAGTTTTGGGTTAGAACAAATAAAAAGAATTACCAAATGAATATAATAAACCCAGCACCTGTAGAGTATTGTTCTACTTACATGTATATGTACACAGGGCCATCAAGGGGAAAGAAGAACACCTGGAGACAATGAAGGACCAAGATGTAAACAACTAAACTTCAAAGTAAAAGACATGACACAAAACCTTTACAATTGCAGCTTTATGCACACCTGTGCAGGCCTATTATTGTTTTATAATTTATAAAAAGGTAAATATAGTTTGAAATGTTGCTCCTCTTGTCAAGTGGAGCTTCTCCGGTTTGTATTATTCAGTGCCCATTATAAACTGTTCCAGTGGGCAGGGCATACATGAGTATTCGTATATTCTACAGTTAGCGTGGCTGTACTAAACTATGAACAAATGGATCACAATGATGGATTTAGAGAGTCTGCAGAGATGATGCCATGCAATGAAAAATAGCCCACAAGCGTTTCATCAATGTGAGGCATCTCCACATACCTGTTCTCCCTTGCCCCTTCCACAGTCACATAATTTGCCTGCAAATCTGTAAAGAAGCAGAGTATGTCTTCTTCCATGATCTCTCCATCTCGGTGCACAGATCAGGAAGAAAGGGCAGACTTACAGGAGGTTGTTGCTATTAGCAGCCAGAAATCATTATATGAGTCAGCCAAGAGTGATTGTCAGCTTCTTACGCCACCAGGGAAGATCTAATTTCTCCAGTGCGAAACATGACCTCCTAAAGCTCCTCATATATCCGCCCAGGCTCACCCAAGCAGTCAGCCAGATGGGAGCAGAGCTTCTTGAGTGAGAAGCCCTTGCGATGTATGTACTCACCTCCCTTGAGAACTAAGCACACATGGTCTTCACTCAAGCAATTTACACACAGTTTGTGCATGTCCTCAGGTATCAGAAACCTTATTTCTCATTTCAGGCACACATTTCCTAAAACTTTTTGCAGCAGGGTCCATTAGCCCTTTAACGACCACAGACAAAACAGCTCCTAAAGAAAAAAAACTGATGACATGATCTACATGTGCCCTAATATACTCCTAATATATTCCCTAGCAGAATTTTTCTGACTTAATGTGTCAACTGAACTCAGACGTATTAGTCAACATAACTATGCATAACATCTGTCCTTTGAATAGTGCAAATAAAATGTAAAATAATTTATATTATGTTAGAGCGTTTTAGATTTTATAGATTTTATTAAATAAGAATAGAAAATATTTTTCATATATTTTTCACATTTTTCAAATTTTTTTAACGAACAATATTTTTATGCATTTTATTTATAAAATAATTGCTCCATAAACTATTAAATGTAAGTGTAATATTTAAACTACATTAAAATTAAATGTAAATGTATTAAATGTACATTTACTTAAATGTAAATGTATTAAATGTAAACAATATGTGAATTAAGAGTGTAATTTTATTTTTCTGGATGACATCACACTACTATCACACTAGTGACGTCTTGTGCAACTATCTGCAATTTTTTTCTTATTAATATGGCATCATGGTGTGTTAAATGATAATTGTTTTTGGGCATTTTTGTTGTCAAAGGCCAGTAGGTTCTGTCATTTGCTTGTTTCATTTTGATGATTTGTGGAGCTTCATCCTGGTCAGGTAAAGGTAATGACATTGTTGAAGTATTCTGGGGTACCTAACAAATAATGTTAAATGCTTAAAGAAATATTATTACTGCATTTATTATTTAGAATGTATGTGTACCCACTCTTAAGAAGTTAATTTAATATATTTAAATGTAATGCAATGATTCTAGTCAAACCCAACAATCACTTTTGCAAGAAAATACTATTGGATCATTGTAGATGAAAATCATTAAAGCTTTTGGTAATATTGAAATTGTAATACTTTATGGCCAAACAGTTTTTGTTTAATGTAATATTGTAATGTAATGTAATATTGGTTAGATGGAAATGATGCAAGAATTGTGATTTTGGTAATGCTTTCTGGATGATGTCAGGCGATGAACGGTTTTATATAACCACTTTTTCAGTCTTAACAGCACCACTATTAAAACTAGAGGATTAACGTTTGTGAACAAACTTTATGTTGGTTTCAAGGAAAGCTTGGCATAAAAGTTAAAAATAGGATAAAGAGAAATTAAGATTGTAGTAGTTTATAAAGCTTAAACGTGGATGGATGGATGGACGGTGAAATGTCACCATTTGTTGCTGCTTACTAAGATGAGCGATATAAGCCCACCCTCAAGTCTTTACGACATTCTGATGTGGAGCTATGACATCACAAAGATCAGCCCAATGTTACGTCCATAGGACTTTTTCAGTGGAAGTCAATAGGGTGGTTGCTAGGGTTTTCGCCCACTTTTTCGTACGCTCTGAAAATGTTGTACACCTGACCGCTTATAAAAGTCATAGCACCCCCTCCTCAATAAGCCCATCGATTTGACACCTCATTCATGGGTCTACGACAAACCATGCGGAACAAGTTACGTACCAAAGTTTCGTCTAGGAAGAGAAAAATAAGTATGCAGGAGAATAATAGTTTTGCTTCGCAAGCACCACTAATAATAAGAAAATGGAGGGATACATATTTCTTACAATAATAAGAACAATAACTACACTTCATCTAATGATTAATTTTTAAAGCACCTTAAACCTATTGGCATGCTTGCCTTCCAAACGGCTGATGCGGTACACAAGAATTGTTTGACCAGTCAAAAAGCTTTTAATAACGTTTAAGCTATTAGGCTTTTAAGATGCTACACACCACATGTCATACAAACTGGACAAATTGTGTACAGAGTTCAAAGAAAAGTTTAAAAAGAGTTAAAAGTAGGTTTTAAATAAACTGAATATGGTGGACAGAATGTATGGTGGAACATGGCACATCTGGTATTGTAGGATTCAGCATAAGCCAACAAATCTAATGATGTAAGTTAAATGACAATATGTTAATTTTTTTCATGGTAATTAATAATGTATAAGCGTTTTCATAAGTGTTATTTATATCTCGTGACCACTAGGGAGCGCTGACCTAAAACTTTACAGGTCCTCTCAGAACATGGCTTCGATGCATCAATACATGCGTAAAATTGCGATGAAAAATGTAAAAGTGATGATACAAAAATACAGCGATGAACTCCAGTTGTGGAGTTTTCCTAGAGGTCTTTAAATACTCTTTAACAGTTTCTCAACATACAATCCAGACCCACAGATATTAAACAAATGTTTTGTGAACTTCAGAATGCGCACTTGAAAGAAAAGACATCTTGAAAGAAAACGTCACCCCCCCCATATGGCGCGCAGGCTGTAACGTCCCGGATGTTGTGGGCGCCGGAAGAGAAGCAGATGACTTCCTTGGCCATTTTGTGGTTGTAAACTGTGAGCCGTTCGCTCAAAGCCTCGAAAAATCCCGCTGTTGGGCTGCCATCATGCCCGGCCATCTGCAAGAAGGCTTCGGCTGCGTTGTTACGAATCGGTTCGACCAGCTATTGGACGACGAATCCGACCCGTTTGAGATATTAAAGGCGGCCGAGAACAAGAAGAAAGATGCAGCCACGTCCGGCGGCTCTAAAACGGCAGCCCAAGCCGCCAAGCAGCCGAAGAAGGAGTCCCCAAAAGAAAAGAAAAATACAGCGCAGGAAAAGAAAGAAGAAGCACAGACTCCTGTGCCTCTAAAGAAAGAGGGTATGGAAGAGTTTTATCACCAATAGTAGTGTGCCAGTGTATTTAAATCTAGTGAGCTATCTATTGGAGCAACATAGGCGCGTTCCAGCCCCAAAACGCAGCTGAAGAAACCGCTCGTTTGAACGAATCAAAGTGAGTTCAGAGCGTCCCTGTGATGCCCTTCTGTGATGTCTGGGTAGGCCACTATTAACTGAGTGCTCATGTGCATATAAACAACAGCGAAGTCAACATTGACACCAGCCTGAGCTGTTTTTGTCGTCCTAATTGAAGGTTCAGTAAGCATTTGCCCTCGAAGCGCCACCAGGTGATTTCAGCACGCCTTTTATTCACGTGTTTATGTGATCTGACGTTATTCACTATCTGATCACGATCTGATCACCTGTGTTTATAAACTGCGTAGCTGCTTTAAGCACATGCTGGCCTGCTTGCAGTGCGTGAATAATGTGGTTTATCATGTCAGATCTGTGTGTGGTGGCATAGATAAGCAAGGATGTTCTTTTGTGGCTATGCAAAGCTGAATGGGTGTAGTTTAACTTTTATTTCGTAGAGCATAGGCTAACTATGTGATCTATCTAGTAATGTTAAGTCGTGTCAGTAATGTAGGCCAGATCAGTGTTGGATAGACTGGTTTTGCATGTATGTTGCCTAAAAGTGTTTTAAGATGAATTTTAATTATATTTCAGGTGATGATTGTCTTTGGCCGAAGGTGTCATGAACAACTGACTGTAATGTTTTAATTCATTTGTAGAGCAATGAAGCCTTGTGGTTAGTGGTTAACGATCTGGGTTAGTTTAAACCACAAAAGATGAAGGTTTAGATTCCACAATGGTTAATTAAACCCTTTTGTTAATAGTTTATTTTTAAAAACATGACTGCCTTGGAACAAGTATTTGGCTGAATGTTTACGCTCCACTTTCCCATACAATGAACTTGGGTGAAGCTGTCATTTGAAGTATATATCAAATGACATATACATACAATATATTGACATATACATACAATATTTGTATGTAAAAAAAACTGTTTGAAATTTACTAGTTATTCACTAAAACAATTATTGTAGTGCAGCTGGGCACTCTAAATGTGTTTCTTAAAATTGATCTTGAGGGTCCTTTGCAGATATGTACTTGATTGCGGTACAGATGTGATAAATACTCTAAATCAGAAGTCCTCAGCCCTGCTTATCGGAACCCACTGTCTTAGCTACAAACACAGCTGAATCACAGCTTTAAGAGTGACTTAAAAAATCATGAACAGGTGTGCAGAAGCAAGTTGGAAATAAACTTTGCAGGGAACAGTTTTGAAGCCCTAGGGTGTATTCAGATTGTATGCATCGAGTTTAATAAATGTGTGAATGTGTGTTTAAGGCATGAGGAGGGTTGGCCGGAGGCCGGAACAACAGGGTCAGGCCGGGTCCCAGCACCATGGAGGTCAAGGAGAGGGTTGCCTTGGTGACAGAAGACCAGAAAGACGACCTCCTCGTGAGCGACGCTTCGATAAACCAGTTGATAAACCAGAGGGTGGAGAGTTTTCTGTGGACAAGTGAGTTATTGTAATAATCCAAACAGTTACCTCTACATTTCTTTTCTCCAACAAAATATTTTAACTTGGGTTGACGTGTAGTTGTGGTGCCAAACAGACTTTAAATGAAAATCCTTTGTCAGTTAGTTTCAGTTCCAAACAGGCTCATCTAAAACACATGCAAATGGTTGAACCATTGTTTCTGTGGCCTGGTCAAGGTGCTCAGAAAAGGCAGTGTTTTGATAGTGCAACAGTGTTAACACTTCAGGAGTCATTCTGTAGATGGCTTACCTATAGTCCCTGCCTTCCAAACTGAAGAGGAATTACTGAAGTATTTTAACATTAAAAACCTGCATCAGAATTACCTCTAATGATTAGGTTAAAAGTTTTGAAAAGTAAACATTCATAGAATCAGATGTCAGGTAATTCATGCCATTACCTGACACCATTCCTGATCATGCCATTACCTGATTTGCCATGCCACCATTTGATGAGTAGCTAAGGGTGTCAGTTTAATTTCAGTACTAATTTGCTCTGTTGAGATTGGGTTGTCACAATGTACATGTGGTCCACAGGCCAGCAGGAGACAAGCTATCTAGAGGCCGTGGTGGAGGGCGTGGGGGCAGAGGTGGGCGTGGACGGGGCACGGGACGTGGAGATGGCTTTGATTCTCGGGGAAAACGTGACTTTGACAGACACAGCAGCAATGACAAATCGTGAGTGTGATGAAGCCAACACCACAAACACTTGAGATACTCATATCTTGTCACTCTAGTCACACTGGAATGTTGTTTCGTTCTAGTCGACAGAAGGGAGAGGAGAACCGCAGTGGGAGTGGCTTGTACAACTGGGGCATTGTAAAGGAAGAAGCAAGGTAGGATTAACAGATGTTTAATATTTGACGCTTTTAACCTTTATAGCAGCTTATTTTAGGTGGTTTATATCACAGTTGTTTAAAATGTCATAGAATTTAAATGTCATAGTCATTTAATATGCTATGTTTTAAAATACACTGTAATTTAAATAATTCTGTAAACAACTAGTACTGTAACTGCGATGCATTACTATTATTATTATTGCTAATACTTCAGGTTATGAATGACCTTGTGCAGGAGATTGTGGAAAAATGCACTATTATTTTAAGAGATCAAATTTTGTAGATATAAAACAAGTCCCAAAAACGTTGAAGAAGGCACCTGAGGCATAACTAGTGAGCAGAATACGCAGAGCAGGGCAATGCTACTGCCCATTTTGTGTGTCTCTTATTTACCACACCTGATTCAAGTCATAGAGGCCAGATGTGTATTTGTCACATAAAAGGCATACAAAATATGCAGTAATATAGAGCAGGGTTTGTGGGTGGGTCTTTTGTTCTAGGTATGTGTTAAGTGATATGGAATTAAAACAAACGGTAAATTGATTTATAAAGCCACTTTTTGTCATGTCTGTACAGTGTTTTTATCTGCAGTAATGTACTGTCTTGGAATCATCTTCATTTGGGAGCAATTAAGCAATACAGTTTCGTTTAAGAGTAAGGTGCTTTGTATGGTCCTTATCTAATTAAAGTTTCTGATTTGACAGTGAGCTCAAACAGTCAGTTGCACCTCAGCCCGTTCCTGAAGGAGAGGAACATGTGCCTGCTGATTCCGAAAATAAGTGAGTGACACAGATAAAAGTCTGTTTAAAATAATAACAGTCACTGATGGAAAATGAAAATATCAGTTATATTTCACTAGATATATTAAACAGCATCACATTTGGATGGTTGTGCTTATGCAGGGAGAATGAAGTAGAGGAGGTGAAGTATGAAGGTCCAAAGGAGATGACACTGGATGAATGGAAGGCTATGCAAGACAAGGAACGCTCCAAAGTTGAATTCAACATCCGCAAGCCCAACGATGGTAACGATAGTCAGTGGAAGAAAGGATATGTACTGCACAAGTCTAAGAGTGAGGAAGTCGGCATGGTACGTTTATTGAAGGTCATGTGTAAATGCAGATATTTAAGGGATTGTCAACCCAAAAATTAAAGTTGTCAATTACTTAACATGTTTCAAATCTGTATGACTTTTTCTCATGGAACACCAAATATAAAGTTCTTTAGCTCACCTAGGTTTCGCTCAGATTTCATACATTTTTGTGTTGTGTGTATGTTTCCAGCGGCATGGAGCTGTAATTGAAGCTGGGGATGTTGATCCTGACTCATTCCATAAGGTATCAGCCCTGTTATTGCACAGCTATTGACTGTGGCTGTTACAGTTTTGGTGCTTTAGGTTTCCAACACTGTGTTCATGTATAAAATATGGTGTTGAGGTATTAACTGTTCAGTGTCGTTATGTTACTGCACTGAAATGTTTTGAACAAGCCGCCAAAGCAGCAGAATTTCTGCTTGGGATCAGGAATGATAATTTATGTACCTGAAGGTAATCCCGTAACTTTATTTGTTATTAGGCTGAAGAAGGTGGTGGCGATCACCACTTCCGTAAGCCAGCCAATGACATCACCACCCAGCTGGAGATCAATTTCGGAGACTTAGGGCGACCAGGACGTGGCCGTGGAGGCGCTCGTGGAGGCCGTGGGGGCCGTGGAGGTGGTGGTGGTGGCGGAGGGAGGCCAGGCCGAGGTGGAGGCAGATCAGAGAAGGTAAACAACAGATATTTACTCCTAATACATTTAATAGGGCTTAGTTTAAAGTCTTTTCAAATTCTAAATAAATAATATAGTGCATTTACTCAGGTAAATCCAGCATAGTTTGCATGAATACATTATATTTATGTTAATATTTTTATTGTTTTTATTTAAAGCCATTATCAACATGATTTAACAAAAGTAAATGTGTAGGTGTATTCCTGTTGAAAAATTTGTGGGAATTTTTAGAAGCCAGCATGTGTGTTCCTGCAGAACTTTCTAACAGTTTTGTGGTATCAATGTAAAGCCTACCTTATATAGACTTGGCACATTGTTTAAATAAAAACATTCAGCAAGATGTGCAATATTTAGTGCACTTGTTTTATTTAGTTTTTACTTTTGCCATAGAATCTTCTGTACAGTCCAAGAGTTTAGCAACTGGATGTTTTTCTTTGACAGGGTGGAGGTGTTACTGTTCCCAATGTGGATGACCCTGAGGCTTTTCCAGCCTTGGCCTAAACCTCAGCTCCTCTATCTAACCTTTCTCCTGCTCCTCTGGGCCCCCTCCACTTTGATGCTTGCATGCTTATGGGTCCTTTGACTACAGAAATCAGAAAGGGGAAAAAAATGATTGAACATGAGAGACTGTCATTCGTACATACACTCAGAACTGACTTTTACCTGCAGAAAAAACACAGAATTGGACTTCTTGTTGCACTGAGGCAAATATTGATAGAGGTTTTGTATTTAGAGTCTTGATAGCAGGGTCATTCATACAGTATTTTGTTTCCCCTTTTTCCCTAGAGATAATGCATTCCCCATAAATATTTGTTCAATTGCTGCTTGAATGTATGCATCTTCAAGATAGAATTGAAGTGTGTTGTGAACGCTTAAGCTTCCCTCAAGACACTATAAGTGGGATACAACAAGACTTGTGGTTATTTTAATGTTAATATATACATAAGTAATGTAAATTGACTTTAAATGTTTTTAAAGAAAGCTTTATGGTCAAGTTCCATCTTGTCACTTGGATTTATTTGACCTGTAAGCGAATGCCTCGTCTTAATCTTTGTTGTTTTTGTCGTCCTCTGGTGGACCAGTGGTATTGGTATACATGTCTTTGTTCCTCATTGAGATTAAGATCTTAAGTGCCCAGGGCTCAATGCAGATCAGGCTGGTCCTCGTAAGTCATGTAGATTTTTCTGTTAGAAATCTTTGGAACACTTTAAGCTGTGTTTTTGGGTTTTGTGTGCGTGTGTGTGTGCATGCACATATGAAAGATAGATCTGTTTTAGTTATCATCTGTTATGAATTTTATTTTCCTGAATTTGGGTTATGTTTCCACAAGTAACATTCTTAGTGTAAGTTTTATTGACTTAGGAGGATTTTTCCAGTTAAGGTTGACATCCTGCACTTAGATTTATGGTGATGCTTGAAGTATAGTTAATAAGCACATGATCTACTTGCGTCAGTACCATTTTTTTTTTTATTTATGTTCTCATTTTGTTTTTAATAATTACCATGAGAGCAACTACTGCTTGCATTTTCTGAAAAAATTGTAATTTAGGGTGGGACAACAGTGTGCTGCAAATGCTTATGTTTGTGAAATAGCAAGACCTGTGATGACCAATGTGCTCTGTATTCATAAGAGGAGGGACAAAGTGGACAACAACACTAGATTTAAGTGCAGGCTTCTGATTTGTCATTGTACTGGAAGACTCATCTGGGACTTCTTGATCATGGATGACTCCTTATGAGTCTTAGCAACATGATTGTTTCTATTTTAAACATCTGTACAGTATGCAAATATCCCTGTTCAATAAATTGCTTAGAAGTGTTCACTGAGTGCTTCTCATAGAGTAATGTTAATTATTTTTCTCATGGGTAGACAGAATAAAACACGTGATCATGATAAATTAAATAAACATTTGTTGTTTGAGAAAACAGGTAGCGTTTAGAACTTTACTTTTTACTTTGCTCTTGTCATCATCTTGGATTCATCTGTCCACGACCTTTTAATCAGACCTCTAGACTTTGTTCTGGACCATGCAGGTGAAGTACATATTAGTGAACTCTATTCTGGCCTTTCATCCCACTTTGCAAATTTTTGTTTGCCATGATAGCTTTCTTGACTTTTGTCAAGAAAGCTATTATGAGAAGCACAATTGTGTTCATCATGATAAACAGCAATGACACACCCTAGTTCCCAGAAGATGAAATGAGGACTAGATGCTAAATTGGGACTATGTATAAAAGATGTAATTTGTACATGCTGAAACAAAAAAGTACATTAGCACAAATGTGAAGCACTCATTCTTTATGCCTGTTACAACTGTTACAACTGTTCTGTTTTTAATATAGCACGTTCATACAATTTTGTAGTAGCCCAAAGTGTGTCAATTTAGTAGAACAAATAGAAAACATTTAAGCTGCCCCTAGACTTCTTTACAATACTAATAAGCAAACAAATAAAACACAATTAGATTAAAAAATGTGTAGTGGAATTAGTGGGGCTGTGACAAATGACAGACTTCTGGAGTAGGTGTACAGGCTCTACAGTCCTCATCCACAGATTCATCCTCATCTGCTTAAGGCCAATTGTGTGCAAATTTGTGAAACTGAAACAGATGAAGCAAATGTGCGGTACTGTTTTGTCTGCATGGTGACACCTAGTGGTCACTTGCACGCGTTGCTTTGAAACAACGATTGAGACATATGGAACGCCAACAGGGCCAAAAGTATTAAAAAAAACAAGTGTTTTTTTTGTTACGTGAAGACAGGAACGTTTTCATCGTCTTTACACGAAGTTTTTGATCATGTGTTTTTGTTACGGTAAGATACGATTGTTTAATTCGCCTTTACGCCATATTTTAGCGTGTTTTTGTGCTGCGTGTTAAAACGAACGTTTCAGTCATGTAAACGCGTTTGTAGAAAGTATTCCCTGATACGTGGACTCTTCCAATCACCCATATCATTCAGTAAGAAATGGAGTGTTCCAAACTTTCCTCCCGGAGTTGGCAGGTGACAAAGAATAAGATATACATAAACATCATCTATAATTGCGATGACTGGGCTTAATAACATCTAAATGCTGTCACTTAAGAATGTTCTGTTGCTACTGCATTATTGTTGTTTAACCTATGTTTATTTGGGCCATTTATTTTTGCAATTTAATAAAGAATTCCTAAGTGCCATTTTAGAGAGCAACTATACTGACTTTTCTACTACACGAGACAAAAATGTTTAAC
Source organism: Chromobotia macracanthus (assembly GCA_036877525.1). Lineage (NCBI taxonomy): Eukaryota > Metazoa > Chordata > Actinopteri > Cypriniformes > Botiidae > Chromobotia > Chromobotia macracanthus. The sequence continues at coordinate 9,036,652 of JAZGTH010000013.1, forward strand.
AAAGGACATGTCAATCCATGACAATCTGACATTATAAACAACTAATTAATATGTTGTACTCTTTGAACCATACATACATGCCAACGCACAATCACGATATCATTTCCGTACAAATATTACTGACGTTTGGTTTTGGTTTGTATTGGCATACCTAACATCGCGTCATCCCTCACAAACAAATTCGACGTCTGATATTCATATGTATATCCACCATCTACCATTACATCACAAATGCAAATATATTCTTGAATACAGCAATGGCATTGGCTGGTGGGCTGTTTGACGCAAAGACTCGAACAAAGTATTCGTATTAGCACGGGCAAATGTGCATGTTGACGTGTCCAAATTTCACGCGTACGTTATTTGTGGGAAACAAAAAATCGTGTTGGGGAGTGTATATGTCAGGATTCTGGCTTCATGTTCTGAGTTTTTCTTGATTATCCTGCCAGGATCCTGACATCCCTTGTGTTCTATGTCAGAGCATGTGTTTGGATCCTGACTCTTTCTAGTCTTGGTCATTGTTCCTTGTGGAAGCACATGGCCTCTGTTTTGTTTACATTCTCCATGTGCTCTCCGGTTGCGCGTCTTGACCCCGCCCCCTTGTTTCCTTGTCTCTTTAGCGCTTGTTTCGCGCACCTGTTTGTCCTTGTCTGTGTCCTGTTTAAGGCTCGTGTGTTTTATGTCTTGTGCCGGTTCGTTTTTCGTGCTTCCGAGTTTTTGTGCCTTTTCGTAGTTCTTTCGTGCTTTGGTGCGTTCATGTTTTCTGTACCACTAACGTTTCCAGCCCTGTCTTGTATTGCAGTGTTTTGTCCCGTGTTTATCTGCTTTCGTTTTATAACTCCGGTTTGTGGAGGTTTTTTGAGCTCAGTTTCTAAGCTTGTGTTTGTTACTCGTTTTGCCCCCTCGTGGGTTCTTGTTTTATTTTTATAAATAAAGACTTTTTCTGCTATATCGCTGTCTGCGGCTGGGTTCGTTTCTCGTGACCCTGACAGAATAGGGCTTTAAACTGGCATGCTGTCCCCTTGGGTTCGTCTCCTGGGTGAAGTGTTCCTACATCTTTATGAATGCCAAATGTGTTGCTTTATTATTGCTATTATTTAATATGCTGTCTGAGTTTTTAACATCTGTCTGAAAACAACATGAGTTGTAACCTCCAGGCTTTTCATTGTGAGTAATGGTTATTTTGGTCATGAACAATAAAGATGAATAAATCAAGCCACAATGTGTCACATTTATTACGTATAAAGATTTTTATTCAAAAATATTAATTGTTCTGCTGTAGAAGGAAGCCTACTTTCTTTACATATTTCTTCAGCCTTTAAAAAGTCCTCTCACAAGGGACATTTGTTGCTGGCATGCCTTGATACTTTTTAGCAAGGACATACAAATGAGGAAAACGTACTGCTCTCTTAGTGGATCATGCATTCTGGGCAAAAATGCATCTGTGAGGTACTTCTACTGTGGCATCAGCTGTAGCTTTCTGTATTACCTGGGTCTCTCAGATACAATTATCAAAAATTTCCCATAAACTGTCCTTTTGGTGTTGATGATGGACCTGAAAATGAAAACAGCAATTAGTTACAAAGCTTTAACTGATGGCATTTATGACATATAAGTTACATAGTTATTCAGATGACAACTCCATAAAGTTAGATGAAGACTGAAACTGCTCACCAGGACTTGCTGTGCTTGAACACATAAGCGAAGCATACTCCAGTGAGCTCACAGTGAGCCTGTTTAAAACAGGAGCAAACCATATTAATTATATAAATGCCAACAATATGACAGTAATCTCAAACTACATGGGTAGTATGGTCCTTGTGGCATACCTAATTGTACAGTTAATTCCTGTGTAGCATGTCCTTTATTCTCTGCAAGCTTGTGCTGCAACATCCTATATGTGGTATAAGTTTTGAGGCAGACACTCTGTCCCTCTGACAACTCTGTTGTTGCTAGTTTAAATGGCTGCAGTAGTGAGAATGATTTTTGAAAAGACAGTTTGAGTAGCTGTATGTGCGAGTAAAATCCGCTTATCCAGCACATTTTCTCAAATCACATACAAAACAACAAATAAAATCCTGACAAAAACACTATAAACATAACCCAAGGACAGCCGCTGTGCAGTGATTACAGATATATCTACATGTAAAATGATCATTAGAGAAAGCGTTAGTGTAATGAAGGGCTAGTCACACAAGGATCCATTTGCAGCTTTATTTAATCGTGGTCAAAACAGGCAGGAGTCGAGAAACAGCAGACAGGGTTAGCAAGGGTAAGGCGGGGGCAAAACAGTAAACAGGCAGTAGTCGAGGCAGGCAGCAAACAATCACAAAAACCAAAAAAAAACAATCCAAAGTCAGGGCAGGCAGCAAACAATCACAAAAAACAAAAATACAATCCAAAGTCAGGGCAGACAGCAAACAGGCAAAAGGGTATAAACAATCCAAGGTCAAAACACAAGTAATCCAAACACAGTAGAAAACGCCCAGAATTGTAGCCAGGGCAAACAAGACTTTTCTAGTTTGTTGACTACCATTTTATCCCCAGTGTTCATCACTGGCAATTCATAATTCTTTTTGATCCCCCCATTCTTCTGATCATGCCCCGTACATCTGATAGTTGTACTTCTCTTCCAATACTATTACAATATTGCCTCCAAAATGTGTTTTTGTGCTTTTAATGTTTTCCTTACTTTTGCCTAGGGACTTTTATATTGGATTATAGCATCCTGACCATAATGTTTTTTTAAGTTGCCTAAACACTTTATTTTTTGCTTTTATAGCTACATTTATTATTTCACCAGGGTACCTTCTTGGTACATCTAACTACTGTACTTTTAGGTATTATTTCCTCAGCCGACTGAATTATTTCATTAACTAGTTAACACGTTGCACTTCAGCCGGCCTCTTGTTAACCTCACCTCCACAATACATTTTCTATTGATATGTTTACTGGAATCCCTGTGACAACTCAATTTTTTTACTATTAGTCATAGAGCATTGTACTTTCCATTTATTTTGCTCATTCTGATTACTTTAATTTCCAGTTTTTCATCCTTCCAGCAATGATCAATTTCTTAGTATTTTAGCACTTGGGGCTCATACCACCAAACAAATCCCCTTCATGCACAAGTTCTGCACAAAATACCTTATACTCTTCCCTCTCTCTGTTTCCTTTACAGTTGATCCCCTGTCAGAATCACTTTCGTCCAACTTAGTCTTTCATTTCTTTTTTGTTTATTATTCTTAACCGCATCCCATTTTAAATTTGTAAAATATAGATTATATAGATTTTTAATATACAGCACATACTATGCATACTATCATGAAGGTCATCTGACATACAGAGAACTCTCCAGTGAGAAGACAAAAGACAGTAGAAGCAAACAACAGTTATCATAATATCATAATATCAAGAGTTACAACTACCATCTTTTTTAGATCAGGTGACATCCACTGGGTACCATCACAAGAAAGAAACACCTTCCTAAAACCCAGAAAGGAGTGGCAAATGTTAGTTGACCTTAAAAACGATGTACAGACACAAAACATGAACAGTGCAAATATATATACGTAAAGTACTGAGAACAGTGCAGTAAGAGTGCAGGTGCAATTAGATTTGTGGTGTGGAGTTCAGTAGGGTCACAGCCACTGGGAAGAAACTCTTCTCAAGCCTTCTAGTGCGCAGACTCCTGTAACGCCTGCCAGATGGAAGGAGGTCATGGTTAGGGTGGGAGGTATGATGTTCTTTACCCTGCCCAAGCAGCACTTGTGATAAATGGTAGGTAACTGGATGCCGGTGATTCGTTGGGCAGTTTTCACCAGTGCTTTGCGGAGCACTTGCTGTGCCAGACTGAGATACAATTTGTGAGTATGCTTTCAATGGTACAGTGGTAGAAGGTGCACAAGGATCCTGGGACACAGGTGAACTTTCTTAAGGCTCTGTAAAAAGGTGCATTTTTTGTGTGTGTGGCAATTAATGTAACAAAGGACGTTTTTGGGTGTTTAGTCTTCTGGGTGTTTAGTTCCAGATTGTTGATGGGCACACCACTTAGCCAAGGTGCTGTATCTCATCTCTATTGGCTGACTTCATTGTCATCTTTGATCAGACCTACCACTGTAGTGTCATCTGCAAATTTGATTATGGTGTTGGAGCCAGACTGGGTTCTGTTAGTCAAAAAGTCCAGAGTCCAGTCGCAGAGGCATGTGCTGATTCCTATCTAGCGCCAGGTATACCATCAGTGCCAGCTGTCTTCAGTGCCATGCATTCACCCTGCTCAGAGCATAGCATGTCTTAGATGGAGATTGTGAGAGCAAGATCATTACGTGGAAGCTCTGCTTTTGAGGGAGACCAAGATGTTATTTTGAAAAAATTAGCAAAGAAGTGATTGAGCTTGTCAGGGAGGGAGGCAGAGCTGGAGGGAAGCACAGTTCTGGGTGGTTTGTAGTTCATGATAGTCTGTATGCCTTGCCACATACGCAGGGGACCAGAAGGACTGTGCTCTTCAATCCACTGTTTGTGTACATAATTACCCACATAAACATTCAGTTATATTTACTTAACACCTGACCTGAGAGGTGGTCTGGCATCAGCAGTACAGTACATTCATTGGCTCTGCATCCTCAGTGTCTCCTCCTCAGCTTTGTTAGGATCTCTGGGGGGGCAGGATGGTTTTTCCCAAGCGTGCGATAAACTGGTTGCGTCTGTAAACAATATGCTCAACGCACTATAGTGATATAGTGAATGAGCACATATCAAAGAAGAAAAGTAGCATAAAAACAGAATTAATTCAATTGCTTACTGCCCATCAGTATTCAGTAGAACATTGTTGAATATAGGTATTTAATGTACAGATAAAGTTAGACGAAAGAGAAAAGACTAAAAATTACAAAAACATACAAAAATACTTGGTCCTGGAGGACAACTGCCCTATAGTTGTAGTAATTGAAACTTGCCATATTACACCAGCCCGAAAATTTACAGACTGCCTTGATTAGCTCTTTGAGGCATTTTTGAATGATGTAATACCTTTGCCATTCTTTGACAGAGTATGGCCATGCAGTATACTCTGTCAAATGTTAGAAAATCCTTCCGTTAAATATTGATCTAAGAACAGCCCTGGGGATGTTAATGCCTTATTATATATTTGCTTCAAACAAAATTCTTGACCTGAGAGCTGGTCTGGGCTCAGTCATACAGTTTACATTGGCATATGTTGTGGTTTCTTCCACCTCCAAGTGATTCCAAGAATTACTCAAAGACTCCAGGTTTTGATTCCAAAAGATAGACATCATTATTAGAGATATAAAGCAGAGTCGTTCTGCAGAACAACCCCCGAGATTCTCATTCATATATATACATAATCTGCTCCAAGGGAGGGCAATACATTCCATACAATACAATTTACTACTTTGTTTATTAACAAGGGAGTCAGGGGTCTCACCACATGCATTCATTTGAGAAGAGCATGTCTGGACATTTTCCAGCCTACATACAGATAAACAGTGACTATTATTGCAAAATAAGTGGTTATCAGTAATAGCTATATTCCCTTTAACATATATGATTAGTTTTTATTCTGAATAGTGAAATATTCCACACATACTCCTTTGATTTTTAAAGGCCTTCGAAGGAAAAGGTGAAAAGGGAACCATCCATACAATGTTTACATTGTGAATTGATTAAAGACTAATGTTACACTGTGGGTATATGCATGCTCTGATATGATGATCTTGCAGTAGATAAACACTTAATTTGACCAACAACTTCATTTACTTATCTAATGTTAACGCAACATTTATTCCTATAGACCAGGGATGCCCAGAAGTAGTTATTACAATAAACTGTGTGTCAACTGTCAATCAAAAACGAATTCATTTATTACCCTGTTTTGGGAGGGAGTCTGATTTTAGTCTAGTTTTACATGTCAATCATGTTTATGTGCAAAATGTACTTTTAACCTCTGTCCATCAAGCTCCTGAGGAAGTGCCCCCCCCCCCCCCCATACTGTCTCTGTCTATTCTGGTGAGGATCTGGCCCCCTCCAAATGTATTGCCCTGTTTTGGGGTTTTTCAGTCTAGTTTGTCCGTGTCAGTGGTGTTTACGAGCGTAAGATTTGCTCCAACCTTTGGTTCTGTCCACAACAATTCTCTGACCATCTCCTCACATTTCTACAACAGATGTTTTCTGACTTTCTCTTGACACCATTCTAGCCATGTGAGTGTGAATGTGTGAAAAGTTTTGTAAAGGGTAAATAACTGTTTACAGTGTGTGTGTTGACTGTAGTAAGAGCTGTGTTCCATTTGTAGCGTTTACACTTCAGACGCAAAATGAAAGCGTATGATGTTTGGGTTTTCCGTTTGATCTGAATGTGTCTTCATTTAGCTTCTGATTAAGGGCTAACCCCAACTTGTTTTTTGTATTGTTACCTCCTACGATTTCCTACAAATGGTTTTATAGCTGTTGTTAAAACGAAGAATAACGCTTCAGACTTCTGGTTTGGGAAGTTATCTATTCAGAGTGACAAACATCATTAATATGGTTGTTAATAATTTAATGCTTTCACTAGATCTCTAGATAATCACAGAATGACATATTGACTAAAGTACAAAACGCTTTAGCATTCTGTGTCACTTTTCTGATTCTAGTTTTCTGATTAAAGACAAGCCTCCAACTCCAACTTTAATATCCTTAATGTGTACTGACACCCATAGACTCCCTCCATTTTTTTGAGCTTCATGCCTCAGGTAAAGAACCTTTCACATAAATACATTGTATACTAATTTAGGGTAAATTTTCACATTATAACAAGAGAAATGGTGCATAATCCTCTTTTTATTACAAAACTTTTATTTCTAACCATTTATTTAATGTTTAATTTTAAACAGACTTTTGACAATATCTTAAATTAAAGGTGGCCTATTTTATATATGCATATAAACAACAAAACAAAGATAATGCTATCATAATCATGGTTTTTGTGTTAACCACTCTCGCTGCATCTGTTCAGCCAAAAACTTTTTAGGGTGCATCTATGGACTTTCATGTAAACATCTTTTTATGTAAATCTTTTCAAGTGGAAACCAGAAAACTTGTACACAATCTTAAATGTTTCTTTAAGTGTTTACTTTTAGAATATATATCTGAAGAAAAATACTAATTTTAATATTGAATAAATTAAAAATATAGAGATATACTGTTACAATAATCATAGTTTTAAATATGCAGATTGTTTAGCTTTGTTTTAATTTAAACACCTATGTTCATCTGCCTGACATAGGGGGATAAGAAGATCTTGTGTGTGTTTGAGTGTACAGACAGATGTTGTCTAGATGTGTGAACATCTAGAGTGTCTAGATGTTCGTAGCATCATACCTCAGATAAACCCTCAGGCCTTTTGGTGACTCCTTATGTTGTGAAGTTTGAATTCAGAACAACGTAAACTCTTTACTCTGCGTACTTCTACAATAAATGTTTTACCACTTTAGACAGTTTCTTAGTAAATCTGTATAAGAATCTGCAAAGACTATTTCATTTTAAAATATAAAAATAATGATACAATCATCATAATGCTCATCATAAAACAGTAAGTGTGCTTCCATTTGTATGTTATATATTTGTAAGAATATACATTAAAAATTGTTTATGTGTGTCACTGTGGTACTTAAAATGATGTTTAAAAACTGTTTTGTGTAACGTTCCAGGTAGATCAAACAACATTTTCCATTAAAACCAAGAACTGAATCAACAGGGTATGTTTTTGACTTCTTATTGGATACATTATATTTTCTGACACAAAGTAACAGAGGATAATAATAATAGTGGCCTCTCTGTCTGTTGTCTGCCTGTAATAAGAAGTCCCCTCTGTATGTATCTGAAAACCAGCTGTAGCTTTTCTATGTGTGTAGCTGATAATCTTTTTATTTTCAGATAAAATGTGAGGTGCTTCATGTAAACCCTCACAATACAGATAAGCAGCAAAATGTAATTACATGGGTTTCTAAGAACTCCTATATCTAGTTTAACCCTAACCCTAATTCATGTTTTACAAATGACTAAGAAATTGACTATAGCATACAGGAAAAGTTGCAACTTATGCAGAAAATGCTTTACCCAAACCAAATCTCATGTGTTTTAGATGGATCGATTTACTTTGTATGTTCTGTGTATAACATGTAAATGATAAAAGTTCTTTTAAAGTATGCATTAAAGTATGCATTTAATTTTATTGTGTTCTGCAGGATTGAACCCATGACCTTTCCGCTGCTAATGTCCAAGGTGGAGATGAGGTTTTTTTTTTATTAAAGACACTTATTGTTCAAGTCTCAGATTAGAAAGAGACCAGGAACACAGAAATCACAACTACATGTATCTCTCTGCCTGCTCAAGCATTTAGCATACTTCCCAGTTCCCAGGTTAACCATGTACTTGTTTATTATTTTTTTAACAGAAACATAGGAGGTAGTTCAGCCTTGCATAAAGCTTTAATTATGTTACGCAGCATGAAAAGAATGTAAATGTATACATATAAATTCCACACATCCCCCCCCTTTAATCATATAAAACATTTGATTAAATAGACTGATTAAATGCAAGCAAACTTTCATAATCATTATTAAAACATTCTTTGAAAAGTTTGGATGGCGGCAATCCATACTCCTATAGGTATTCCAATATTTCTTAAAATAATAGGTCTTAAAGGAACTGTCATACCGCATACCAGCATCAGTTGAAGGGATGTGTAAGGTTAATTGTTTTGTCAAAACAATGACACTCTTATTGTAATGTGTAAGCAGAATGCTTCAAATATATATTTCTATGTCCAGATTTTTTTGTAACCATGCAGAGATCTCAGCTTTACATCCACTACTTTGCTCATCTGCTGCCATATACAAGAGACAATGCATGGTCCAAAAAGACAAAAGATCAAACTACCCCATCCTCCAAGGAGGCCATCAAATAAGCCTGATAGGGTCCATTCCTTGTCTGTATTGTTATACAGTTCCCTCTGCAGATTGTGTAACTTTGGTAAAATTCCATATGGGCCAGTTTCCATGGGGATACAGCAAGTATTATTGATTATTGTACAGACACCTCCCTTATCAGCAAGTAAATAATTACAACTACCATTCAGTTTTGGAGTCATTCTGCTGGTAGTGTCTAATTGTTTTCCCAATGCTTGTAAAGCCTTATTGGTATAATTAGTCATTCTTTGTTGATTGTAATGTAGACAATGGTTTTCCATTCAGTATTTTTGTTTGGTGTAATCCATACTGACTCAAATGCAAACTTGTAATTTCATTACAAGCTTTAAACTCATTAGAGATACCTCTGAGTTGTCCTATAGCATATATATACATCCTTTTAAAGGAGCTTTAAATATAGTTGGACATACTCAAGTCATTGCATGCTTCTATACCCCCTGGCAAAGATCCCACTAGTTTATATATTTCCTGTACCTCTTGCTAATGACTTTCCCATGTATAGGGACTATTAATCAATGTCTTAGAACGTGGAAGTTTCTGACATATAATGCAATCTCCTAAAAGGGAGGTTGTCACTGTGTAATTCACGTATTGCCACCAGGAATTTTCACTTGCTGTTCACTTGCTGCAGTAATGGATCATTAACTAGAGAGAGGACTAATCTGAATAGTGCCAAAATTATTCTGATGATAAACACCATTTTGTACTAGATGGACTTAACTCAACATGTATGAACTGGCCCAAAGAGATAAAACCACAATCAAAGACACTACTAATTATATCAATAACATGGAATGTCCTTGGGGTGGGTACTGAACTGTTGTTTCTTTTCAGATCAACACTGATCCTACATAAAATAAACCAAGGGAACATGCCACACTAGGAAACATGAATCTGTACAATCTGTAGTTCTGTACAAAAAAACTCCCCTTTGGTAAATTGTATGGTTAGGTTAGAGACTGGGTAGACTCGAAAATGTACTGAGATCATGAGGTGAAGTGAATGGTCTCTGTGGCAGAAAGCAGTGTCACTAGTCGATGGCTGTCAGCTTCATTGAGATGTTTAAACACAGTTTGCATGTGCTCAGGTTCCGTAAAACAGGAAATAAAACAGAAAAGCAGTGTGCAACAGTAAGTTGACAATGGTGGCATTAAGTTAATAGATTTTTTCACTCAAGGGACTGGTCCCTTGGTCTCTAAAGGAGGAAGTTACTCCACCAGGTCTGCACCATCACTTGACATAGCATGACAATGTCAGCCGTGTATCCAATTGGTCTTACACTGAACTTTACATGCTGTCTGTGTAAATGTTACATCTCTTTCCCTCAGCTATTTTGCAAGCCTCAGTGAGTGCAATCAGTTCTGTCACTTGTGCTGTGGTGTTATCTGGTAATCTAGCTGGTAATCTATGTTCATCCACTATAGCATAAGATGCTCTTCTCACCCCTTCCACAATTTGTGAAGAGCCATCTACATACAATGTCATGTCTGGATCAGAAATTGGGTCTATGACTTTCACATCTTGTTTCCATAACTCTGTTTTCTACTGATGTTTTGCAGAGTGTGATGTGTGGTTGCTCTAACAATGCACACCATTTTGGCCAGCCTCTGTGATAAGTTTGTGTTTACAGTAAAATGATCAAATTGTTGTCCAATACTACACTGTAAAAAATCTGTGCTGCCTTAAAATTTTAAGTTTAATCAATGTGGCTGCACAAGTCATTTCAGCTTATTTTTTGCAATCTTGACTGTTCTTAGGTTGCTGTAACCTTTATAAGGAATCTATAAGGAAACGCTTCTATTACCTTTGAAAAACTAGAACATTCAATTAGAAAACATGTTTACATGTGTTTTTTTATATATGGCAGTTTGCGCAGTGAAAAAATAAATGTTCGAGCAATACGATGTCTATTTTGAAGTTAAAAAGTATTTATGCTATATACCTTTGTGTTCAGACTACATTTGATATAAACGCTGTTGTTGAAGTGCAATTCTGAAATGTATCCAGATAGCAAAAGCGTTGTGCAAATTGAAAATAACTATAGACTTCAAAAAGTAATCAAATTAGCGACAAACACTGTTTTGCTGAGATTATAGTGATGGTGGACGTGTAATTTCATAAATAAACGTGTCGATTGAGAAAAGCTTTCAGAAGACAACAATGATAAAACAAACAAACACCTAATTTGCTAGAATATATGTTTTGCAGGCGAATTCGGCAGTGCAGGGAATGAAAAAGTATCTTTTTAGAAAAGCCGTTCAGCTATGAAAGGAAACGCGTTTGTTAATGAATGAATGTTAAAAGGGATATTTTACTAAACACCTTTGGATTCAGATTACATTTGTTTAAAACGATGTTGTAAAACTGCATTTTTGAAATGGAAATACCTAGGTAGCAAAAGTGTTTTGTAAGTGAAAATAACTATTGTAGATTTCAAGCAAGTCATATTATTTACAAAAGAGTTTTGCTGATCATACTAGAAACGATGTTTCCGAGTGATATCATGAATGGCCGTCCGCACAGTAAATACTTTGTCAGTTAATAAAGATCGTTACTTTCACGTACAAAACCAAGTTTCTCAGTCAGTGAACTCTCTTATGTTGCATTGCCAAACATTACTGAAATTACTTTCAAACATGTTCGAGCAATGTAGGTTTATTTTAATGTTAAAAGGTATTTTTAACTAACATTTAAAAGGATATTTACTTTACACCTTTGTGTTGAGATTACATTTGATTTAAAACATGTTGTGGAACTGCAGTTCTGAAATTATCTAGGTAGCAAAAGTGTTTTGAAAGTGAAAATAACTATTAAAGACTTCAAACAGGAGACATATTAATGACAAAAGAGTTTTGCTGATCATACTAGAAACGATGTTTCCGAGTGAATTCTATCATGAATGGCTGTCCGCACAGTGAATACTTTGTCAGTTAATAAAGATCTCATTTTCACGTCCAAAAGAAGTGTCTCACTAAGTGAACACTTTGTCTTATGTTGCATTGCCTAACATAATTAACTTTTAAAGATGTTCGAGCAATGTAGGTTTCTTTGAACGCAAAAGTTATTTTTACCATATAACATTGTGTTCAGTGTCCATTTGATATAAACGATGTTGTGGAACTGCATTTCTGAAATTATCTAGGTAGCAAAAAAGTGTTTTGTATGTGAAAAAAACTTCAAACAGGAGACATATTAACGACAAAAGAGTTTTGCTGATCATACTAGAAACGATGTTTCCGAGTGATTTCTATCATGAATGGCTGTCCGCACAGTGAATACTTTGTCAGGAAATAAAGCTCGTCATTTTCACGTACAAATTGAGGTATCTCAGTGAACACTTTCTCTTATGGTGCATTGCCAAAAATTACTTACAAATGTTTTCGGAGAATGTAGGTTTCTTTCAACGTTAAAAGATATTGTTATATATAACGTTATGTTCAGAATACATTTAATATAACGATGATGTGGACTGCAATTCTGAAATTATCTAGGTAGCAAAAGTGTTTTGTAAGTGAAAATGACTTCAAACAGGAGACATATTAACGACAAAAGAGTTTTGCTGATCATCCTAGAAACGATGTTTCCGATTGATTTCTGTAATGAATGGCTTCCGCACAGTGAACACTTTGTCAGTTAGTAAAAATCGTCATTTAACACGTTCAAAAACAATTGTCTCACTAAGTGAACACTTTGTCTTATGTTGCATTGCCTAACATTACTGAAATTACTTTTAAAGATGTTCGAGCAATGTAGGTTTCTTTGAACGTAAAAAGTTATTTTTACCATATAACATTGTGTTAAGTGTACATTTGATATAAACGATGTTGTGAACTGCATTTCTGAAATTATCTAGGTATCAAAAGTGGTTTGTAAGTGAAAATTACTATTGTAGACTTCAAGCAAGTAATATTATTTACAAAAGAGTTTTGCTGATCATACTAGAAACGATGTTTCCGAGTGATTTCTATCATGAATGGCTGTCCTCACAGTGAATACTTTGTCAGTTAATAAAGATGGTCATTTTCACGTACAAAAGAAGTGACTCACTAAGTGAACACTTTCTCTGATTTTGCATAGCCTATCATTACTGAAATTACTTTTAAAGATGTTCGAGCAATGTAGGTTTCTTTGAACGTAAACAGTTATTTTTACCATATAACATTGTGTTCAGTGTCCATTTGATATAAACGATGTTGTGGAACTGCATTTCTGAAATTATCTAGGTAGCAAAAGTGTTTTGTATGTGAAAAAAAACTTCAAACAGGAGACATATTAACGACAAAAGAGTTTTGCTGATCATACTAGAAACGATGTTTCCGAGTGATTTCTATCATGAATGGCTGTCCGCACAGTGAATACTTTTGTCAGTTAATAAAGATCTTCATTTTCACGTATAAAAAGAAGTGTCTCACTATGTAAACAATTTCTCTGACTTTGCATCGCCTATCATTACTGAAATTACTTTTAAAGATGTTCGAGCAATGTAGGTTTCTTTGAATGTTAAAAGGGATATTTACTAAACACCTTTGGATTCAAATTACATTTGCTATAAACGATGATGTGGAACTGCATTTCTGAAATTAAGCATCTAGGTAGTAAAAAGTGTTTTTTAAGTGAAAATAACTATTAAAGACTTCAAACAAGAGTCATAATAACAACAAAAAAGTTTTGTTGATTATACTAGAAACGATGTTTCCGAGTGATTTCTATCATGAATGGCTGTCCGCACAGTGAATACTTTTGTAAGTTAATAAAGATCTTCATTTTCACGTACAAAAAGAAGTGTCTCACTAAGTAAACACTTTCTCTGATTTTGCATTGCCTATCATTACTGAAATTACTTTTAAAGATGTTCGAGCAATGCAAGTTTCTTTTAATGTTAAAAGTTATTTTAACCATATAACATTGTACATTTGATATATAATGATTGTGTGGAACTGCATTTCTGAAATTATCTATGTAGCAAAAGTGTTTTGTAAGTGAAAATAACTATTAAAGACTTCAAACAGGAGACATATTATCGACAAAAGAGTTTTGCTGATCATACTAGAAACGATGTTTCCGAGTGATTTCTATCATGAATGGCTGTCCGCACAGTGAATACTTTGCCAGTTAATGAAGATCGTCATTTTCACGTCCAAAAACAAGTCTCACTAAGTGAACACTTTGTCTTATGTTGCATTGCCAAACATTACTGAAATTACTTTTAAAGATGTTCGAGCAATGTAGGTTTCTTTCAATGTTAAAATTTATTTTTACCATATAACTTTGTGTTCAGAATACATATAATATAACGATGATGGGCAACTGCATTTCTGAAATGAAAGAATCTACGTAGCAGTTTTATGTAAGTAAAAATATGTATTGTAGACTTTAAGCAAGAATGATATTAACGACAAAAGAGTTTTGCTTATCATCCTAAAAACGATGTTTCAGAGTGATTTCTATCATGAATGGCTGTCCGCACAGTGAATACTTTGTCAGTTAATAAAGATCGTCATTTTCACGTACAAAAAGAAGTGTGTCACTAAGTGAACACGTTCTCTTATTTTGCATTGCCTAACATTACTGAAATTACTTTTAAAGATGTTCGAGCAATGTAGGTTTCTTTGAACGTAAAAAGTTATTTTTACCATATAACATTGTGTTCAGTGTAAATTTGATATATAATAACGATGATGGGAAACTGCATTTCTGAAATTATCTAGGTAGCAAAAGTGTTTTGAAAGTGAAAATAACTATTAAAGACTTCAAACAGGAGACATATTAACGACAAAAGAGTTTTGCTGATCATACTAGAAACGATGTTTCCGAGTGATTTCTATCATGAATGGCTGTCCGCACAGTGAATACTTTTGTCAGTTAGTAAAGATCTTCATTTTCACGTACAAAAAGGAGTCTCACTAAGTAAACACTTTCTCTGATTTTGCATTGCCTATCATTTTTGAAATTACTTTTAAAGATGTTCGAGCAATGTAGGTTTCCTTGAATGTTAAAATGGATATTTACTAAACACCTTTGGATTCCGATTACATTTGATATAAACGATGTTGTGAAACTGCATTTCTGAAATGGAAGTACCTAGGTATCAAAAGTGGTTTATAAGTGAAAATTTCTATTGTAGACTTCAAACAAGTCATATTATTTACAAAAGAGTTTTGCTGATCATACTAGAAACGATGTTTCCGAGTGATTTCTATCATGAATGGCTGTCCTCACAGTGAATACTTTGTCAGTTAATAAATATCGTCATTTTCACGTACAAAAAAGGTGTCTCACTAAGTGAACACTTTCTCTGACTTTGCATTGCCTAACACTACTGAAATTACTTTTAATGATGTTCGAGCGATGTAGGGTTTTTTTGAACGTTAAAAGGGATATTTACTATACACCTTTGGATTCAAATGACATTTGATATAAACGATGATGTGGAATTGCATTTCTGAATTGGAAGTACCTAGGTAGCAAAAGTGGTTTGTAAGTGAAAATAACTGTTGTAGACTTCAAGCAAGAGTCATAATAACAACAAAAAAGTTTTGCTGATCATACTAGAAACGATGTTTCCGAGTGATTTCTATCATGAATGGCTGTCCTCACAGTGAATACTTTGTCAGTTAATAAAGATCTTCATTTTCACGTACAAAAAGAAGTGTCTCACTAAGTGACCACTTTCTCTGACTTTGCATTGCCTATCATTACTGAAATTACTTTTAAAGATGTTCGAGCAATGCAGGTTTCCTTGAATGTTAAAAAGGATATTTACTAAACACCTTTGCATTCAGATTACATTTGTTTAAAACGATGTTGTGAAACTGCATTTCTGAAATAAAGAATCTACGTAGCAATGTTTTATGTAAGTAAAAATATGTATTGTAGACTTTAAGCAAGAGTGATATTAACGACAAAAGAGTTTTGCTTATCATCCTAAAAACGATGTTTCAGAGTGATTTCTATCATGAATGGCTGTCCGCACAGTGAATACTTTGTCAGTTAATAAAGATCGTCATTTTCACGTCCAAAAACAAGTGTCTCACTAAGTTAACACTTTCTCTTATGTTGCATTGCCTAACATTGCTGAAATTACTTTTAAAGATGTTCGAGCAATGTAGGTTTCTTTGAACGTAAAAAGTTATTTTAACCATATAACATTGTGTTCAGTGTACATTTGATATATAATGATTGTGTGGAACTGCATTTCTGAAATTATCTAGGTAGCAAAAGTGTTTTGAAAGTGAAAATAACTATTAAAGACTTCAAACAGGAGACATATTATTTACAAAAGAGTTTTGCTGATCATACTAGAAACGATGTTTCCGAGTGATTTCTATCATGAATGGCTGTCCTCACAGTGAACACTTTGTCAGTTAATAAAGATCGTCATTTTCACGTACAAAAAAATGTGCTCACTAAATGAACACTTTCTCTGATTTTGCATTGCCTATCATTACTGAAATTACTTTTAAAGATGTTCGAGCAATGTAGGTTTCTTTGAACGTAAAAAGTTATTTTTACCATTTAACATTGTGTTCAGTGTACATTTGATATAAACGATGTTGTGGAACTGCATTTCTGAAATTATCTAGGTAGCAAAAGTGTTTTGTAAGTGAAAATGACTTCAAAAAGGAGACATATTAACGACAAAAGAGTTTTGCTGATCATCCTAGAAACGATGTTTCCGATTGATTTCTGTAATGAATGGCTTCCGCACAGTGAACACTTTGTCAGTTAATAAAGATCGTCATTTTCACGTCCAAAAACAAGTGTCTCACTAAGTTAACACTTTGTCTTATGTTGCATTGCCTAACATTAATTACTTTTAAAGATGTTCGAGCAATGTAGGTTTCTTTGAACGTAAAAATTTTTTTTACCATATAACATTGTGTTCAGATTACATTTGATATAAACGATCTTGTGTAACTGCATTTCTGAAATTATCTAGGTAGCAAAAGTGAAAATAACTATTAAAGACTTCAAACAGGAGACATATTAACGACAAAAGAGTTTTGCTGATCATACTAGAAACGATGTCTCCTATCATGAATGGCTGTCCGCACAGTGAATACTTTGTCAGTTAATAAAGATCTCATTTTCACGTCCAAAACAAGTGTCTCACTAAGTGAACACTTTGTCATGTTGCATTGCCTAACATAATTACTTTTAAAGATGTTCGAGCAATGTAGGTTTCTGTGAACTTAAAAAGTTATTTTTACCATATATCATTGTGTTCAGATTACATTTGATATAAACGATCTTGTGTAACTGCATTTCTGAAATTATCTAGGTAGCAAAAGTGTTTTGAAAGTGAAAATAACTATTAAAGACTTCAAACAGGAGACATATTAACGACAAAAGGGTTTTGCTGATCATACTAGAAACGATGTTTCCGAGTGATTTCTGTCATGAATGGTTGTCCGCACAGTGAATACTTTGTAAGTTAATAAAGATCGTTATTTTCACGTCCAAAAAGAAGTGTCTCACTAAGTGAACACTTTGTCTTATGTTGCATTGCCAAACATTACTGAAATTACTTTTAAAGATGATCGAGCAATGCAGGTTTCTTTGAACGTAAAAAGTTATTTTAACCATATAACATTGTACATTTGATATATAATGATTGTGTGTAACTGCATTTCTGAAATTATCTAGGTAGCAAAAGTGTTTTGAAAGTGAAAATAACTATTAAAGACTTCAAACAGGAGACATATTAATTACAAAAGAGTTTTGCTGCTCATACTAGAAACGATGTTTCCGAGTGATTTCTATCATGAATGGCTGTCCTCACAGTGAATACTTTGTCAGTTAATAAATATCGTCATTTTCACGTACAAAAAAGGTGTCTCACTAAGTGAACACTTTCTCTGACTTTGCATTGCCTATCATTACTGAAATTACGTTTAAAGATGTTCGAGCAATGTAGGTTTCTTTGAACGTAAAAAGTTATTTTTACCATTTAACATTGTGTTCAGTGTACATTTGATATAAACGATGTTGTGGAACTGCATTTCTGAAATTATCTAGGTAGCAAAAGTGTTTTGAAAGTGAAAATAACTATTAAAGACTTCAAACAGGAGACATATTATTTACAAAAGAGTTTTGCTGCTCATACTAGAAACGATGTTTCCGAGTGATTTCTATCATGAATGGCTGTCCTCACAGTGAACACTTTGTCAGTTAATAAAGATCGTCATTTTCACGTACAAAAAAATGTGCTCACTAAGTGAACACTTTCTCTGATTTTGCATTGCCTATCATTACTGAAATTACTTTTAAAGATGTTCGAGCAATGTAGGTTTCTTTGAACGTAAAAAGTTATTTTTACCATTTAACATTGTGTTCAGTGTACATTTGATATAAACGATGTTGTGGAACTGCATTTCTGAAATTATCTAGGTAGCAAAAGTGTTTTGTAAGTGAAAATTTAAAGACTTCAAAAAGGAGACATATTAACGACAAAAGAGTTTTGCTGATCATCCTAGAAACGATGTTTCCGATTGATTTCTATCATGAATGGCTTCCGCACAGTGAATACTTTGTCAGTTAATAAAGATCTCTTTTCACGTCCAAAAACAAGTGTCTCACTAAGTGAACACTTTGTCTTATGTTGCATTGCCTAACATTACAAATTACTTTAAAGATGTTCGAGCAATGTAGGTTTCTTTGAACGTAAAAGTTATTTTTACCATATAACATTGTGTTCAGAGTACATTTGATATAAACGATTTGTGGAACTGCATTTCTGAAATTATCTAGGTAGCAAAAGTGTTTTGAAAGTGAAAATAACTATTAAAGACTTCAAACAGGAGACATATTAACGACAAAAGAGTTTTGCTGATCATACTAGAAACGATGTTTCAGTGATTTCTATCATGAATGGCTGTCCGCACAGTGAATACTTTTGTCAGTTAATAAAGATCTTCATTTTCACGTACAAAAAAGTGTCTCACTAAGTAAACACTTTCTCTGATTTTGCATTGCCTATCATTTTTGAAATTACTTTTAAAGATGTTCGAGCAATGTAGGTTTCCTTGAATGTTAAAATGGATATTTACTAAACACCTTTGGATTCAGATTACATTTGATATAAACGATGTTGTGAAACTGCATTTCTGAAATGGAAGTACCTAGGTATCAAAAGTGTTTTGTAAGTGAAAATTTCTATTGTAGACTTCAAGCAAGTCATATTATTTACAAAAGAGTTTTGCTGATCATACTAGAAACGATGTTTCCGAGTGATTTCTATCATGAATGGCTGTCCTCACAGTGAATACTTTGTCAGTTAATAAATATCGTCATTTTCACGTACAAAAAAAGTGTCTCACTAAGTGAACACTTTCTCTGACTTTGCATTGCCTAACACTACTGAAATTACTTTTAATGATGTTCGAGCGATGTAGGTTTTTTTTGAACGTTAAAAGGGATATTTACTATACACCTTTGGATTCAAATGACATTTGATATAAACGATGTTGTGGAATTGCATTTCTGAATTGAAGTACCTAGGTAGCAAAAGTGTTTTGTAAGTGAAAATAACTGTTGTAGACTTCAAGCAAGAGTCATATTAACAACAAAAAAGTTTTGCTGATCATACTAGAAACGATGTTTCCGAGTGATTTCTATCATGAATGGCTGTCCTCACAGTGAATACTTTGTCAGTTAATAAAGATCTTCATTTTCACGTACAAAAAAAAGTGTCTCACTAAGTGAACACTTTCTCTGACTTTGCATTGCCTATCATTACTGAAATTACTTTTAAAGATGTTCGAGCATGTAGGTTTCCTTGAATGTTAAAAAGGATATTTACTAAACACCTTTGGATTCAGATTACATTTGTTTAAAAACGATGTTGTGGAACTGCATTTCTGAAATGAAGAACCTAGGTAGCAAATGTGTTTTGTAAGTAAAAATATCTATTGTAGACTTTAAGCAAGAGTCATATTAACGACAAAAGAGTTTTGCTTATCATCCTAAAAACGATGTTTCCGAGTGATTTCTATCATGAATGGCTGTCCGCACAGTGAATACTTTGTCAGTTAATAAAGATCGTCATTTTCACGTCCAAAAACAAGTGTCTCACTAAGTGAACACTTTCTCTTATTTGCATTGCCTAACATTACTGAAATTACTTTTAAAGATGTTCGAGCAATGTAGGTTTCTTTGAACGTAAAAAGTTATTTTTACCATTTAACATTGTGTTCAGTGTACATTTGATATAAACGATGTTGTGGAACTGCATTTCTGAAATTATCTAGGTAGAAAAAGTGTTTTGTAAGTGAAAATAACTATTAATGACTTCAAAAAGGAGACATATTAACGACAGAAGAATTTTGCTGATCATACTACAAACGATATTTCCGAGTGATTTCTGTAATGAATGGCTGTCCGCCCAGTGAATACTTTGTGAGTTAATAAAGATCGTCATTTTCACGTCCAAAAAAAGTGTCTCACTAAGTTAACCTTTGTCTTTTTGCATTGCCTAACATTACTGAAATTACTTTTAAAGATGTTCGAGCAATGTAGGTTTCTTTGAACGTTAAAAGTTTTTTACCATATAACATTGTTCAGATTACATTTGATATAAACGATGTTGTGTAACTGCATTTCTGAAATTATCTAGGTAGCAAAAGTGTTTTGAAAGTGAAAATAACTATTAAAGACTTCAAACAGGAGACATATTAACGACAAAAGAGTTTTGCTGATCATACTAGAAACGATGTTTCCGAGTATTTTCTATCATGAATGGCTGTCCGCACAGTGAATACTTTGTCAGTTAATAAAGATCGTCATTTTCACGTCCAAAAAAAAGTGTCTCACTAAGTGAACACTTTGTCTTATGTTGCATTGCCTAACATAATTACTTTTAAAGATGTTCGAGCAATGTAGGTTTCTTTGAACCTAAAAAGTTATTTTTACCATAACATTTGTTCAGTGTACATTTGATATAAACGATGTTGTGGAACTGCATTTCTGAAATTATCTAGGTAGCAAAAGTGTTTTGAAAGTGAAAATAACTATTAAAGACTTCAAACAGGAGACATATTAACGACAAAAAGAGTTTTGCTGATCATACTAGAAACGATGTTTCCGAGTGATTTCTATCATGAATGGCTGTCCGCACAGTGAATACTTTTGTCAGTTAATAAAGATCTTCATTTTCACGTACAAAAAAAGTGTCTCACTAAGTAAACACTTTCTCTGATTTTGCATTGCCTATCATTACTGAAATTACTTTTAAAGATGTTCGAGCAATGTAGGTTTCCTTGAATGTTAAAATTTATATTTACTAAACACCTTTGTGATTCAGATTACATTTGATATAAACGATGTTGTGAAACTGCATTTCTGAAATGGAGTACCTAGGTAGCAAAAGTGTTTTGTAAGTGAAAATATCTATTGTAGACTTCAAGCAGAGTCATATTATTTACAAAAGAGTTTTGCTGATCATACTAGAAACGATGTTTCCGAGTGATTTCTATCATGAATGGCTGTCCGCACAGTGCATACTTTGTCAGTTAATAAAGATCGTCATTTTCACGTCCAAAAACAATTGTCTCACTAACTGAACACTTTGTCTTATGTTGCATTGCCTAACATTACTGAAATTACTTTTAAAGATGTTCGAGCAATGTAGGTTTCTTTGAATGTTAAAAAGTTATTTTACCATATAACATTGTTCAGTTTACATTTGATATAAACGATTGTGTGGAACTGCATTTCTGAAATTATCTAGGTAGCAAAAGTGTTTTGAAAGTGAAAATAACTATTAAAGACTTCAAACAGGAGACATATTAACGACAAAAGAGTTTTGCTGATCATACTAGAAACGATGTTTCCGAGTGATTTCTATCATGAATGGCTGTCCGCACAGTGAATACTTTGTCAGTTAATAAAGATCGTCATTTTCACGTACAAAAAGAAGTGTCTCACTAAGTGAACACTTTCTCTGATTTTGCATTGCCTATCATTACTGAAATTACTTTTAAAGATGTTCGAGCAATGTAGGTTTCTTTGAACTTAAAAAGTTATTTTTACCATATAACATTGTGTTCAGTGTACATTTGATATAAACGATGTTGTGGAACTGCATTTCTGAAATTATCTAGGTAGCAAAAGTGTTTTGTAAGTGAAAATAACTATTAAAGACTTCAAGCAAGTCATATTATTTACAAAAGAGTTTTGCTGATCATACTAGAAACGATGTTTCCGAGTGATTTCTATCATGAATAGCTGTCCGCACAGTGCATACTTTGTCAGTTAGTAAAGATCGTCATTTTCACGTACAAAAAAAGTGTCTCACTAAGTGAACACTTTCTCTTATTTTGCATTGCCTATCATTACTGAAATTACTTTTAAAGATGTTCGAGCAATGTAGGTTTCTTTGAACGTTAAAAGTTATTTTTACCATTTAACATTGTGTTCAGTGTACATTTGATATAAACGATGTTGTGGAACTGCATTTCTGAAATTATCTAGGTAGCAAAAGTGTTTTGTAAGTGAAAATAACTATTAAAGACTTCAAACAGGAGACATATTAACGACAAAAGAGTTTTGCTGATCATACTAGAAACGATGTCTCCGATTGATTTCTATAATGAATGGCTGTCCGCACAGTGAATACTTTGTCAGTTAATAAAGATCTCATTTTCACGTCCAAAACAAGTGTCTCACTAAGTGAACACTTTGTCTTATGTTGCATTGCCTAACATAATTACTTTTAAAGATGTTCGAGCAATGTAGGTTTCTTTGAACGTAAAAAGTTATTTTTACCATATATCATTGTGTTCAGTGTACATTTGATATAAACGATGTTGTGGAACTGCATTTCTGAAATTATCTAGGTAGCAAAAGTGTTTTGAAAGTGAAAATAACTATTAAAGACTTCAAAAAGGAGACATATTAACGACAAAAGAGTTTTGCTGATCATACTAGAAACGATGTTTCCGAGTGATTTCTATCATGAATGGCTGTCCGCACAGTGAATACTTTTGTCAGTTAGTAAAGATCTTCATTTTCACGTACAAAAAAGTGTCTCACTAAGTAAACACTTTCTCTGATTTTGCATTGCCTATCATTTTTGAAATTACTTTTAAAGATGTTCGAGCAATGTAGGTTTCCTTGAATGTTAAAATGGATATTTACTAAACACCTTTGGATTCAGATTACATTTGATATAAACGATGTTGTGAAACTGCATTTCTGAAATGGAAGTACCTAGGTATCAAAAGTGGTTTATAAGTGAAAATTTCTATTGTAGACTTCAAGCAAGTCATATTATTTACAAAAGAGTTTTGCTGATCATACTAGAAACGATGTTTCCGAGTGATTTCTATCATGAATGGCTGTCCTCACAGTGAATACTTTGTCAGTTAATAAATATCGTCATTTTCACGTACAAAAAAGGTGTCTCACTAAGTGAACACTTTCTCTGACTTTGCATTGCCTAACACTACTGAAATTACTTTTAATGATGTTCGAGCGATGTAGGGTTTTTTTTGAACGTTAAAAGGGATATTTACTATACACCTTTGGATTCAAATTACATTTGATATAAACGATGATGTGGAATTGCATTTCTGAATTGGAAGTACCTAGGTAGCAAAAGTGGTTTGTAAGGGAAAATAACTGTTGTAGACTTCAAGCAAGAGTCATAATAACAACAAAAAAAGTTTTGCTGATCATACTAGAAACGATGTTTCCGAGTGATTTCTATCATGAATGGCTGTCCTCACAGTGAATACTTTGTCAGTTAATAAAGATCTTCATTTTCACGTACAAAAAAAAGTGTCTCACTAAGTGAACACTTTCTCTGACTTTGCATTGCCTAACATTACTGAAATTACTTTTAAAGATGTTCGAGCAATGTAGGGTTTTCTTTGAACGTTAAAAGGGATATTTACTATACACCTTTGGATTCAGATTACATTTGTTAAAAACGATGTTGTGGAACTGCATTTCTGAATTGGAAGTACCTAGGTAGCAAAAGTGGTTTGTAAGGGAAAATAACTGTTGTAGACTTCAAGCAAGAGTCATAATAACAACAAAAAAAGTTTTGCTGATCATACTAGAAACGATGTTTCCGAGTGATTTCTATCATGAATGGCTGTCCTCACAGTGAACACTTTGTCAGTTAATAAAGATCGTCATTTTCACGTACAAAAAAATGTGCTCACTAAATGAACACTTTCTCTGATTTTGCATCGCCTATCATTACTGAAATTACTTTTAAAGATGTTCGAGCAATGTAGGTTTCTTTGAACGTAAAAAGTTATTTTTACCATTTAACATTGTGTTCAGTGTACATTTGATATAAACGATGTTGTGGAACTGCATTTCTGAAATTATCTAGGTAGAAAAAAGTGTTTTGTAAGTGAAAATGACTTCAAAAAGGAGACATATTAACGACAAAAGAGTTTTGCTGATCATCCTAGAAACGATGTTTCCGATTGATTTCTGTAATGAATGGCTTCCGCACAGTGAACACTTTGTCAGTTAATAAAGATCGTCATTTTCACGTCCAAAAACAAGTGTCTCACTAAGTTAACACTTTGTCTTATGTTGCATTGCCTAACATAATTACTTTTAAAGATGTTCGAGCAATGTAGGTTTCTTTGAACGTAAAAAGTTTTTTTTACCATATAACATTGTGTTCAGATTACATTTGATATAAACGATCTTGTGTAACTGCATTTCTGAAATTATCTAGGTAGCAAAAGTGTTTTGAAAGTGAAAATAACTATTAAAGACTTCAAACAGGAGACATATTAACGACAAAAGAGTTTTGCTGATCATACTAGAAACGATGTCTCCTATCATGAATGGCTGTCCGCACAGTGAATACTTTGTCAGTTAATAAAGATCTCATTTTCACGTCCAAAACAAGTGTCTCACTAAGTGAACACTTTGTCTTATGTTGCATTGCCTAACATAATTACTTTTAAAGATGTTCGAGCAATGTAGGTTTCTTTGAACTTAAAAAGTTATTTTTACCATATATCATTGTGTTCAGTGTACATTTGATATAAACGATGTTGTGGAACTGCATTTCTGAAATTATCTAGGTAGCAAAAGTGTTTTGAAAGTGAAAATAACTATTAAAGACTTCAAACAGGAGACATATTAACGACAAAAGAGTTTTGCTGATCATACTAGAAACGATGTTTCCGAGTGATTTCTATCATGAATGGCTGTCCGCACAGTGAATACTTTTGTCAGTTAGTAAAGATCTTCATTTTCACGTACAAAAAGGAGTCTCACTAAGTAAACACTTTCTCTGATTTTGCATTGCCTATCATTTTTGAAATTACTTTTAAAGATGTTCGAGCAATGTAGGTTTCCTTGAATGTTAAAATGGATATTTGCTAAACACCTTTGGATTCCGATTACATTTGATATAAACGATGTTGTGAAACTGCATTACTGAAATGGAAGTACCTAGGTATCAAAAGTGGTTTATAAGTGAAAATTTCTATTGTAGACTTCAAGCAAGTCATATTATTTACAAAAGAGTTTTGCTGATCATACTAGAAACGATGTTTCCGAGTGATTTCTATCATGAATGGCTGTCCTCACAGTGAATACTTTGTCAGTTAATAAATATCGTCATTTTCACGTACAAAAAAGGTGTCTCACTAAGTGAACACTTTCTCTGACTTTGCATTGCCTAACACTACTGAAATTACTTTTAATGATGTTCGAGCGATGTAGGTTTCTTTGAACGTAAAAAGTTATTTTAACCATATAACATTGTGTTCAGTGTACATTTGATATAAATGATTTGTGGAACTGCATTTTGAAATTATCTAGGTAGCAAAAGTGTTTTGAAAGTGAAAATAACTATTAAAGACTTCAAACAGGAGACATATTATTTACAAAAGAGTTTTGCTGCTCATACTAGAAACGATGTTTCCGAGTGATTTCTATCATGAATGGCTGTCCTCACAGTGAACACTTTGTCAGTTAATAAAGATCGTCATTTTCACGTACAAAAAAGGTGTGCTCACTAAATGAACACTTTCTCTGATTTTGCATTGCCTATCATTACTGAAATTACTTTTAAAGATGTTCGAGCAATGTAGGTTTCTTTGAACGTAAAAAGTTATTTTTACCATTTAACATTGTGTTCAGTGTACATTTGATATAAACGATGTTGTGGAACTGCATTTCTGAAATTATCTAGGTAGCAAAAGTGTTTTGAAAGTGAAAATAACTATTAAAGACTTCAAACAGGAGACATATTATTTACAAAAGAGTTTTGCTGCTCATACTAGAAACGATGTTTCCGAGTGATTTCTATCATGAATGGCTGTCCTCACAGTGAACACTTTGTCAGTTAATAAAGATCGTCATTTTCACGTCCAAAAAAAGTGCTCACTAAATGAACACTTTCTCTATTTTGCATTGCCTAACATTACTGAAATTACTTTTAAAGATGTTCGAGCAATGTAGGTTTCTTTGAACGTTAAAAGTTATTTTTACCTTTAACATTGTGTTCAGTGTACATTTGATATAAACGATGTTGTGGAACTGCATTTCTGAAATTATCTAGGTAGCAAAAGTGTTTTGAAAGTGAAAATAACTATTAAAGACTTCAAACAGGAGACATATTATTTACAAAAGAGTTTTGCTGCTCATACTAGAAACGATGTTTCCGAGTGATTTCTATCATGAATGGCTGTCCTCACAGTGAACACTTTGTCAGTTAATAAAGATCGTCATTTTCACGTACAAAAAAATGTGCTCACTAAATGAACACTTTCTCTGATTTTGCATTGCCTATCATTACTGAAATTACTTTTAAAGATGTTCGAGCAATGTAGGTTTCCTTGAATGTTAAAATGGATATTTACTAAACACCTTTGGATTCCGATTACATTTGATATAAACGATGTTGTGAAACTGCATTTCTGAAATGGAAGTACCTAGGTATCAAAAGTGGTTTATAAGTGAAAATTTCTATTGTAGACTTCAAGCGTCATATTATTTACAAAAGAGTTTTGCTGATCATACTAGAAACGATGTTTCCGAGTGATTTCTATCATGAATGGCTGTCCTCACAGTGAATACTTTGTCAGTTAATAAATATCGTCATTTTCACGTACAAAAAAGGTGTCTCACTAAGTGAACACTTTCTCTGACTTTGCATTGCCTAACACTACTGAAATTACTTTTAATGATGTTCGAGCGATGTAGGGTTTTTTTGAACGTTAAAAGGGATATTTACTATACACCTTTGGATTCAAATGACATTTGATATAAACGATGATGTGGAATTGCATTTCTGAATTGGAAGTACCTAGGTAGCAAAAGTGGTTTGTAAGTGAAAATAACTGTTGTAGACTTCAAGCAAGAGTCATAATAACAACAAAAAAGTTTTGCTGATCATACTAGAAACGATGTTTCCGAGTGATTTCTATCATGAATGGCTGTCCTCACAGTGAATACTTTGTCAGTTAATAAAGATCTTCATTTTCACGTACAAAAAGAAGTGTCTCACTAAGTGACCACTTTCTCTGACTTTGCATTGCCTATCATTACTGAAATTACTTTTAAAGATGTTCGAGCAATGCAGGTTTCCTTGAATGTTAAAAAGGATATTTACTAAACACCTTTGCATTCAGATTACATTTGTTTAAAACGATGTTGTGAAACTGCATTTCTGAAATAAAGAATCTACGTAGCAAGTGTTTTATGTAAGTAAAAATATGTATTGTAGACTTTAAGCAAGAGTGATATTAACGACAAAAGAGTTTTGCTTATCATCCTAAAAACGATGTTTCAGAGTGATTTCTATCATGAATGGCTGTCCGCACAGTGAATACTTTGTCAGTTAATAAAGATCGTTATTTTCACGTCCAAAAACAAGTGTCTCACTAAGTTAACACTTTCTCTTATGTTGCATTGCCTAACATTGCTGAAATTACTTTTAAAGATGTTCGAGCAATGTAGGTTTCTTTGAACGTAAAAAGTTATTTTAACCATATAACATTGTGTTCAGTGTACATTTGATATATAATGATTGTGTGGAACTGCATTTCTGAAATTATCTAGGTAGCAAAAGTGTTTTGAAAGTGAAAATAACTATTAAAGACTTCAAACAGGAGACATATTATTTACAAAAGAGTTTTGCTGCTCATACTAGAAACGATGTTTCCGAGTGATTTCTATCATGAATGGCTGTCCTCACAGTGAACACTTTGTCAGTTAATAAAGATCGTCATTTTCACGTACAAAAAAATGTGCTCACTAAATGAACACTTTCTCTGATTTTGCATTGCCTATCATTACTGAAATTACTTTTAAAGATGTTCGAGCAATGTAGGTTTCTTTGAACGTAAAAAGTTATTTTTACCATTTAACATTGTGTTCAGTGTACATTTGATATAAACGATGTTGTGGAACTGCATTTCTGAAATTATCTAGGTAGCAAAAGTGTTTTGAAAGTGAAAATAACTATTAAAGACTTCAAACAGGAGACATATTATTTACAAAAGAGTTTTGCTGCTCATACTAGAAACGATGTTTCCGAGTGATTTCTATCATGAATGGCTGTCCTCACAGTGAACACTTTGTCAGTTAATAAAGATCGTCATTTTCACGTACAAAAAAAATGTGCTCACTAAATGAACACTTTCTCTGATTTTGCATTGCCTATCATTACTGAAATTACTTTTAAAGATGTTCGAGCAATGTAGGTTTCTTTGAACGTAAAAAGTTATTTTTACCATTTAACATTGTGTTCAGTGTACATTTGATATAAACGATGTTGTGGAACTGCATTTCTGAAATTATCTAGGTAGCAAAAGTGTTTTGTAAGTGAAAATGACTTCAAAAAGGAGACATATTAACGACAAAAGAGTTTTGCTGATCATCCTAGAAACGATGTTTCCGATTGATTTCTGTAATGAATGGCTTCCGCACAGTGAACACTTTGTCAGTTAATAAAGATCGTCATTTTCACGTCCAAAAACAAGTGTCTCACTAAGTTAACACTTTGTCTTATGTTGCATTGCCTAACATAATTACTTTTAAAGATGTTCGAGCAATGTAGGTTTCTTTGAACGTAAAAAGTTTTTTTTACCATATAACATTGTGTTCAGATTACATTTGATATAAACGATCTTGTGTAACTGCATTTCTGAAATTATCTAGGTAGCAAAAGTGTTTTGAAAGTGAAAATAACTATTAAAGACTTCAAACAGGAGACATATTAACGACAAAAGAGTTTTGCTGATCATACTAGAAACGATGTCTCCTATCATGAATGGCTGTCCGCACAGTGAATACTTTGTCAGTTAATAAAGATCGTCATTTTCACGTCCAAAACAAGTGTCTCACTAAGTAAACACTTTCTCTGATTTTGCATTGCCTATCATTTTTGAAATTACTTTTAAAGATGTTCGAGCAATGTAGGTTTCCTTGAATGTTAAAATGGATATTTACTAAACACCTTTGGATTCCGATTACATTTGATATAAACGATGTTGTGAAACTGCATTTCTGAAATGGAAGTACCTAGGTATCAAAAGTGGTTTATAAGTGAAAATTTCTATTGTAGACTTCAAGCAAGTCATATTATTTACAAAAGAGTTTTGCTGATCATACTAGAAACGATGTTTCCGAGTGATTTCTATCATGAATGGCTGTCCTCACAGTGAATACTTTGTCAGTTAATAAATATCGTCATTTTCACGTACAAAAAAGGTGTCTCACTAAGTGAACACTTTCTCTGACTTTGCATTGCCTAACACTACTGAAATTACTTTTAATGATGTTCGAGCGATGTAGGGTTTTTTTTGAACGTTAAAAGGGATATTTACTATACACCTTTGGATTCAAATGACATTTGATATAAACGATGATGTGGAATTGCATTTCTGAATTGGAAGTACCTAGGTAGCAAAAGTGGTTTGTAAGTGAAAATAACTGTTGTAGACTTCAAGCAAGAGTCATAATAACAACAAAAAAGTTTTGCTGATCATACTAGAAACGATGTTTCCGAGTGATTTCTATCATGAATGGCTGTCCTCACAGTGAATACTTTGTCAGTTAATAAAGATCTTCATTTTCACGTACAAAAAGAAGTGTCTCACTAAGTGACCACTTTCTCTGACTTTGCATTGCCTATCATTACTGAAATTACTTTTAAAGATGTTCGAGCAATGCAGGTTTCCTTGAATGTTAAAAAGGATATTTACTAAACACCTTTGCATTCAGATTACATTTGTTTAAAACGATGTTGTGAAACTGCATTTCTGAAATAAAGAATCTACGTAGCAATGTTTTATGTAAGTAAAAATATGTATTGTAGACTTTAAGCAAGAGTGATATTAACGACAAAAGAGTTTTGCTTATCATCCTAAAAACGATGTTTCAGAGTGATTTCTATCATGAATGGCTGTCCGCACAGTGAATACTTTGTCAGTTAATCAAGATCGTCATTTTCACGTCCAAAAACAAGTGTCTCACTAAGTTAACACTTTCTCTTATGTTGCATTGCCTAACATTGCTGAAATTACTTTTAAAGATGTTCGAGCAATGTAGGTTTCTTTGAACGTAAAAAGTTATTTTAACCATATAACATTGTGTTCAGTGTACATTTGATATATAATGATTGTGTGGAACTGCATTTCTGAAATTATCTAGGTAGCAAAAGTGTTTTGTAAGTGAAAATGACTTCAAAAAGGAGACATATTAACGACAAAAGAGTTTTGCTGATCATCCTAGAAACGATGTTTCCGAGTGATTTCTGTAATGAATGGCTTCCGCACAGTGAACACTTTGTCAGTTAATAAAGATCGTCATTTTCACGTCCAAAAACAAGTGTCTCACTAAGTTAACACTTTGTCTTATGTTGCATTGCCTAACATTACTGAAATTACTTTTAAAGATGTTCGAGCAATGTAGGTTTCTTTGAACGTTAAAAGGATATTTACTAAACACCTTTGGATTCAAATTACATTTGCTATAAACGATGATGTGGAACTGCATTTCTGAAATTAACATCTAGGTAGTAAAAAGTGTTTTTAAGTGAAAATAACTATTAAAGACTTCAAACAAGAGTCATATTAACAACAAAAAAGTTTTGTTGATTATACTAGAAACGAGTTTCCGAGTGATTTCTATCATGAATGGCTGTCCGCACAGTGAATACTTTTGTAAGTTAATAAAGATCTTCATTTTCACGTACAAAAAGAAGTGTCTCACTAAGTAAACACTTTCTCTGATTTTGCATTGCCTATCATTACTGAAATTACTTTTAAAGATGTTCGAGCAATGCAGGTTTCTTTTAATGTTAAAAGTTATTTTAACCATATAACATTGTACATTTGATATATAATGATTGTGTGGAACTGCATTTCTGAAATTATCTAGGTAGCAAAAGTGTTTTGTAAGTGAAAATAACTATTAAAGACTTCAAACAGGAGACATATTATCGACAAAAGAGTTTTGCTGATCATACTAGAAACGATGTTTCCGAGTGATTTCTATCATGAATGGCTGTCCGCACAGTGAATACTTTGCCAGTTAATAAAGATCGTCATTTTCACGTCCAAAAACAAAGTCTCACTAAGTGAACACTTTCTCTTATGTTGCATTGCCTAACATTACTGAAATTACTTTTAAAGATGTTCGAGCAATGTAGGTTTCTTTGAACGTTAAAAAGTTATTTTAACCATATAACATTGTGTTCAGTGTACATTTGATATATAATGATTGTGTGGAACTGCATTTCTGAAATTATCTAGGTAGCAAAAGTGTTTTGTAAGTGAAAATGACTTCAAAAAGGAGACATATTAACGACAAAAGAGTTTTGCTGATCATCCTAGAAACGATGTTTCAGAGTGATTTCTATCATGAATGGCTGTCCGCACAGTGAATACTTTGTCAGTTAATAAAGATCGTCATTTTCACGTCCAAAAACAAGTGTCTCACTAAGTTAACACTTTCTCTTATGTTGCATTGCCTAACATTGCTGAAATTACTTTTAAAGATGTTCGAGCAATGTAGGTTTCTTTGAACGTAAAAAGTTATTTTAACCATATAACATTGTGTTCAGTGTACATTTGATATATAATGATTGTGTGGAACTGCATTTCTGAAATTATCTAGGTAGCAAAAGTGTTTTGAAAGTGAAAATAACTATTAAAGACTTCAAACAGGAGACATATTATTTACAAAAGAGTTTTGCTGCTCATACTAGAAACGATGTTTCCAGTGATTTCTATCATGAATGGCTGTCCTCACAGTGAACACTTTGTCAGTTAATAAAGATCGTCATTTTCACGTACAAAAAAATGTGCTCACTAAATGAACACTTTCTCTGATTTTGCATTGCCTATCATTACTGAAATTACTTTTAAAGATGTTCGAGCAATGTAGGTTTCTTTGAACGTAAAAAGTTATTTTTACCATTTAACATTGTGTTCAGTGTACATTTGATATAAACGATGTTGTGGAACTGCATTTCTGAAATTATCTAGGTAGCAAAAGTGTTTTGAAAGTGAAAATAACTATTAAAGACTTCAAACAGGAGACATATTATTTACAAAAGAGTTTTGCTGCTCATACTAGAAACGATGTTTCCGAGTGATTTCTATCATGAATGGCTGTCCTCACAGTGAACACTTTGTCAGTTAATAAAGATCGTCATTTTCACGTACAAAAAAATGTGCTCACTAAATGAACACTTTCTCTGATTTTGCATTGCCTATCATTACTGAAATTACTTTTAAAGATGTTCGAGCAATGTAGGTTTCTTTGAACGTAAAAAGTTATTTTTACCATTTAACATTGTGTTCAGTGTACATTTGATATAAACGATGTTGTGGAACTGCATTTCTGAAATTATCTAGGTAGCAAAAGTGTTTTGTAAGTGAAAATAAGACTTCAAAAAGGAGACATATTAACGACAAAAGAGTTTTGCTGATCATCCTAGAAACGATGTTTCCGATTGATTTCTGTAATGAATGGCTTCCGCACAGTGAACACTTTGTCAGTTAATAAAGATCGTCATTTTCACGTCCAAAAACAAGTGTCTCACTAAGTTAACACTTTGTCTTATGTTGCATTGCCTAACATAATTACTTTTAAAGATGTTCGAGCAATGTAGGTTTCTTTGAACGTAAAAAGTTATTTTTACCATATAACATTGTGTTCAGATTACATTTGATATAAACGATCTTGTGTAACTGCATTTCTGAAATTATCTAGGTAGCAAAAGTGTTTTGAAAGTGAAAATAACTATTAAAGACTTCAAACAGGAGACATATTAACGACAAAAGAGTTTTGCTGATCATACTAGAAACGATGTCTCCTATCATGAATGGCTGTCCGCACAGTGAATACTTTGTCAGTTAATAAAGATCTCATTTTCACGTCCAAAACAAGTGTCTCACTAAGTAAACACTTTCTCTGATTTTGCATTGCCTATCATTTTTGAAATTACTTTTAAAGATGTTCGAGCAATGTAGGTTTCCTTGAATGTTAAAATGGATATTTACTAAACACCTTTGGATTCAGATTACATTTGATATAAACGATGTTGTGAAACTGCATTTCTGAAATGGAAGTACCTAGGTATCAAAAGTGGTTTATAAGTGAAAATTTCTATTGTAGACTTCAAGCAAGTCATATTATTTACAAAAGAGTTTTGCTGATCATACTAGAAACGATGTTTCCGAGTGATTTCTATCATGAATGGCTGTCCTCACAGTGAATACTTTGTCAGTTAATAAATATCGTCATTTTCACGTACAAAAAAGGTGTCTCACTAAGTGAACACTTTCTCTGACTTTGCATTGCCTAACACTACTGAAATTACTTTTAATGATGTTCGAGCGATGTAGGGTTTTTTTG
This sequence comes from Chromobotia macracanthus, assembly GCA_036877525.1. Lineage (NCBI taxonomy): Eukaryota > Metazoa > Chordata > Actinopteri > Cypriniformes > Botiidae > Chromobotia > Chromobotia macracanthus. The sequence continues at coordinate 9,070,488 of JAZGTH010000013.1, forward strand.
AACGTTAAAAGGGATATTTACTATACACCTTTGGATTCAAATGACATTTGATATAAACGATGATGTGGAATTGCATTTCTGAATTGGAAGTACCTAGGTAGCAAAAGTGGTTTGTAAGTGAAAATAACTGTTGTAGACTTCAAGCAAGAGTCATAATAACAACAAAAAAGTTTTGCTGATCATACTAGAAACGATGTTTCCGAGTGATTTCTATCATGAATGGCTGTCCTCACAGTGAATACTTTGTCAGTTAATAAAGATCTTCATTTTCACGTACAAAAAGAAGTGTCTCACTAAGTGACCACTTTCTCTGACTTTGCATTGCCTATCATTACTGAAATTACTTTTAAAGATGTTCGAGCAATGCAGGTTTCCTTGAATGTTAAAAAGGATATTTACTAAACACCTTTGCATTCAGATTACATTTGTTTAAAACGATGTTGTGAAACTGCATTTCTGAAATAAAGAATCTACGTAGCAATGTTTTATGTAAGTAAAAATATGTATTGTAGACTTTAAGCAAGAGTGATATTAACGACAAAAGAGTTTTGCTTATCATCCTAAAAACGATGTTTCAGAGTGATTTCTATCATGAATGGCTGACCGCACAGTGAATACTTTGTCAGTTAATCAAGATCGTCATTTTCACGTCCAAAAACAAGTGTCTCACTAAGTTAACACTTTCTCTTATGTTGCATTGCCTAACATTGCTGAAATTACTTTTAAAGATGTTCGAGCAATGTAGGTTTCTTTGAACGTAAAAAGTTATTTTAACCATATAACATTGTGTTCAGTGTACATTTGATATATAATGATTGTGTGGAACTGCATTTCTGAAATTATCTAGGTAGCAAAAAGTGTTTTGTAAGTGAAAATGACTTCAAAAAGGAGACATATTAACGACAAAAGAGTTTTGCTGATCATCCTAGAAACGATGTTTCCGATTGATTTCTGTAATGAATGGCTTCCGCACAGTGAACACTTTGTCAGTTAATAAAGATCGTCATTTTCACGTCCAAAAACAAGTGTCTCACTAAGTTAACACTTTGTCTTATGTTGCATTGCCTAACATAATTACATTTAAAGATGTTCGAGCAATGTAGGTTTCTTTGAACGTTAAAAGGGATATTTACTAAACACCTTTGGATTCAAATTACATTTGCTATAAACGATGATGTGGAACTGCATTTCTGAAATTAAGCATCTAGGTAGTAAAAAGTGTTTTTTAAGTGAAAATAACTATTAAAGACTTCAAACAAGAGTCATAATAACAACAAAAAAGTTTTGTTGATTATACTAGAAACGGTTTCCGAGTGATTTCTATCATGAATGGCTGTCCGCACAGTGAATATTTTTGTAAGTTAATAAAGATCATTTTCACGTACAAAAAGAAGTGTCTCACTAAGTAAACACTTTCTCTGATTTTGCATTGCCTATCATTACTGAAATTACTTTAAAGATGTTCGAGCAATGCAAGTTTCTTTTAATGTTAAAAGTTATTTTAACCATATAACATTGTACATTTGATATATAATGATTGTGTGGAACTGCATTTCTGAAATTATCTATGTAGCAAAAGTGTTTTGTAAGTGAAAATAACTATTAAAGACTTCAAACAGGAGACATATTATCGACAAAAGAGTTTTGCTGATCATACTAGAAACGATGTTTTCCGAGTGATTTCTATCATGAATGGCTGTCCGCACAGTGAATACTTTGCCAGTTAATAAAGATCGTCATTTTCACGTCCAAAAACAAGTCTCACTAAGTGAACACTTTCTCTTATGTTGCATTGCCTAACATTGCTGAAATTACTTTTAAAGATGTTCGAGCAATGTAGGTTTCTTTGAACGTAAAAAGTTATTTTAACCATATAACATTGTGTTCAGTGTACATTTGATATATAATGATTGTGTGGAACTGCATTTCTGAAATTATCTAGGTAGCAAAAGTGTTTTGTATGTGAAAATGACTTCAAAAAGGAGACATATTAACGACAAAAGAGTTTTGCTGATCATCCTAGAAACGATGTTTCCGATTGATTTCTGTAATGAATGGCTTCCGCACAGTGAACACTTTGTCAGTTAATAAAGATCGTCATTTTCACGTCCAAAAACAAGTGTCTCACTAAGTTAACACTTTGTCTTATGTTGCATTGCCTAACATAATTACTTTTAAAGATGTTCGAGCAATGTAGGTTTCTTTGAACGTAAAAAGTTTTTTTACCATATAACATTGTGTTCAGATTACATTTGATATAAACGATCTTGTGTAACTGCATTTCTGAAATTATCTAGGTAGCAAAAGTGTTTTGAAAGTGAAAATAACTATTAAAGACTTCAAACAGGAGACATATTAACGACAAAAGAGTTTTGCTGATCATACTAGAAACGATGTTTCCGAGTGATTTCTATCATGAATGGCTGTCCGCACAGTGAATACTTTGTCAGTTAGTAAAGATCTTCATTTTCACGTACAAAAAGGAGTCTCACTAAGTAAACACTTTCTCTGATTTTGCATTGCCTATCATTTTTGAAATTACTTTTAAAGATGTTCGAGCAATGTAGGTTTCCTTGAATGTTAAAATGGATATTTACTAAACACCTTTGGATTCCGATTACATTTGATATAAACGATGTTGTGAAACTGCATTTCTGAAATGGAAGTACCTAGGTATCAAAAGTGGTTTATAAGTGAAAATTTCTATTGTAGACTTCAAACAAGTCATATTATTTACAAAAGAGTTTTGCTGATCATACTAGAAACGATGTTTCCGAGTGATTTCTATCATGAATGGCTGTCCTCACAGTGAATACTTTGTCAGTTAATAAATATCGTCATTTTCACGTACAAAAAAAGGTGTCTCACTAAGTGAACACTTTCTCTGACTTTGCATTGCCTAACACTACTGAAATTACTTTTAATGATGTTCGAGCGATGTAGGGTTTTTTTTGAACGTTAAAAGGGATATTTACTATACACCTTTGGATTCAAATGACATTTGATATAAACGATGATGTGGAATTGCATTTCTGAATTGGAAGTACCTAGGTAGCAAAAGTGGTTTGTAAGTGAAAATAACTGTTGTAGACTTCAAGCAAGAGTCATAATAACAACAAAAAAGTTTTGCTGATCATACTAGAAACGATGTTTCCGAGTGATTTCTATCATGAATGGCTGTCCTCACAGTGAATACTTTGTCAGTTAATAAAGATCTTCATTTTCACGTACAAAAAGAAGTGTCTCACTAAGTGACCACTTTCTCTGACTTTGCATTGCCTATCATTACTGAAATTACTTTTAAAGATGTTCGAGCAATGCAGGTTTCCTTGAATGTTAAAAAGGATATTTACTAAACACCTTTGCATTCAGATTACATTTGTTTAAAACGATGTTGTGAAACTGCATTTCTGAAATAAAGAATCTACGTAGCAATGTTTTTGTAAGTAAAAATATGTATTGTAGACTTTAAGCAAGAGTCATATTAACGACAAAAGAGTTTTGCTTATCATCCTAAAAACGATGTTTCAGAGTGATTTCTATCATGAATGGCTGTCCGCACAGTGAATACTTTGTCAGTTAATAAAGATCGTCATTTTCACGTCCAAAAACAAGTGTCTCACTAAGTTAACACTTTCTCTTATGTTGCATTGCCTAACATTGCTGAAATTACTTTTAAAGATGTTCGAGCAATGTAGGTTTCTTTGAACGTAAAAAGTTATTTTAACCATATAACATTGTGTTCAGTGTACATTTGATATATAATGATTGTGTGGAACTGCATTTCTGAAATTATCTAGGTAGCAAAAGTGTTTTGTAAGTGAAAATGACTTCAAAAAGGAGACATATTAACGACAAAAGAGTTTTGCTGATCATCCTAGAAACGATGTTTCCGATTGATTTCTGTAATGAATGGCTTCCGCACAGTGAACACTTTGTCAGTTAATAAAGATCGTCATTTTCACGTCCAAAAACAAGTGTCTCACTAAGTTAACACTTTGTCTTATGTTGCATTGCCTAACATAATTACTTTTAAAGATGTTCGAGCAATGTAGGTTTCTTTGAACGTTAAAAAGTTATATTTACTAAACACCTTTGGGTTCAAATTACATTTGATATAAACGATGATGTGGAACTGCATTTCTGAAATTAAATCTAGGTAGAAAAGTGTTTTGTAAGTGAAAATAACTATTAAAGACTTCAAACAAGAGTCATAATAACAACAAAAAAGTTTTGTTGATTATACTAGAAACGGTTTCCGAGTGATTTCTATCATGAATGGGTGTCCGCACAGTGAATATTTTTGTAAGTTAATAAAGATCTTCATTTTCACGTACAAAAAGAAGTGTCTCACTAAGTAAACACTTTCTCTGATTTTGCATTGCCTATCATTACTGAAATTACTTTAAAGATGTTCGAGCAATGCAAGTTTCTTTTAATGTTAAAAGTTATTTTAACCATATAACATTGTACATTTGATATATAATGATTGTGTGGAACTGCATTTCTGAAATTATCTATGTAGCAAAAGTGTTTTGTAAGTGAAAATAACTATTAAAGACTTCAAACAGGAGACATATTATCGACAAAAGAGTTTTGCTGATCATACTAGAAACGATGTTTCCGAGTGATTTCTATCATGAATGGCTGTCCGCACAGTGAATACTTTGTCAGTTAATAAAGATCGTCATTTTCACGTCCAAAAACAATGTCTCACTAAGTGAACACTTTCTCTTATGTTGCATTGCCTAACATTACTGAAATTACTTTTAAAGATGTTCGAGCAATGTAGGTTTCTTTGAACGTAAAAAGTTATTTTTACCATATAACATTGTGTTCAGTGTACATTTGATATATAATGATGTGTGTGGAACTGCATTTCTGAAATTATCTAGGTAGCAAAAGTGTTTTGTAAGTGAAAATAAATATTAAAGACTTCAAAAAGGAGACATATTAACGACAAAAGAGTTTTGCTGATCATCCTAGAAACGATGTTTCCGATTGATTTCTGTAATGAATGGCTTCCGCACAGTGAACACTTTGTCAGTTAATAAAGATCGTCATTTTCACGTCCAAAAACAAGTGTCTCACTAAGTTAACACTTTGTCTTATGTTGCATTGCCTAACATAATTACTTTTAAAGATGTTCGAGCAATGTAGGTTTCTTTGAACGTAAAAAGTTTTTTTTACCATATAACATTGTGTTCAGATTACATTTGATATAAACGATCTTGTGTAACTGCATTTCTGAAATTATCTAGGTAGCAAAAGTGTTTTGAAAGTGAAAATAACTATTAAAGACTTCAAACAGGAGACATATTAACGACAAAAGAGTTTTGCTGATCATACTAGAAACGATGTTTCCGAGTGATTTCTATCATGAATGGCTGTCCGCACAGTGAATACTTTGTCAGTTAGTAAAGATCTTCATTTTCACGTACAAAAAGGAGTCTCACTAAGTAAACACTTTCTCTGATTTTGCATTGCCTATCATTTTTGAAATTACTTTTAAAGATGTTCGAGCAATGTAGGTTTCCTTGAATGTTAAAATGGATATTTACTAAACACCTTTGGATTCCGATTACATTTGATATAAACGATGTTGTGAAACTGCATTTCTGAAATGGAAGTACCTAGGTATCAAAAGTGGTTTATAAGTGAAAATTTCTATTGTAGACTTCAAGCAAGTCATATTATTTACAAAAGAGTTTTGCTGATCATACTAGAAACGATGTTTCCGAGTGATTTCTATCATGAATGGCTGTCCTCACAGTGAATACTTTGTCAGTTAATAAATATCGTCATTTTCACGTACAAAAAAGGTGTCTCACTAAGTGAACACTTTCTCTGACTTTGCATTGCCTAACACTACTGAAATTACTTTTAATGATGTTCGAGCGATGTAGGGTTTTTTTGAACGTTAAAAGGGATATTTACTATACACCTTTGGATTCAAATTACATTTGATATAAACGATGATGTGGAATTGCATTTCTGAATTGGAAGTACCTAGGTAGCAAAAGTGGTTTGTAAGTGAAAATAACTGTTGTAGACTTCAAGCAAGAGTCATAATAACAACAAAAAAAGTTTTGCTGATCATACTAGAAACGATGTTTCCGAGTGATTTCTATCATGAATGGCTGTCCTCACAGTGAATACTTTGTCAGTTAATAAAGATCGTCATTTTCACGTACAAAAAAGAAGTGTCTCACTAAGTGACCACTTTCTCTGACTTTGCATTGCCTATCATTACTGAAATTACTTTTAAAGATGTTCGAGCAATGCAGGTTTCCTTGAATGTTAAAAAGGATATTTACTAAACACCTTTGCATTCAGATTACATTTGTTTAAAACGATGTTGTGAAACTGCATTTCTGAAATAAAGAATCTACGTAGCAATGTTTTATGTAAGTAAAAATATGTATTGTAGACTTTAAGCAAGAGTGATATTAACGACAAAAGAGTTTTGCTTTATCATCCTAAAAACGATGTTTCAGAGTGATTTCTATCATGAATGGCTGTCCGCACAGTGAATACTTTGTCAGTTAATAAAGATCGTCATTTTCACGTCCAAAAACAAGTGTCTCACTAAGTTAACACTTTCTCTTATGTTGCATTGCCTAACATTGCTGAAATTACTTTTAAAGATGTTCGAGCAATGTAGGTTTCTTTGAACGTAAAAAGTTATTTTAACCATATAACATTGTGTTCAGTGTACATTTGATATATAATGATTGTGTGGAACTGCATTTCTGAAATTATCTAGGTAGCAAAAGTGTTTTGTAAGTGAAAATGACTTCAAAAAGGAGACATATTAACGACAAAAGAGTTTTGCTGATCATCCTAGAAACGATGTTTCCGATTGATTTCTGTAATGAATGGCTTCCGCACAGTGAACACTTTGTCAGTTAATAAAGATCGTCATTTTCACGTCCAAAAACAAGTGTCTCACTAAGTTAACACTTTGTCTTATGTTGCATTGCCTAACATAATTACATTTAAAGATGTTCGAGCAATGTAGGTTTCTTTGAACGTTAAAAGGGATATTTACTAAACACCTTTGGATTCAAATTACATTTGCTATAAACGATGATGTGGAACTGCATTTCTGAAATTAAGCATCTAGGTAGTAAAAAGTGTTTTTTAAGTGAAAATAACTATTAAAGACTTCAAACAAGAGTCATAATAACAACAAAAAAGTTTTGTTGATTATACTAGAAACGGTTTCCGAGTGATTTCTATCATGAATGGCTGTCCGCACAGTGAATATTTTTGTAAGTTAATAAAGATCATTTTCACGTACAAAAAGAAGTGTCTCACTAAGTAAACACTTTCTCTGATTTTGCATTGCCTATCATTACTGAAATTACTTTAAAGATGTTCGAGCAATGCAAGTTTCTTTTAATGTTAAAAGTTATTTTAACCATATAACATTGTACATTTGATATATAATGATTGTGTGGAACTGCATTTCTGAAATTATCTATGTAGCAAAAGTGTTTTGTAAGTGAAAATAACTATTAAAGACTTCAAACAGGAGACATATTATCGACAAAAGAGTTTTGCTGATCATACTAGAAACGATGTTTCCGAGTGATTTCTATCATGAATGGCTGTCCGCACAGTGAATACTTTGCCAGTTAATGAAGATCGTCATTTTCACGTCCAAAAACAAGTCTCACAAAGTGAACACTTTCTCTTATGTTGCATTGCCTAACATTGCTGAAATTACTTTTAAAGATGTTCGAGCAATGTAGGTTTCTTTGAACGTAAAAAGTTATTTTAACCATATAACATTGTGTTCAGTGTACATTTGATATATAATGATTGTGTGGAACTGCATTTCTGAAATTATCTAGGTAGCAAAAGTGTTTTGTAAGTGAAAATGACTTCAAAAAGGAGACATATTAACGACAAAAGAGTTTTGCTGATCATCCTAGAAACGATGTTTCCGATTGATTTCTGTAATGAATGGCTTCCGCACAGTGAACACTTTGTCAGTTAATAAAGATCGTCATTTTCACGTCCAAAAACAAGTGTCTCACTAAGTTAACACTTTGTCTTATGTTGCATTGCCTAACATAATTACTTTTAAAGATGTTCGAGCAATGTAGGTTTCTTTGAACGTAAAAAGTTTTTTTTACCATATAACATTGTGTTCAGATTACATTTGATATAAACGATCTTGTGTAACTGCATTTCTGAAATTATCTAGGTAGCAAAAGTGTTTTGAAAGTGAAAATAACTATTAAAGACTTCAAACAGGAGACATATTAACGACAAAAGAGTTTTGCTGATCATACTAGAAACGATGTTTCCGAGTGATTTCTATCATGAATGGCTGTCCGCACAGTGAATACTTTGTCAGTTAGTAAAGATCTTCATTTTCACGTACAAAAAGGAGTCTCACTAAGTAAACACTTTCTCTGATTTTGCATTGCCTATCATTTTTGAAATTACTTTTAAAGATGTTCGAGCAATGTAGGTTTCCTTGAATGTTAAAATGGATATTTACTAAACACCTTTGGATTCCGATTACATTTGATATAAACGATGTTGTGAAACTGCATTTCTGAAATGGAAGTACCTAGGTATCAAAAGTGGTTTATAAGTGAAAATTTCTATTGTAGACTTCAAACAAGTCATATTATTTACAAAAAAAGTTTTGCTGATCATACTAGAAACGATGTTTCCGAGTGATTTCTATCATGAATGGCTGTCCTCACAGTGAATAATTGGTCAGTTAATAAATATCGTCATTTTCACGTACAAAAAAGGTGTCTCACTAAGTGAACACTTTCTCTGACTTTGCATTGCCTAACACTACTGAAATTACTTTTAATGATGTTCGAGCGATGTAGGGTTTTTTTGAACGTTAAAAGGGATATTTACTATACACCTTTGGATTCAAATTACATTTGATATAAACGATGATGTGGAATTGCATTTCTGAATTGGAAGTACCTAGGTAGCAAAAGTGGTTTGTAAGGGAAAATAACTGTTGTAGACTTCAAGCAAGAGTCATAATAACAACAAAAAAGTTTTGCTGATCATACTAGAAACGATGTTTCCGAGTGATTTCTATCATGAATGGCTGTCCTCACAGTGAATACTTTGTCAGTTAATAAAGATCTTCATTTTCACGTACAAAAAGAAGTGTCTCACTAAGTGACCACTTTCTCTGACTTTGCATTGCCTATCATTACTGAAATTACTTTTTAAAGATGTTCGAGCAATGCAGGTTTCCTTGAATGTTAAAAAGGATATTTACTAAACACCTTTGCATTCAGATTACATTTGTTTTAAACGATGTTGTGAAACTGCATTTCTGAAATAAAGAATCTACGTAGCAATGTTTTATGTAAGTAAAAATATGTATTGTAGACTTTAAGCAAAGTGATATTAACGACAAAAGAGTTTTGCTTATCATCCTAAAAACGATGTTTCAGAGTGATTTCTATCATGAATGGCTGTCCGCACAGTGAATACTTTGTCAGTTAATAAAGATCGTCATTTTCACGTCCAAAAACAAGTGTCTCACTAAGTTAACACTTTCTCTTATGTTGCATTGCCTAACATTGCTGAAATTACTTTTAAAGATGTTCGAGCAATGTAGGTTTCTTTGAACGTAAAAAGTTATTTTAACCATATAACATTGTGTTCAGTGTACATTTGATATATAATGATTGTGTGGAACTGCATTTCTGAAATTATCTAGGTAGCAAAAGTGTTTTGTAAGTGAAAATGACTTCAAAAAGGAGACATATTAACGACAAAAGAGTTTTGCTGATCATCCTAGAAACGATGTTTCCGATTGATTTCTGTAATGAATGGCTTCCGCACAGTGAACACTTTGTCAGTTAATAAAGATCGTCATTTTCACGTCCAAAAACAAGTGTCTCACTAAGTTAACACTTTGTCTTATGTTGCATTGCCTAACATAATTACATTTAAAGATGTTCGAGCAATGTAGGTTTCTTTGAACGTTAAAAGGTATATTTACTAAACACCTTTGGATTCAAATTACATTTGCTATAAACGATGATGTGGAACTGCATTTCTGAAATTAAGCATCTAGGTAGTAAAAAGTGTTTTTTAAGTGAAAATAACTATTAAAGACTTCAAACAAGAGTCATAATAACAACAAAAAAGTTTTGTTGATTATACTAGAAACGGTTTCCGAGTGATTTCTATCATGACTGGCTGTCCGCACAGTGAATATTTTTGTAAGTTAATAAAGATCTTCATTTTCACGTACAAAAAGAAGTGTCTCACTAAGTAAACACTTTCTCTGATTTTGCATTGCCTATCATTACTGAAATTACTTTAAAGATGTTCGAGCAATGTAAGTTTCTTTTAATGTTAAAAGTTATTTTAACCATATAACATTGTACATTTGATATATAATGATTGTGTGGAACTGCATTTCTGAAATTATCTATGTAGCAAAAGTGTTTTGTAAGTGAAAATAACTATTAAAGACTTCAAACAGGAGACATATTATCGACAAAAGAGTTTTGCTGATCATACTAGAAACGATGTTTCCGAGTGATTTCTATCATGAATGGCTGTCCGCACAGTGAATACTTTGTCAGTTAATAAAGATCGTCATTTTCACGTACAAAAACAAGTGTCTCACTAAGTGAACACTTTCTCTTATGTTGCATTGCCTAACATTACTGAAATTACTTTTAAAGATGTTCGAGCAATGTAGGTTTCTTTGAACGTAAAAAGTTATTTTAACCATATAACATTGTGTTCAGTGTACATTTGATATATAATGATTGTGTGGAACTGCATTTCTGAAATTATCTAGGTAGCAAAAGTGTTTTGTAAGTGAAAATGACTTCAAAAAGGAGACATATTAACGACAAAAGAGTTTTGCTGATCATCCTAGAAACGATGTTTCCGATTGATTTCTGTAATGAATGGCTTCCGCACAGTGAACACTTTGTCAGTTAATAAAGATCGTCATTTTCACGTCCAAAAACAAGTGTCTCACTAAGTTAACACTTTGTCTTATGTTGCATTGCCTAACATAATTACTTTTAAAGATGTTCGAGCAATGTAGGTTTCTTTGAACGTTAAAAAGTTTTTTTACCATATAACATTGTGTTCAGATTACATTTGATATAAACGATCTTGTGTAACTGCATTTCTGAAATTATCTAGGTAGCAAAAGTGTTTTGAAAGTGAAAATAACTATTAAAGACTTCAAACAGGAGACATATTAACGACAAAAGAGTTTTGCTGATCATACTAGAAACGATGTTTCCGAGTGATTTCTATCATGAATGGCTGTCCGCACAGTGAATACTTTGTCAGTTAGTAAAGATCTTCATTTTCACGTACAAAAAGGAGTCTCACTAAGTAAACACTTTCTCTGATTTTGCATTGCCTATCATTTTTGAAATTACTTTTAAAGATGTTCGAGCAATGTAGGTTTCCTTGAATGTTAAAATGGATATTTACTAAACACCTTTGGATTCCGATTACATTTGATATAAACGATGTTGTGAAACTGCATTTCTGAAATGGAAGTACCTAGGTATCAAAAGTGGTTTATAAGTGAAAATTTCTATTGTAGACTTCAAGCAAGTCATATTATTTACAAAAGAGTTTTGCTGATCATACTAGAAACGATGTTTCCGAGTGATTTCTATCATGAATGGCTGTCCTCACAGTGAATACTTTGTCAGTTAATAAATATCGTCATTTTCACGTACAAAAAAGGTGTCTCACTAAGTGAACACTTTCTCTGACTTTGCATTGCCTAACACTACTGAAATTACTTTTAATGATGTTCGAGCGATGTAGGGTTTTTTTGAACGTTAAAAGGGATATTTACTATACACCTTTGGATTCAAATGACATTTGATATAAACGATGATGTGGAATTGCATTTCTGAATTGGAAGTACCTAGGTAGCAAAAGTGGTTTGTAAGTGAAAATAACTGTTGTAGACTTCAAGCAAGAGTCATAATAACAACAAAAAAGTTTTGCTGATCATACTAGAAACGATGTTTCCGAGTGATTTCTATCATGAATGGCTGTCCTCACAGTGAATACTTTGTCAGTTAATAAAGATCTTCATTTTCACGTACAAAAAGAAGTGTCTCACTAAGTGACCACTTTCTCTGACTTTGCATTGCCTATCATTACTGAAATTACTTTTAAAGATGTTCGAGCAATGCAGGTTTCCTTGAATGTTAAAAAGGATATTTACTAAACACCTTTGCATTCAGATTACATTTGTTTAAAACGATGTTGTGAAACTGCATTTCTGAAATAAAGAATCTACGTAGCAATGTTTTATGTAAGTAAAAATATGTATTGTAGACTTTAAGCAAGAGTGATATTAACGACAAAAGAGTTTTGCTTATCATCCTAAAAACGATGTTTCAGAGTGATTTCTATCATGAATGGCTGTCCGCACAGTGAATACTTTGTCAGTTAATAAAGATCGTCATTTTCACGTCCAAAAACAAGTGTCTCACTAAGTTAACACTTTCTCTTATGTTGCATTGCCTAACATTGCTGAAATTACTTTTAAAGATGTTCGAGCAATGTAGGTTTCTTTGAACGTAAAACGTTTTTTTTTACCATATAACATTGTGTTCAGATTACATTTGATATAAACGATCTTGTGTAACTGCATTTCTGAAATTATCTAGGTAGCAAAAGTGTTTTGTAAGTGAAAATGACTTCAAAAAGGAGACATATTAACGACAAAAGAGTTTTGCTGATCATCCTAGAAACGATGTTTCCGATTGATTTCTGTAACGAATGGCTTCCGCACAGTGAACACTTTGTCAGTTAATAAAGATCGTCATTTTCACGTCCAAAAACAAGTGTCTCACTAAGTTAACACTTTGTCTTATGTTGCATTGCCTAACATAATTACTTTTAAAGATGTTCGAGCAATGTAGGTTTCTTTGAACGTTAAAAGGGATATTTACTAAACACCTTTGGATTCAAATTACATTTGCTATAAACGATGATGTGGAACTGCATTTCTGAAATTAAGCATCTAGGTAGTAAAAAGTGTTTTTTAAGTGAAAATAACTATTAAAGACTTCAAACAAGAGTCATAATAACAACAAAAAAGTTTTGTTGATTATACTAGAAACGGTTTCCGAGTGATTTCTATCATGAATGGCTGTCCGCACAGTGAATATTTTTGTAAGTTAATAAAGATCGTCATTTTCACGTCCAAAAACAAGTGTCTCACTAAGTTAACACTTTCTCTTATGTTGCATTGCCTAACATTGCTGAAATTACTTTTAAAGATGTTCGAGCAATGTAGGTTTCTTTGAACGTAAAAAGTTATTTTAACCATATAACATTGTGTTCAGTGTACATTTGATATATAATGATTGTGTGGAACTGCATTTCTGAAATTATCTAGGTAGCAAAAGTGTTTTGTAAGTGAAAATGACTCAAAAGGAGACATATTAACGACAAAAGAGTTTTGCTGATCATCCTAGAAACGATGTTTCCGATTGATTTCTATAATGAATGGCTGTCCGCACAGTGAATACTTTGTCAGTTAATAAAGATCGTCATTTTCACGTCCAAAAACAAGTGTCTCACTAAGTTAACACTTTGTCTTATGTTGCATTGCCTAACATAATTACTTTTAAAGATGTTCGAGCAATGTAGGTTTCTTTGAACGTTAAAAGGGATATTTACTAAACACCTTTGGATTCAAATTACATTTGCTATAAACGATGATGTGGAACTGCATTTCTGAAATTAAGCATCTAGGTAGTAAAAAGTGTTTTTTAAGTGAAAATAACTATTAAAGACTTCAAACAGGAGACATATTATTTACAAGAGTTTTGCTGATCATACTAGAAACGATGTTTCCGAGTGATTTCTATCATGAATGGCTGTCCGCACAGTGAATACTTTGTCAGTTAATAAAGATCGTCATTTTCACGTACAAAAAGAAGTGTCTCACTAAGTGAACACGTTCTCTTATTTTGCATTGCCTAACATTACTGAAATTACTTTAAAAAATGTTCGAGCAATGTAGGTTTCTTTGAACGTAAAAAGTTATTTTTACCATATATCATTGTGTTCAGTGTACATTTGATATAAACGATGTTGTGGAACTGCATTTCTGAAATTATCTAGGTAGCAAAAGTGTTTTGAAAGTGAAAATAACTGTTGTAGACTTCAAGCGTCATATTATTTACAAAAGAGTTTTGCTGATCATACTAGAAACGATGTTTTCGAGTGATTTCTATCATGAATGGGTGTCCGCACAGTGAATACTTTGTCAGAAAAAATACGATCGTCATTTTCACGTACAAAAAGAAGTCTCACTAAGTGAACACGTTCTCTGATTTTGCATTGCCTAACATTACTGAAATTACTTTTAAAGATGTTCGAGCAATGTAGGTTTCTTTGAACGTAAAAAGTTATTTTAACCATATAACATTGTGTTCAGTGTACATTTGATATATAATGATTGTGTGGAACTGCATTTCTGAAATTATCTAGGTAGCAAAAGTGTTTTGAAAGTGAAAATAACTATTAAAGACTTCAAACAGGAGACATATTATTTACAAAAGAGTTTTGCTGATCATACTTGAAACGATGTTTCCGAGTGATTTCTATCATGAATGGCTGTCCTCACAGTGAACACTTTGTCAGTTAATAAAGATCGTCATTTTCACGTACAAAAAAAAGTGCTCACTAAGTGAACACTTTCTCTGATTTTGCATTGCCTATCATTACTGAAATTACTTTTAAAGATGTTCGAGCAATGTAGGTTTCTTTGAACGTAAAAAGTTATTTTTACCATATAACTTTGTGTTCAGAATACATATAATATAACGATGTGGCAACTGCATTTCTGAAATAAAGTATCTAGGTAGCAAAAGTTTTTTGTAAGTAAAAATATGTATTGTAGACTTCACAATTTAATGACAAAAGAGTTTTGCTGATCATCCTAAAAACGATGTTTCAGAGTGATTTCTATCATGAATGGCTGTCCGCACAGTGAATACTTTGTCAGTTAATAAAGATCGTCATTTTCACGTCCAAAAACAAGTCTCACTAAGTGAACACTTTGTCTTATGTTGCATTGCCTAACATAATTACTTTTAAAGATGTTCGAGCAATGTAGGTTTCTTTGAACGTAAAAAGTTTTTTTTACCATATAACATTGTGTTCAGTGTACATTTGATATATAATGATTGTGTGGAACTGCATTTCTGAAATTATCTAGGTAGCAAAAGTGTTTTGAAAGTGAAAATAACTATTAAAGACTTCAAACAGGAGACATATTATTTACAAAAGAGTTTTGCTGATCATACTAGAAACGATGTTTCCGAGTGATTTCTATCATGAATGGCTGTCCTCACAGTGAACACTTTGTCAGTTAATAAAGATCGTCATTTTCACGTATAAGAAAATGTGCTCACTAAATGAACACTTTCTCTGATTTTGCATTGCCTATCATTACTGAAATTACTTTTAAAGATGTTCGAGCAATGTAGGTTTCTTTGAACGTAAAAAGTTATTTTTACCATTTAACATTGTGTTCAGTGTACATTTGATATAAACGATGTTGTGGAACTGCATTTCTGAAATTATCTAGGTAGCAAAAGTGTTTTGTAAGTGAAAATGACTTCAAAAAGGAGACATATTAACGACAAAAGAGTTTTGCTGATCATCCTAGAAACGATGTTTCCGATTGATTTCTGTAATGAATGGCTTCCGCACAGTGAACACTTTGTCAGTTAGTAAAAATCGTCATTTACACGTTCAAAAACAATTGTCTCACTAATTGAACACTTTGTCTTATGTTGCAATGCCTAACATTACTGAAATTACTTTTAAAGATGTTCGAGCAATGTAGGTTTCTTTGAACGTAAGTTATTTTTACCATATAACTTTGTGTTCAGAATACATATAATTTAACGATGATGGGCAACTGCATTTCTGAAATAAAGAATCTACGTAGCAAAGTTTTATGTAAGTAAAAATATGTATTGTAGACTTTAAGCAAGAGTGATATTAACGACAAAAGAGTTTTGCTTATCATCCTAAAAACGATGTTTCAGAGTGATTTCTATCATGAATGGCTGTCCGCACAGTGAATACTTTGTCAGTTAATAAAGATCGTCATTTTCACGTCCAAAAACAAGTGTCTCACTAAGTGAACACTTTGTCTTATGTTGCATTGCCTAACATAATTACTTTTAAAGATGTTCGAGCAATGTAGGTTTCTTTGAACGTAAAAAGTTTTTTTTACCATATAACATTGTGTTCAGATTACATTTGATATAAACGATCTTGTGTAACTGCATTTCTGAAATTATCTAGGTAGCAAAAGTGTTTTGAAAGTGAAAATAACTATTAAAGACTTAAAACAGCAGACATATTAACGACAAAAGAGTTTTGCTGATCATACTAGAAACGATGTCTCCTAACATGAATGGCTGTCCGCACAGTGAATACTTTGTCAGTTAATAAAGATCTCATTTTCACGTCCAAAACAAGTGTCTCACTAAGTGAACACTTTGTCTTATGTTGCATTGCCTAACATAATTACTTTTAAAGATGTTCGAGCAATGTAGGTTTCTGTGAACTTAAAAAGTTATTTTTACCATAAATCATTGTGTTCAGTGTACATTTGATATAAACGATGTTGTTGAACTGCATTTCTGAAATTATCTAGGTAGCAAAAGTGTTTTGAAAGTGAAAATAACTGTTGTAGCCTTCAAGCAAGTCATATTATTTACAAAAGAGTTTTGCTGATCATACTAGAAACGATGTTTTCGAGTGATTTCTATCATGAATGGGTGTCCGCACAGTGAATACTTTGTCAGAAAAAAACGATCGTCATTTTCACGTACAAAAAGAAGTGTCTCACTAAGTGAACAAGTTCTCTGATTTTGCATTGCCTAACATTACTGAAATTACTTTTAAAGATGTTCGAGCAATGTAGGTTTCTTTGAACGTAAAAAGTTATTTTTACCATATAACATTGTACATTTGATATATAATGATTGTGTGGAACTGCATTTCTGAAATTCTCTAGGTTGCAAAAGTGTTTTGAAAGTGAAAATAACTATTAAAGACTTCAAACAGGAGACAAATTAACGACAAAAGAGTTTTGCTGATCATACTAGAAACGATGTTTCCGAGTGATTTCTGTCATGAATGGTTGTCCCACAGTGAATACTTTGTCAGTTACTAAAGATCGTCATTTTCACGTCCAAAAAGAAGTGTCTCACTAAGTGAACACTTTGTCTTATGTTGCATTGCCAAACATTACTGAAATTACTTTTAAAGATGTTCGAGCAATGTAGGTTTCTTTGAACGTAAAAAGTTATTTTTACCATATAACATTGTACATTTGATATATAATGATTGTGTGGAACTGCATTTCTGAAATTATCTAGGTAGGGAAAGTGTTTTGAAAGTGAAAATAACTATTGTAGACTTCAAGCAAGCCATATTATTTACAAAAGAGTTTTGCTGATCATACTAGAAACGATGTTTCCGAGTGATTTCTATCATGTATGGTCGTCCGTACAGTGAATACTTTGTCAATTAATAAAGATCGTCATTTTCACGTCCAAAAAGAAGTGTCTCACTAAGTGAACACTTTGTCTTATGTTGCATTACCCAACATTACTGAAATTACTTTTAAAGATGTTCGAGGAATGTAGGTTTCTTTGAATGTTAAAAGGGATATTTTCGAAACACCTTTGGATTAAAATTACATTTGCTATAAACGATGATGTGGAACTGCATTTCTGAAATTAAGCATCTAGATAGTAAAAGTGTTTTTAAGTGAAAATAACTATTAAAGACGAGTCATAATAACAACAAAAAAGTTTTGTTGATTATACTAGAAACGATGTTTCCGAGTGATTTCTATCATGAATGGCTGCCCGCATAGTGAATACTTTTCTCAGTTAGGAAAGATCTTCATTTTCACGTACACAAAGGAGTCTCGCTAAGTGAACACTTTCTCTGACTTTGCTATGATTACTGAAAATACTTTTAAAGATGTTCGAGCAATGTAGGTTTCTTTGAACGTAAAAAGTTATTTTAACCATATAACATTATACATTTGATATATAATGATTGTGTGGAATTGCATTTCTGAAATTATCTAGGTAGCAAAAGTGTTTTGTAAGTGAAAATAACTATTGTAGACTTCAAGCAAGTCATATTATTTACAAAAGAGTTTTGCTGATCATACTAGAAACGATGTTTCCGAGTGATTTCTATCATGAATGGCTGTCCGCACAGTGAATACTTTTCTCAGTTAGTAAAGATCTTCATTTTCACGTACAAAAAGGAGTCTCGCTAAGTGAACACTTTCTCTGACTTTGCATTGCCTATCATTACTGAAAATACTTTTAAAGATGTTCGAGCAATGTAGGTTTCTTTGAACGTAAAAAGTTATTTTTACCATATAACATTGTGTTAAGTTTACATTTGATATAACCGATGTTGTGGAACTGCATTTCTGAAATTATCTAGGTAGCAAAAGTGTTTTGAAAGTGAAAATAACTGTTGTAGACTTCAAGCAAGTCATATTATTTACAAAAGAGTTTTGCTGATCATACTAGAAACGATGTTTCCGAGTGATTTCTATCAGGAATGGCTGTCCGCACAGTGAATACTTTTGTAAGTTAATAAAGATCTTCATTTTCACGTACAAAAAGAAGTGTCTCACTAACTGAACACTTTGTCTTATGTTGCATTGCCAAACATTACTGAAATTACTTTTAAAGATGTTCGAACAATGTAGGTTTCTTTGAACGTAAAAAGTTATTTTTACCATATAACATTGTACATTTGATATATAATGATGATGTGGAACTGCATTTCTGAAATTCTCTAGGTTGCAAAAGTGTTTTGAAAGTGAAAATAACTATTAAAGACTTCAAACAAGAGACAACTTAACGACAAGAGTTTTGCTGATCATACTAGAAACGATGTTTCCGAGTGATTTCTGTCATGAATGGTTGTCCCACAGTGAATACTTTGTCAGTTAATAAAGATCGTCATTTTCACGTCCAAAAAGATGTGTCTCACTAAGTGAACACTTTGTCTTATGTTGCATTGCCAAACATTACTGAAATTACTTTTAAAGATGTTCGAGCAATGTAGGTTTCTTTGAACGTAAAAAGTTATTTTTACCATATAACATTGTACATTTGATATATAATGATTGTGTGGAACTGCATATCTGAAATTATCTAGGTAGCAAAAGTGTTTTGAAAGTGAAAATAACTATTAAAGACTTCAAACAGGAGACATATTATTTACAAAAGAGTTTTGCTGATCATACTAGAAACGATGTTTTCGAGTGATTTCTATCATGAATGGCTGTCCGCACAGTGAATACTTTTGTCAGTTAATAAAGATCGTCATTTTCACGTACAAAAAGAAGTGTCTCACTAAGTGAACACGTTCTCTGATTTTGCATTGCCTAACATTTACTGAAATTACTTTTAAAGATGTTCGAGCAATGCAAGTTACTTTTAATGTTAAAAGTTATTTTAACCATATTACATTGTACATTTGATATATAATGATTGTGTGGAACTGCATTTCTGAAATTATCTAGGTAGCAAAAGTGTTTTGTAAGTGAAAATAACTATTAAAGACTTCAAACAGGAGACATATTATCGACAAAATTGTTTTGCTGATCATACTAGAAACGATGTTTCCGAGTGATTTCTATCATGAATGGCTGTCCGCACAGTGAATACTTTTGTCAGAAGAAAACGATCGTCATTTTCACGTACAAATAGAAGTGTCTCACTAAGTGAACACGTTCTCTTATTTTGCATTGCCTAACATTACTTTAAAAATGTAGCAAACAGGAGACATATTAACGACAAAGAGTTATGCTGATCATACTAGAAACGATGTTTCCGAGTGATTTCTATAATGAATAGTTGTCCGCACAGTGAATACTTTTGTCAGAAGAAAACGATCGTCATTTTCACGTACAAAAAGAAGTGTCTCACTAAGTGAATACGTTCTCTTGTTTTGCATTGCCTAACATTACTGAAATTTCTTTTGATGTTCGAGCGATGCAGGGTTTTTTTTGACCGTTAAAAGGGATATTTACTATACACCTTTGGATTCAAATTACATTTGATATAAACGATGATGTGGAATTGCATTTCTGAAATGGAAGTGCCAAGGTAGCAAAAGTGGTTCGTAAGTGACAATAACTATTGTAGACTTCAAGCAAGCCATATTATTTACAAAAGAGTTTTGCTGATCATACCAGAAACGATGTTTCCGTGTGATTTCTATCATGAATGGTCGTCCGTACAGTGAATACTTTGTCAGTTAATAAAGATCGTCATTTTCACGTCCAAAAAGAAGTGTCTCACTAATTGAACACTTTGTCTTATGTTGCATTGCCCAACATTACTGAAAATACTTTTAAAGATGTTCGAGGAATATAGGTTTCTTTGAACGTAAAATGTTATTTTTACCATATAACATTGTGTTAAGTGTACATTTGATATAAACGATGTTGTGGAACTGCATTTCTGAAATTATCTAGGTAGCAAAAGTGTTTTGAAAGTGAAAATAACTATTGTAGACTTCAAGCAAGTCATATAATTTACAAAAGAGTTTTGCTGATTATACTAGAAACGATGTTTTCGAGTGATTTCTATCATGAATGGGTGTCCGCACTGTGAATACTTTGTCAGAAAAACACGATCGTCATTTTCACGTACAAAAAGAAGTGTCTCACTAAGTGAACACGTTCTCTGATTTTGCATTGCCTAACATTACTGAAATTACACAGTGAATACTTTTGTCAGTTAGTAAAGATCATCATTTTCACGTACAAAAAGGAGTCTCGCTAAGTGAACACTTTCTCTGACTTTGCATTGCCTATGATTACTGAAATTACTTTTAAAGATGTTCGAGCAATGTAGGTTTCTTTGAACGTAAAAAGTTATTTTAACCATATAACATTGTACATTTGATATATAATGATTGTGTGGAACTTCATTTCTGAAATTATCTAGGTAGCAAAAGTGTTTTGAAAGTGAAAATAACTATTGTAGACTTCAAGCAAGTCATATAATTTACAAAATAGTTTTGCTGATCATACTAGAAACGATGTTTTCGAGTGATTTCTATCATGAATGGGTGTCCGCACAGTGAATACTTTGTCAGAAAAAAACGATCGTCATTTTCACGTACAAAAAGAAGTGTCTCACTAAGTGAACACGTTCTCTGATTTTGCATTGCCTAACATTACTGAAATTACTTTAAAAGATGTTCGAGCAACGCAAGTTTCTTTTAATGTTAAAAGTTATTTTAACCATATAACATTGTACATTTGATATATAATGATTGTGTGGAACTGCATTTCTGAAATTATCTAGGTAGCAAAAGTGTTTTGTAAGTGAAAATAACTATTAAAGACGTCAAACAGGAGACATATTAACGACAAAAGAGTTATGCTGATCATACTAGAAACGATGTTTCCGAGTGATTTATATCATGAATGGCTGTCCGCACAGTGAATTCTTTTGTCAGTTAATAAAGATCTTCATTTTCACGTATAAAAAGAAGCGTCTCACTATGTAAACAATTTCTCTGACTTTGCATCGCCTATCATTACTGAAATTACTTTTAAAGATGTTCGAGCAATGCAGGTTTCTTTGAATGTTAAAAGGGATATATTCGAAACACCTTTGGATTCAAATTACATTTGCTGTAAACGATGATGTGGAAGTGCATTTCTGAAATTAAGCATCTAGGTAGCAAAAAGTGTTTTTTAAGTGAAAATAACTATTAAAGACTTCAAACAAGAGTCATAATAACAACAAAAAAGTTTTGTTGATTATACTAGAAACGATGTTTCCGAGTGATTTCTATCATGAATGGCTGTCCGCACAGTGAATACTTTTCTCAGTTAGTAAAGATCTTCATTTTCACGTACAAAAAGGAGTCTCGCTAAGTGAACACTTTCTCTGACTTTGCATTGCCTATCATTACTGAAAATACTTTTAAAGATGTTCGAGCAATGTAGGTTTCGTTGAACGTAAAAAGTTATTTTTACCATATAACATTGTACATTTGATATATAATAATTGTTTGGAACTGCATTTCTGAAATTATCTAGGTAGCAAAAGTGTTTTGAAAGTGAAAATAACAATTAAAGACTTCAAACAGGAGACATATTAACGACAAAAGAGTTTTGCTGATCATACTAGAAACGATGTTTCCGGGTGATTTCAATCATGAATGGCTGTCCGCACAGTGAATACTTTTGTAAGTTAATAAAGGTCTTCATTTTCACGTACAAAAAGAAGTGTCTCACTAAGTAAACACGTTCTCTGATTTTGCATTGCCTATCATTACTGAAATTACTTTTAAAGATGTTCGAGCAATGGAGGTTTGTTTGAATGTTAAAAGGGATATTTACTAAACACCTTTGGATTCAGATTACATTTAATATAAACGATGTTGTGGAACTGCATTTCTGAAATTATCTAGGTAGCAAAAAGTGTTTTGAAAGTGAAAATAACTGTTGTAGACTTCAAGCAAGTCATATTATTTACAAAAGAGTTTTGCTGATCATACTAGAAACGATGATTTCTATCATGAATGGCTGTCCGCACAGTGAATACTTTTGTAAGTTAATAAAGATCTTCATTATCACGTACAAAAAGAAGTGTCTCACTAAGTGAACACTTTCTCTGATTTTGCATTGCCTATCATTACTGAAATTACTTTTAAAGATGTTCGAGCAATGTAGGTTTCCTTGAATGTTAAAAGGGATATTTACTTAACACCATTAGATTCAGATTACATTTGATATAAACGATGTTGTGGAACTGCATTTCTGAAATTATCTAGGTAGCAAAAGTGTTTTGTAAGTGAAAATAACTATTAAAGACTTCAAACAGGAGACACATTAATGACAAAAGTGTTATGCTGATCATACTAGAAACGATGTTTCCGAGTGATTTCTATCATGAATGGCTGTCCGCACAGTGAATACTTTTGTCAGTTAATAAAGATCTTCATTTTCACCTATAAAAAGAAGTGTCTCACTAAGTAAACACTTTCTCTGATTTTGCATTGCCTATCATTACTGAAATTACTTTTAAAGATGTTCGAGCAATGTAGGTTTCTTTGAATGTTAAAAGGGATATTTACTAAACACCTTAGGATTCAGATTACGTTTAATATAAACGATGTTGTGGAACTGCATTTCTGAAATTATCTAGGTAGCAAAAGTGTTTTGAAAGTGAAAATAACTGTTGTAGACTTCAAGCAAGTCATATTATTTACAAAAGAGTTTTGCTAATTATACTAGAAACGATGTTTCCGAGTGATTTCTATCATGAATGGCTGTCCGCACAGTGAATACTTTTGTCAGTTAATAAAGATCTTCATTTTCACGTACAAAAAGAAGTGTCTCACTAAGTGAACACTTTCTCTGATTTTGCATTGCCTATCATTACTGAAATTACTTTTAAAGATGTTCGAGCAATGTAGGTTTCCTTGAATGTTAAAAGGGATATTTACTTAACACCATTAGATTCAGATTACATTTGATATAAACGATGTTGTGGAACTGCATTTCTGAAATTATCTAGGTAGCAAAAGTGTTTTGTAAGTGAAAATAACTATTGTAGACTTCAAGCAAGCCATATTATTTACAAAAGAAATTTGCTGATCATACTAGAAACGATGTTTCCGAGTGATTTCTATCATGAATGGCTGTCCGCACAGTGCATACTTTGTCAGTTAATAAAGATCGTCATTTTCACGTCCAAAAACAATTGTCTCACTAACTGAACACTTTGTCATGTTGCATTGCCTAACATTACTGAAATTACTTTAAAAGATGTTCGAGCAGTGCAAGTTTCTTTTAATGTTAAAAGTTATTTTTACCATATAACTTTGTGTTCAGAATACAGTTAATATAACGATGATGTGGACTGCATTTCTGAAATTATCTAGGTAGCAAAAGTGTTTTGTAAGTGAAAATAACTATTAAAGACTTCAAACAGGAGACATATTAACGACAAAAGAGTTATGCTGATCATACTAGAAACGATGTTTCCGAGTAATTTCTATCATGAATGGCTGGCCGCACAATGAATACTTTTGTCAGTTAATAAAGATCTTCATTTTTACGTACAAAATGACGTGTCTCACTAAGTAAACACTTTCTCTGATTTTGCATTGCCTATCATTACTGAAATTACTTTTATAGATGTTCGAGCAATGTAGGTTTCCTTGAATGTTAAAAGGGATATTTACTTAACACCTTTGGATTCAGATTACATTTGATTAAAACGATGTTGTGAAACTGCATTTCTGAAATGGAAGTACCTAGGTAGCAAAAGTGTTTTGTAAGTGAAAATTACTATTGTAGACTTCAAGCAAGTCATATTATTTACAAAAGAGTTTTGCTGATCATACTAGAAACGATGGTTCCGAGTGATTTCTATCATGAATGGCTGTCCGCACAGTGAATACTTTGTCAGTTAATAAAGATCGTCATTTTCACGTCCAAAAACAATTGTCTCACTAACTGAACACTTTGTCTTATGTTGCATTGCCAAACATTACTGAAATTACTTTTAAAGATGTTCGAGCAATGTAGGTTTCTTTGAACGTAAAAAGTTATTTTTACAATATAACATTGTACATTTGATATATAATGATTGTGTGGAACTGCATTTCTGAAATTATCTAGGTAGCAAAAGTGTTTTGAAAGTGAAAATAACTATTGTAGACTTCAAGCAAGTCATATAATTTACAAAAGAGTTTTGCTGATCATACTAGAAACGATGTTTTCGAGTGATTATCATTAATGGGTGTCCGCACAGTGAATACTTTGTCAGAAAAAAACGATCGTCATTTTCACGTACAAAAAGAAGTGTCTCACTAAGTGAACACGTTCTCTGATTTTGCATTGCCTAACATTTACTGAAATTACTTTTAAAGATGTTCGAGCAATGTAGGTTTCTTTGAACGTAAAAAGTTATTTTAACCATATAACATTGTACATTTGATATATAATGATTGTGTGGAACTGCATTTCTGAAATTCTCTAGGTTGCAAAAGTGTTTTGAAAGTGAAAATAACTATTAAAGACTTCAAACAGGAGACATATTATCGACAAAAGAGTTTTGCTGATCATACTAGAAACGATGTTTCCGAGTGATTTCTATCATGAATGGCTGTCCGCACAGTGAATACATTTGTAAGTTAATAAAGATCTTCCTTTTCACGTACATAAAGAAGTGTCTCACTAAGTAAACACTTTCTCTGATTTTGTATTGCCTATCATTACTGAAATTACTTTTAAAGATGTTCGAGCAATGCAAGTTACTTTTAATGTTAAAAGTTATTTTAACCATATTACATTGTACATTTGATATATAATGATTGTGTGGAACTGCATTTCTGAAATTATCTAGGTAGCAAAAGTGTTTTGTAAGTGAAAATAACTATTAAAGACTTCAAACAGGAGACATATTATCGACAAAATTGTTTTGCTGATCATACTAGAAACGATGTTTCCGAGTGATTTCTATCATGAATGGCTGTCCGCACAGTGAATACTTTTGTCAGAAGAAAACGATCGTCATTTTCACGTACAAATAGAAGTGTCTCACTAAGTGAACACGTTCTCTTATTTTGCATTGCCTAACATTACTTTAAAAGATGTTCGAGCAAACAGGAGACATATTAACGACAAAAGAGTTATGCTGATCATACTAGAAACGATGTTTCCGAGTGATTTCTATAATGAATGGTTGTCCGCACAGTGAATACTTTGTCAGTTAATAAAGATCGTCATTTTCACGTCGAAAAAGAAGAGTCTCACTAAGTGAACACTTTGTCTTATGTTGCATTGCCTAACATTACTGAAATTTCTTTTGATGTTCGAGCGATGCAGGGTTTTTTTTGACCGTTAAAAGGGATATTTACTATACACCTTTGGATTCAAATTACATTTGATATAAACGATGATGTGGAATTGCATTTCTGAAATGGAAGTACCAAGGTAGCAAAAGTGGTTCGTAAGGGACAATAACTATTGTAGACTTCAAGCAAGCCATATTATTTACAAAAGAGTTTTGCTGATCATACTAGAAACGATGTTTCCGTGTGATTTCTATCATGAATGGTCGTCCGTACAGTGAATACTTTGTTAGTTAATAAAGATCGTCATTTTCACGTCCAAAAAGAAGTGTCTCACTAAGTGAACAGTTTGTCTTATGTTGCATTGCCCAACATTACTGAAATTACTTTTAAAGATGTTCGAGCAATGTAGGTTTCTTTGAACGTAAAAAGTTATTTTTACCATATAACATTGTACATTTGATATATAATGATTGTGTGGAACTGCATTTCTGAAATTCTCTAGGTTGCAAAAGTGTTTTGAAAGTGAAAATAACTATTAAAGACTTCAAACAGGAGACATATTATCGACAAAAGAGTTTTGCTGATCATACTAGAAACGATGTTTCCGAGTGATTTCTATCATGAATGGCTGTCCGCACAGTGAATAATTTTCTCAGTTAGTAAAGATCTTCATTTTCACGTACAAAAAGGAGTCTCGCTAAGTGAACACTTTCTCTGACTTTGCATTGCCTATCATTACTGAAAATACTTTTAAAGATGTTCGAGCAATGTAGGTTACTTTGAACGTAAAAAGTTATTTTTACCATATAACATTGTACATTTGATATATAATGATTGTGTGGAACTGCATTTCTGAAATTCTCTAGGTTGCAAAAGTGTTTTGAAAGTGAAAATAACTATTAAAGACTTCAAACAGGAGACATATTATCGACAAAAGAGTTTTGCTGATCATACTAGAAACGATGTTTCCGAGTGATTTCTATCATGAATGGCTGTCCGCACAGTGAATACTTTTGTAAGTTAATAAAGATCTTCATTTTCACGTACATAAAGAAGTGTCTCACTAAGTAAACACTTTCTCTGATTTTGTATTGCCTATCATTACTGAAATTACTTTTAAAGATGTTCGAGCAATGCTAGTTACTTTTAATGTTAAAAGGTTATTATTAACCATATAACATTGTACATTTGATATATAATGATGTGTGTGGAACTGCAATTCTGAAATTAAGTATCTAGGTAGCAAAAGTGTTTTGTAAGTGAAAATAACTATTAAAGACTTCGAACAGGAGACATATTAACGACAAAGAGTTTTGCTTATCATACTAGAAACGATGTTTCCGAGTGATTTCTATCATGAATGGCTGTCCGCACAGTGAATGCTTTGTCAGTTAGTAAAGATCGTCATTTTCACGTACAAAAAGAAGTGTCTCACTAAGTGAACACTTTCTCTTATGTTGCATTGCCAAACATTACTGAAATTACTTTTAAAGATGTTCGAGCAATGTAGGTTTTTTTTGAATGTTAAAAGGGATATTTACTATACACCTTTGGATTCAGATTACATTTGATATAAACGATGATGGGGAACTGCATTTCTGAAATGAAAGTATCTACGTAGCATAAGTTTTATGTAAGTGAAATAAGTATTGTAGACTTCAAGCAAGTGTCATATAACGACAGAAGAATTTTGCTGATCATACTACAAACGATGTTTCCGAGTGATTTCTATCATGAATGGCTGTCCGCACAGTGAATGCTTTGTCAGTTAGTAAAGATCGTCATTTTCACGTACAAAAAGAAGTGTCTCACTAAGTGAACACTTTCTCTTATGTTGCATTGCCAAACATTACTTACAAATGTGTTCGATGAATGTAGGTTTCTTTCAATGTTAAAAGTTATTTTTACCATATAACATTGTGTTCAGTGTACATTTGATATAAACGATGTTGTGGAACTGCATTTCTGAAATTATCTAGGTAGCAAAAGTGTTTTGTAAGTGAAAATAACTATTGTAGACTTCAAGCAAGTCATATTAATTTACAAAAGAGTTTTGCTGATATACTAGAAACGATGTTTTCGAGTGATTTCTATCATGAATGGGTGTCCGCACAGTGAATACTTTTGTCAGTAAAAACGATCGTCATTTTCACGTACAAAAAGAAGTGTCTCACTAAGTGAACACGTTCTCTGATTTTGCATTGCCTAACATTACTGAAATCATACTTCAGTTATAAAGATGTTCCGTGAGCAATGTAAGTTTCTTTTAATGCCTAAATAGTTATTTTTACTAAAATTGATGTTCAGCAAAAGTTTCTTTTAATTTAAAAGTTATTTTAACCATATAACATTGTACATTTGATATATAATGATGGTGTGGAACTGCATTTCTGAAATTATCTAGGTAGCAAAAGTGTTTTGTAAGTGAAAATAACTATTAAAGACTTCAAACAGGAGACATATTAACGACAAAAGAGTTTTGCTGATCATACTAGAAACGATGTTTCCGAGTGATTTCTATCATGAATGGCTGTCCGCACAGTGAATACTTTTGTCAGTTAATAAAGATCGTCATTTTCACCTATAAAAAGAAGTGTCTCACTTAAGTAAACACTTTCTCTGATTTTGCATTGCCTATCATTACTGAAATTACTTTTAAAGATGTTCGAGCAATGTAGGTTTCTTTGAATGTTAAAAGGGATATTTTTAAACACCTTTGGATTCAAATTACATTTGCTGTAAACGATGTTGTGGAACTGCATTTCTGAAATTAAGATCTAGGTAGCAAAAAGTGTTTTTTAAGTGAAAATAACTATTAAAGACTTCAAACAGGAGTCATAATAACAACAAAAGAGTTTTGCTGATCATACTAGAAACGATGTTTCCGAGTGATTTCTATCATGAATGGCTGTCCGCACAGTGAATACTTTTGTCAGTTAGTAAAGATCTTCATTTTCACGTACAAAAAAGGTGTCTCACTAAGTGAACACTTTCTCTGATTTTGCATTGCCTATCATTACTGAAATTACTTTTAAAGATGTTCGAGCAATGTAGGTTTCTTTGAATGTAAAAAGTTATTTTTACCATATAACTTATTCGATACATTTGATATAAATGATTGTTGTGGAACTGCATTTCTGAAATTATCTAGGTAGCAAAAGTGTTTTGAAAGTGAAAATAACAATTATAGACTTCAAACAGGAGACATATTAACGACAAAAGAGTTTTGCTGATCATACTAGAAACGATGTTTCCGATTTCTATCATGAATGGCTGTCCGCACAATGAATACTTTTGTCAGTTAATAAAGATCTTCATTTTTCACGTACAAAAAGAAGTGTCTCACTAACTGAACACTTTGTCTTATGTTGCATTGCCTAACATTACTGAAATTACTTTTAAAGATGTTCGAGCAATGTAGGTTTCTTTGAATGTTAAAAGGGATATTTACTTAACACCTTTGGATTCAGATTACATTTGATATAAACGATGTTTTGGAACTGCATTTCTGAAATTATCTAGGTAGCAAAAGTGTTTTGTAAGTGAAAATAACTATTGTAGACTTCAAGCAAGCCATATTATTTACAAAAGAGTTTTGCTGATCATACTAGAAACCATGATTCCGAGTGATTTCTATCATGAATGGCTGTCCGCACAGTGAATACTTTGTCAGTTAAAAAAGTTCGTCATTTTCACGTCCAAAAACAATTGTCTCACTAACTGAACACTTTGTCATGTTGCATTGCCTAACATTACTGAAATTACTTTTAAAGATGTTCGAGCAATGTATGTTTCTTTGAATGTTAAAAGGGATATTTACTTAACACCTTTGGATTCAGATTACATTTGATATAAACGATGTTGTGGAACTGCATTTCTGAAATTATCTAGGTAGCAAAAGTGTTTTGTAAGTGAAAATAACTATTAAAGACTTCAAACAGGAGACATATTAACGACAAAAGAGTTATGCTGATCATACTAGAAACGATGTTTCCGAGTGATTTTTATCATGAATGGCTGTCCGCACAGTGAATACTTTTGTCAGTTAATAAAGATCTTCATTTTCACCTATAAAAAGGTGTCTCACTAAGTGAACAATTTCTTTGATTTTGCATCGCCTATCATTACTGAAATTACTTTTAAAGATGTTCGAGCAATGTAGGTTTCTTTGAATGTTAAAAGGGATATTTACTAAACACCTTTGGATTCAGATTACATTTGATATAAACGATGTTGTGGAACTGCATTTCTGAAATTATCTAGGTAGCAAAAGTGTTTTGAAAGTGAAAATAACTGTTGTAGACTTCAAGCAAGTCATATTATTTACAAAAGAGTTTTGCTGATCATACTAGAAACGATGTTTCCGAGTGATTTTTATCATGAATGGCTGTCCGCACAGTGAATACTTTTGTAAGTTAATAAAGATCTTCATTTTCACGTAGAAAAAGAAGTGTCTCACTAAGTAAACACTTTCTCTGATTTTGCATTGCCTACCATTACTTTTAAAGATGTTCGAGCAATGCAAGTTTCTTTTAATGTTAAAAGTTATTTTAACCATATAACATTGTACATTTGATATATAATGATTGTGTGGAACTGCATTTCTGAAATATCTAGGTAGCAAAAGTGTTTTGAAAGTGAAAATAACTATTAAAGACAGTTTTGCTGATCATAATTAAAAAGGTGTTTTCCCGGGTTTTTTTTTTTAAAAGGGGCCCCCCCCCAAAAAAAATTTTTTTTTGAATAAAGATCGTCATTTTCACGTCCAAAAACAATTGTCTCACTAACTGAACACTTTGTCATGTTGCATTGCCTAACATTACTGAAATTACTTTTAAAGATGTTCGAGCAATGTAGGTTTCTTTGAACTTAAAAAGTTATTTTTAACCATATAACTTTGTGTTCAGAAAACATTTAATATAACGATGATGGGGAACTGCATTTCTGAAATGGAAGTATCTAGGTAGCAAACTGTTTTGTAAGTGAAAATAACTACTGTAGACTTTGCTGATCATTCTCGAAAATATGTTTCGAAGTGACCTGATGTATGGCAGTCCGCACAGTGAATACTTTGTCAGTTAATAAAGATCGTCATTTTTATGTACAAAAGTGACTCACTTAGTGAACACTTTGTCTTATGTTTCATTGCCTAACATTACTCAAATTACTTTTAGATGTTCGAGCAATGTAGGTTTTTTTAACTTTAAAAGGGATATTTACTATACACCTTTTGGATTCAGATTACATGTGATATAAACGATGTTGTGGAATTGCATTTCTGAAATGTAAGTAGCTAGGTAGCAAAAGTGTTTTGTAAGTGAAAATCACTATGATGGACTTCAAATAGGAGTCAAATTAGCGACAAATGATGTTTTGCTAATCATACTAGAAACGATGTTTCCGAGTGATTTCTGTAATGAATGGCTGTTTGCACAGTGAATGCTTTGTCAGTTAGTAAAGATCGTCATTTTCACGTACAAAAAGAAGTGAACACTTTGTCTTATGTTGCATTGCCTAACATTACTCAAATTACTTTTAAAGATGTTCGAGCAATGTAGGTTTCTTTGAACGTTAAAAGGGATATTTACTATACACCTTTTGGATTCAGATTACATTTGATGTAAACGATGTTGTAAAACTGCATTTCTGAAATGGAAGTATCTAGGTAGCAAAATTGTTTTGTAAGTGAAAATAATAATTATAGACTTTAACAGGAGACATATTAACCACAAAAGCTGCTTTGCTGAGGTATATAGCATTTGTATGTTATATAATATACACGTTCGAGCAATGTAGGTTAAAATGGATATTTACGTTATACCTTTGGGTTGAGCTTACATTTGATTTAAAACATGTTGTGGAACTGCAGTTCTGAAATTAAGTATCTAGGTAGCAAAATTATTTTGTAGGTGAAAATAACTACTGTAGACTTCAAGCAAGAGTCAAATTAGCGACAAAAGAGTTTTGCTGATCATTCTCGAAAACATGTTTCCGAATGATTTCTGTAATGTATGGCAGTCCGCACAGTGAATACTTTGTCAGTAAACATTACTGAAATTACTTACAAATGTGTTCGATGAATGTAGGTTTTTTCAACGTTAAAGATATTTTTAAATACAACTTTGTGTTCAGATTAAGCCGTTCAGCTTTGAATGGAAACTCTTCTGTTAACGGATCATATTAGAAGACGCTTACGAGTGATGTATGGTATGTTAACCTTGTAAAAAGAAGTTTCTCACTCTAGCTTATCATGTGTGGCGTTGCCAAGTATTACTGAAATAACTTACAAAGATGTTCGAGCAATGTAGGTTTCTTTGACCGTTTCAAAGGCTATTTACTATATACCTCTGTGTTGAGATTACATTTGATTTAAACGATGTTGTGGAACTGTATTTCTGATATGTGGAAGCAAAAGTGTTTTGCAATTAAAAACAACTATTGTACACTTCAAACAGTAGTCAAATTATCGACAAAAGATGTTTTGCTGAGATCATAGTGATGGTGGACTTCAGAAATGAAAATAACGTTCGGCACTGCGGGAAATGAAAAATGATCTAGTGAGAACATTTCAATTAGAAAACGTTTTTTGCAAATGATTTCCGTAATGTTTATCGGTTTGCACTGTGAACACTTTCAAGTTAACAACGTTGTTAGGGTCAACAACACAACAGTTATTTAAATTTCGAACATTTTTTACATGATTATGCAAGAAAGTTTTCAGAAATTCAAACGATAAAGTTATTAAAGTGGCTTTGGGCAATAAATAAAAGTCTAAGTGAAAGAAAGTGCATTTAGGTGAAGGTAACGTTTTAAGTAACAGTGGACCGTAGAACATAATTAGAACAAAAAAACTAAAACGTTTTTGCAAGTGATTTCGCTTATGTTCGGCAGTGCAGAGAATGAAACACTGGGAAAAGCAGTTTAGCTAATAAAGAAAACGCTGGTGTTCAGTTTGCAAATTTGCACAGTTAAAACTGTGCTTGGTATCAACGTCGTTGAACCTGGAATAAGCGTTTTCTTACTATGAAAAGAGGCTAGAATAGCGTTCTCAAGAAAGTGTTTTGCAAGTAATTTCAGTTATGTTTGGCAATGCAAGAACAATTTCGCTATAGAAAATATGCTTTGTTACTGCCATGCAATGAGACAACGAATTTTGCAAGATAGTGGTCTTTTGGACTGCAAACTCACCTCATAAACAAACTTATGACTCCCATCTTAAGTTAAAATATTGTATGTTGTATGTATTCAGCAGGCTGTTTGTTAAATCTTTTGTTGAACAATCGCCCTGTGTCACCCATGTTGACACAGATCTAAGAACCTCTGCTTTTCCATTTTTATTTTAACTAGGAACTCACTAATTTTTCTTGAAATTGACTTTTCTCCTGTTAAAAGTTAATCACAGTTATGGTAATACTTTTTGTTGCACTGTTATTTGCACAATGCTGCTTCCAGTATGAAAGTATTGATGAGTCAAAACCCCTAAAAAACACACCAGAAGACCTTCAAAGCACAAATAAGTGACTGAATATTTTCCTGTTCCTTTGGTCTTATTGTAATTCAGACAATTGCCTGCCGTTTTTAAGAACTTTGTTGGTTATAGTGTGGTTGACCCAGTTGTACAGTGGTTGTAAACTATACTTCATTCCAAACTCATGGAGGCATTTTTCATTTTGTGAAAATTCGTTTCAATCAGATGCTCACAAGCTTGCATCCATGATACATTTTTCACCCTTGCTGCTTCAGTGATCATCTGAAGATTCACAGCAATGGTTAAGCCCTAGCCTTACCTTATGCTGATGTAGTTTTTGGCAATAGGCAATAGGCTTGTTGCTCGTGTTGTAATTTGTTGTAACAACAATCATGTTGTGGTAACAACATTTCTTAAGTTAATAAAATTAAGTTTATAAAATGAATTGTACAACTTGGAGGCACAGGCGTTTACAGTGATTCTGTAGCGGATAGTCTGTTTCACACTTTTCTCATCTGTTTATCTTCTGCATTAGCTCTTTTGATCAGTCTGGTTAGCTTTTCTCTTCTTGGTCATCCTATCACACAAGTTGCTGTTTTCCTTCAATTCAAGTGGCCACACACAGTTGACTACCATGAGATATATAGAAAAAAGAAGCAACCAATGGACTGAAACCCAAAAGATACACTGCAGAAAGAATTCTGTAAAACATGGAATGTAGAAATATGTTATACCTGGCAATAGAACACACACAGCAATTGTGTTGGAAGCTCTGTTTCCATAACACTTCCCTGAGTCTTTTGCATAGGCAGCTTATATACACAGATAGGACAAAGAGTCATAAATTCTATGGCCTATTCTATGGATTTGGTTTGGTAAGATTCTTGTGGCTTGAAAAGACAGCCTGCTGGGATAATGCACACTATAAGAGGACTGTATATTGTCTCCTAAATCTTTAACCCCTTAGTATGCTCTAGCCTAGTCATACAAATTAGAAATTAATACATTATGACTTTTAAAATAATACCAAACATTAAAATGGATGCCACTCTTTTTCATGCCTCTTATTTGAATATAAATATTTTTCAAACCTGCCTGTAATTTCTTCCACGATTCTGCAAACGGTTTTGGTAAGGTGCTGCACTTCGTTAATTCTCAGTCACATAACCAAATCTAGGAGTGGGTTCTGGTGCCATGGCTTAAGCCGGGCTCACACTGTGTGATTTTTAATAGTCCTTTGCAATTGTTGCTTGTCACACTATACGAACATGGTCTCCATATCACACTGTAAGATCTTAATTTTCGTAATGTCAGACAGTCAAGACGCGACAAAAACGGATGTACACAAGAAGATTTGTCTGAAGTTTTTATGTCATCAGTCGGTGACCTGGAATCTTTCACTAAAATGGTAGCTAGCAAACAAAAGCAATATGTAGCATTAGTTTTGTTATTCTTCTTCTTGTTGTACCACCTGACTCGTTTCAACATTTTCACCGAGGTAATTTGAAGTTGTCTTGTGCTATAATTGGTTCTTGGTTTGGCGGTCGTCATGGTCTCCCTGCAGGAAAGTGTCTACAATCTTCTGACAACGGCCATTAATCGGCTGTCGGTGAACATGTCAAACCAGTGATCAAAGACAACAGATTTTAGATTAGGATTACAGGAATCTTTTAGGATTTCCAAAATTTGTCTCAGACAACCAAATCGCGGGCAAAATCACACATGGTAAGCCGGGCTTTAGCTGATCAACATGCCTGCCTTGTAATCAGGAGAACCTGGGTTCAAATCCCAGTGGTGCCTAACAGCAGAGATGTATGTTTGCTTTCTCTTCATTTATAAACAGGAGTATTTTCACAAATCTGCAATAAGTACTTTTGCTCATTACACCCCCTTACTCTGCAAAGTACTGGAGATTTTAAAAGGAGATTGGTTTGCAGGACCATTGCTACAGGCCTTATATGGCTCTGGGGTTATAATGCTTTGGATTCCAGATGGTGACATTCAAATGTTGTGGGTTTGAGTCACTCCAAAATTGGAGTTTGTTGATTCTTCGAAGATGTGCACTTGGCACTCAGGCTACAATCTGCCTGATCAGGTGAATAACTGTTTTTGTCTTTTACCTGATAGTATAGAAAATCTGTTGACAAATTTGAAGTGAATGCATCAAATACATGCATACATGCAAACTATGCCCCTGCAAATTTCAAACTTGTCTTTTCCAAAGATTCTGCAATTTCTTTTGGTGAAGTTCTGCATGTTTGTTAATTTTCAGTCAGATTTTACACAATTTATTTATCCAGGCAGGATTTCGAGTCATCAGTTAAAGAATGTACAACAAAAGCAATTTGTGAAAATTATCAGAAACATAAAGTCATACCTGGCAATAGATACACAAACAGCAATTGTGTGGGAAGCTCTGGTCACAAGAAATTGGTGCGTTTTAAAGGAAATTGGTGCGCTACAGCAACATAAGGGCCGTAGCTACAGGACCTTGTAGGTTCATGAAACATGAACTTCCAGTGGTTAGGACCAGCAAAGGGTGCATTGTAGTTGTAGTGGCTTGGTGGTTAAAGCGATGGACTTGAATTCCATTGGGACTTCAAACAGAGGAAAGAAATAGCAGATATTGGTCACTTTGAACTATACAGAGGTCACGCTCTGTTGAGTGTGAGAGTTTCTTTGTCTCAGTCAATGCCCTATTTGCACGTTAATGGCTGCATTAGGGGCCTGAAATACATTAAGTTGTGGTTCATCCAGATGCATGGATGCAAGCAGAACATGTCAAACTTGCATATCTACAGAGTTACAGTTAAAATAAAATAGTATGTAATATGATAGACCTGACAGACAAGGTTGGCTTGGCATGATCAAGTGTCAACAATGTATACCTATAGATCTGAGATCAGCCATACAGTAAGGGCTAAGGTCTCTATACAGAATATGTGATATATTGAGATATCGGTATGAGTAGAGTTTATAATATTCTTATTATGTTGTCTATTGTTTAATGTTAAAATGCTAATTACATGTACATTCGCTTGTACAGTACTGGAGACCTTAAAGAAGCCTAAGAAAACGCTAATATTAATCAACTCAGAAAGCACAAGATGTGTAAGTATGCATTTAATATTAACATATTTCTATGGGAATGACTTTTGAGCTGCAAATGCTCTACCACGCTAATATTGCTCTGCCAACTGAGCTACAGGAAAGGACATATTACTGTATTTAACTATGGAACACTATAGACCTGTGAGACAATAATAGACTATTTATGGGCAGAGAATAGGCCAGTATTGTACAATGCTACAGACAACTACTTGATTGCTGCACTTGGGAAGTTAAATGTCAATATCTTACTGTATTTACAAATCAGGCACTCTATACCTGAAAGACAACCATAGACTACTCTTGAGTAGAGACTAGCCATGCTGATCTTGACTGATAATGAGCCTATAGAACAATCTTGCTGATAATGAGCCTATAGAGCTGGCCTGGGGTGATTGAGTGTCAGCATAAGTTAGCAATTATTCTTGCTAATTTAATGACACAAGAGGTAGTGTCTGGGGTAGTATAATGTCAACATCTAATTGTAAATAACTATAGATCACACAGTACTTTAAACCCAATATAAGTATATAATACAATATAGACATTATATACAATTTACACAATATACAACGTATGTTTGTATATTGTGGATATACGATATACAAATGTAATATAAAATATTCTATATCTATAATTTAATGTGTGTGTGTATATATATATATATATATATATATATATATATATATATATATATATATATAAAAAACAATATACACTGAATTACACAATCATACAAGACGGGATGTAGAAGTAGTGTAGCGATGGAGGTGTTATGTGAGTTACTTTAGTGCCCTAATGGCCTATTTCACAACATTGTTGGAGCGGTTAGTGGCCACACACTCATCCTTGTAGAAGGAATAAAGAAGGAGCCTCAAGACACATCCCTGAGGGGCACCAGTATTGAGTATGATGATGAGATGTTACGGCCTATGTGTGATGATGAGATGTTACTTAGGTGTCTCTCAGGTGGGAAAGGGCGGTGTGCAATGTCAGGGCTATTGCATCATCAGTTGACCTGGCAGGAGAACAGTAGGGGGTCCATGGTGTCAGGTAACATGGAGCAGATGATGTCCTTCACCAGTCTCTCAGAGCATTTGCTCACTATAGGCAACTGGATGCCAGTCATTTAGACATGTCACTTTGGATCTGTTAGATACTGTAATAATAGTTTATGTTTTAAAACATGCAGGAACTGTAGACAAGAAGAGAGACATAATAATGTCTGCAAACACTCCAGCCAGTTGGTCTGAACATGCTCTCAGTACCCTGCCAGGGATGCCATCTGGGCCAACAGCTTTTTGTGTATTCAGTCTCCTGAAGTTCTCTCCTGAAGTGGTGACATCATCATCAGCCGGCGCCGCTTGCACACTCTCACAACAGTATGTCCTCTAAAATCAGTTAAAATGATTTATTAATAACATAACATGCCATGAGTGTTAGAGCTGAACTACTGTTTTTTAATCTGTATATTTGCATGCAATGCACACAGTGAAATATGAAAAAGGCTAATTTCAATTATATTGAGCAGTGCAGTGTACTGGACAAAAGTATCTTAATGAGAAAACGCTTTTTGAAAGTGAACATAATGTTATGCGTGGAAAAAGATCAACAACATCGCTATTACAGTAAATGTGGCAAGTGATGTGCAATATGTAAATAGTATGAATGTGATCATATTGAAGCAATATACAAATGATTTCAGAGATTTAATACACAACCTGTCCTTGGAAAGTCTTATGTAATCATCCAGTTATATCATTATTTAAAATTCCTAACCTGAGAGGTGGTCTGACATTAGTCGTATAGTACATACACTGATATACTCATTGGATTATCTAAGGGTCTCCAGAAAAAAAAACTGAAAAGGAAAATAATATTAAGAAAAAAATAATTTCCGCAAACCTACACAATAGTGTTTTTACAATAGTTTTGCCAAGGTGGCAAAAAATACATCTGAAGTCCTGTCCCATCCATGTAATGCCCATTCCAAAACCATAGCCTTTGGCTAACTTGCACTTGTCTGTGTGTATGTGTGTTTTTAGTTTCTATGCTGTTTCAATAAAGCTTTCTCATTTAATCAATATGACCATCCCAAATGTCTTTTGTCTTTTCCTATGTTAATTTATGTCCTTAGATAGGCTATACTGCCGCCCATGAAACAAGTTATTTAAATAGCCTATACAATATTACAATGTATGTGTTAGATTATTTGGTTCCCGCACTCATAAGAAACATGTGATTGTCTCTAGATCTTTTATAACCATATATGCAAGAAAATGTGAGACTAGGACAGATGATTGGTCATGTA
The DNA here is from genome assembly GCA_036877525.1 of Chromobotia macracanthus. Lineage (NCBI taxonomy): Eukaryota > Metazoa > Chordata > Actinopteri > Cypriniformes > Botiidae > Chromobotia > Chromobotia macracanthus. The sequence continues at coordinate 9,109,289 of JAZGTH010000013.1, forward strand.
TGGGGTGCGGTACATGTTGACATGTTCTATATAACCTGCTGTTTTGAGGAAATAAAGAGAGCTTGATACAATACACTCTGGTGTTTGTGTGTCTGGTTCCCCAGAGTGCTCTGGCAAGGGTCTCCTCACTACATCCTCTACAATTGCTCAATTCAATATCTTGATGTGACTAATACAAACACAGATTGCTAAAATCTTACAGTATGGCACAAATATTGTGTTATCGTAACCATTATTAACTATTAAAGAAATTTATTCTTTGCTGTCTGATGTCTGGTGAAGGCAGCACTTAGTCAATTTGTTCTTTATTGGGCCATTTTCTCTTTCCACTGCTCCTTGTAAGGAGGGGTGATATGAGCAATGCTGCCTCATGTTTATGCCCAAGAATGTGCCCACTTACTTTATGGTATCATTGACAAAATATGTGCCATTATCTGAATTTATTTTTCTTAGTATGCCCCATCTTAGCACTATTTCTGTCAGCAGTGCCTTTGCTTTGGCGGCTGCATCCTGTTTTGATGTGGGGAAAGTTTCTACCCACTGTGACCACATCAACTATCACCATGCAGTACTTTTTATTTTGCACATGGTGTTAACTGAATGAAATCCAGGTGGACAAAGGGACCCACTGGTGGTGGGTAATGCATGGGGCATTTATATTCCCTTTCCCACTTGTGCATAGCATATGTCAGCCACCGGGCTGTAGATAAGTTAGATGTTTTCTGTTCAAGCAAGATCATGGAAATAACGTGGCACCATCACGGTCAGATCAGAATAACCTGCAAACGCACTGAAAGCATCTTATAGCATAGTTTGGAATGAAAGTGCGGAAATAAGAGCACATTTTTTGTGATTGGCTTAGGCAAATTTCTCATTGCTTAAACCCTTTTTTCAGAGAGTGATTTCTCATGTGATCACATGGTCTAGAAAAGTGACTTCCTGTTTTAAAAACTGCATTTTTGATAGATAGATTTTACCATATTTATTTATTATTAGGTCAATCTTATCTTTTACACGTCTTTTTTGCAGCTGCAGATTAGTAAGTCATCAACATATTGTAGCACAGCTGTGTCAGGTATTAGCTCTTCATTGTAAATTGTGGGAGATTCACAATAGCCCTGACACAGTCTTGTGAATGTGTCATTAAATTGAAGGCGAAACAAAACTGACTATTCTTATGCACGGGTATGCTAAAAAACATTTGCTAGGTCAACTACAGTAAACCAGCATGCATTTTGAAGAATTATGTATGAGTTTGGCACATTTGGAGCTCTGGCGTGAACAGTAGCATTTACATCTTGTAAATCTTAAACAAGCATTTCTTATCTTTCAGACAGGAAGTATTGGAGTGCACATTAAAGAATTGTCACATGGCACTATCACTCTCTCTTTTAACAGAGAAATGAAAACTGATGTGATGCCATCAATGGCAGTTACAATATGCGACTGCCAGCCAGTTAAGGTGCCACTGTATTTACTATGCCTATATTTTATAGGTAATTTCAAACCCGTATGACTTAAAGGCATGACTACAAAAACAAAATACTTGAATATAGTCCAAGTCTTCTGAAGCAATACAAGTTGTATTTCAATATAAACTGGCGTTGTAATACTCATTTTAACTTGTATATAAAATTCAACCATAAAGAATGATGGCAAATTTGTCTATGTAAAGACTTTAAACCGCGAGTAACATGGCTTACATTAAAGGTGAATGGTAACCAACAAGTTGATGCTCCATCATCAATGTATGGACATAAACAGCTAATAACTTTCTGCAAAAAAATGATATAAGGGTAAGTTGCAATTTTCTGCTTCTGCTTCACTACCCAATGAAGTTTTTAAAAGGTGTAGTTTTAAAAGTTGCAATAAAATAAAAATTATACCACTGTTTTACCAAAACAGGGGTTTCCATTCCACTTATTATGCTACTTCTCTGAGTGTAGAAAGTTGTCACCATTTTCCAATACATAAATTAATTCCTCTTGTGCATATTTCTAAATCTCTTCAGTTTTACCTCGTGGCAGCCACTTTGATTGCCAATTTGTACACCCATATGTATTCACTCTTATTCACTCTTGGGTCTTCTCTCTCACTTGCACTGGATGTCTGTCTTTTCAGGTAAAGTGAGTTTTCCGCCCTTTTCATGATACATTTAACGTTAAACAAAACTACAAAATTCATATAACACTACGTTATTTCAAGAAAGTTTCTTGAAGCATGCCACTCAATGTGAGTGGTGATTGTCAGTACTTTTGTTATTGTAATAAAGTAATTAATTCTGTAATTTGTTTTGCAGTAAAATACTGAATTTTTTGTAAGTAAAATTACTTAGAACCTTTTATTTAAAGACAGTACAACAATTAAAACCATATTGTACAAGCACTCTAATTTTTTATATGCAAGATATTTTTTTCTTTAACATTTTGGGGTGAAATACAACAGAAAAGTTAAGCTCATGTACTATCAACATTTTGCCCAATACTTTGTTTAGTTGTGCCTTTTTAGCCCTATTAAGTTTTAAAATAAATGTATTACTGAAGCAAGTGTATACACCGTAGTGTATTTCTACTGGAACAAAGAATGTGGTTTAAAAAGTGACAAGATACACAGAGCTGTAATTTTTTATTCTGACATTCTATAATGTTGGAAAATTGGGCGCTACACATCTTAGGCCGTAAAAAGCATGAATGTCAAAACTTGCAGTAACCAGTTGAAAATGTGCTTCCTTGCACCTCACTTCATATGCTGAGCTACTGTAAATACTGTAAGTTCTCTGAACACATGCTATGTAATGTTTTACTGGTATGGGTTAGAAAATTATGAATCATGGATAGTTCATTGAATTTTTATTTTTCCTTTTTTTAACTATTGTTTAGTAAAAGATGGGACTTTTAGGTTCAGAAAGAAATGTACAGTTGTACAAACAAGTGACACTATTGTGTTTTAATTTTTTATGTGGTTGATTAAAAATTGTATTAATAATGCATTCATATTTATCTGAATTGTGTTTTTGTGGCTGTATGTTTGCAATGCATTCATTTGGTCATTCATTTTCTAAATACCAAAATGCATTTATTCTACTCCTTAAGCAGATTAACATGTAGGCTATAGAGTTCAATGAACCTGCGTATTTTGGTTACTAATCTAATGGCCTAAAAGGGTGGTTATAGTGTATGACACACTACTTTTGCTTCTTCAAGGGCTTCGTATTACCTAATGCATTACTAATGTTAACTAATTTATACCTTATTGTAAAGTGTTATGAATTTTATTATTCATAGATTTAAATTTACATACATTGTTTCAGCTATAGGCACTGCCCTCAGTTATATGACATTCTCATGCTGTAGTCCTTCTGAATGTGGTGCAGTATGTCTTTGCAGAAAGATGCGTTATTTACTGTTATATTAGATATGTACATGTATTTCACATCATTTGGTGCTGTAATACAGTTTACAGAATTGCATTTCCTTATTCCTTATTCACAAAAAATGAGTTAATATGAATCAACATTTAAAGCAGTTAAAATCAAATCACAGTTTAAATTAGCCTAACTATGGTTGTTCACACATAAACAATAATTGGCATGTCGCTTACACTAGCCATTTCCAGCATCTACCAGTAATTTTCTATTTTTTTCTCCAGTCAGAGCATGTCATGTTCTCAGAGAGAGAAAGAGAAGGCATGCAAGAGACAGCACAATTTAAGCAGGGATGAACTGTCCTCAGGAAACTCTCTCTGTCACACTCTCGGTCCCCATTCATTTTACTGCATCATGATTTTCACATATTTAGTCACAAGGCAGCAGTGTCTTTGAAAGTACCACAAACAAATTTGAAAAATCACCATAAATCAATAATTTCATGGACGCAAGGCTGTCTTATATTGCTTTAATTAAACTGTAAATGGTTTGGCAGGAACAGTAGTCTAATAGCGTTTTCAGGAGATAATCATACACAGCAGCACAGTGAGCACAGTTATCTTGTGTGCTGTGCATTGCTTTGACACTGGCTACTGTAGCAACTTTCCTCAAACTGTGAAAATACAAGGTGTAACAACACTGGAATATTAGTAGTTATGTAACTAAAATTAAGATTTATACATGCCTCTAACAGATTTGTCGGAAAAAAATGTGTTGATATAGGTCAGCAGTGCATGGTACTAGCTATAACATGGTTGTGGAATCAAATCTTAACAAATAAGCCAACAACAGTATAACTATGGTCAGTTTTAAATGTAAATCTTCAAAACCTACATTTTTGGAACGTTTGCAACATGCCTCGACTTGATACAGAGTTTGTGATGTATGCAAAGCCATCTGGGAATTGTAAGTGTTTTAGCTAATGCCCCCTAGTGGTAGGAATGTTGTATCTGCAGCTCACTGTGCATGGAGAGCTAAACTTACACTGTTTCAAGAGTGCTGGTGACTAAGAAAAGCATTTCTATGGCCTACAGTACATGCAGATCCCAACCCATAATGCCACATACCAACAGTATGTAAAATATACACACATACAAACCATTTATTTATCTTCAATAATCATACCTAGTCAGTATATACAAACAACAAATTTAAAGAAATGAAGAGGATAGAGCAGAGAGGATGTTTGCTGATGTTACACTGTGTGTTACTACATACAGAGGACAGAGGAAGTAGCATCCTGAAATCAAATTCTATGTGTTTAACAGAATATCCAAGCCATATAGCAGGTCTGAAACCAAAGACCTAAAGAAACTAAAGACCATTATAACATAGACTAACGGAATTTTGTAAGATGTGAAGTATATAATACAACATAAATAGGAACATGAAATATTATAATCAATCTCAGTTATAACAGGATGCAGTCAATTACATGAAACATGAAGAGGTTTAATTTTTATAAGAGTTAGAGCAATTTCATTCTCCACTGAAAATCAAGCTATCAATATAAAGAATTGTAATATTTATACAAAAATGCAAAACACTGCTGATGATGCTGTGTTTCAGATGACTGGAGAAAGTAGATGAATATACAGTATTATGTCAATATAGCCAGGGACCATTAGATTATCAATGCTGTATATTATGTAAAGCTTGTCATGCATATAAATAACAGCAACTGGCTAATCGGAACTCAGTCCACACTGTATCCTAACCAAATGCATTTTTTTTCCATGTTAAAAAGAGGTTTTGTAGGACAATTTAATCAATACAAAACATTGATTGATTTTGATTGATTTTGTAGGACAAAACCAGCCACGATGGTGATAAGGGACAAGCAACAGCGGATTCTAAACGGCTGATTGTGTACTGTTGTGTATTGATTTATTTGTATCATTAAATACTGTTTCAGAAGGCAGTCTGAATACATTACCCTCTCATAGACTTCTGAGAGAGGTATGAGGATCATTTATGGATCGTAAACTACCCCCTTCACTTAAGACTCTCAAACTCAGTGCAGGGGTGACCGACCCCAGGCTCCGGAGAGTCTGGAGGCAAACTTTACCTCCAAATGGCTCTCAGCATCTCTGATATCAACATTACAGTTTATGACACCCTGTCCAAGCTTCAAAGGAATTCCACGGGAAGGAGTAACACCACATGGCCCAAGAGAGACTAAGAACATTGTAATACTGTCATGGTCACAAGAAATGAACCCAGTCACAGACAGCGATATAAATATAAAAGTCTTTATTTTATTAAATAAACAAAACAAGAACCCACGAGGGGGCAAAACAGAACCCGTCTATGTAGGCCAACTGTTTCTGTAAAGGTGTGCAAGAAACTGACCTTTTTGGTGGTTGTTCCTCGCTAAGAAACATATTACAGGTCCGTTATCCACCTGTGCCGTCATCTTCTTTTTCACGCATTCAACACACACGGTCCGTGAAGAAAGTGATTATTCTACCCCAGTTCACCCCGCCCCTGAACAGCTCGTCTATGACTGCAGTGAAGCGTTGGTGCGCCGTGATGGACTTAAGATGCAGCCGCTTGGACGTCTCTCGCGCCAGGATGGCTAAAAGGTCTCTTGTGTTTTAACTGGAATATGCATGCCGTATCATCTTTTATCCGTGTAAAAGAGTCTAGAGCTGCGGAAGACGGAAGAAGTTGGTAATGTTCAACGCACTTGTGAGTTTTTTCTTTCGGCGTGACTAATCTAAAGAAATACTTTCTCGTTCAGCAGTTGGATCTCCGTTTATGTTGAGTGTTTAACGGTGTCTGCGATGCGCAGTCAGTACATGCAATCAGTCTGCCCCTTCATAACACAGAGAGGTGTTTCCTATGCCACGTCACTCATTCACAGTAATTTCTGACTGTGTTCCCTCTTTGACAGTGTATGGCAAATAATGATAATATCGGAACTATTTAACATTTCCCAGCTGCATAATTATTTTTTTGTCATATTTCTTATTAATAGTACATTCAAATTATTCTAAATAATATTCCAGCATGCAATATTTTATAATTAAATCATGATTATAACATAGACTCTACTACTTTGTTATTTCTGTCTCCAATTCTCTTTCATTGTGTAATTTTCAGGTTTTTTTATATTGTGTATATTTTGTGTATGTATTTTATTTTTATTTTGTATTTTATGGTACCAATGCAAATCCCTTATACTACTGTCCCATAAGATCTTCTATATGCCATCTTCATGTAGGCTTAATATGTCTTGCTTAATATGATACCTATATTGGCGCTGTTGTGGCCTACTGGTAAGTGAGTCGGGCACCTAACCCCCGATTGCTCCCCGGACTTTCCACTTTCACTATTATCTATCTCAAATGTCACAGTCTCAGATGTACAAACTGTTTTAGTAAGCAGTCTAAATAAGCAGTCTAAATACATTACACAGTAGGCAGTTCGAATAAATAGTCTGAATAAATAGTGCACAGGTGTTTAACTAATTCTAATGACGCTAATTAAATGTAAGCAAATATGTGACAATCACATATTTTATTCAGATTTTATTCAGATTTTTCCAATAAAGCAAAAAATGCTCTTTAGAACATTATAAATGAACCTACAGTCATGTAAAAAAAATTAGGACACCCTGTGAAAGCATGTGTATTCTGTAACATTTTTTAATATATGATTATTTAGTCTCAATTTTAACAATACAGAGAGATTAAAGTAATATAACTAAACAATTAAAACTGAAGAAAAGTATTTTCAAGATCTTCTGTAAATCTGTAATTCTACAAAAATGCCTATTTTAACTGAGGAAAAAGATAGGACACCCTAGCCCCTAATTGGCTGAAATAACTGCAGTGAGACGCTTCATGTAGCCATCTACTAGTTTATGACATCGGCCTGAGAAAACTTTACCCCACTCCTTCCTGCAGAATTTTTTCAGCTGTGAGATGTTTGAGGGGTTTCTTGCATGTACAGCCCTTTTCAAGTCACCCCACAGCATCTCAATGGGATTTAGATCTGGACTTTGACTCAGCCATTCCAGGACTCTCCATTTGTGCCTTTTCAGACAGTCTTTGGTTGATTTACTAGTATGTTTATTGTATGTATCATGTATCATTGTCATGTTGCATGGTCCAGTTCCGCTTCAGCTTTAATTTTCTAACAGATGGTCTCACATGTTCTTCAAGCACCTTCTGATACACCGTAGAATTCATGGTGGATTCTATGATGGTCCTGCCAGGTCCTGCTACAGCAAAGCAGCTCCAAACCATGCCACTTCCACCTCCATGCTTCACAATTGGTATGAGGTTCTTTTCCTGGAATGCTGTCTTTGGTTTTACGCCATACATGTCCTCTGCTCTGGTGTCCATATAATTCAATTTTGGACTCATCTGCCCAAAGAACATTATTCCAGAAGTTCTGGTCTTTGTCAACATTCTCTCTGGCAAATGTCAGTCTGGCCTTGATGTTTCTCTCAAGAGCAAAGTTTCCTCCTTGCACACCGCCCATGCAAGTTAAACTTGTGCAGTATCTTTTGATTGTAGAGGCATGCACCTTTACATCAACAGTAGCCAGAGCCTGCTGTAGGTCCCGAGATGACATTTTAGGGTTTTGGAGACCTCTTTTAGCATCTTGCAGTCTGCTCTTGGGGTGAACTTGCTGTGGCGACCAGACCTGGGCATGTTGGCAGTTGTTTTGAAAGCCCTCCACTTGTAGACGATCTTCCGGACAGTGGAATGGCTGAATACAAAATCTTTTGAGATTACCAGACTCATAGGATGCTACAATTTTTTTTCTGAAGGCCTCTGACAGCTCTTTTGCTCTCACCATGGTGCTCACTCTCACTTCACCAGTCAGGAGCACACCAAACTAAATGTCTGAGGTTTAGATATGGCAAGCCTCATTCAAAATGCTGAGTAATGATTTACTATTATGTGGACCTGGTGTGATACACCTGTGATTTGAGCCATTTTAAGAGGGAATACATGTGAGGGTGTCCTAACTTTTGCCTCAGTTAGAATTTGCATTTTGTGGAATTACATTTTACAGAAAACCCCCTCTTCAGTTTTAATTGCTTAGATATATTACTTTAATCTCTATGTTTTGTTAAAATTGAGATTAAATATCTATATATCCAAAATGTTGCAAAAATGTTACAAAAATACACAGGCTTTCATAGGGTGTCCTAATTTTTTCACATGACTGTATATTATAGAATTATATGTCTTAGCTAACTAATGTATATTACTTGCAATTTAGTTTAGCAGTTAACTAACTGCACAAGTTTCTTACTAGCTAGTGTGTTGTTAGTAGAGCATGACATCACACAGGTGGAGAAAGAACAAAGTGCACTTTAACCAGAAATTAAAATCTTTAACCAGAAAAATATACTAGAGCGATCCATTTTGTCACAACAGAGCAGAACACAAGGAGATTCACTCCATTAGTGGAAGCAATATTGCTTGTCAGATCAAGCTTCACAACATCTACAGTATTTAAAGTGCCTGTATGAGCATCAAAACAAACTCTCTGCATTTATTCAGACCAATTCTTATTCAATATTCACCTGTACTACTACAGCTATATTCAATACACTTCAAAATCCATTTGTTCCGCATTGCACTCCTCATGCGAATTATTCATGAATGATTCCAGATCAGCTCTTCTAAAGCGAGCTGCTTGATGTTCAGGGTTTTTCTTTGACGCATCTGGATCTCCAGCTCCACCTGCTGGCTAATAGGTGCCATGACTCGACCAGCGAGCTTCCACCTCAAAGGGTGATCCTTATGCATCTTACAGTTCACTGAACTCTTTGTAGCCCCTGAGGTTACCTAAATGCATGTGTACAAGCAGAAATAAATATATATGTACACACACAAGAATAACAGAGAGAAATATTTCCTTTAGTATCCTCCATACAAAGCAAAGAGAATAAGGCAAAGTGGCAGACCCAAGCTGTTTTCATTCGAAAAAGACAAAGGTACTATATCTTTTCTTTAAAACAATGAAATGTAAAAGCAGGAAGATTGAAGACATACCGTTCTTGACTAAGAACATCGAAGAACGAGAAGAGCACAGAAAGCTCTAAGTAAAGGGATGGAAGGAAGATTTGCCGCTCTTGACAGAAACAGACTGTTACCATAAGGCAAAAGATGTGCAACAGGTGTGCAACAACAAACTTTGGAAATTTACTGAAAATGGTCAATTTAAAAATGTTAAAAATATTAAAGATATAATAAAGATAAAAAAGCCACACACATAATCTACTAGTTGTTGAACAACTAATCTATTATCCTAAATGAATTGCTACTTACCACAGCATCCTTAACCACAATTTTCGCCACTTGCTCAGGTTGACAAACTCCTGATGTTTCTGAAATTAACCTGGTCTCCAGAGGCTGCCAAAGACAAAACATATGAAAAGAAAATTGACTAAAACACATGGAGTCAACAACATATCTGTTTTACTCATCATTCTTTTGTGTGGGGATGAACAGCCCTTCAATATAAGAAGGTCCTCATATTTGCAAACCAAAATATTTTGTGATGCATAAAAGATCTACTATGTGCCAGAGCAGAAACCTGTGTTGATGATCTTCCCTTCTTATATTAGTGGACCTCAATGCAGCTTTTGATACCATAGATAAAAATAAAATTCTTCTTGATAGACTGGAAAACTGTGTTGGCATTAGTGGTCAAGCATTAGCCTGGTTTAAATCCTATTTAACTGACCTTTACCACTTTGCCTGTTAACGAGGAAAAGTCTTGTTACTCGCAGGTCAAATACAGCGTGCCACAGGGTTCAGTTCTTGGTCCTATTGTTTTCTCACTATATATGCTTCCGCTTGGAGATATTATTAAGAAATACGACATCAGTTTTCACTGCTATGCTGACGATACTCAGCTTTACATTTCCTCAGAACCTGGCAAAACCCATCGTTTTTCTAAGCTAACAGACTGTATTAACGACATTAGAAAATGGATGGCTAACAACTTCCTCCAGCTTAACTCAAATAAGACAGAGGTTTTGATTATTGAACCCAATAGCTCTAAACTAGATTTGACAGACTACAACATCCTTATTGAAGGTTGCACTATTGTACCAGCTTCCGCAGTTAAGAACCTCTGTGTGATGCTAAATAAGAACCTTTCTTTCGATAGTCACATTTCCAATATGTGTCGTACCGCATTCCTACACCATTCCTACACAAACATTTCCAAGATAAGTCACATGCTGTCTGTCTCAGATGCTGAGAAGCTTATCCACTCATTTATGATCTCAAGAATTGACTATTGTAACTCATTACTGGGGGGGTGTCACGCAAAACAAATAAATAAGCTTCAGCTGGTCCACAATGCAGCTGCAAGAATGCTCACTAGATCTAAGAAATACAACCACATAAGTCCAATTCTAGCAACACTGCACTGGATACCTGTAAAGTATTGCATAAATTTTAAAATACTATTAATTACTTATAAAGCCCTACATGGTCTAGTGCCTTCAAATATTTGTGAATTACTTTCAGAATACAATCCATTGCGGACACGGCGCTTGCAAAATAGTGGTCTGCTAATAATTCCAAGAATATCTAAAACGTCTAAAGGTGGCAGATCTTTCTCCTTCCTAGCACCAAACTGGAATGACCTCCCCAGCAATGTTCGGGACTCAGACACACTCGAGGAGGTCAAGTCTAAACTAAAGACCCATCTCTTCAGAGCATTCACCTACTTCAACTACTGTCACACCTAGGCTGCAACAGCTAGGCTTAACCGGAACCGAGTTTTTACCCACTTTACTACATGGCTTTCACATTCTGTGTGAACAGAATATAAACCCTTACACCAAAGTACTGATTGCAGCTGTAACGCGTCAGAGGAGAAATGACCCTCCCGGTGAGCCTGGGTTCTCCCAAGGTTTTTTTCTCCACATTCATCATTGGAGTTTGGGTTCCTTGCCACTGTTGCCGTGTTGGAGTGCTTACTGGGAGACTGCGGATAATAGATATTTGATACTCCATAGTAATTATCAATAATTAAGTATCAAGTCAGATATTTACTATGGAGTATCAAATATCTATTATCCGCAGTCTCCCAGTGAGCACTCCAACACGGCAACAGTGGCAAGGAACCCAAACTCCAATGATGAATGTGGAGAAAAAAACCTTAATTATTGATAATTGACATACCATTGTTACTTTCATTGTACTGTATCATTGTATATATTTCCTTGTGTTTTCCTTTTCCTCCCTGTAAAGCGGCTTTGAGACAATGCCACATTGTAAAAGCGCTATACAAATAAAGTTGAATTGAATCTTTTTTTATATTCTATTAATATTCTTTTTTTTTACCTCATTTAATATTCAAAGGCTAATTCTGTTCATGAGAAACATTTATCATCTCACCTTAATCTTATTGTCCTCTGAAAAGCCTGGTGTGTCTGTGTCTGGAGGATATGCTACAGTAACATAGATGTTATAGGGCTTCATCTGACAAAGAAACAGATAAGAAACCTCTGTTAGATTTCAGGTGTTTACTTGCAGTGCTAAATTACAGAGTGCTAACTGCAGAGAGAGCCTGGTGCATACGCGCACCTCCATCTGTAAGGCTTCAGCTAGACCACGTAGAGCAAATTTGGATGGCGAGTAGGCTGTGTAGCCGAAAAGGCCGATCTGCCCTGCTTGTGATGACACAAACATGATACGGCCCATCTGCCTTTCCTTCATAGTGGTGATAACTGCCCGTGTGGGGTAAACAGTGCCTAGATAGTTTACTTCCATTAGCCTCTGTTGAACAGAAATGCACACACACTTTGCTGATATGGAACACTATATAAGAGTTCCATATCAGAAACACAACAACATTGGTCTTGAATTTATAAAATTCTGGGAATAGATACACAAATTTATAAAACAATCTTTTTAAATACATTATATTAATCATAACTGTACAATGTAAAACATGTAATTACACAATTTGACTAATAAAGTATCCTTTTTTTAAACAACTGACACAGGTTTCTGTTTACTCTGTTTTTATAAAGAATAAATTTAGTCAAATTTGTTGTTACCACATAAGCAGGCTAATTAATGTAAAAATCTGTCATTTCATTCTTAACATCATGAACTTATTCTCATTATATTCTTAACATTTTTGTTCTTAAGAAACTATTTAGAACTTAAGATTTCTTTTGAAAAAGTACACTTACAACAAGTTTGTAAGAATATTAATTTATCTAAAGAACTTTCTTACCTTTTGTTCCGGTCCTTGGTCTGAAGTCCCTCCTTCAATGCAAGTCTTAAGTGTTTATTTGCCCAATTATTGTTCACAAGCAACAAAGTAAAAGATCCTGTTTGGCATTACATTACGGTCTGCTGGTCATACCTTAAAGCAGTCTACTTCCACTTCCTCAAACTTCCCGGACATGGCTGTCCCAGCACAGTTCACCAGCATGTCCACAGGACCCAGCTTCTCCTGAGCCTGTAAATAAATACCAACACATAGCAACTTCAATTACAAACCATCTGAGAAACACATAATGAAAACATTCATGTTTCTACAGTGCATCTGGAAAGTATTCACAGCGCTTCACCTTTTCAACATTTTATGTTACAGCCTTATTCCAAAATAGATAAATTATTATTTTCCTTAAAATTTTACAAACAATACCCCAGTGACAATGTAAAAGAAGTTTGTTTGAAAAAAATGAAAAAAAACCAAACAAAAACAAATCACATGTGCATAAGCATTAACAGATTGGGGTGAAGGTTCATCTTCCAACAGGACAACGACCCTAAGTACACAGCCAAGATAAAGGAGTAGCTACGGGACAACTCTGTAAATGTCCTTACGTTGCCCAGCCAAAGACCAGACTTGAACCTGATTGAACATCTCTGGAGAGATCTGAAAATGGCTGTGCACCGACGCTCCCCATCCAACCTGATGAAGCTTGAGAGGTCCTGCAAAGAGTGTGAGAAACTCCCCAAAATAGGTGTGCCAAGCTATTAGTATCATGCTCCGAAAGACTTGAGGCTGAAATTGCTGCCAAAAGTGCAGCAATAAGTATTCACTTTTTTTTATAAATTTGCAAAGACTTCAAACAAACTTCATGTTGTTATTATGGGGTATTGTTTGTAGAACTTTGAGGAAAATAAGGAATTTAATCAATTTTGGAATAAGGCTGTAACCTAACGAAATGTGGAAAAGGTGAAGCGCTGTGAATACTTTCCGGATGCAATATAAATAATAACCAGAATAACTGCTGGAATGTGGAATATGTATGTAATTCTTGTAAATGCTGAACAGATTAAACTTACTTGTTTTATGACACTCTTAACTTGGCTGTAGTCTTTTGACACATCAACTGAAATGCACAGCACCACCTAGAGGTGACAATACCAGTAATATCATAAATCACAAATTTGCTAATCTTTGCTTAGCTGTTGTGTCATTTCCATTACATGTATGCATTTTGCAGATCACTGTAAGCAACTTACAGAGCATTCATGGTTTACATTTGATCAGCTTTATCAGTTTGTGTGGGAATCAAACCCTCCACAAAAATAAAAATAAAAGGAACAACCAACTGCAGAAAGTTGCACTTTTGATAGTTAATATCACTAAAAGCATTTGCCACTAAATTATACATTACATATTATAATTATAAATACATACCCTGTATTATTGTAACATACAATTGTAAAAGTATGTACTTGCTTATCGTTTATGGCACATTTCTCTACTTCCTTTTTGGGCTGAACCAACTTGTGCTATGGGGAAACACATGCATGTTAACTATGTGTCTAAAACCTGTGGTTTTCAGAATGCAACACATGCACCAACAAGTATGTTAACAGAATCCTATAGAATGAGTGTAATTTTTAGGTATAAATTGATAACAGTAACATAAATGTGACAGACCTCATCTCGCGCCACCAGTGTAATGAAGGCACCGTGTTTATAGCACTCCAAGGCAATGCATTTGCCAATGCCACTACTGCCCCCAGTCACCTAATGAGGGAAAGGCCATCACAACACACTTATTACAACCATTAGTCATTGTTCATATTTTACTGCTCTAAATAACTGTGCAAACAACTTTGAGTCAACATGTTTCAGGAACACCTGAAACAAATGTTTCTGTTCATTGATCAGTTTGAGAGGTGACTGTAGTATCAGAACAAGGAGATAGAACATATAAACAAATTAAAGGGTTAAAGTAATACACAGCCCAACATACAAAAGTAAGCATCACAAATGTTTACATTGCAAGTTTCCACTGAACTTCCACATGTGCATCTGTCTTTATACAAAGTGTATATGTGCAACTGATGGGTACAGCTGTGTGTTGAAAGTATGTTATTCAGATAATCTACTACTCCCTCATACTATTTATCTTATTCGTCACGTATTTATCTGAAAATGCAATAAATGTAACATATATTGCATTTTAAATTTAAAAATACATTTAATCATACATGCAATCCTGTAAATAATCATTTATTTTATCATTGTACTGATTTCATCACATCATTTGCAAAGCATCATAAGATAATCATTGTATTGCCTCAAAAGAAGTTAAGCAGGCACTGTATGTACATTTGCCTTTATTTCATAAATATATTTTGTTTCCAACTAAAGGTTTTAATGTTAAATGTTTTTGATTTATCTTTGAGCTAGTTGATTTGTTTATGGCTAAGAACTCAGTACTGAAGAATCCATTGGGGGGAAAAAAATAATTGTAATACAGATATTCTAATATCTCTGCATATAACAACTCCTTGTGGGGAAAACTGGTGAGCCCACAGTGTCAATGGCATAAAGGCAAGATATAAAGCATTACATAAATAAAGCTTTGCAAAACTCATTACACTGGGAAACACTGGCTTGTATTTGTAGACAGATAACATTGAGCCCATATAAATTTCACATGATTATTTGTGAAATCGGTGTGCAATTACAAGCTCACATTTTAAAAAACGGACAAATGTCTATAGTATCTGCATGTTGTTGACAAGCTGGAGGTTATTCCTGGTCCACCGAAACTATAGTAACATTCATGAACTATCAGTGATCACACCTCCACCAGGTAAACGGATCATCTGTTTGATACATCTATGCTAAACAATACTAAAATTGTAAGGTTGCAACGTTATGAAATTACAATTGACAATATATTGAAACGCAACCGGTAACTCGTGTTCAGCTGATATGTTCATATATATCATTCCAGGACAGGTATGGTTCAGGTGCCTGTGATATTATCGTTGTGTTGCTATATATTAATGGATTGCAATTTGCAGGCAAAGTTAAATTAACTTACCACCACATGGGCACCGTTGAGTTTGAGAGGTTTGGGACTTATTAGAAGGGAAATCATGTACAGGAGCAGCACGAATGCCACTATAAAAGCAGCCACTACCAGGAACGTAATTAAGAGCAGAAGGAGCCACCAGGAGTTACAATAACCAGGGCGATAGCGCGGAACTGAATAAATCCTCACAGGACATGAGTCAACCTGATGCTGCTGACGTTAGCTCAACAGCTAACGTCCGGTTACAGGAACAAGCCTGAAAACAGGCATCTGTGCTACTTGTTTATGGTTTTATGATGTCTTGGGAGGGGGCAATGGCTGTGCATTTGTACATTTTCAACGTGATGCGCTTGGGCGCTATGGGAGTTGTAGTTTTAATAATTTCCCCTTACCGCTATGAAAAGCCACTCGTGCAACAAAATAGACTACGAGTTCCAAACTTCACTACTGTTTCCGGAGCAAGAGTGCCACCAGAGCAAGAGTCGAACCAGCAACCTTTTGATCACGAGCCCGACTCGCCAGTAAAAAATTATTGACAAGCAGATAGCGTTTCTGGTTGGCTAAAACAAGAATGGCGTGGTTTTTCTGACCAGTTGATTGCTTATTAAGTTTTGCTAACTTGGTGACTTTGCTGCTAGATTTAGCGACCTTTTTTTTTTTTAAAAAAAAGAAAGAAATCGATAAATCTAGCGACTTTATGGAACAAACATTAGCTTTTATTATTAGCTTTTTTAGACTGTGGTTCACGTATTATATACTTAGACGAAGGCGCTTCTTTCGCTTTAATAATTATTTTGATTGTAAATATATCCGAAATCACTGCATAGCTGCTGTAAACGTATGTTTGTCAGGTTTGTTAATCAGTAGCATCAAGTCGCTTTCAGTCACTGTATTTCATACTTGTTCCATTGTCTGATGATAGAAACAGAAATATGTGAATGAGAATCTTTACTGAGTATTAGGCTGTACTAAAACAAAATATGTGAGCACACAGAGTAAGAAAGTGGAACTATTAACTGCCGACAGTAAACTTAATAAAACAGAGCCTTTGAAAAAGAGAGTTGCGACACACTTTGATTTCGCCGTCACGTGGTTCATATACCACTCAATAGTTCGAAACAAGTCAACCGGTTTCAAAGAGACAGCCAGCAACAGCGACTATTTGCAGCATTTTCCGCTAAATATTAACGCATAATGTGCATTGATTGCCACGTTGACTGCACATTTATAGTTGCATTTTGTCTGGAGAGTGATGGAGAGAGAATTTTTTCTGTTTAATTACGAGGGGAAAAGTTACTAGACATACTATACATTACATATATATATATATATATACATATACATATACATTGTTTCTCGTACTTTTGTGGTCATAATTACATTCTTATGTTACGTTAAGACAATCATATAAACAGGCATAATAAATGAATATTGAAATATTAATGAATGCAAGCAGTGGCACAATTGTAACAAAAATTTTAATATTGCAAAATAAACAAGGCAACCAATTGTAGTCCTCAAAATATTTTAATATAAAATATATTAAATGAGAGGGTAGATAAGCTTTTCTTTAGGCAGTCCTCATAGAAACTTCCTCCGACAGGAAGAGAAAGATGGCAGAAAGCAGGCTTTTCAAATAACTACAGTAACTAAAACTGTCAAACAAATGGAGTAAAACAATATAATAGCTCCACTAGCCAGCTTCATCATCCATTGAATGGCAAGCTGCGTTTGGTCATCATGGCACTCACAAGCCATTCTGTTGAAAACACAACACACATATACTTTTAAGAAAGATATGAATTATGAAAGGAAAGAAAACTGAAGAAAACTTCGACAGACCAGTCTTAAACGGCTGTGTTCATTTTGTATTATTTACCTATTTAAATAATTACAACAAATCCCACGTAACAGCTCGAGCCGGGACTTACTGTATCAATGACTGTAAGAATATCCTTTGATTTAGAATTGCTGTATGCTATCTAAACGTTAAAAGTATGACTGGTTGTGTTAGTGAAGTGTTGCTCGCGTTGGTTAACTGCAGTTAGTATACAAGTCTGTAGATAGGCGTTATCTAATGATAAACATTACCTAAAGCTGCCTTCATAAAATACCGCTATTGACTAGATTCATGAGAGGTCAGGTAATGCGTTACAATTTGTAAAAAATGCAAACATTTATCAACTTAACCGCGAGTGTGTTTGGGAAACACTGATATGAACGGTGTTAATTGCTGTAACTATTCAGTGGAACTATTGGTCGCTCCATGACAGCAGTTACTTCCGCATTTCATTCTTACAATAAAGGTCTATGGAAGTGTCTCAACCCTTTTCAACTGCTATAAAACTGACGCGGTGACGTAATGTATATGCAAATAAGTGATATTTTGCTACTTTCCTTTAAAGAGTTGGCAACACTACTTCCACAGCGGTAACGAGACGTTTCAGGACATCCATTCTAGTGAAATATTTCAGGAAGAAAGGACAGTTATGGCTGGTCTGTTAAAAATCACGTACAACTTTAAAACTCAATCATAATTCGATTTTTATTATTTTAGTTTTTTCTGCCTCCGTTTCTCATTTAAAAACATTAATTTTTGGTGTACAAATATACTTGGTCAGGATCCATTTAATTTCATCCTTTATTTACATGTGAATAATAAAAATGACTATTTAAACAAACCAAACATACCTATTTTTGTTATTCTAACAGTACAATGTATTATAGGTTCTTAAATGGCAAGCAAAACACCCTATAAGTGCAGTTTGATACAGATAGTTGTAAAGTTTTAAATGAATTGTGGAAATATAATAAGGAAATATAATTCCCAAATATTCTGCTTATAAAAAACATGCAGCAACCAAAGCATCAGTATGAAGCATCTGTGTTTATGACGTTAGGAGTAAGAAAAGACAAACGAGAAAAATGCAAAGAAGGCACATTGTGTGCTGAGCTTCAGCAAGTGAACTGACAAGTAAATTTCTTAGTCAAACATTGGCCCCCAAACACATAATGTAACTGATACAGTTTCAGTGAAGGAATATTACAGCAATGCACAAAGTAACGCTGTAGACAGAAACTAAAACATATGTAGTATATGTAGAGTCCTTTGATTATTAAATGGGGACCTTGGCTACAACTCTATACTGTATTGTTATGTAAAACCACAGCTCCTGTGGACAGAGTCTGCACCACAATCCATAAGAGATCATTGCAAAAAGAATTCTGAGCCATTTAAATGGTTCTCCTACCAAGATATGTCCATAAACAATCATCAAAAATAGTTTTAGCTGGGGCTAAAAAGTCTGTCAATGAGCTTAACTAATGTGTCCATTTAAATATTTGTGACTGTAAACAAGTTTTTCAATGCTTAGTCCTTGTTTAAAGGAACATTTTAAAATAGCTAATTGTTTTACAAGACCTATTTTTCATAGAAAGACATTAAGCATTGATAATTATGTTTGAGAGTGCCATTGACTGATTGATGATGCATGATGGTCACAAGCTTCAGCGAGTACTGATGGCAGAGCAGCATTAACAGATAAAGATAAGAGGAAAAACTTAGACTACAAAATGGATTGACAGGATACATATTTCTAGCTGAATAATGAGCTGAGGGGCTCATTAGTCAGAGGAGGAGGATTGGTGTAAAAGTAAAAAAGAGGAGTGAGAGAGATGATGTTACAATCACAATCTGTTTGCCTTGGTTTCAGGAGAGACCAGCTCAGTTCAACCCTCCTGTCCAAAGTCTTCAGTGAATTTCTTCAGCTTTTCCAGATCCTGTTCATTAACAGTGGGCTTTGTGTTGGCCAGGGACCTCAGCATGTCCGACTGCAGGTATAAGCAGAGCAGAATGACTAATTAGTGTTACTAATAACATTGTATGTAAACATATTACTACATATAAATATATATCTCCACATAGCTTATGGGTAAACGGTATGAATTAAATCTTTTATCACATGAGTAATTTTCTATTACAGTAAA
Source organism: Chromobotia macracanthus (assembly GCA_036877525.1). Lineage (NCBI taxonomy): Eukaryota > Metazoa > Chordata > Actinopteri > Cypriniformes > Botiidae > Chromobotia > Chromobotia macracanthus. The sequence goes on from JAZGTH010000013.1 coordinate 9,128,992, forward strand.
GAACGTAAAGGTGTTTATCATTTTTACATTAAATAACCATGGTGGTATTGTCTATTGTTGGATAATCATGTGAATTAAGTACTTAAAAATAACTTATAAAGGGCTATTTCTGTTTTTTGCATTCTGAAGACAAACAAAAAGATACTAACGATATGTCTGGCCACATATACCATTAAAAAGTATTACTCTAAATTCTGATGAGATACACACTTGTAACTGCACTAACACTTGTAACACTTGCAACTTGTAATCAGTAGAATTTTATAATAATGCCATGAGTTGCAACAATGTTCAGCAACTGTACGCAACTAAGCTTTACATTTACACCCTTTATTAACAAGTTACTTACTTGGGACACATACTGCTATGAACATTAGCCTAACTCCATGTTTTTGTTATTAGTCTCACTTCTTTGTAATTAACAAAAGCAGTCCCGCCCACTAATATATCTTACACTGTATTTACAATATAGCAAAATCTGTACTGGTTAAAATGTCTACTGCTGCACAGTATACGCTGTCAACATATCTCTCCAGAACACATCTATAGCTGTATTTAAACATTAAATATTTTCTGATAGGATTTTTATTTAGGATACAGTATAATTCTTTAGCATGAATAATTAATCACATATAAACAATGTAGAAATTATATTTAGAATGTATGGATTATGCATAGTGTAAGAATGTCAAAAAACATCTCACCATAGAAACAACAGGTTCCAAAAGCTTCTCTCCAGGAACATCCATCCATGTCATCTCTTTAGCCTGTGGGTCACCCGGGGTACAAGGGGTAAGGAGGTCATCAACTATAACGTTTGGGTCATTCCTCGATGGCCCTCGTACCTGATGGGAAAATTATAAAAAATAACAACAATTACACAGCAATTCATTCTAGTGTGTTCTGTATTTTGCTTTAGCCAACACGTCAAGATACCATAACGTCTGTCAGGACTCACCCGTTTAAAGTGAGTAGCGGACTGGACCTTCCTGACGGGCTGCATGAGAGCATCTCTGACTATAATGCTGATATCAGCACCAGAGTAACCCTCTGTCTTCTTGCCCAGAGCATTGAAGTCTGATTCGGAAAGACTGTTCGGTGTGGTGCCTAGGTTCAGCTTAAACATGAATGCACGAGCGTGCTCTTCCGGCAGGGGGATGTAGATACGCTTCTCAAACCTAAACCACACAGATATGAAAGCACATATTTACATTTCTAGATTGTTAAAGATGTATTCTGTAACTTTAGCCAAAAACATCCCAGATGATTTATACTGATTTATGCTTTTAAGCTTATGTATGAGACACAGGTTGAAAAAACTGTTCTAGCTGAACTGATTCATGTGTTATTTACCCAAATGTCAAATACGATACATGGTCTGTTGCAAAACTAAATGGATACAACATTTTAAGGCATTGCAAGACTCATTAATCCACAAACCTATAGTTTCTCTCATGGAAATGTTTTATTACCGTCTCCTGATGGCAGAGTCCAGTGTCCACGGGATATTAGTGGCTCCCAGCACCAGGATTCCTTCATTGTCATTACCAACACCTATAAAAGAACAGATATCTGCATTAGACAATAGCTCAGACATTAAAATGACCTTTAACCTAGACATTGTTTTGAAAATGATATATGGGTAAATTTGACATAAACCAGATTACAATCACATTTCCCACCAAAATTAAATGAAAGAAAAATAAGGAAAATTTATTATCTGTGTTTACCTATGATATTATTTCATTTAAATGTGTTTCACTCAGGGCCATCCTTTGAGCTCCACCGGGCCCTGTGGTGCACGGACCACCCAAACCCATCCAACCCTGAACATAAAACTCATAATGGACCCCTAAAGGGGCTAATAACTGCTCTGTTTCCTCACCTTGCATCTGTACTAGAAACTCTGTTTTGATTCTGCGAGCTGCTTCACTTTCATTCTCACTCCTGGAGCCGCAGAGTGAATCAATCTCATCGATGAAGATAATCGAGGGCTTGTGCTCCCGAGCCAAACAAAACAAGTTCTTTACTAGCCTGATAAGATGAATGAAGAAATTTAGAGATGGCAAGGAAGGGTTTCTCACTACAGTCAAAAGAACTCAAATAACTAATGACTGTGGTACAATGCCAGCCTCTGGTCTCTCGATATCTATAATACATCAATACCAAATTAATACCTTTGACAACAAATAAACAGCCAAGTGTAACTGCTGAATTGAAACAAGGGGCTGTCAATAGACACAATAATTAAATGTCAACAGTTTGCAGATGACATCATAATTTTTTGTAATTAACACATTCAGTTCCCTTATAAAGAAAGAAAACAAAATGTCTACGTTCTGATTTTAGAAATTAATTTGAATGGCACATTTCTGCTACAATGCACACACATTATATGTTCTTTAATTTGGATCAAAAAGCACTGGAAAGGCAAACAGTGGTGTTCCATTAACACAGATATGCTGTGCAACTTTAAACCAGTTAGAACTGTTACAATCGAGGTAGGATCAATTAAGATCAACTATTAAGATCTAAGAAAAAGTACACGAGAACGTGTCAGTTAGAATTAACAGTATAACTGTAGTAAACAATAAACTTTTCTGTGTAAATCAATCCAAAACATTTCCAGTGTTTTATGTTTTCATTTCCAGGTGGATTTTCATACATATTAATGTGTCCTCTCTGTCTGGAGTCACATATTTAAACACATGACCACTTAACTGTAAACATAACCAGCCCCATTCTCCACAACCCAAAGACTCACTTCTCACTCTCTCCCAGCCACTTGGATACCAGGTCTGAGGAGGAAATGGAAAAAAATGTGGAATTGTTGGCTTCTGTGGCTACAGCTTTGGCCAGGTAAGATTTGCCTGTGCCGGGAGGCCCAAAGAGAAGGATGCCCCTCCAGGGAGTTCTTTTGCCTACAACAGACAGAAATTAAATGTAAGCATAAACAACTCAAGTCTGACAAAGACACTACTGAGGTTCCTGTTTTGCAGAGTATTGTTTAAATTCAGTTTTGGATTACTGAGAACACCATCAGTTCTCCACCATACAATTGTGGCCCAATCCACAATGACACCGGTCCCCTCAGAAAATATCAAGAGTGTTATGGTAAAGCCCTATCTTATTAGTTGAATATATTGTTGAGTAAGACTAGAGAAAGCCTCTTACCTGTGAAGAGATGCGGGAATTTGATTGGCAGAATGACAGCTTCTTTCAGGGCCTCTTTGGCCCCCTCTAATCCCGCAACATCATTCCATTTAATATTGGGTTTCTCCATGACAATGGCTCCTGTGATAAAGCATCCTCTATTAGTATTACTTGTATTACTTATTAGTATATTAGTATTACTTGTACTCTGAGTAAGATTGGAATCAAGAAAATTGGGATTCAAAAAAGAATAAATATAGAAACCAAACGATTGGTTAATGACTTTAAATATCTGCATTAATCTGCTGAAAGAAAGACTGTACTGAACTCTGACAGTGGCTGTACACATACACAGTAATGTTGTAATTGTGAATGGGGATTAACTAACCTGAGAGCTGGTTCTGAAATTTCTTTTTCTCCGGGTCACCTCCTTCTTCATCACTCTCATTCCTAGGTTAAAAAAAAAATAAAATATGCAACCTACAACTATAAAAATCACAAAAGCTGAAAGGAAACTTCAGGAAACGTCTAGTCACAATGCTAATAACACAACATAATTTTGCATAATAATAAACACATGTAGACATGTAGACTTCAACACAAATATTAAATAATAACACATTAATGGTCAATCAGTAAACTTGGCCAATCAGGCTAATCATTCAAAAAAATGTAAGATTTCCATAATGTTTGGCTGATTATCATAATTTCAAAGTGCATATATGCTGTGAACTTTTAATAATTACCGTTCAAAATAAGCAATCAATTCAGTGATGTTACAAACATTTATATACTAATCACCCACCCTTTATCATTGGATTGGGACTCCTTCACTGGTTTTGCTGGGACCTTTTCTTTTTTCTTCAAATACTCTTTCAGTTTCTCAGCCCGGTCCAAATACTCAGCACATTTGGCCCGGATGCTTTGTTTGGCTTTATCGCCCTGTGCTTCATCTTCATAAGAAACAAACAGGGAAAAGGTATCAAGGCATCTGAAAGCAGCTCAAATGCACTGATTCATTTTGTATATAAATATGAAAAAACAACCCTGACAAGTACAGCTATCTCACTCAAGCAGAATAATTTAAGCATTCCTGTTGTTAAAATCATTATTCCTGATGGACATAATGATTTAGATCTCTTACTGCATACTTACATTTGACAACATGTAAAAAGTACTGAACAGCATGCTGGTATAGACGCAAGGCCTCTTCATAGTTTTCGGCCTTATCCTCCTGAGCCGCCTTACTGGCAAGATCTATAGCTTTCTGTGTGGTACATATCACAACATTATATCAGAATGGGATATTCGTAAAGGCAAACGCAGTGAAGAAATTAACTAAATGAATATATTTTGTCCTAACATGATTTATTTGGGGAATTGTAAATAAATATATGAAAAAGTCACAAAAAAAGCTTGTGTTGAACACCATAATTCCAAAAACAAATAGTGATGAATATGGATTTGATTCTTTCTGTGCTTGTTGTAATTTGTCTGTATACTAAATGAGAGCAACCATGACACAAGCTTTGAAATATTAACCTAACATTGTACTATTGTCAGTGCTTCACATTTATGAAAGCAACAGAAATCAATTTCTGTCAAATTTTGTTCATACTATCACACTGTAACAGTCCCAATGTATTTTGTATCTGTAGCCACTGTCCAAAAAAACGTAATTTAATATAGTCTATACTGCTAACAACCACTCCTCATAAGAACAGCCTGTATTTTGTTCTTTTGGGAAGATTGTATTTTAACCACAGAAAAATGATTATATTTGAGTGTATAATTTAAACTTGACTTGACTTTCAAACTAGACAAAGCTCAAACTAAAAACCTGTTAGATCATCTGATCCTGATTTACTAACGTTACTGTCCTATTTTCAACTCGACAAAACATGCAAGTTGACATTCGTAATGTCATTTACATTCAATTAAGACTGACTGAACCTTTCCAAAGGTGTTAGAATGTTTAGTTACGTTTAGAGAAAACATGAGAGGGCTAGTGAGAGATGGCTGACAATTTCATATTTATTACAAAAGGAATCTTTTAACTTTTTACATTAACATACAAATACGGCTAATCTTTATTTAAACTGCATATGTATTTAAACGAACCTCATAAATAATGTTCTTGTTGTCAGTTTAGCTAACTATAGGATCATTTGTTTTACAACTTACCTGCAAGTTGTTAGTGGCAGCCATAGGGCTGAAATAACACAACACGATGTATTTAGAAAATATGAAGACAGTATTATATTACCAAACTGTCGCTAAAACGTTTTTTACTACTTAAAAAAGCGATAAACCACTGTCCTTTGAAATTTCTGTATTTGAAATAACTTATTTTTAGAGACTGGAGTTAAATAAGAACGAAAAACAACTTCCGCATTAAAATGTCGAATGTCACTTCCGTCTCGACGTTCACGTGTTCCAAAAATGTCATTGCGTCACACACAAGCCGTCCCCATTTGGCTCACCCTTACTGGCTCAAGATTTCAGAGCAGTGAAATAGTCATAGTAATTAACGTAAGTTTAGGGAGTTTCAATCAGACAGTTTAAATGAAATTCTCCCAGGTAGGTGCCACCAAACTCTAATTACTATCTGCAATATTTTTAATATTCAGTACATTCATTGCAATCCCCCATGATGTGTCTTAATATATTGAATAAAAGGTTATATGCACAATTAGAAATGAAAATTATATTTAATAATTTTCTATATCATCATATTACAATGAACCTTTTTTAAATTGCCATGTACATGGACTGGTAAAAACTGGTAATTTATTTTATTTAAATATTCCAGATATTTGGAATATTTGGAAATTTCCAGAGATATTCTAAAAACATTCTTCATTTTTTACTTTCTCTAAATAAAATGTTTCAAGCAAAACATGCTTTTTTGGAATACTGTTTTAATAATTAATAAAATAACATGATTATCCTATGCCTTTAATCTCACTTTATAATATCAAATCTTTTAGTAACATCCCTTAAGGAATTTGTGACATCAAGTGACATCATTCTTGGAGAGCAAATAACAGCACAAACATCACTAAGGTATGCTCGACTTTGCAGACTTTTACATCTGATCAGAATACATTTTGCCCAAATTGATGCCTTAGACCAACTGCACAACCTTGATTGGTTAAATCTTGGTTAAATTAAAGGTGCACAGACATACAGGATTTATTGACTAATGATCCTACAGCTGCGTTTCTCAACCAGGGGGCACCTCAATGACTTAAAATCAAAGAAGTCAAAAAGGTTGAGAACCAATGTCCTACAGGAAGGTTAATACTAATAGCTGAACAACAGTTCACAATAAAATATAAATGTAATATGCTTGTTATTGTATTAGTGTAGTTAATATTTTTATATGGCAGTAGCATTTAAAAACACATGAACCTGATGAGATTTGTTTTACTTTAAACATTAGTATTGCATTGGTTGCTTGATAATGTACTATACAAGCTGTGCTGCATGCTTTTAATCTAGAACATCAAATGGAACATTGCATTGTATTGTAATGTAAAGGTACATTCCATGTAATCGAATGTAATGTAATTTACATTGTATAAATATATATATATATATATATATATATGTATGTATACCTATATGTATATAATTATATAAATTAATTATAATAATTTGTCATTGGTGTTGGGATTTATCCCAAAACCTTACAAACTGGCTGTTATCAGACCCCTTATTAAAAAAACACAACTTGATCCCAGGGAACTAGTAAATTACAGAGCCATCTCAAATGTACCTTTTATTTCACAAAAAACTGGAAAAGGTAGTGTCTTCACAGATATGTTCCTTCCTGGAAAAAAATGGTATCTGCGAGAATTCAGGATTCAGACCACATCATAGTACAGAGACTGCTCTCATCAGATTCACAAATGATTAAAAATCATGAAAATCATGGCTACATCTCTCTTCTAGTGTTACTTAACCTTAGCGCAACCTTTGACACTTCTACCATTCTACTACAGCATTCTACTAATAAGGCTTGAAAATTACGTTGGCATAAATGAAACTGCACTGGCATGGTTTAAATCATATTTATCTGACCAACTCCAGTTTATTGCTGTGAGTAAAAGGGCGTCATGCCGATCACAAGTTGGAGTACCGCAGGGCGCAGTGCTTGGGGGTCTACTTTTCACCCTGTACATGTTACCTCTGTGCACAATTATTAAAAAGAGACATAGAGATACTTTATGTTGATGATACTGAGCTGTACATTACTTCTAGGTCCAACAAGATGCATAAATATAACTTTGACACATGCTCTATAAGTCAGACACCGAAGAATTAATTCATGCATTCATGGCATCAAGACTTGTGTATTGTGTAAACTGAATTAGTGCCCTGCAGGATTAATACAAACACTCCAGCTTGTTCAGAATGCAGAAGCCAGAGTTCTCACAAGAACAAATAAGTATGAACATATTAGTCCAGTTTTGTCAACACTGCACTGGATGCCTGATTACCTACAAGGCCCTGAATGGTTTAGCTCCTCAATACCTAAGCGAGCTCCTCTCTTATTGCAGTCCTTCGATCTGAAAATTCTGGTCATTTGATAATACCCAGAATTTCAAAAGTAAGCGCTGGTGGTAGATCCTTTTCGTATTTGGCATCCTAACCTTGGAACAGTCTTCCCAGTACTGTCCGGGAGGCAAATATATTTGTTCCTTGAATTTGACTGAGCAGTCTTTGGGTGGCTCACCAATGTACTAGAATATGTTTTTAATACATAAAGAAAAGTAAGCCAGACCATAGTTCAGGGGAAAAGCCTTTATTGAAGATACTTGTGTAGCATAACCTTCTAGATCTTATCCCAAGGTACTGTCTGTGTGAGCAGACCTTTATACCTTGTACCAAATGTAAATTCTTACAAAAGAATTTTGTGAGAATTTGTGAGAATATTTGTGAAATAGTATTGGGATCTTCTACCAGAGACCATACAATAGACAATAGGTGGGTCATCCTGTGTATTGTTATTTTGATTATATGAGCCATTTGGTCCACACCCTTACATATTACATCAGAGCACAGATGCAATGCAGATAAATCTAAATGCAAATACATAATTGCATCAAGGTACAGATGCAAGCCAGATGAATCTGAATACAATCTTTCAATCCCCCCTCTGATCATTTTTTGATCATAAAACATTACACATGCTGTATTGACAAGTTGTATATGACCCAAGGGATAGAACAATTTTAACAGGTTGATCATCCATTCTCTGGCTGGATCTGACAAAGACTTCACTAGTTCCAGAATTTTCTGTGTCATATTTGGGAGTGACAGGTACAGACATCATGGGAAAACTGTGTGCAGTGGAATGTGGTATTAGTCCGCAGATGTAACAACCAGTCCTGTTAGCATGTTTGGCTGTCATCTGTACCAACTGCATGTAAATGTTTTTGTTGCCCACGTCATCAATTTTGGCACCCAAAACAATGTTAATTAGTAAAATTATTGTAGTTATCATAATGGATAATGCCATTCTCAGAGTTCCCGTGATAACGTTGACTTAGCAGATGAGATGTGTTGTCTGAGCATGCAGCAAGTGTCAGCTTGATGACGTATGGGGTAGTGTAGGTCCTCTGGATCACTGAAGACCCATTGTCCAGGTATTATACCATGCCCCCCTTCTGGGGGTGGCTTTCATGCATCATGGACTTGCTTCTCGGCAAACTGTACTGTTTGTACAGTGTACTAGGCTGAGTCTTTCACAGTATTGGACCAGGCTGTCAGATGTCAAGTGCACATCAGCTTTTCTTAAATCAATGGTGCCAGGTAGCGACATGGGACGGCCTGTGATGATCTCAAAGGCGCTCTTTTATGATATGGTTTGTCCTCTCTGTTTGTCCTGAGGCTTGTGGTCTGTAAGATACATGACCATTGGGTGTTCAATATTTGACATACCTCTTTGCACACTGTAGCTGTAAAGTGTATTCCTTGGTCAGAGTCTATGTGTTCCGGTAGACACCATCATGGAATAATCTCTTTGACCAGTACTTTAGCTGTGTGTTTTGCCGTGCCGTGTTTTGTTGGAAATGCTTCCATCCATCTTGAAAACGTATCTCTTATGACCAGCACATCCTGGAATGTCCCACTCTTAGGTAGTGTTATGTAGTCCATCTAAAGATGTCTGATTGGACCAGGTGGAGCTGGTGTTCCCACAGCTGGGGTCCAGTAACATAAAGCACCTGAGCTGAGAGCAGCTGGATGACAACCTGAACTGGCAGATGGACCATGATCGAACTCAATGCTGCAGCCACAGAGAGCCAGCCAGGATCACTGGTGCCCTTGCTCACAACCTCATCATCCAGTTAAAGCCAAGCAAGGATGCGTCACCCACAAGAAAACCCAGCTGGACCCTGGCCGGAGCCAGCTGTTCACACCTTACCAGCCAACAATCATCAAGGGGTGGGGGGCAGACACACATCACCTGGCCCTACAGACCCTGACAAGCTGGTCAGAAACACCACAACTTTTACCACAAATCCTGTGGAAGGCCACAATGCACACATACTTGCAGAATGTATGAACATTGTCCAATATAACTACACAAGACAGCCTGTACCTGCTTAGGATCACCTTCAGCCATGAAGTGCACAGCTTCCTGGACCAGAAGTCAGAAACTGTTAAAGTGGATTACCAGCGGCTCCCGCACGCCTGCTACAGCCAGCCTTGAGCCTGCATCAAACAACAGGACAAGCCGAAAAAGAGGAAGACTTCAACTCCAAACTCTTTTCTCAGAAATCTTATTGTGAGCCACCACATGAGCAATACAGCCTTCTCGCAAAATGACCACCTGATATCTGTGGAACTTTGCTATTAGTATTAATATCAGCTCACTTTGAACACAGGGCTGCCTCCATAAAGACTGTTAAAATCCTGCCTGTCCCTGCACAGTACCCTGAACTGACTCAGGAGGGCACACAACATCACCACAGCACCAGGCCCTTCAGCAGAGTCAAAGGATGCTACAGACAGCCAAGATCTGCCAAGCACCAGAGAGATCATGGAGCAGCCCAGAACAAATCAGACTCCTTCTATCTGGCTCTATGAGTGGCATGCGAAACTGACACATGAAAGAACCTTTTGGCAAGCCAGACCATATCAGAGGTTACACCCTGGTTAGTAAACTAGAGACTTCAGTACCTGCATACACCAAAGCTCAACTGTGCAACTGTCCAAAGCTCACTGTCCAGCTCAACAGAGAGTGTGGTCAAGAACTCAACCACACACCTTGTCTCTGCATGAACCATCCAGCAAGTCCCCAGTTACAATGTAACCTGCCACCAACCTGTGATGTCCCTCGACAGCCAACGCATCCACCCAACAAACCAACGCAGGCAAAGCCACGTGAGCAAAGGCCTTTGAAGGATGCGTTGGTACACCTAGAGCAGGTGTTCTGTAGATAAACGACAAACCCTTCCTACTAAAACACTTCAAGTTGGGCCACCAGTAATCACAGTACTACAAATGGCAGCTTTTCTGATTACCCTTCAAATCACATCGTCTCATAAGAGCCCCATCAAAGAACCTCTGACCTGCACAGATCAAATTCAGAGTTTCCCATGCCAGCTCTCTGGCTGGAAACAAATTAATTCAAGATAGTAAACCTTAAGCCAGTCGAGCATCAACACCTGTTCCAAGCAGGCAATGGCATCACAAAGGAAAGCAACATACTCATCTGCATGAAGCCCTAAGAACTGAATTGTTGATCTCCCTACAGCCAGTGCACTTAAGGATGACCTGTGGTCACCAATGATCCACCTGCCATCCCAAGCGTGGCAGAGCCAGCCAACAAACTCTGCCAAAACAGCACTCACATCACATTCACTAATTCTGACTCCATTAACAACAGCTCTGAAGCTACAAACAAGGCGATGTTAAACCACCTCTTATACCCCACCAGATGACACTAAGACATTCACTATGCCAGCCAAGAGACTCCAACCTTGTCACAGCCTACATCACTTGCCAGTACCTTGATGGACTACACTGGCACCAAAGAACAACAATTGCTTTCACCCAGCAACAGCTCCAAAAGAGGCCCAAAAGCATAATACTGCCATCAAGATTCATGAGTGAAACGTGACATGAGTGACAAGGTTTCGTATTATAGTTTTGCTGGGTTACATTGGACAACCTCCTATCAGTTGTCCAAGAAACTTCTGCCACACTGGATTGGACTTCCTGTGATCGTAGACAAACACTCCCCCAAACTTACAGAATCAAGTTAAGTGGAGGGGGCAGAAAGAACCAATCATCAGAATGGTCCATTGTAACCAGTTTAAAACACTTGGCTTCAGGGCAGTAAAATGGAAGGGGGGCTAATACCAACAAGGCAGAACTGAACTCCCTCCTTACACCTGAAACTGCAAAAAGGGGTTCCCAGCTAGTTGACACCACTCCCAATGACACGGACCTACAGGTACCTGCTGGAAAGCCAATCATGTCCAAATCACATGCTGATCCTGCCATCATGATCCAATCGACCATTGTCCGCCAAAGTTTACACCTGAACCTCTGCATCTGAAAGGGGGGATATCTAGTGTCTGGCATGGCCTAATATTTGGATCATTTAGAGAATTTAAAATACGACCTTCACTTAACACTTCCAAACCCAGCATGGGGGTGAAAGACCCCAGGCTACAGAGAGTCTGTAGGCAAACATTTCCTCCAGATGGCTATCAGCACCTCTGATACTGTCACTGACAGCTTATGTTTTATGTCAGAGCATTACATTTACATTTAGGCATTTAGCAGACACTTTTATCTAAAGTGACTTACAAGGTGAGGAAAACATCAAAGCAATAAATCATAGGAAGGCAATAACATCAGCCGTACATCGTTTCAGCCGTACACAATTTTTTACCAAGCATAATGTATTTTTACTGAGCATGATGTTTGGATCCTGACCCTATTCAAATCTTGGTTCTTGCATCAGGGTCTAGACCCATGCTTTGTGTCTTTGTGATCTGTGGTAACACATGGCCATTATTTTATAATATCCTCTCTCTCTCTCATCCTAACATAATTTCTTCTCTCTGTTTTTCAAGGCCAGACAAATAATGTTTCTTAGATTTCTTAGATAAGATTGTGTATGTACTCGCTGGACGAATGCATAAGATAATTATTGTCATCATTCCTGCTGATCAAGTATTACAAAATATGTATATTTAATTACAATTAATTATACATGGTTTCGTCTGAGCTAAATTAACTAAAACATGACGAGACAAGACTCACTGTGACCAGGAAACAAGACTACGGGATACAGGACTCGAGGAAACCAGACAAGACTCGGGGAACGAGATACAAGATACAAGAAACGAGAACAAACTGACAAGAGACAGAGAACACGAGGGCATTAAATAGGACACGGACAACGAGGAACAGGTGCACGAAATCAGCGCAAACAAGACAAGAGAACAAGGGGGCGGGGCCAATACGCGTGACCGGAGAGCACATTGAATGTAAACAAAACAGAGACCATGTGCTTCCACACAGGACGAAGACCCAGAGCGCGCATTTAGATCCCGACTCCAAGATCCCGACTCCAAGAAACGAGAACCAAGACAAGGAGGAGTCAGGATCAAAACAACATGCTCTGACACAAAACACAGGGCATGTCAGGATCCTGGCGATATAATGTAGAAAGATTCAGGACAGGAAGCCAGGATCCTGACAGTATGGGGTCTAATAAACACGTTGTTGGTTTGGCAGTAATGATAAGCTTATGTAGATCAACCTGGCCTATAGCTGTAAAACACTGGAGTTGTTCTAGAGGGGCAATGTTTAAGAAGGGTGAATCTTCAGGTGAAGTTGCAGGTTGAATAAAAACTAAATAATAAAAAAGGGTTGTTTTTATGTTTTTCTATTTGTGTGCTAACATGAAAAGCCTTTTCTGCTTTTAGAGCCTTTTTATAACTTGACATACTATCCTTCCTCACTAATCTGAATACTTCCAGATTTGATTTCCTCCTTTTTCGCTCAAGGTTGCTAGATTTTTCTAAAATCTTTTTTTCTAAAGATTTTTTGCATTTATGGGTGCGCAGAGTAGGTTAGACATGTCGGGCAGGGCATTTGTGAATCTGACTTTTGTGTATGAGTGTAAGGGGGCTGAGGCAGAAGCTGAAGCAGGATCCAGTTGCGGATGTTTATTGGGGTTATCCATAATCAAAGTCGAAAGTACAAGCAAAGGGTCGTAATAAACATAGACAGTCCAACCATGCAACACAACAAAAGGGAGAGACGTAAATCAGAGGTCGTAAATCCAGGCAGAGAATCAATATCTAAACAAACAGTCCGATCCAGGTGTCAAACAAAGGGGCTAGGCAAAAATCAGAAAACGAGAACCAAACAATAGGTAAAACACAGGAAAGCAGGTAGTAAAAGAGAATGCTTAGTAGTCAGGTGTAAAGCTGGCAATACTTCGCAACGTGGCCATGTGGCAGCAAGGTTTATATAGCTGCCAAACAGGAAGTAAGTTCAGAGTTCAAAGTTCAGAGTTCAGCAGAGGGAGCATGAGCAGTCAGTATTCCGGTGAGGGCTCCCTCTGCTGGCGTGATGTTACAATGAGGTAATGTTTCTCCCCAATTGATAGCGCTGAGGAACGATAGAGCTAACATCAGCGATTTGTATTGCCCATGAAATAAGATGATGATCAGTGATCTCATCACTTTGCGGTGTGACATCTATATCTGTAGGGTTCAGTACATGTGATATAATTAGGTCTAGTGCGATTAAAGTACTGAGTATGTATGAAGTATATAGTATTGTTTTGTGTGACTCACAGTTCACAGTTCATAAATAAGCTTTGTGTGACTCACAGACATGCAGTTCCTGCCACATCTCCATGAATATTAAAATCTCCAACAATCAGAGCTTTGTCAACAGTCACCAACAGATCTAAAAATTTAAAAACAGAGAAAAACAGAAAATTAATTCAGAAACTCAATGTAGTGCCCAGGAGGTCTATACACAGTAGCCAGCACGAAAGAAAGCATAGATTGTTTCCTTATGTTTGGTACAGTAACACCAAGTACCATCAATTCGAAGGAAGCAAAGCTAGGTTGTTTGATATGAGAAACCTTTAGTTTGTCTCTATAAATAGTAGCAACACCACCACCACGACCAACCAGACGGGGCTCATGCTTATAAGAATAGCCTGGTGGGGCGGATACATTTAGACCAATGTAATCATCTGGCCAAGTTTCAGTTTAAAGTATATTACAAAGTATTTTAAAACTGTTATCTGAGATAATTAATTTCATTTACAATAACTGCCTTTGGTTTTAGTGATATTATGTTAAGGAGCCCAAGTTTTAAGAGGTGTTTTTATTCTCTCGTGTTATTTTCTGGTTCAGTCAAGATAAATTTTTGTCTAGGTCTTGCCGCAGGTCTATTTTTTTTACCTCACCATTCTATGAACAGACACAGTCTCTATTGATTTGACTATACAAGCATTTTTATTTGTTTTTAAAGCAGAACAGCAACAGTGATGAGATGCGTCTGAACTTACTAGTCAAATTGTTTTTTAGTGTCCTGGAGATATTGTCTGACATAAGATCTGCTCCGAGTCGGCTGGGGGGAAAAAGCCTTGGTCGCTCCCAGAAAAGATTCCAATTATTATTATTATAAAGAGCAGTTTCTGTTCATTACACCAAGAGATTAACCATTCGTTTAATGCAAATAGTCTACTGAACCTTTCATTTCCTCATCGGTATGTGGGAAGTGGTTCTGACACGATGATCTTCGCTGTGGGCAATGTGCAGCATACCGTGTCCATCAGGCTGCTAAAGTCCTTCTTTAGGATTTCTGACGGCTTCAGCCTGATGTCGCTGCACTCCTGCGTGCAGCACGACAGCTCCAATGTTATAGTTATCCTTCAGGATTGCAGGCAGTTGTGGGTAGCAATTTCGTAAAAAGTAAATTTAAGTAAAAAGTAAAAATCCTGTTGAGGGTTTTACATGTGATAAATGTAGGGAAATAGTTAGGCTGACAGATAGGGCTTTAGAGCAGACTTTGGATGCGACTAGGTCCATACATTGTTCGGTTCCGCTGCCAGAACCCAGCAGCGGGAAAGCTTTGTGACTGTGAGACAGCATAGCCGCAGGTATAAACAGCACTCTCCTGTTCCAATTACAGTTTTAAACAGGTTCTCCCCACTTAGTGACGCACCCACTGAGACACCTTAAAAATACTTAAAAATAGAGACACCAGCCATCATAGTCAGATGTTTACCGGGAGCCACAGCACCCAACATTAAAGCAAATTTAGTGTCTGGCTAAAGCAAAACGTAAATTTAGTCAGCACAAGTCAACACAAATGATGTTCGTCTCTGTCAGTCGGAGATCACCAAAGATAATATTAAAGACGTGTGTAAACTTGCTAGTACGA
Source organism: Chromobotia macracanthus (assembly GCA_036877525.1). NCBI lineage: Eukaryota > Metazoa > Chordata > Actinopteri > Cypriniformes > Botiidae > Chromobotia > Chromobotia macracanthus. The sequence continues at coordinate 9,144,586 of JAZGTH010000013.1, forward strand.
TGTAGGACACAGTTATTAGTAATCAATTCTCTGGCCCCCTCCCTGCTTATCGTGGCGATGAAATACATAGCAGACTGTCTTCACTAAACGGCTAAAGTGTTGTTCATAGAATAATATAGGTTACATAGACAATTGGAAAAGGTTTTGGGATAGACCTGACCTGTTAAAAATAGATGGCCTCCATCCCTCTAGGGCTGGTGCTGCTTATTTATCTAGAAATTTGGCACATAGTCTTATTAATACTACTAATACTTGACTAACTGTGGCCCAGGTCAGGAGGCAGACAGCCTGGCTTAACCAACCTGGTAAATACAAAAAAACCCTATAAACAATAAGATGGCAATTTAATCAATGTTAAATAAATAAGATACATAATACAGACAAATAATTAACAAGGCTTTGTTTGCTAAATATTAGATCTCTCTCTACAAAAGTGCTTTTTGTTAATGACATGATTACAGATCATAACCTAGATGTGCTCTTCTTGACAGAAACATGGCTAAAATGAGACGATTACATTACATGTGGCAAAGTGGGAGGTGTTGCTGCACTTTATAGGAAAACTTTTACCCAGAGATCTGATTTCAGATACAACTCTTTTGAAATAATGGTGCTCAATATAACTTCATCTGGGGTAAATAATAAGCAGAATTTATAATTTCTACTGGCTACTGTCTACAGGCCACCAGGGTACCACACAGACATTAAAGAATTTCCAGATCAAGTCTTAATTGTTGGCTGCAGAAGAGCGAAGACATTCTGGATCATTGTGTGGTGTCCTGTATAATATATTTACCTATAGCTGCAAAATAAGCTCCTTGCTACAAATAAAGTAGAACAATAACTTCTGCCACAAAATATTGTTTCTACCTGAACTGTCCCTACTGAATTCCTTAGCGTAACAAATAACTTTGAAAACCTTGATAGCGCAACATAAAATGTTAACTCCCTCTTTTCTAAGACCTTAGATAAAGTTGCTCCTCTGCGGTTAAAAATGATAAAGGTCGGATAATGAGCATACCCACACCCTAAAAAGAGCAGCCCGGAATATGTAATGTAATTGGAAGCGAACAAAACTTGAGATATTCCATACAGCATGGAAGGAGAGTGTTTCAAAATACAGAAAGGCTTTAAAACAGCTCCAGATCTGCCTACTTTTCAAGTCTTCAAGTCAAAAGAACATAAACACAACCGTAGATATTTATTTGACACAGTGGCTAAATTAACCAAAGATAAACCATCATCTGCTTCTGACAATGTTAGTATCATTGTAGTGATGATTTTATGAATTTCTTCAATAACAAAATAGATACTGCCAGAGAAAAAAAATATAAACATGCAATTGCCTGCAACACAATCACATCCGATGGTGCATCATAACACTCCCAAGGAACAAGTCCAGTTATTCTCTGCTATAGATTGGGATGAACTGTCAAAAATTATTAAATCATCCAAATCAACAACATGTATGCTAGATCCTATACCTACCAGGTTGCTGTTTCCTGAAGATGAACATCTCTTTCCAAGAGATGTTTCCTGAAACTATAGATCTTCTACATAGAATTATTAATTCATCATTGGTGTTGGGATATGTCCCAAACCTTAAAAACTTCAGGATTCAGAACACATCATAGTACAGAGACTGCTCCTATCAGAGTGACATGACTGAAAATCATGGCTGCATCTCCCTTCTAGTGTTACTCGACCTCAGCGCAGCCTTTGACACTATTAATTACAGCATTCTACTAAATAGGCTTTAAATTGTAGTTTTCTAAAAACAAAAATTAAATTGAAATTAATATGCTGGCACAATTATTTTTTTATTTTTACATTTTTAACGTTTAATCAAATGTCTTCAGATTAAAAGATTTTTAAGATAAGAAACATTTTAGTCAAATGTTTCCAAACTTTTGACTGTAGTGTATATATTTTGTTTTTTTTCTTTTTGCCAGTATGTTCTGTTTCTTTGCCGCTTTACGGTGCGTTTCTTTTTTTATCTTGGTTTTGTTTAATTTTTTTTTTTTGCCCAGTAGTGTTGCGGTTACTTGTTTTACCATCAGAACTTGCTGACCCTGGCTTGTTATGTGCTGCTGATCTAGTGAACTGTGGCTGACTTAGGAGTTTGTATTTTCTCTGGGGGTTTTGTTTGCCTTTTTTGGACTGCTTTACTGTTACGATTTTCTGCTGGTTGAAACAGAGTTTTGGATTGCTTAGATTGATCTGTCTGCACCTTGCCTTACCTTTTTGCCTGCATGATTTTTGTCTCCCGTCTTGTGGATTGGATTTGATCACTAGTGGACAGCCCTGGACTTTGGTCCTTCTTGACTTTGGTCCTCCTGTCTCCTCCTGGTGCAGAGCTGGTCTGGACCCATTTGGCTCATGCTGCGATTTATTATTGTGCATTGGAGTTAAGCATTCTTCTGCTTTTGAGTCCTTTCTTCCAGAGACTGTTACAGTGACACTATGATTCACTATAGGGATGGTATTCTAAGTGTGGGTTAAACTGATGGCAAATTCAGTCAAAATGCTTTTAATGCGGTTTCTCCTGTATCTGTTATGGACAAATGTTTAGAATTGTTATAGGCCTGTCGACAGCTTCCCTTTGTCAGCATATACACAGAAGAAACAGGAGGTAATTAACAATACTGCTAGTTTATTAGAATCACAGATAATACAGAGCAGTAAAACAACAATTGATTCAGAACAAACTTGATGGTAAACAAACTATGTAAACGAATTGGTAAGAAGCTAAGAGCAGGTTTGCGCAAATTGCACGAGAATCCACTATGAGCAGATTGCTGAAGAGGAGTCCAGGTAAGAAACCAACATAGGAGAAACGGGTAGGTCCATGTTGCTTTCAAATAGACCGAACAAGGAAGTGAGGAGTGACAGGGACAGGTGAATGTGATTAAGAGTCAGGTGACTGGGAGTGGGAGGCGTGGCTTTATAATTATAAATTCTGACACATCATATAAGATCCATACTGATAATCATACAGAACATGAACATAAAACTATACATAGCACAAAGATTCAGACTGTTGAGGACTTCTGAACACATCTGGCATCTAATACTGTATTCTGATCATAAAGTCATTATTTTCCTTGGTGTCTTAAATCGTGTGGCATCATCTATACTCTACAATTTGGTTGCCAAGTAACATATTGGATAATGTTAGCACTTTGTTTACAATCATCATCTCAAATCTATGTATTGTCTTATTAGTCTTAATTTTTACTTGACAATTTATTTTAATTTGCTACAACTATGAACTAACATGTGAATCTGTTTAATGTTGCTCCATTATTGGTTTAAACAATTGACACCAACTTTAGAATGTACAGTATAAGCAAGATGGCTACTACGTTTCTGAGGAACAAATTAGGAGTGAAGAATTTTAGTGCAAACATTTCTTCCATGTCAATGCATGATACAGGACCAAACTGGCAGTAGTACCATGTCAAAGGGCAAGGGGTATGGGAGGGAAAGCACACGTCAAAAACAATTACAAAACAATGCACTTTAGCCAGCACAATCTTTTATAAAGTGATACCTAACCTGCTGAGCCATATGAATAAATTCATAAAGAGACAACAACTGTATTATTAATAACCTTTTTCATAGTAGTCTTGGAGCTCTGTCTGCTCTGTCCAGATACTGCTTACACTGCTCTCTGATCTTCTGATTGCCCTCTTACCCTGAGATTCAACAGAGTTAAAAATGACATGATTTCAATGTCACAAAATGCACTCACATTTTACTATATGCAGAAAATACTTCACTGCATGTTGATATGACTTGACAGCCTCTTCATTATTTACATTTTGGTCCTCCTGTGAAGCTTTGTTAGCTATCATTATAGCTTTCTGTAATATCAATGTTCATTTGTGCTTACAGAGTATTAACTAAATACTTACTATGCCCGTCTCATATGAAGTGAAATATGTACATCTTAGGTCACTCACAGAGATGGTCTGGAGAAAATGTGAACTAAAACTGCAATAGAACTTGTACAATATTCAGATTATCATGAGTCTAACAGATTCAGATTATCATGAGTCTAACAGAGATTCAGATAATCAGTCTTGATAGTGCTTCATAGTACTCCTGTTTAGAAACTCATGCAACAAATGTCTACAAGATTGTTTTGATACGATCTGCTATTAAGATTAGTGTGGTTGTATCTTAAAACCCAGTGAGCTGCCTCCCTAGATATCAATCTTTGTTCATGTTATGTGCTTTCAGAGTTTTTAACATTCTCTTTGCTTGGCAGTTCACTGGGTTTAAAATAACATGTTATGTAATTACGCTGAACCAAATGTTTTTAGGAGTGTTAAAAACACAACTACGTTTAGAAACAATGAAACTGCAAATCTTGGGTTGTGCACTAAATGAATATGTAACAAACTTTTATGAAGGCTTGAACGTGGATCTGTAATTAAATAATACAAACTATGACATTATTTCTATGTGGCTGCGTTTACCTGTAAATTTGTTGGCTCCATACAGTGCTGATTTTGTGTGTTTAAAGTAAATAACTTTTCAGTTTCATTTACTGATGTTGCCTGTTTTCAATGACAGTAAATCAGTAGCAAAACTTGAGAACTTGCTGATTTGAATGAGAACTTGTCATATTATTATTATATATGGGAATAGTTACAAATACGTAAAATGACATTCACATAAAAAAAAGACAGACACAAATGTGTAGGACATATTTACTTATTTATTTGCACTTTAGTTTCATTTATACGAGTCATTGTTAAAACTCTTGGACAATATTTTCATTAAATATCATTAGTTTTAATGGGATTTTATATTACAGTAAAAGAGTAGCAAAGTCGTTTTATTGGTTTTAGTCATTTTAAATTTCAACTTACAAATACGAATATTAATATGTTCTCACATTCAAATCAGCAAACTCTCAAGTTTTGCTACTGATTTACCTTCATAGTTTTCAGCCTGTTCATAACACCCACTCAATTCACAGGCTTGCGACGTAAAGCATCACAGTTTCTGTCTTGCATACTACTTCTACTTTTCTAGAAAAAAATTCGGTACATAACTCATCCCGCAAAGGTTTGTCATAAACCCACGAAAGAGGGGTGAAATCGACGGGCTTATTGAGGAGAGATGTGCTGTGACTTTTATAAGTATGGTGACTGGGAAGGGACCTTTTCAGTTCACTTAGTTTTGTCATGGCCACAAAACATTAATTTGTGGGAACATTATAACATGTGGATGGCCGCAAGATCAGTTTAAATAAGTTAAATAATGATGTATTTATGTTGTGGCCACATGATGTGTATGGCAGGTACTATGTGCCAAAACTAACTCAATCATCCTTATAAATCTATTAAACAAATACAGACTCATTGAGCCTGTATAAAAAGTACAGAAGGCTTACTCCAAAAAACAAGTCTTGTGCTATATACAGAATACCATTCTCAGCATTTTAAAAATGGTTTCATGTCTCTAGGCCAAATTGCAATTACACAGGCTACACAAAGATTTTTTCGACGGCGGGTGCTGCACAGTCAGTGAGATAACTGTGCTATAAGTGGAGCAAACCCGGACAAGCTGTCCCGGGCAAGACCCGGAGGCACTAAAAAATGACCCTCAAGGCATCCTCTGTGTTAGGATGGGAATAGCACATATTAACACCTTGAATAAGTGGAAGGGTGGAGGAACAACCCACCTGGTTGCTTTTAATTACCCTGTTGTACATGGGTCAAGACTGGGTCCACACGAAGGTTGTAAAACCTTGCAAAGGTGTTGTGTGTAAAGCCCGCAGCTCTACACATCTGCTAGTGAGGCACCCCAAACCAGAGCCCAGGAAGATGTAACTCTCCTTGTGGAGTGTGCTTCTGCTGACCTCTGAAGTTGACAACGAGTTGGTCAGAGCATCTAAGGCTCTCCGTGCATTCCAGGTGAACATGTAATGCATGCACTTGACACAGCATGGACAGGGCTGGGTCTTCCTCCCCAGCAGGAAGCACTTGCAGGCTAACCACTTGGTCCCGGGAGTAATGGTAACCTTAGGCACGTAACCAGGCCAGGGTCTCAGAACCACATGGGAGAAGCCCAGCCCGAGCTCCAGGCATCACTGGCCACAGAAAAGGCCTCCAGGTCCTCTCCCTCTTAATGGAAATTTGCACCACTAGAAGGGCCATCTCCAGCATGAGGACGTTGAGATCAGCTTCCTCTGGGGGCTCAAATGGGACCCTCCGTAGGCCCTCCAATACTACAGAAAGATCCCAAGAGGGGATGAGGCATGGCCTAGGGGGGTTCAACCTCCTGGCGCCTCTGAGGAACCTTACAACCATTTCCTGCCCCCAATGGTGTTGTGGTGTGCAAAAATGGCCACCATGTAGACCTTAAGAGTGGAAGGAGACAGGCATCTCTCCAGGCATTCCTGGAGGAAAGACAGCACAATGCTGATCTGGCACCTCTGTGGGCCCTCTTGATGGGAGGAGCACCAGTCTTTAAAAAGATGTCACTTCAAAGCGTAGAGCTGCCTAGTAGAGGGCGCTCTAACCTGAGTGATACTGTCAATCACCATTGGTGAAAGACCCGCTAAGTCCTCTGTGTTGTATCCAGAGGCCAGATGTGGAGGTTCCAATGGTCTGGTCTGGGGTGCCTGAGAATGCCCTGCCCCTGAGTGAGAAGGTTCTGGCTCAGGGGAATGCACCAGGGAGGAGCTGCTGTCAGAAGCATGATCTCTGAGAACCAGTTCTGGTTGGGCCAGGACAGGGCCACCAACCTGACCAGAATCTGTACAAGGAGGCTCACTGGGGGAAACACATTTGCGCAGATGTTGCAGCCAGGCGTTCGCTACAGTATTTTTTTTAAAACTGAAAGAGTTTTAGTGGCACCGATTGGCCTGTGCCCTGTCCTTTGAGAGGCACGTTGTCATACTGACTGAGCTTAACTCCATGCAGAGAAAAGAGATGCTCTGCACCAGACAGAGCTTGCTCTTTTCCCAGTTGACCTGAAGTCTTAGCCTGTGTGGGTGCTGTAGCATTAGATCCCTGTGCTCACACAACAAATCCTGCGAGTGAGCTAAGATGAGCCCATCGCTTTTTTCCTTTAGTGAGGAGGTGGGTACCAGCAGATGGGGGTGGTGTGGGCGGAGAGTCATGACTCCTTACCCTCATGCAGGTCCTTTAAAGCCTTGGCCTGATGGACCTGCAAAATTGCCATAGCATGGAGGGCAGAGGCATCCTGTCCCACAGCTGTGTAAATCCTTGCCACCAAGGACTAGGAGAACTTACATGCTCAGTTGGTTCTTCCAAGTGGCAGCCTTTTTGTGGGCATAGATGCACTGTGATTGCATATTCCACCTGGGAAATCTTGACATACCCCTTGGTCACCCCACCCACAAAGCATGTGGCGTGCTCCATGATTTTGTAAGCTTATCGTGCACCTCAGGAAAGGGAGGTACCGGCTAGGGCGAGGCTTGACACCACATCCCGACCCAGATACCAATCAAAGCCGCGAGGAAGAGAAACAGACAGGGAGGAGACACGACACTCAAGGCAGCAATTGTGACTGTCTGAGGGAGTGATGTAACGGCCACATCCAGTACCACAGGGATGAAGAGCCATCTTTAAAAAGATGGAAGGAAGGAAAAACACATTGCTACACAGCCTCTTTTAGGCTCTGTAGCTGACCTGCCGAAGTGCCCAGGGGAAGTTTAGCAGAGGACGGGAAGTGGCAAACCACTGCTGAATGCACCGTATATACACAGCAGGAAAAAGATTGCTTACCTTTATTAGACATTGGGACCACAGACATTTGCGAGGAGTGAAAACTGAATGCAACAATCACTGAGTTTTTGTTTTTCGCAAATGTTTGTGGTCCCGATGCAAATTTCGCTCTCCAATTCTCATTGGTCTTCTTTACAAAGATCAGAGGCAATTGGGCTCCTAAGAACCCCTATTGTCGTCACTGACACAACATCAAGTTACCAACAGAAAGGGAACTGTAGGATTGTTGATAATGTCTCATACATAACAGTTCACACTCAGCATAACATGCAAAATCAATAAAGAAAACAAATTTAAGCCTTTCACTTAATATATCATTTAAAGGTGTTGTTTGTTGGTTGATCATAAGACAGTACAGTGTCAATTTACAACTAAAATATAAAGCAGCTTTGTGCACTTACAGGACACATTTAAGATGAGTGATGTGACCTAAGCTCTGGTTAGAGATTTTTTGGAACCTTGTTGTTTCAATGTACTATTTATTATTAGTGATGCTTGAGAAGTAGCAGCATACTTCTTTTTTTGGATAAAACTTTGGTACATAACTTGTCCCGCACTGTTTATTGTAGACCCATGTATGAGGTGTTAATCGACCAGTTTATTGAGGAGAGGTGTACTATGACTTTCATAAGCAATCAGTGTAAAATGTTTTTTGGACATACGAAAATGTGGCAAAAAAATTCCTTAGACTTCACATTGGGCAGATATTTGTGATGTCATAGCCCTGTATCTGAATGTCGTTGAGACTTGGGGTCAAATTGCACAACTTAGCAAGCAGCAACAAATGGTGACATTTCAACTTCATAGCAACACCCTAGAAACCAGTTACAGTACCCTTAATTATCACCATGGAAACTGTCTAGCCGTGCCCTAGCAATCATTCTGAGCACCCTAGCAACCAACATGAATTAGCTATATGTCAGCACCAGAACATCACAGAGACATGGGAGTTGGCTCTTTGATTCAGACACACATCCATCTATTAGTTTTACCATGTTAACGGTCTAGCTACATCTTAGCAACCATTTATGGTACCCTAGCAACCATGTAATGAAATAAGTCATATTTCAGCATTTAAACATTGTAAAGATATGTGGGTGGGCTTTAGGTATTGCCCTGGGGCATTTCACCTGGGCTGTCAGTGGGCTTTAGTCATACCATCAAAAATAAACCATATTTTTGTATAACTATCATGCTAAAACATGATGACATCATGCTAATTCATGCTAAAACATCCTAACATCATGGTAAATCATACTAGCATCAGGCTAATTCATGCTAACATCATGCTATGATTATGTTAAAACATGTTAATGTCAGATAGCTGTCATTGACTTCAATAGTGAAATAGCAATAGTGAATGCTGCCTATCAACATTTGTCACTGAACACCATAAATTATAATCCCTATGGTGGTTAAGTGATTGAATGAACACTAACATTAAGGGCTTCTATTCAGCGCTTAAATTAGATTTGCACTAATAATAAGAATAATAATTTTAGTTTTAAGTTTAAATCAAATAACAATCAATATGTTGGCTTTCTCAAGTCAACATAATGAAAATAAATCTAAAAGCAGGAAAAGGTGATCTTTCTAAAATAGTCACAGTGTTAACACCATATAAAATGGAGGACTCTTTTTTCAGTGGTCTTCAATATCTCTAAAAGAAAGTTTGCAGTCTGTCAGTGTTTTGGAAACCCTCCACCACTGCAGAACACATACTGACTCTGTGCTTTGAGAGGTCACATAAGAGTTCAACTTTTACTGCATGTTAAGGCATGCAGTATATCAAAGAAAACCTTATATCTTCCCACAGCTCAGATGACACACAATCTAAAAATATGACTGTGACCTTAGAATTGCTATAATCTAATCCAAAGTTTATGAGCCAGTTAGTTGTTACTTTCATAATAAAATGCATTATTCAGTGAATAATCAATTATATATAAAGGTCAATTGGTATCAACTTATCAAGCACCATTTGATTAGAAAGGTAGCATCTTTAAAGTGCCATATAAAAAAACAGCAGGGGTTCTGTTTCAGGTTTTGATTGGGCATATGAAAGATGCTCAAAGACTCATCCTGGAGACAAACTTCCATTACCATATCTGGGTGGTACGGCTTGTTGTTTTGCGAAAGGACGATTTCTGATGTCTATAGAGGGCTCTAAAAATAGGTTTTTGTTTTGCCTCTGTTCATTGTGAGCTTAGTCCTGACCAGCTTCCCAATTCTAATGTGACCGGGATGGTATACGGTTGACCTCTTGGTTGAAGCATTAAGTTTGTCCATTGGACTGGGGATGATAGCCTGACGTTAAACTAACATTCACATTAAGACTCTTGAAAAATGAGGACTATGTCCTCAGGTAATCCATAAAGGAGAAATACATAATTGCATAATACTTCAGCTGTTTCAAAGACAGTGGGGAGCTTGGGTAGGGGAACTAGGCGACAGGCTTTAGAGAATTGATCAATGATGGTGAGAATGGTTGTGTTGCCTAATGAGTTGGGCAAGTCAGTGATAAAGTCAATGGCAATATGAGACCAGGGCGTTGTGGTATGGGTAGTGGTTGTAACAGGCCTGCCGGGAGTTGTCTGGGATTTTGATGTTTGACAGTTTTAGACGCATTTAATTGTATCAGTTGATAAGGTGGGCCACCAAAAGTGGTTTCTGAGTAGTTGGATAGTGGCTGTAATACCTGGGTGTCCAGAGCTGGGTACTCTGTAGACTTATGTGAGCAGGTGTTCTCATAATGACTTGGGAACAAAAGTGAGGTTAGCTGGGCATTCTGGTGGTAAAGGATCTTGATTGTTCAGGCTGTGTGTGTCGGTTAATATGTCCCACTGAACCGGTGCTATTAGAAGCCTTTTGGGAATGATATTCTCTTGGATGGGGGTATGGTGTGTCTCCTCAGTTTCGCGAGACAGAGTGTTGGCCTTGGTATTCTTGGTGCCTGGCCGATAGGTAACAGTGAAACGGAAACAAGTAAAAAACAGTGCCCATCTTGCTTGTCTGGGATTTAATCGTTTGGCAGAGCACAGGTATTCAACGTTTTTGTAGTCGGTGAGAACAATGAATGGATGTGTAGCCCCCTCTAACCAGTGATGCCATTTGTCTAATGCTAGTTTCAAAGCTAGGAACTCCCGGTTACCCACATCATAATTCCATTCTGCAGCAGTAAGTTTGCAAGAAAAAAGGCACAAGAAAACATTTTGTCTGGTGTACCCTGATGTTGAGAGAGAATGGCACATAAACCTGTGGTTAGATGCATCAACCTCAACGAGGTTGTTGGTTGTATAAGGAGGGGTATAAACATTGACACTCACCGATTTTGTCTTCAGCGATGGTCCAACTGGGCAGGTCGTTCTCATGTGCCCAGCCTGTCCACAATACAGGCAAAGATGATTCTGCATATGCTGTTCCAGTTCTTCGGGAGTGAGTTGAGTAAACCCGAGTTGTATAGGTTCCGTGACGGCTGTATCTTCGGGAATGTAATGGAGCATGGTTGGCGTCTTGAGCGAATCAAATTGTCCAGATGAATGGAGAGTTCAAAGTATGCACCAAGATTCTTCCCCTTGTCTCGACAGGCCAATTCTGATTGCAGTTCTTGATTTAAACCTCTTTGTAATAGAAGTTTTAGTGTTTTCTACCCATTCAGTTTGAGCTGCGAGGATTCGAAAGGATAAGGCATACTCAATGGCTTTTCTTGTGGCCATTTCGAGTGAGGGTAGGTGCAGACCTTGCAGAGCCTTAACGAGCTCCTCAGTGAGGGCTGCTGGATCGCTGTGTGGCAAAGTCTTCTGTAACGATGAGTTGGAACCGTTGGGAACCATTTGCAGCTCGCAAAGTTGGTCAAACAAACAAAAAGAGTGGTCACACAGGCAAGGTCAATAGGCAGGTAACAGTAACAACGGAGACAAGGCAAGGGCAGAATGAGGGACAGGAAAGAGGTCGAGGCAGGCAGCAAACAATCACGCTTGGTAATGATAGCCAGGGCAAATCAAGACTTTGCAAAGTAAATGTGTCCATGTGGTTAATATAGGCATGAAATAAGGCATGACATGGGACATGTGTGAGTCAAAGCATGATTAGATGCCCAGAAGGTATTTAACAAATACTGTGGCAGAGTGTTACAAAATAGTAAAGCATCCCAGTGTTGTTTTAGTCCTATATCATTTACCTATAAATGCCTTTTATCCAATCTGAGTTGACAAGTGTTGACAACGACAACTGTCTGAGAAGTTGAGAACTCAGACTTTTAAATAAATTGACTAAGTGGAAATTTAATTCCTAAATGATAGGAACATTTAGGAATTAAATGTTCCTTGTACATTACCTCTGAGTGTGATTCTCTATCTCTTAAGAAAAACACATCAAATTGATTCTGACAGGAGCAGATTTTCAGTTGCTAGAAGCTAGTCAGTATAATCTGGTGTCAGTAAAGGGGAAGATTGTCCTCATCAAAGTCACTCTACATGAGCCCCAAAATCTTTCTTATCCAGATGATTTTACTGTAAAATCTTTCATCACAAGAGGTCAAGTGAGCTGTAAGTCAAAATACCTGTATGATCTGTGAAGATGTACACTACCAGTCAAAAGCTTGGAAACGCTTGACTGAAATGTTATCTGATAGTCTTATCTTGACTGATATTCTTATCTTAAAAATCAGGATACAGAGGATAGGATAGAGGGGAACTCCTTCAAAACTCTTTTAAAATCTTCTCAGGATGATTCCTCAAGAAACTGAGTGATGGAAAATGTCAAGAATTTTTTTGTAAATTTTAGACGAAGGGTGAATACATTGTTCGAATTGTTGAATTATATATATATATATACATATATATATATATATATACTATATATATATATATATACATATATATATATATATATATATATATATATATATATATATATATATATATATATATATATATATATATATATATATATATATATATATATATATATATATATATATATATATATATATGTGTATGTATATATATATATATATATATATGTATATATGCTAGAATATATCCTATTTTACCTTATTTTTAATTTTCTTTAATCACAACATAATTCCTAAAGTTACATTTGTGTTATTTCATAGTTTTGATAAGTTTACTATTATTCATAAATTAAAAAAAATATGACCAAAGGAAAACTAAGTGTTTCTAAACTTTTGACTGGTAGTGTATGTTTAAGTATTAAGACCAATGACAATCTAACAGGTTACTGAAGGGCATACAATTGTGATTTGTTTTGCAAAATAGGGCATGACAAAATGTAAGTGTTTAAATATTTTGCTGCGACAAGAACCAATGTTAACATGTTTTAACATGATGCTAGCATGATGTTAGCATGACTTAGCATGATGCTAGCATCACTTAGCATGATGTTAGCATGATTACGCATGATAGATATACTAAAACATGGCTTATTCATGATGTTAAGAGGTTGCTAGGGTTATCTAAATGGTTGCTAGGGTGTGGTTATTAGGTTGCCAGGGTAATACCTAAAGCTCACTAACAGTCCGAGTCACAACCCCACCCACATGTCTCTACAGTGTTCTAATGCTGAGATATGGCTTATTTATTATATGGTTGCTTGGGTACAGTAAATGGTTCCTAGAGTGTAGCTAGACACGTAACATGGTACAACCAATTGATGGATGTGTGTGTGAACTCCCATATCTCTATGATGTTTTGGTACTGAGGTATAGCTAATTCATGTGCTCTAAATGGTTGCTAGGGCATGGCTGGATAGTTTCCATAGTAATAATTACTACTTGCCAGTCTGAGTCAAAAGAGACCACCCACTTGTCTCAACAATATTCTGATACCTGAAGTCAATCGGGTGGTTGCTAGGGTACTGTAACTGGTTGCTAAGACGTGTCTTTTAAGTTAAAATGTCACCATTTGTTGCTGCTTACTAAGCCAAGCGATATGAGCCCACCCCCATCTTTACAACATTCTGATGCGGGGCTACAACATCACAAACATCTGCCCAATGTTACGTCTATGGGATTTTTCAATGAAAGTGAATGGGGTGGTTGCTAGGGTACTGTAACTGGTTGCAAGGGCATGGCTATGAAGTTGAAATGTCACCATGTGTTGCTGCTTGCTAAGCCAAGCGATATGAGCTGACCCCCAAGTCTCTACAACATTCTGATGCGGAGCTATAACATTACAAAATTCAACCCAATGTTAAGTCTATAGAATTTTTTACCCACTTTTTTGTATGCCCTAAAAATGTTGTACACCCAATCGCTTATAAAAGTCATAGCACACCCCTCCTCAACAAGCTGGTCGATTTGACACCTCATTCATGGGTCTATATGACAAACCGTGCAGAACGAGTAGCATGTTGAAATTTTAGGTAGGAGGCTAATAGTACGGTGGCAGAGACAGCTCAACTCGCTGGAAATGCGCTGCAAATACCGAAACTCTACAAATCGTCACAACACAACGGAAATGTTTCAGGTGGGACCCTAACAAGTGACAACCCCGACTGGGATTTGCTTATTGTTTAGTGGGTGGTCAGTGTTGTTGTCAGTGAACTAAAAGGTTTTAAAGGTTTTTTTACCTTTAAAACCTGTTAAATGTTAAAATGTTTATTTTAACATCCTAACTGTATGATTGCCTGATCTTTTGGGTATTATTAACTTAAATAATCTCACAAAGTACAAAAGTATATGTGAAACGTTATTTTATGTTATGTTTGCTGAAGTAGGCTAATAATTTTATATATTTGATAAACTCATGGGTTCAAAACATTGGAATGGTGCAGTAAAAAGGTCTGGATAGACAAGGTTATAAACAAGGGTACTTGCTATAACGCTCCAGTGAAACCTTTAGCTTACCTTAAAGCACAGCTGAGACATAGCACCTCCAGTTTGGTCAACATTGTAATGTCTCATTGAGCTGTATTGTCACATATATAAAATTCATGGGTTCATAACTTCAGAATGGTACAGTAAAAGGTTTGAATATTTGCATGGTGATAGACAAGGACACTGTCAATAATCCTCTAGTGAAACCTTTTAACTTACCTTTAACTAAGCACAGCTGAGACATAGCGCTCCCATATGGGTCAACATTGCAATGTCTCATTGAGCTGTATTGTCACATATATCAAATTCATGGGTTCATAAATTCAGAATTGTGCAGTAAAAGGTTCTGGATATTTGCATGGTGATAGACAAGGACACTGGCTATAACCCTCCAGTGAAACATTCAACAAGCATTTTGTCTATGTGAGCTAGCAGTAGTTATAGTGTACTTGCTCTGTTTATTTGGTGCTGGACCTGTAGCTGTTTGCTAGAAGGAAGTTTGAACTACTCTGCACTTCCAAATCTCAAGTCAAATCTCAGTGCTCTGGCACTGACAGAGACATGGATCAACAAGGAAAACACTGCAACTCCATCAGCCCTCTCATCTAACTTCACTTTCACACACACAGGGGGGACAGGCTTGCTTATGTCTAACACCTGTAATTTCACTACACTGCCTTCTCTTTGTAACAATACATCATTCGAATATCATGCAATAACAGTCTCTTCTGAAGCAAAAATCCACCTGGTTGTCATCTATCGCCCCCTAGGTCAACTAGGCAACTTCATCGAAGAACTTGACATGCTGCTTATCATCCTTTCCAGAAGATGGCATCCCATTGGTAATTCTTGGTGATTTTAACATCCACCTAGACAGACCACAAGCAGCTGACCTCTTAGCTTTTCTGCCCTCTTTTGACCTCCTACTAACTAATACTCTTCTCACCCACAAAGGAGGGAAGCAACTAGACCTGATCTTTTTTCATAAATGCACCACAAATAATGTCCTTATTACATCTCTACATGTCTGATCATTTCTTCATACAATTCACTGTTACCCTCCCTCCATGCTTACCACCCATCCCCCACTCCTATTTCTGTTTGTCGCAACCTCCGCTCACTCTCACCCACTTCCCTCCCTCCAATAACCCAATTCTCATCACTCAGTGCTGAGGCAGCAACTGATACTCTCTGCACAACTTTAACATCCTGTCTTGATGTTTCCAGGCCAACAAGCGCAACACCCTCAAGCCCCTGGCTCTCCGAGACCCTCCGCAGCCAACGGACCAAGCTCAGAACCATGGAGAGAAAATGGCGCAAGTCAAAAGACCCTGCAGACCTCAACAACTATTAATCTCTCCTCTCTTCCTTTTCCGTCAACTATTCTCTACTTTCTCATCTCTTCTTAGCCCACCCCCACCATATTTACAGATATGCATAAGTCCTGTATATTAAAACCTTATATATCTATATTTTGCTAATATAAATATGTATTTACATGATTATGTAGAAACCCTAGTGTAGGATATTACTTTATAAAATATTGCACTTTAAAACAGGTAGGCTGTAGTAAATGTGCAAAGTGAAACAGTACAAACCTTACCTTGAATTGGTGAAGATGCCCTGAAGGGGAGGGAGTGATGGGGGTTCCTCATAAAGTCCATTACATCTCCAAGTTAACCCTATCCCTGTCATCTCCAAACTTCAACAGGGCATGGAAGGCCAAATTATCTCTTCTTACAAGTAAGAATTACAATTCAATTGTTACTAGTAAGAATGTAATTGCAGAGCTCTCTAATTCAATTAAGTCTCTCAAGAGAGATTTTTAATGGATTTTTTTACTAGTAAGAACTGAATTGGAGAGCTCACTTATTGTAATTCTTACTAGCAAGAATTGTATTATAGAGCTCTTTATTATGCGTCATATTTTGCTAACCATGCCTTATGCATATTCATCTGGCTTGTATAAAATGGCAGGCGGGAAGCCTTGGTGCCAACAGTCAAAATGGATGTAGGTCTACAAGGTGAGGGGGATAATGCCTCGCCTGTCACGTCCTCTTCCGACATACATCCCTCAACATACATCGAGTTCCTGTAGCTCAGCTGGTAGAGCATTGCCTTAGCAGTGCAAAGATTGAAGGTTCGATTCCCAGATGTAATGGCGATCTATACCTTTTGGCCATTTCTATAGGGGCTCGGCACAAAGGATTTGACGCGTAAAACCACAAACTTGTCGTGTAACAGTTTACTTTTCGTTTGTCAGGATACAACAAAAATGAAAAATCAAACATATGAACTATTTACACTTCTTCAAGCTTCAATTTAAACATGGTTTCAGAGAACGGTCAAAAGACTGTCTAACACCAAGCCCTTTCCTCCTTCTTCCCGCGTTCGCTTATGCGTACGTATTACGTAGGAAATTGAAATTAGCCTATGAAAAGGCATGTACGCAGTACAATATCACAGAATGTGCAAACTATAACAAATAACACTCCGGCCCCTAATTGTCTCTGGCTAAAGCATAACAATTATCTTACTCAAATACTTGAATGGAGCCATAAAAATAATTCTCTTTCCTTTAAACAGTCCGTTTGGAAAGTCCACAATTTCAATTAAATTTATATTTACTCTTTTAATTCTTACTCATCTGCTGCTTCTTGCAATAAGCAAAGTTTTGTTACTGGTCTTTCCAACTGACAAATTTTTGTCTGAACACAAGTACATCGGACATCTAGAGAATTCTTCCGATAATCCAAGAATTTCTGGGTGCAGAATTATCTACAATGAGAATAATGTCACCAGGTACCAAATTTCTTTTCAGTTTCTGCCACTTCGTTCCTGCAGTAGCGGCAGGTATTCCTTAGTCCATCTAGACCAGAAGAGGTCTGCCATATATTGAATTAGTCTCCATCTTCTGCGTGAATAACCTCTGCTCTTGGTGGCATGAATGGTTGTTTTTCATGTGCAGAAGATGATTTGGGGTTAAAGACTCCAAGTCGTTTGGGTCATCTGATGCTTTGTTATTGGTCGGTCATTGATAATTGATTGCATTTACAGGTTCTGATTTACAGGTACCATAGCCGTTCTCACTTGCGTTGGCGAAATGATGCAATTGAGCAGACATGGTAGGTTCAAAGTTGTCTGGTTTGAAGCATCTACTTACGCTGAAGCTTGACAATTGTTCAAATGTCTTTTTGCCACACAAACCATTTTTGTGCTTGTTTTTCTGGAATATTCTGATCCCAACCCGACTTGTCTTTGCACAGCTGTCTTAGAAGGAGCTTCGCTGGAAGGATACAGGGTGCTACAAGACCAAGAGGATCGTATATGGAGCTCACTACTGAAAGCATTCCTCTTCTGGTAGTAGGTTCTTCATGTACATTGATGGCGAATCTGAATGTATCTGTTTCTGTGCACCACCGTATTTCCAGAGCTCTTTCGATTGGCAGACTGCTTTTGTTGAAATCTAAGTCCTTGACTCCTTTGGTTCATTCCTTTTCTGGCAATGTTAATAGGACTGCTCAGCTGTTGCTCACCCACTTTGTCATGTGGAATCCACCTTTAGAGCACACAGATATTAGACTTTGTGATAGTTTGATTGTTGCATTCTTAGAGGCCCAGATTTTAAGCAATCATCCATGTAAAAGTTGTGTAGAATAGTGTCTTCTACTGTTGCCTCCGTTTTTCTTTCCATTGCAGTCTTTCGTAACACAAAGCACACACAACTGGGAGATGAAGTTGCTCAGAACAGGTGCACCGTCATCCTGTATTCTGCTTACTAAGAGCACCTTTGTGCCACCACAAAAATCTCAAAAGATCTGCATCATCTTCTGGGACTCTCACTTGGTAGAACATTAAATTCAATGTCTGCCATGATAGCAACTGGTTCTTGTCTGAAACAATTCAGTACACCAGTAAGAGTGCTGGTTAGGTCTGGTCCCTGCATTAGTTGAATATTCAGTGAGAAGTTCTGGTAAGTTGCTGTGCAGTCAAAGACAACTCTAATTTTGTTCTTTTTCGGGTGATAAATTCCATGATGCGGAATATACCACACTCTATTTGGACGTTCCAGTTGTTCTGAAGGCACTTTTGAGCATAGCCTTTGTCAATTATGTCTGTCACGAAAGCTTTATATTCTTTGTTAAACTCTGGGTTGTTGCTGAGCTTTCTTTTAAGACCTATAGCTCTTTGTTCTGCTTTGCATCTGTTGTTGGGAAGCTTGGCAGGATCATTCTTAAATAGTAATCAAATACAGTAACGTCCATCTTTATACTGGATTGACTGCTCAACAGATTGCATGAATTTCTGGTCTTCTTGTGACGTGGAAGTTTAACCTGATCCAGATAAGGCCATTTTTCCAGATCCTTCTGTTGAGGGATATTCTCATGTTTTACTGGAATCGCATTCTGGGTGACCACTCTAGGAAGTTCTATATAGCCTTCACATTCTAAGCCACATATTTCCTAGTCTGACAGAATGTTCCTATGCACAGGTTTTTCTTGTCCCATAGTACGAAGAACAATCTCCGCATTTCTGCATTTCAAGTTCAAATCTTTCATTAACGCCTCGGTGCAAAACATTGCAGAACTTCCTGGGTTGATGAAGGCATACGTCTTTACTACCTTGTAGTAAACTTCATAGATTTGATCTTCACTGGGACTATAGCTAAGATGCATTCACTGTTTCTGGCCCCTGTGTAACCACAGGTTTCATGGTCTGCTGGAGCTGTGCTTGTTCTGGCTTTTTTCTCATCACAACTACTGGATTTGGAACTGTTCCTTCAGGAGAACAGAGCTTCATAGGAACTTGAAATTAGCCTATGAAAAGGCATGTATGCAATACAATATCACAGAATATGCAACCTGTATATCAAATAACAACATTACAAATAATATAATATTATAGAAAAATATTACAAATTTCTTGGTGTTCTATATGGCTCTAACACCAGGGGAGCACACATACTTACAACGTTTAGGTTGAATGTACTGTAAGTCGCTTTGGATAAAAAGATATGGCAAATGCATAAATGTAAATACATCCCGCCATACACTGCATTGTAGAGCTCTCTAATCCAATTACAAGTGCGCGAATAAGAGTAAAGCGACACGGCCCCCAAGTTGAGCACGAATAAGAAGCCGGCAATACGGAAGCGTCGCGTCTTTTAAAGTAGAACAGATAGCGTCAATGAGCTGTGAATAAGAAGCTGGATTCTTCGTGCTTAGCACAGGTCTTGAAATGTTTATAGATCATCAATAAAAATCAACGTGTCTATGCCAAACATTCAGAGAAACCCTACTTTTGCCGTCTATAGACCTACCTTTGCCACCTCTCGCAGTCCTTCCAATACACCAATAGTCCTTGGTGTATTGTCGATAAGCAATCATCTAAATATCCAAGTAAAAACAAAAGACATTGTAGTCGAAATAATGATCAGCTACGCTACTTTCTCTGTAACTTTTTAAATTTACCTTGTACTCTGTGATCCCGGGACATCCAGTTAAGCACCTCAGCAGATCGCTGCTTGATTTTCTGACTATTGGATTAATGGGAGGGGCTTACGAGCCTGCTGTTACCCAGAGCCGTAGAATTTTGTAAATTCCCATTCTATGGCTTTGCTGTTCACTCCCGCTTTAAAAACATCATTGTTATACAATATATTGTATTACATGTTACGTGGAACTGAACAATGGTTAAAATCTTTCGATTCTTTCGATCAAACCTTTAATTTAAATACTTTAATAAAAACTTCCGTTAGTCACTGAATTACACCATAGACATGTCTATGAATTAGACTTAACATATTAAATTCACCACACACCCTCTCGCTAAATTGCCACCCAAACATTACATTAAAATTGAACATTACAGCAGATCAGATTTTTATTTTTTTGATTAAAGTCATGTTGTAATACTCTATACTGGACAACACATGCGTCTCTCTTCTCTTTTTGTCATTGTATTCGTTGTATATTGCACATTTGCATTCGTAACACGTGTACACGTGATTCACTGACAACAAAAACTAAGACAGGTGTAACTTATCAGAACACATACTTATGTGATACCTTTAAGGTAAACTATTTGTTTTATGTGTTGTATTGTAAAAAAATGCCTCACGTGATAAATATTACCCAGCAGTCTCAGCGCGACATGCGTATTTGTGCTCACGGACAGAAGTGTTCACGGTTCATTGAAAGCTGACTTCTTTTTGCGAGGCTTAGTTTGTTTAGCTAGATTTTTGGAACGTTTAGGCAATCTGTAGATCGGTTCATTTCAAGCGTATTTCAAACGAGTTAAATAATGAGCAAATCTAATTTTAAATTGGTCGGTGGGGCGAGTAGAGAGGGGTTGGATAAAGTGGACATGTCTTTAGGTAAGGCCACAGATAAAACCAGACAAATTTGTTTAGCTTATTAGCGTTGTTGTCTTACATATGTTGTTTTTCAGAGACTGATTCTATTTAAGCACATCAACCTTGTCACACAACGTCTTTATCGATGTTTTTGGCATATAACCACTTGAGACGTTTAAATTACTTAGCTTAGGTCAGCTTCCTGAGCATCACCGATGTATTTAACGATAATGTTTATAAATTAATATTTCGTACTCTGCCAGTTTTACTAGAGGTTTAATTATCTTTATTTGTATTATAATTGTGGTTTAGGCTGGTGGCTTGCTGTCATTTATTTGCTGTTTAGTAGACCACCGATTTCTAATTTAAAGTGACGTTGTAATTTTGTTTTTAAATTGTTTTATTCAGATGTATTGTATTTTATTCACAGATGATATTATCCGGTTGAATAAGAAGCAAAAACAAGTGCAGACCCAGAAAGAGAAGCGTGGAGCCTTACTAAAATGCCGTCTTAACCAGGGAAGTGGGGTTCACTCAAAAAGAGGTCAGTATAACATTTTCTAATGCTGATTGTTACAGAAATATGATAGAGCCCACACTTCCCGCTTTTAAAGAGTTGGTGGTGTTGCTGCAGGAGGTGTTGTGGAAAAGTTCTTTAGTCGGAATAGTAAGCTTCAGCCCCCAGTAACCAGGCGTCGTGGACAGGGGGTCATCACAGGCTTGGCAGCGAGAAAGAACGCTGCTCTGTTTAAAGGTATCAGTCCACTCAGTCGACCTGTCCAAAACAGACCTGCTCAGAACTGGCCAATGCTGAACCGACAGATGGCCAACAATTCAGCTGTGAACCAGGTATCAGATCCCATGATGTGTTGGAAGCTGGACTGGTTTTTACAGTACATGATTATTTGAGATTATTTTGGGATTATTTTTTAAGAGTGATTTTGAGGTCATTCATGTTATTGAATTTAATTGTAACTTTTGAAACCTCAAGAGATCTCAGCCATTTGTCCAGCGGCGTTATGCCCAGCGCCGACAGATACAGCTTCAGCGGAGACCACACAGACAGTTGGATTCCCAGAAACCCCACGGCACTGTTTCTCACAGGCCTTTCCGGCTTCACAGAAAATGGTGAGAACTTTGTTTCAATCAAATGGTTTGATCTGGTTTATTATTACTAGATATTTTCATCACTGTTCAATATTCAGTCAGACTGATAATTCAGTCAACTGTCTTGTCAGCCAGCTCCTCTACCAGCCAAGATGCACAGTCAGAGACTTAGGGGGACAGGAAGTGGGAGAAGTGTTGATATAGTAAAATAAGCAGAGTTTATTGCATGAATCTTAGCTGCACCTATCATGATGCTCATCTGACTTCATATTAGAAACGGATTCAACAGGTGTTATGCCAAGCAAAGACAGTGGAAAATTGTGTTACTGAAAAATTACTGAAACATTGTCCTGGCCTGATGGACAGCACATAACCTAAAATTAAATAGAAATGGCAAAGCATAGCGTATAGCAAAAGTAAAATAAATGAAATGCAGTGTATGGAAAATATTAATATAAAATAAATCTTAAGCAAAATATCAAGTTTGTGATATTTAACATTTTCAAAATGTCATCCTGGGTTTCATATTTAAATGTTTTATAGTGAAGATGCAAGAGGCAGTATTTCAGATTTTACATTAGGATATGTAATTGATTTTCTCATCACATGAATCAACATTTCCACAATCACTGGGTCCTTGTCTATAGAAAGTACAGTTTTAATGAAGGATGTTAAATTGTAGTCGTTGGACACAAGAACAAATCATGATACAAAAATGTATTTTTCTTGCATTTGAAATTTGAAATCAATATTCCTTTTTTGTTGGATCCTTCTCCTTGTAGGAGTGTTCCATCTCCTCAGCAATCACAGAGAGAATCCCGGCAGGCAACCTTCCTCTTCAGAAGAGGACTTAAGGTAGAAAGCCATTTATGTTGTTCCTCTGCTTTGAAATCAGTCTTCATCGGTTCTTACTGTCTCTGTAATTTGTGGTTCATTAGTAACTATGTCTAAATAGTTGTCAGTACTTGGATGCCACAGCTATTAATGTTGCAGTGACCTTAATATTACTGTATTTTTCAAAGGTTCAAGCACAAGTTCAGAAACCAAAACTAGCTCCACCAACACAGAGAACACGTTCGTAAGTAAATGTCCTAGTCATGACCATACAAGTGTTGCTTTAAAGTAATCTGTTTCAGGAAAAAATTGTACATACAGTTACTGTTCCAAGCTTGCTTTGACCCCCTCCTTTACACCAGGTGGCGCAATCCTACAAACAACAGCGGTATCCTTACTGTGTCAATAGACAATCCTACAGCAAGAATACAACTGGAGTATGTATACATTCCTTAAAGCTGCATAATTTTGCAGTCTTTCAAAATATAAATAGACACAATTGGTGGTTGTTTCATATGTTTATAGAACCTCTCTAATAGTTAGATATTTAGATTTGCTGAAGCAATAGCCTTTAAGAAACAGCTAAAAACATACAAACACACGTTGTTGGCTCTTGTATGACTTGCTTGTAATGTAAGTTGCTCTGGATAAAAGGTTCTGCAGAATGACTCTTTGTAAATAAGATTGTATCGTTACAGAAGCTATACACACTTCAAAAATCACACCCATTTGTTTTCATTTTTGACAGGTTTTACCTTTGGGACTTCTTGCAGCTTTTTTTAAGGTTGGAGGCATTTTGGCACACAGAACTAACCACATGTATTCATTTGCAGACATGCTCAGTCTTGGGGTCTGCACTCCTTAACCTCAACACACTTGTCACCTCCACCTAAAGAGTCAGAAAGGAAACCGCCTAAAGGTGTCGCCCTGCAATTCGATATCAACAGTGTTGGAAAACAGGTAGGCCAACTTTGTGCCCTCTTTTAGAGAGAAATATTTCTTTGATCTTAATGTCCTTGTTGATTGCCTTCTAGAAGTGCTGTATCGACTAAATGTCTTTTTCTGGTACTGGCTTATCAGGTGTTCAATTAAATTATTTAGCGCTTACAATGTTGCATTGCTTCAAAGCAGAAAACAATGGTATTATTTCAAATTGAATTGTTAATTTTGAGCTGTATATTTATAAAACTAATTAGAGATAGTTGATTAAACTAATGAAAACTACCTCACATTTAGACCATTTAAATAAATGGACATGCATTAAGAAATGCCTATCATTGTGAAGGCTCGGACCTCTTTCGGTGGTAATGTATTCCGACCTACTAAAACAGTATATACTTCTGGGACTGAGATATTTAGTCAATTAACAGGATAGATGATGGGTAACATATTAAGCAAGATATGCTGTTCTAGCTTACATGGAGATGGCGCACAGAAAGGAGGTAGCATTTTATGAGATGGGTATAAGTGATTTGCAATAATACCTTAAAATACCTGAACATTACACAATGGAAGAGAATGGGAGACAGAACTGGCCAATTAGTAGAGCCTTTAGTACTGTATTAGATCATTCTTCCAGGCAAAACTGCTCCAACTCCTTTAAGTTGGATGGGTTCTGATGGTGTAAAGCAGTCTTTAAGTCAGACCACAGATTCTCTGTTGGATTGAGATTTGGGATTTGACTGGGCCATCCCAACACATTTAAATGTTTCTCCCTAAACCAATTGAGTGTTGCTTTAGCAGTGTGTTTAGGGTCATTATCCTGCTGGAAGGTAAACCTCCTTCCTAGTCTTATCTCTTGGGCAGACTGAAACAGTTTTTTTCAAGAATTGCCCTGTATTTAGCACCATCCATCACTCCTTCAATTCTGACTAGTTTCCTAGTACCTACTGATGAAAAACAGTGTTATGGGTGATTAGAGGTGTTGGGTTTGTGCCAGACATAGCTTTTTTTTTTTTTTTTAAATGGCCCAAAGTTCAATTTTAGTCTCATCTGACCACAGTACCTTCTTCCAGATGTTTGGGGAGTCTCCCGTGTGTGTTTTGGCAAACTCAAGATGTTCTTTTTTTTTTTTTTCTTCCCCTTCAAGCAAGGGCTTTCTTCTGGTCATTCTTCCATAAAGCCCAGCTCTGTGGAGTGTACGGCTAATAGTGGTCCTATGGACAGCCACTCCAGTCTTTGCTGTGAAGCTCTCCAGCTCCTTCAGGGTTATTGTTGGTCTTTTGGATGCTTCTCAAATTAATGCCCTCCTTGCTCGGTCTGTGAGTTTTGGTGGGTGGCCCTCTCTTTCCACTTTGCTATGGTGGATTTAATGGTGCTTTGTGAGATATTCAAAGTTTGGGATAATTTTTTTTATACCCTAAATTTTTACCAAGATTTTGCCCCTGACCTGTTTGGAAAGCTCCTTGGTCTTCGTTGTGCTGCTTGCTTAATGCTGCCTTTTGCTCAGTGGTGTTGCAGGCTCTGGGGCTTTTCAGAGCAGGTATATATGTAAGCTGAGATGATGTGACACTTAGACTGCTGACAGGTGGACTTAATTTAACTAATTATGTGACTTCTTGAGTTAACTGGTAGCCCCAGAACTTATTTAGGAGCTGCATAGCAAAAAGGGTGAATACAAATGCACACACCAATTTTCTTTTTTTTAATGCACTGTGTGTATATATACTTTCATCTACAACTTGCACTACACAGAAAACATGAAAACAACAAAAGTGATGTTGATTAAATAAAGTGATATAAAACACACTGGTAGTAAAATAAGCTTCTTGACAAGTCTTTTCTCCTAAATGTATTTTGAAATCAAAATAATGTTTTGATATACTTAATAAATAAACTTTCCTATTATACAGTTTTCTCTACACAACGGATATGTCACGTTGAAAGATTTGCTTTCGTTTTCCTATGTAACAAAGTACATGTACAGTTTGTTTCAGTAATTTTGTATTAGAAAAATATGGACTTCATTACCAATTTTAATGCCTAGTTACTTTTCACAATCCCTGTATAATTTCAGGAAGCATCTCCTTCAACAGCCCGGTCGGTATAGAATCTAGCATACATGTTCATCCCTATCAAAATAACTGTCACAGTGCATAATGAATAGAATTTTTTTTTTTCTGTGGGCAAATTGTGATATGCCATCTGATGTGATTGTGTTGCAGGCGTTTGCATGTTGTTGTTGTTTTTCTGACAGTATTTTGTTAAAGAAATTCATAAAATCATCATTGTTGTGATATTGACAGCTGATGCTTTATTTTGGGTTAATTTAGCAATTGTGGGTTGTTTATTTTTTTCTAAAAGATTTGAAAAGTAGGCAGATCTGGAGCTTTTGAAGGCCTTTCTGTATTTTATAACGCTCTCTTTCTATGCTGTATGGAATACCTCTAGTTTTGTTTGCTTTCGCGCTTCATCTTCCCGTCTGTTCTTTTTAGGGTGTGGATTATGGTCGTTATACCATGACGTTGGGCTTCTGTCCTTTATCATCAACTGTAAAGTATTAACTTTGTCTAAGGTTTTCAAAGGTATCTGTTATGCTAAGAAATTGAGACAGCTTAGGTAGATTGTTGATAAAACAGTCTTCAGTGGCAGAAGTTAATTGTTCTACTGTATTTGTAGCAAGGAGCTGATTTTGCAGCCATGGGTAAATGTATTAAACGACCACCACATAATGATCTAAAATGTCTTTGATATTCTGCAACAAAGCAAAATCATCATTTACGTCCTAGGACAGTATTAAATCTAAGGTATGATTATGACAATGAGTGGGTCCTGACACGTGAAACCCCGACAGAGTTTAAAATGTCTTTGAAAGCCAACCCTAATGCAGGATAGACAGTATGAATTGCTGTGTGTGTGTGTGTGTGTGTGTGTATACAAATTTTTTTTTATTAGTTTTAGTTTAGCATTAAGTTGTCATTGAATTGTTTACAGGGTCTTTATATTATATTTGGGTGCTTCAATGTGTTGCAAATTGTGTCATCTGTTATGACTAGCCAGACAATTGGTTAAGCCAGTCTGACCTGGGCCCCAGTTAGTCAAGTGTTAGTAGTATTAAGACGATGACCATGTGCCAGATTATTAGATAAAAGAGTAGCCCCCGGAGGTATGGAGGCCATCTTTTTTCAAAAGGTCAGGTCTACCTCAAAAATGTTTCCAATTGTCTATGAAGCCATATTATTCTGATGAACACACTACAGCAGAGAATGTTAGATTTTTGACTTGCCATTTTTTGTGTGCAAAATGCATCAGGCAAAATTCAACGTAATTGCCATTTTTAAAAGCTGTTTTAAGTTTTAACTAGTTAAATTTCAAGTGCCACACTTTTTGGCACTTCATTTATTAGTTTTGCTATTAAAAGTTATTTCGGCAACTGCAGCAAAAAACCTCATAAGGTGCCAAGATCAGTTGTTCTTGATCTTTTTTTTTTCTGCTTTCTATTATCAGACAGGAATGACCCTCAACGAGCGGTTCCGCATTCTGAAAGATCAGCATGTGGTGGCAGCAGCACATCAGAGCAGCAAAGGAGGTAGATTTGTCACCGTGGCCTAGAGCTGAATTCTTGACTCATCTTGCATTCCTCTTCCTGAGCCACACCAATCATATATAATGGACCAGCCAAACAAGGACCAAATCTGAACTACCGCTGTTTGTGATAATTCAATAAACTGCAATTCCCTGTTTGATGAGACTTTTTCAGAAAGTGGATGTGCAGGTTTTCTGGAAGTTTTTTTTTTAACACCTGTTCTATCCTCACAAGCAAGCAAATGTTTTCCTGTAGTTTCTTTATATTGTGTTGTCTTCTAAACTGCCCTTGGTATTTGATGGAGACCTGTTTTTATATGCAGCTGCAGCTCAATGAATTTCAAGGTTTCTGTATAGATCTCGTCTTTGTTTTTCCTAAAACTGTTGTATGAAGATTGCATTGTTTTTGTAGAGCAAAAAAAGTTTTAAAGATGTTTTATAATGTTTCAATTAAAAGCATTATGCACCCAATGGTGTCTTTATGGTGCTTACATAGCCAAGCGTTAAATAATCATTACAGAGTCATACTATATTTAAACAATTTCACAAAGCACTTCTTTCACAATAATGTAAAATAAGTCATTTTATATCACAGAGATCTTGTTCTATCTTTACTCACCAAAAGACTCTGGATTTTATGCATGTTTTACTCAAGTTAAACATGGGTGCAGTACAGCAATATTACTTATATACAGTGGATTAAACATCTTTTTCATGGCTGTTATTTAATGTGATCTAATCTAGGTAAAAAATTGTAAGTAGCCCACACATTAAAGTAGAGGTCCTGTTTCCTCTTTAAGGAAGTTACTGCCTAGATGTGAGACTTAAGGTGTAAATAAGGGCAGAGGTGATACCATTACTGGTGGTTTAACACTTTGTTCATAATGCACATATTACTTACCAGATTTGTAATCTGAAAATGCGTTTATTTAAATACATTAAAATTTGCAATGTAACAAAACTATTGGCATATTAAATTCAAACACCTTTTTAAATGAACAAAACATGGCTCACTTTATTTTCTGCAGCTAGTGCATCTGGCACACTAGTTTGTTTTTCTCCTTACCATCTTCTCCATATCTCCTGCCCCCACTGACACTGTTCACAGACTACATACAATGAGTGCCCAATACAAATGAGGTAAGAAAGTGATTTGATATTTACAGATGACAGATCATGCAGAACATGCCTAGAGCAAGAAAGTGTTATTGTAAAGAATATTTAAAACATAAGTACATAAAAGTGTGCATAACAAACAAAAATCATCTTTGGTTAAAGTAGGTTGAACAATTTCACAGTTTTTTTTCTTAAATTCCCTCCCTGACCCCAAACCATAACACATCAGGGTACAGGGTAAGAGAATATGGCAAGTTTTTTCCAACTTACTACCAACAGACCTGAAGTTTTCTTCATTTGGGTGGATCACTGAGGACTCATTTTAGATCTTCCCACAAACCTGTACAAACTTAAGCTTTTTTTAAAATACTTTACACTATACAAAATGTACATTCATACCAGGTCTCAAGCCCTTCACATTCTTTATCTGCTGAGAAAAGTCGCTGTTAGTGTTTGAAAAAGTTTGAACATTGCAACGTTGTTAATTTTGCATTGATTTATATTGTTCACCGCTATTCAGTTTTATGACCAATTATTGCCAAATTAAATTACTGAAGAGGTTTTTCTCTGCCCTATCAGCTTGTGACATTGTCCCTCCCTGAAAACAGCAGCCCTATAATAAATAACAAACAGTACAATTTATTTTGACTGATGATGAATCTAAATCATGTTGTGAAGTTTGGTGGCTCTAAAAATAGACTCTCGCTTCTTACAAGAAAACTGCAAAGCTAAAAATACACCCCTTTCATGGCTGGATTCTCTTTATTAAAAAATAACTGTCATTCTGAGTTAGTCTTTTTCTCCATAAACCCTCCACCTTATCCAGGTAGACAGCGCCATACGGGACCCAAATCAAGACCATGGAAACAGACATGTTTGCACTGTTGCCGAGCAGTAAACACCTCCTCACGGTCAACTGTCCTGACACGACAAAAGCCAACAGCATGCACGCTTACAGAAGCACACTGTGGTTAGTGATCAAGACAGATTGTAAGATAAATGTAAGTTATTTTTCCTCTGCTGAGGAAGAAACAGGGTGTGCTTCAAGCGGAGGTGACACTGGGCTGCGGTTGTCTTGATAGGGAGGCTATGGTCTTGTTGACATCCAGCTGAAGGTAAGGTTGAGGCAGGAGAGGGGGAGGCTGGGCCAAGTTTGGCCCAAGCTGGGAGGGAGTGTTGGTGAGGTTGGAACATGACTGGCTGGAGAGCTGGGAGAGCTGCTCGTTGTTGGCTAGAGATTTAAGCACAGCGTTCTCTCTCTCCAGCACAGTGTTTCTCTCGCAGAGTTCCTTTATCTGCTCCTTCAACACCTCCACCTCCTCCCGCACCGCGTACATCAGATGGCTTTTCACTAAATCCTGAATGATAGTGCCAAAACATTACATTAAGCAAACACTGCTATTAAACCAATTTAAACAAAAATCTATTTATAGTTTAACAATGAGTAAGAATACATTATTATAATTATACTACCTTACTCACTAAAGTTATTTTATAATAAAAGGTAAAAACTCACCATTGCTTGCTCTATTTTATTATCAATGGCGACCATACTCCCTCCAGAGGCACTGCAATTGAAAATAGTTTTTAAAACATGTTCGTCACATATGCGTTTTGTACATTGTAAAAAAAAAAAAAACGCTAAAAGGGTAAAGTTTTTTTTTTTAGCTCTTTAGCAACTGTGAAAATCATTACTTTAAGCGTGCATCAATCATCCAACTGATCGTGCCAAAATTAGTTGTGGGGCATTTTGGGGGCAGTTGTGGCCTACTGTTAGTCAGGCCTCTAATCAGAAGGTTTCTGGTTCGATTTCAGCACTGGCAGGTAACAACTGAAGTGCCCTTGAGCAAGGCACCTAACCCCTGAGCAGTAGTGTGCTGCCCACTGCTCCAGGTGTTTGTCCACTCCCCACCAGTAATGAGTTTAATGCAGAGGTTACATTTCGGGTATGAGCTACTGTATCTGACAAATATGTCACTTTCACTTTTTTTCACTTTTATCCAGCTATACGATATTTGCTGATAGCTCAAAAAATTCAGCGATATGATTATGATTAGATACATTCAGGGGTATATTGAATGATTTTTCGATAGGTAGATATTATGTGCTTGTTTACACAGCCAGTTTTTATTCTTACAAAACTCACAAATACATTGCTCTTCACAGGCTACCAGTTGCTGCACGCATCAAGTTCAAATCTCTACTCCTTGCATACAAAACCACTACTGACTAAATCCACTACTACTACTAACCTTCACAAACTCATTTACATCTACACCCCTTCTAGATCCCTACGGTCAGTGAAAGAACGTCGCCTGGTAATACCCTCTATAAAGGGCACACAATCACTTGCTCACAGGTTCATCTTCACTATTCCTTGCTGGTGGAATAATTTCCCAAATAAAAATCTCTGTTTGGTCTTCTACCTACATTTATCTCTCACTACATTAAAAAAAAATACTTGACACAAGTATAAAAAAAACTACTAATATTTTTCTCCTCACTCCCAACAGGTATTGCCTCTCAAGCACTAAAATGTTGTATTCTTGGTAAAAAAAAAAAATTGTAACTGTGTACGGCTCATGTTATTGCCTCTCTATGATCACTTTGTAGTTTTCCTCACCTTGTTAAGTCACTTTGGATAAAAACATCTTCTAAATGCCTAAATGTAAATGTAAAAATACATAACATGAATGCTTAAATCAACTCTTTGAAAATTGCACATTCAGTATCAAAATAGGGACATTTACAGCTAAAGAAAATACAGTTTAGTTTATATTTTTTAAATAAAGAAAAATAAATAATGGTTTGAGGTGACAGTAACTGTATTTCATCAGCCAAAGTGCTTTCTTCCATGTTTTCTTTTTAAATGCACTGACAAGTTTGTCATATTTCCTGAGTATTTTAGCTGGCACTGGCAACATTTACAAATTACATGGGTTTTCTTTGTCTGCCCATCTATTTTCCCCAAATACAAAATATTTCCATTCCCACAATTTGTGTCCAACAACAGACATAAAGTCTGTCTGCCACCACCTTGTTGCATCGCAACCTGACGCACAGGCAGACAGTATATTGAAGAAATGAAAATTTACACTGTGCCGAAAACGCATAGCTGGTGTCATGTTATGTGAAGATGTAGAGTGTCAAAATAAAAGTACATATCAATATTTTACGTGCGTCATCAATGTATCGATCAAATGTCTAACGATGCGATGCATAGATCAATACTGATGTATTGTTACACCCCTATAAAGTACATAAGAGTGCGGTTCTGTGTAGGGGCTGAAACCTTCATAGTATATTTTTACAATCATTTCTTATTCCAAAGTCCAAAGTAACTTCAATTTAGAAATGTTCTGGAGGAAACAAACGCATCACTGAACAATTCAGTACTAATATTGTGTATGTTCCACAATTTGTATTGCCACATCAGACACAATGTCCGCAGAGAACAGAAAAGCAGCAAAAGACACAGGCATATCATATTTAATATCAATGAATCAAAACACTGACCAAAGACAATTCCCACCAGAATGTTTGCCTAAAGGAACAGTATGTTTGACTGACAAATTAGATCCAGTCTTGCAACAAACTGCAATGGCTGAAGATATCCTCAAGCAAAGGTATTTAATGACTTTTGTAAAGGTTTGCCACCTTTTCTGTCTAAACAAAGAACCCTTTGTCTTCTATTATATTCCATTTATCCTCGTCTTTAAGAAATGCTCAGGAATCCAAGATTAGCATCAGAATGTAAGCTGGCACAGAAGAGAGCTCATATTAATTGCATTTGTGAACACAAGCGTGGTTTTTGAAATGCACCACAAATTTGTGAATAGCTTTCATCCATATGCACTGTGCTGTTATATTTGCACTAGTGCTAGTGCTGTTGTAAGCGTGTCAGAGGGCGCCAAGTAAGCATCAAATCCATGCTTGGTGCATGCGCCACACTTCAAATGTCATTTGCATTTCATACCAGGGTCTGCCCAGTACTATACCTATCGCAGGTCATCTTTGACTCCTTTAGCCTACTGCCAAACTGGAAGACTTGAAAGAAAGCTTTGGAGGGATTCCTGCACTCCATCCAGTGGAAAGAGATAAATAGAAGAGTTAAATGAAAACTGAGAAAAACACATACAACATGTTTTGTATTTGTAACTGTAACTGCATACAGTGTCTACAACATTTTACAATACTGGTATGATTCTAAGATAAGATTTGTTCAAAATTTGCAAAGTCAAAAATTGCATTAAAATTAGTAATGTTTTGGTGAGGTAGGGTACATTTTATGGGGCAATATCTCCATTTTTACGTCATCTACAACTGGTGCCTGTACTTAAAGTAAAGGTACAGAATGTACTACTGTATATTGGGATAGGAGGGCTACAGGAGTTAGACTCTCCTTTCATAGGACCTCTATATAGGAGTGGGAGGTAACAGGAGTAGATTTACTGCATGTGAGAATAACTGGACTCTGAACAAACAGCTTTTCCTAGAATCCCTTGAACACTGGCTGCTCCCTGGTGGGGGCTAATATCCCACAACCACACTCTTCCAAAAGGGTTCTGTTCCTCCTTACTTTACATGTAACCTCACATATGGATACAATAAACATTCGGTTTATTTTCTGCAGATTCCAAAACCTATGGTTAATGTTACATCTGTGCTATTTATTTTGGCTAGGATTGTATAATTATTAGCAAATGCGAAATGCAATCACTGTCCCACATGCACATACAAGCTTTTTCATTTCATCATTCTTAAAGAAGGTAACCAAACTAGGGTAACCATAACAATAGTCGGGTTTCCACCAAATATTTAATCTAATATTTAAAGAAACAAAGTGTTAAAAAGCCAACATGATTCCAACAACCAAACAAGACAATTCAAAGGTTGTTCAAAAATTCCATTTATACATGTGCAGTAGATGAGTTTTGTCTTTTGCGAAAGGATCAACAGATGAGCTAAACATTACAAAATGAAAAATAACTGAAAAATCAATGCATTACTACTATTAAAAAAAAATTATGAAAATATGAGTCATGTTTGGTCATCCAAAACTCACTGACACAATGTTGGTGATTTATGGGGAATTAGACATTCTGATGCTATTCAGATATAGCTTTAGCACTTCAGTGCACGTTCTTGAGATTTTTATCGTTTTATCTCAAAAGAATAATAGTAATGCTGGCCAATAACTCGAAGACATGCTGCACAATCTGCAATGTTACAGGTAGATGGTTTACGTAATATATTAAATGTATTAATATTTATAATTACTTAAATCAGAATCCCTGAAGCATGACATCCTGTTTGCTTATATTCATTGCATGGTCAAAATGAATTTCACTTGATTAAACTCTAGTGTGACCAACCCTTCTGAGTACACAGCATAAAAAAAAAAAAAGACTCAACATAAGAGACTACACTGCAATGCCATTCTAAAGTTCCCCCAGAGGAATGCCTGAAGAGGCTGTTCTGAAAACTTTGACAGCATGTGTACAACTTCTCTGACAGCTGAAGTCAGTGTTATTACCTGGGACAGAGGTATTAAGGAGAACTTGAAAGTAAAGAGGGAATGCTTGCAGAAAACAAAGCACCTTTCAAGTATGAGAGCACTAAGAGGCATTAGAGAGATTGTCAAATTGAGTGAGAAGCTACACTCTTACCTACACTCTTAGATGTTCAGAGATTGAGGCAAAGTTGCACCAATGAATCAATGTATTTGCCACATTTGAGAAATGATCTGTGCTTACATAAGATTAGTAGACTGGGTCAAATAATTACTTTAAACAACAAAGAAAACTAAGCTAGTCCTGAAAGCTGAGTGCCAGTGTACATTCTCATTTCTCAAAAATAGAGAAAAAACAGAAGCGGTTACACATTCTAACCAGCAGACAGGGCAAAAATATAATTCATGTTTCACAATGAGCTAATTAATCTAAAACACTTTCAGATGTTAGACTTACTGATTTACAATGTCAAAAATATCCAAAACGTGTCCAAAAGGTATTATTGTTATGTTATTGTGTAGTCCTGGCCCTGGCCTGTGTCGTTCAGCAAGACTGCGTGTCGCAATCATAAATACCATAATGCTGGAAAACCTCATTACCTCATTATTCGAAAAAATGACAGGCTGTTATTTACATGGTAAAGTATTTATCTATTATGGATTAAAAAATGTTGCCTTTCTATAATTGTTTTATTATTTGTTGTACTGTCCTAAATTCATGATTAAATAAAAAATAATTGTATTACAATATTCTTTTAATACATTTTTTCTTTTGATCCCACCTGAATATATTTGTAAGATCTGATTCATTTTTAAATGTACTGCTGTACTCTACTGGGGAAAGTCTACTGTTAACTGCATGATAGGCCTCCGCTATCATAGACTCCCCCTTCCATATCAGCTACAAAAGGTGTCACCAGTTAGTGACAAGTGTCTACAGCCCTGCCTCAGTGACACATAGGAGGCACTTAACCTCATCATAAAAAAAAACATCCTTTCCCTTCATTTCCTTTCATTTCCTATCCCTCTTCCCTTTAAATCTCTCCTTGTTGTAGAATATGATACTCTGAGCACTGTCTGAAACTTGTATTGTGAGCACTTATTGTGTCTAGTTGCCTCTTCAGGTTGACTCGCTTGTATTCCACACTTGTAAGTCGCTTTGGATAAAAGCGTCTGCTAAATGAATAAATGTAAATGTATCAAGCTGAGATCCAGCCCTTGAGTTTAAAGACCTTTGCCTACTCAACATATACTTTAAGAAGCAAACAGTACACAAGTTACAGCCACATTAGTCAACATTACTACATCTGTGGCACTTCATAGCTCATTATTTCCTCTTGACTGTGCCAGCCAGTTGACATAACATGCACAACTAGTAACTCTGAAACTGAAAGCTGAGCATTTAAGAGGAAGCCATGCAGTGACACTTCTCAAGTGCAACAGCATCACCAGATATGCAGTCACATTTTGAGAAAGCATTGAGAAAGCATTTTATAGTTACTGTTAATCTGCCACGGTTGTTCCAGCAGGATGCATTGCAAACAAGAAAAACGTTTTTACAACCTGCCAAACTGGCACCAATTTTTTATTATCTTTTCAAAAATATCAGCAATAAATGCACATTAAAGCTGCTTATGATAAAAGAGTTATAATAAGCAAAATGACAGACTTCATTAACAACAAATATCAAAATGTTAAATAACCATTCCCTGTAAAATCAAAGACTAGAAAATGTAAACAAAATCTTGAGATAGGGAAGCACAACACATAATAGCAGATTTCTATTTGACCCAAATGAGAACAACCAAACCATGCAACATTTACATTATTGTGATCTTAAGAGAACATCTCCAGCATGCATCTCCAATACAAAGAGCCCAGGTTGGAAATTTACCTGGGCAGAGTATTACTAAAGAAAGCACCTTTAGCAAATGACCACAAAATCATTCATAACATCAACAGCACCTCACCTGTCGTCATCCCCATCCATGGCAATAGATATCCCAAAAAGACTGTTTACAGCTGGATTGGGCAACTGTAGGCTTTCTGTGATTAAGGGCTTCACCATGTTTTTATTTTGAACAGCAGGAACCTGTGCAGAAGCATCTGACATCCTCCTGCTATCTTCTGCCTGAATAAAGATGCTGCTGGGCTTAACTGGGGCGCTCAAGACCACTGCTGTTCCATTGCGGAGAACCTGGGATGCCTGGTTTTGCACAGAGGTATTAAGGTTGGGTATCACTGAACCTGCAGAAACGGACCCTGGCACAGCAGTGGGCACACTTGTAGCTTGCACACTGCCAATTGTCACTGGTATTGTGGGCATGTTCTGGGTACTTTGCAGGGCTGTAGACAAACCATGCATTACTCTTCCTGGTGCTGTGGGGACAAGACTGCTCAACAGACCCACAACGGGATGCTGAACCAAGTTTGGCACAGATGACACAGACTTGCAACCTAATGGAACACCTTCAGGAACACCTGACATTTCTACACCTAGAACCTGCATTCCTTCAGTGGCTGGGGTTTGGATGAGTGATTGCCCCTGATTGACCGTAATCGGCATGTGCTGCTGACCATAGTCAGGCTGATTAGCTGATATCAAACCAGGCCGGGTTTGCAGGTGATGTGACACAGGCAGCTGCTGGGGTTGATAAAGCAGTGGCTGTGCTTGAGGAGGCTGCATACTGGAAGATTTCTGAATGTAAGAGCCTTGATGCACTCCATCGTGAACAGGCGGCTGAAGACTCTGAGGGACAGTCACATGAGAGCTACCCGGCACCTGCTGTTGAACAGATACAGGCAACGCCTTATTGCTAAAGGATCCTGGAGATCCAGACCCCGACACAATCTGCTGCTGAGCCACACTGTAGCTGTGTGGCTGCTGCGGCTCAAGAGGATGCGATGAACTGGTAAAAGGTGACCCATCGTAACTTGCATCAGGCTCCTGGCCAGACATTCCCACCTGAGCCATTACAGAGCCAACTGTGGCCCCGAGTCCACTGTCTCTATCAGCTACTGGCTCTGTCACATTAGTATGTCTTATACTATCCACAGTTCTGCTCATCACAGAGCTTTCGGGATCTTTTTCATAAAACTCAGTGCAGGTCCACCGGCCCCTCCTGAAGGGCTCTCCGGTACCATGGTCAAGCTTGATGACCCTGAAGCGTGAAGTGCAGCTGGCTATAGTTGTCAAGCTTGATGAATTTGCAACTTGCGCTGACTGAGAGGTGCCTACAATGCCAGTCTGTTGAGCACTAGTTGTGTGAACCCCCTCTGCACCCGGATGACCCGCAGGAAGCGTGTTAGGCACCCCAAGCCCCCCGTTCAGCGGGGTAACACCGGGCAACTGGCCCTCTGACTCACCCACATTATTTAATGTCTCCTCAGAAGAGCTCCTGTCACACACCTCGGGCTCATAGTCAGCTTTAGACATGTCAAATATTTCGGAGGATACCTCCTCCGTCCGGGACTCATCCGGATCGTCCAGACTCTCGGTGTCGTCGGTCGCGCTGTTGGCCGCGACTTGAGCCTGAGTCACACTCGTGATCTGGAAACAACTCTTCTTCTTTGCCGGCATCTTAGACATGCTGGAACCGTTTTTATGACAACAAGACTCCTTAATGACGCTGACCCATCCGTTTAGATCACTGAACAGTATATTACAGTTTTGCCCGATGATCGTGCGTCATCCGTCTTCTTCTCTCCTGTTGCATTGTCGACGCGTCAACTGCGAACAGACGCAAACCTCCACAAGTCGTGTATTTAAGACGGCGTGTCGATTATTAAAATATCCCCATGTGCTGGTCAACAGAGCTCAGCTGTACACAAACAGGCGCTCCGGTGTGTTTAAGGCCGCTGTCGTACGATTCAGCTGCGTTCACTCCCCCTGCTGGCTCGCACTTCTCTACGTACACGTATGAAACACATCCTTTAAAGCGCTTTTCAGCACTTTCTATTATGTCACAACATGCGATGATTAAAGAGCTGGGAATACCTTGATACACTGAAAACTATGAAAATGGTTAGGGGTTAAAGTTTACGACTAACTGGCAGACGGAAAAAAAAAATCCACAAATTTCACCTCCTGACAAGATGGCTATAACAATTCGCGATGCATGATGGGAAACATGCGCAACAGGCTTAGTGCGTAAATGGATCGTGAATACGAGTTGCTAGTGCTAGTGCCGTAGCGTAAGTGGATTCCCTCTCTCTTTATTTATTTACCAGTCGCTTACATTTCCGAAATACTCATATTAAAACGTAATGGTTAAAGCTCGGGCTTCTAAATTGTGCATAATACGTCCGTTTAGTTCTAACAAATATAGCAAGAAATATGCATGTCACTGCTTCATATTGGCTGAGTAAAGACATAACATAACCCAATGATCATGAACTTTGTTAAAGGTGTTACTGGTAGCCATCACATTCAATGAATGCCAACTGTATTTTTATTCAAAAATTACTTTCTGACTTTGAATTAAAAAAGAAGACTAAATAATTAATTTAGTGAGTTTTATGTAGAACTGGTAAAAATTATGAAAATTCCACCGTTATTTTGGAATTAAGATGCTGCTGTACTGTAAGCTGCCCTCGTCCAGTAAACTTAATAAATTTATATGCTTCTATTGTGTAGCTGTAGAATGGCAATGCGCAGAATATGATTTGTTACCAGAAGGGGGAGCAATTGTACTAGGGACACGGACTTTTTTTAATTTCACGTAACGCTTGTAAACATTTAAGAATTCTCGGTTAACCACGTTGATCTTATCTTTTTGTAAGGTTAGAAAGATGCTAATTTATTGTCTTCGAGTTTTCTATATATCAAGTGCAATATAAAATATAAACTGTATATTGACGACCCTTAACCCACTTATAGGAAAAGCAGGAAGTGCTTCAGTTCCATAGATACAAGCCACACACCTCTTTTGGATTCCTTAAAAATTATTGCATTGTCAATTCTAGTTAAGGTTTTCAGAAAATTATCGTTTATTGTTTATAATTTTGTTGTGTGTTTAACTTTTACTTAACTTACAATTCATTTTAATTTAAATAATCTTTAACCGCCTGTTTACTCTTATTAGTGCAACAAAGTTATCTTTAATAATTGCTAGATTTAGATGAGTGACGTGGTCAAATGATTAGGATAATGTTCTTTTGCTTTGACATATTAGCAAGTTGAAATAACAGAAATATAGTCTATGGGTGTGATAAGTCATTGTTTTGTTGTGGCATCCTTTGCCACATGATCAGTCCTGACATCACTGACACAATAAATGCCAGTGATGAATCACAGGGGTAGCAGTTACATCATAGGTTGCCAAAGTAACAAAATAAAAATAATAAAAGCTTGGAGCTTAAGCATGTATATATAGCTAACAATCACATCATATATATATATATATATATATATATATATATATATATATATAGATAGATAGATAGATAGATAGATAGATAGATATATATCTATCTTTATGTATACTTTGTTACTTTATGTAAACAAAGTATACATAAAGGCTCTATGCATTTTAGGGGTAAATAAATGTTCTCTACCTTGTTATAACATTGTTATGTCCAGGTCCTTACAAGTAACTAATTTACGATGCTCTAAAAGAATGTAAACAAATTTCACATTGTCTTTGAAAATGTAAACTGTTAAGCTTTAGTAGTTAAGATGTAGTAAAACTGTGTTGGCGGCAGTAAATCAATGGGGTCTATTTTCTCCCACCGCCGCATAATAAAGTGCAGTGTTGGTGGTGAGTCGTCTGCGGAGTGATATAGTACGGGACTACACCCAGGCGCTGTCTCAGTTCGTAGGCTTTCTTTCCTACTCGAGCTGAGATTTCATACAAGCCTAGGAACCGGAAAGCACAGGAGACGCCAAAACCCTCCATCCGCACAACACTCGCTAAATATTTAGCTCTTGAAACATTAAATCCACTTGAGTAGGTGCATTACGTTCTATAAAACCTTTCAGACCACAGAAAAATGTCTTGGCAAAGCTACGTGGACAACCTGATGGCCGATGGCAGCTGCCAGGATTCCGCCATTGTTGGTTACACGGACGCAAAATACGTTTGGGCATCATCAGAGGGTGGTACTTTTGGCTGTATAACGGTAAGATGGTCGATATTTGTTGTAGTTATGTAATTAACGTTTCGTTGTTAATTTGGCGTGTACTTTTTGTGTTAGGGCGAGCGGGCAGATTCGGGTGTTAGCAAGCTAGTCAGGTTTAGCACGCGTGCACAGGGAGCCGGTCTCGTGTCTGGCGCCAGCTAACATTTAAGTTAATTACTAACCGTTATATTTCAATAAAACGATATTTTAATTTACGTTATTATTAGTAAGAGTTGGATATTTTTTTCTATTTTTTTATTTAAAGGGAGAATAAACGAGGGAACATAGGTGTTTCTTTTGAATGGATTGAGGCCCAGATGAAAGCATAGGGCTGTGGCCACGGCCTCTGTACTTCACGACCCGTATCACAATGAACCACCTTATTCCTATTTCATAAACCTAGTTAAAGTAAAGCTTTTACAGTCGAATCCAGATAACACGTCCACCCGTTTAGGGTATCTGACTCTTAAATCACACGTTTCCTTTTGAATTATTCAGCAACATCAATTTCTACCATATATAAGCGTTGTTAATTACATTTTGTAATTTGATATTCTTTAAGCATTAAGATCGTCAGGTACATTGGACGAATCCTTTACTTTTTAGAGAGATCGGACTCGGTCTGATCAAGTCTTGAGATAAGCTGCAGGCAGTCTTAGGCCACGAGAGGAGGAAGTTAAGGCTGTGGCGCCTGTGCTTCAAGTTTTTCCCAACAGGAACACAAAGATGGCGTCCTGTCGCCTGTGAATGCTCAGTCTTTCCCCCCATCTCGCTATTAGGACTCCTTATCAGGTTTTTTTATCTTAAAATTATACTGTTTTTAATGCGGTTTTGTGCTGTGGTTTGGTTTAAAATGCATTAACTTAGAAAACGAACAAGCAGAACGTCATCAGGTGTGCTGCACTCATGCCAACAATCTGAAAGATAAAATAAGGACTTAAAAGTGTTCAACAAGGTCCCATTATAGACGGTGCAACAAGAATAATGGTGTGGTCCCTAAAACATTTTAATCAGCTACAGATTATGTTGCTTGACACTGTTAATGATGCCTAATATGATGTCTGACTATTGGTGTAAAATAAGATTTCCTGCTTAATTTTTCAGCCTGATGAAATTGATGTTGTCGTTGGCAAAGACCGAGAGGGTTTCTTCACCAGTGGGCTGATTCTAGGAAAAAAGAAGTGCTCTGTGATCAGAGACAGCCTTCAGGTGGAAGGGGATTGGACAATGGACATCAGGACAAA
This sequence comes from Chromobotia macracanthus, assembly GCA_036877525.1. Classification (NCBI taxonomy): domain Eukaryota; kingdom Metazoa; phylum Chordata; class Actinopteri; order Cypriniformes; family Botiidae; genus Chromobotia; species Chromobotia macracanthus. The sequence goes on from JAZGTH010000013.1 coordinate 9,186,005, forward strand.
GAGCCATAATGGAGAGCCGACGTACAATGTTTCCATAGGCAGAGCTGGCAAAGGTAAACGATGTGTGTTTGCAAATAACTACAGTCAAACCGGTATTATCAGTTAGATTTGCAGTTTAGCCTTTAGATGTATTATGTACCCTGCAGACAAGCACAATTGTTTTTGATTATTAGCGTTTTAGTCTGCATGCATACACTCCAAGACTATCAGCATAGATAATTCCAGGGCAAGCCTTTGGAAACGTACCTTAGTTCTTTTATACATGAATGTAGGAAAGTGTATTAGAGCATTAATAGGGCATTCAAATGTTATGTTTTTTTCTTAGCATTTTACGTTAATGGTGTTTTCCAACAAAATAAGAAAAAAAACAGAATGCTAAAATGTGCCCACTCATACAGTCTGCCTTTGTGGTCCTCTTTCTGAATTGAAGGATAAACAGAAACGAAAGGTGTAGTTTTAAGCCAGTATAATCTATCCCCATCCTCCTTTACTGATAAAACCCAAGACCTGGACTTCAGTGCTATGCATGTGAACTTTTCATGATCTAACTGTTTTTTTAAACCGTATGTGAGATTTTCCTTCACCTTATCACTGTCTAATGAATATAGAACTGCGCTATCAATCATTCATTTATGCAGTAAACACCCTACCACACCCTGTTATCTCTGGTATAGAGCATAAACCATCAGGTTGCAAGCTGAGTCAAGTAGACACTGATTAGTAGTGATGTTCCAAGTAAAACAATTGTTTCCCCAATAGTTCTTGATGAGGCTTGATAAAGGCTTTTTTTAAACCAGCGTTTAACAAAGCTTTGTTGCTTATATTGCTCCCCGTATGGTTAGGACACATCTAAATTATATACCAGACAGTTTATATCTAGACCAATGTAATGCCATGAAATATAGATTGGTGTAGAATGTTTAGTCTCACAGATTTAGGGTGTGTGGGCAAGGGTGAAGGTCCTTTGGAATGTGGTGGCAGGGTCAAATTTCCTTTTCCATTTCCTCTCTCCTGTATGCTGAAACGTCACTGCACAGTTTAGGCAATGAGCTTCAGACTTGTCCAATACTCTGATTCACTTTCCTCTACATGGTTGCTTTTAATGATGAAAGGCATGTGCATGCAAACACTGCTGATTGCAACTGTATTTCTTTTCTCTGTTTCATTATTTTCCCCTTTTTTCCTAACCAGTACTCTTCTCAACTTTCCCGTTTTTCTATTTCTTCTCTTTCAGTCTTGGTTCTTGTAATGGGCAAAGAAGGGGTCCATGGAGGCGGATTGAATAAGAAGGCATACTCAATGGCAAAATACTTGAGGGATTCAGGGTTCTAATGTAATTAAGCTTGTTTAGTTTCACTTGAGGGACAGAAAGAAGAAAGAAGTTTGCTGTTAAACTTTCTTCTTCAAGCAGTTTAAGTCTTGAAAAAAATTAATAGCAATCATGGGAAGAATGGTGATAATATCCTATAATGTCCCCGTGTTATCGGGGGGAAAGACTTTTTTCTTTTCAGTTCTGTTCATTTATCGTCTTTTTTCTTTCCTTATGTACTCCAGTATTGGTTTTAGTCATGGGAAAGGAAGGTACCCACGGAGGATCGCTCAACAAGAAAGCATTTGGCATGGCTGAGTACCTGAGGAAAGTTGGATACTAAAGCAGACCCCTTCCCATCCATCCACACAGCAGCTCAAAATACACTGCAGCACCAACCCACTCCTACCCCCTGCCCTCATCCTTACCCCCCCTTTGTCAGCTTGACAACACTACCAGAAAAAGTTAACATACATTGTTGTCTCCAAATCTGTTCATTTTATATATGAAGCTTTATCCTTTGAATAATGCTCCTTGTTCTATATTTTTCCAAGTTTTGACATCTTTATTGTGCCACAGTGAATCAAGCACGTTGATTTTTATTAAGGTTTATTTGAAAAACACTACTGTACATACCATAAACCTATAATAAAGAAGTTTAAAAATTGGGCAACCCAGAATTTGTATAAATTCCCCACTAAATGAAGTCACTACATTGTCTGGTTTATCTCTAGGCACTGCTAATGAACCATCTAAAGATAGTCTTTTGCCTCAAGTGCTTTGTGCCCTTGCTGAGCTCTCATGGTCTTTCTTGTATACCGCATGTCCAGGATGGAAAAAGTGCATGCATATCTTTTAGGTCAATATCATTGTTTTCCAGTAACTAACACAACTTTGCTTAGCCTTATTTAACCAGCCACCTTTTTATTTTTCGGTTTGATTCCAGATTGTGTTAGTAACCACCTCAGCCCCTGCCCTTGTAAACGCACCGCCTTCAGCCCAGCTACTTCTAAACCTATACTTTTTCACTACCTTGTATCAAATGTTTTTGCTGTTGTATTTGGATGTGGTCTTGTAAGTCATTGGTCTAATGTTAGAATATTTTGAGTGTGATGGCAGACCAGCATTTACAAGGTTTGGGTTAAATTGCTCCTGAAGAGCCTTTGCATCTTGGACTCTGTATGGACATTCCATTGCTGCAATAGCTCAGGCACTTAAGATTGTTGTTTGCCAGCTCCTGAAATATGTTTTTCTTTTTATTTGTTAGTCCTTTCTTTAGTTAAAAAAAGTGCTGCCATCCCAATGTAACTCTGTGGTTTTGTTCATTTGACTTTGGTTTCTCCAATAGGACCAATTTTGTGTTGTATCCAGTGGGATTAACAGAATTGCTCCAGACTATAATTGTGAAGGATGACTGCTAGCTTCATCTGTTGCTGACTTTATAACAATAAATTTTCACCACTTCAAGTATACAATGTAACACTAAGCTTGTGTCTATTAAACACTGATAATGGCTTAACAGTTTGAAATAAAAATCAAATATATGTAAACTACCTAAGAATTTCTTTCATGAATGTCTTTAATAGATGAAATGGCAGTCTTATTATTAGCATCACTTCAAAATTCGTAAACACTTTTGACTAAATCTGTTGTTTCAAGAATAAAACCATTTGGAAGTCATTGCCTTGTAAACTACTTAATGCGATGTATCAAACTGTCGTAGCACGGTACCAATGCTTCATTAAATAGACAAATAAAACATACTGAACTGTGTACACTAACTTTTCTGGGTATGGTGGTATTAGCTGGAAAGCCCACTAGTCAGTTGTATTGTGGAAACTTGTTAAAAAATAAAGTTGTGTCCTGTGCCATATGTAGATCTGGTCTATTGCTACTGTCAGATGGATTTTATATGCTGCCTTGTTGAGGAGTAAATTCTTCAGTGGTATCTTTGGGATATTTGGCATAAATTTAAACTTCAGGGCTTGTGGAAAATGCACAGACTAAAGAGAAACATCAAATTATGTCTAGTTCTCTCCTTTCTTACACACCAGCTGATATTCAACTCAAATTGCGTGCAAAAAATACATGCCATGATTTAACCACCTTGTTTACAGAGAGATCAAATAAACCTACTTTAACCAGAAAACTATTTGTTTGTCTTTAAGTGTATTTATTTGTATAATAAAATGTAGTCGACCAACCAGACAATGTGGGTGATAGTGCCTACTAGATTTTATTTTATTATTTCTTAATAAGAAATAATTAAGAAATTAAAGAAATTATTAATTATTATTTCTCAATTTTTTCCAGATAATGCTCAAAGAGCCAGAAGAGGTCGCTACAATCATAAACAGGCGTTTTAAATTGATTGTTTTAGTTAAGATGCTTTAGAGAGCGTTTGATGTGACTAAGTCTCTGAACATTAATGAAAAGCAAGTGGATATTCATTTGAAGATACAGAAACTCGCAGATAACGTTAAATAGAGAAGAGAGTTACAGAGAAGTAAAAAAAAATTCAAATTTAAGTTTTCCAAAAAAAACTATAAAACAGAGTTTAATGAGTGTTTTTTTATTATATTAAACTAGCCATTAATTTTACATATGTGATTTAAAGATAAGGAAACATCAAATTATGTGTAATTATCTCCTGTCATATTTGACCACTGTGTAACAAAATGTGAAAAAATAAATTATACACAAATCCCTCCATTTCTTTGATAAGGTTGTCTCAGATTTGCCAGTCGTCGGGAACTAATTGTAAACGTAAAATCATTTGTATTTCAGCCGCTTGAAATCTGCGGGTTTTTTTGCTGTGGTGCGGTGTGTATGCAAAACCGTTCAGTCAAAACGCGTTCAAAGAGATGCAAAGGCTGACACGTTTCTCATTATTTGGTTTAGCTTTATCGAAGCTATTAGTTTTGTTACATTTAAAGAGTAAATTATATTTGATGCAGTGGGCCCGTCAAACAAAAATGCAGGAAGCAGGGAGTCATGTTAGGTGAGGGTCAGGTGAGGAATGCTGCAGGTAATGTCCATGTGACAATTTGGGGAATGTGTTTTTACTAATTTATTAAGTAATATAATAAAAGATTAGTAAAGCAGTTTAGTATTAGGCCTATGCTTTCCAGACAGGATCTGCATGTGCCATTTGCCTCCTGAGGTTCAGTCCCTAAATCTATAAAAGTTTTTACTGTTGTACTGCAACTGTGAACTTCTGTTTTCCTGACACAAAGGCAGGTTGATGCTACAACCTTTTTGGGGACAGGTGTACAATCTAAATACCCTGTATACACCAGCTGCAGAAAGTCTACTGGGAATGAAGCCCAAGGTTGATTGTGTTGGAGATTTGATGAAACTGACAGTCCATAGGAAAGATGTTTCTTTTGGGTCCAACTTTCTCATTGACTGAGGTTTGCATTCTCCATTGATGTAAAAAGAAAAGCTTGTGTGTTTTCCAAATGTTTTTTTTCTTTTCTAGGAAGCATTTCACTGCTTCCATTATCACAGTTACCTTTAGAATGTGGCCATATGTTGAGAACATGGAGGGACTTTGTTTTCCTTATACCATATAATAGATGCTACAAAGAAGGTGTGTGCCTGCATTTAAATTTAAATGGGACATAGCATGTGTCATCTTATCTGACCTCTTCCTTCTGTCTTTAGAGAGACACATTCTTCCCTTACTGTGGTGAGGATTGCCTGTAAAAATGCTTTGTTCCGCATCAACCTTGGCACAGCATTCTCCAACTGTGTCTTGCTACACTAATGGCATGATTGCGAAGCTACAGAGAAGCGTATCTATGAACCTGAAGGTCAAAGGTAATGAACGGGTCCATATTTGTTCATGAATGAGTGGTATCCTTTAATGTGAGCATCAGCTAAATGTGGATACAGCTTGGTGTCACATCCAGAAGGTGTGGTCATCCATGCCCCATATATTCCATGCATTGAAGCAAAGGTATGCCAGATATTTCTGTCTTAATCTTCCTGATTACTCCATGTGATTTCACTCCTATTCTGCTTTCTGTCATAGGATGGAACGTTCATTCTTAGCATGGCAACAGACAGAGTTTAATTTGTCCTGTCCAGCTTTGTCACTTAGCCTTCTGTTAAAAGAGTCTGATATCCTACAAAAAATGATACTTCTATAAGTCAATCTTTTGTTTCATCAACATGCTGCTTTTAATATTGTCCACTGCTAGTATTAAAACCACTCCACCAACATAAACTCAAAGAAAAACAATTTCCATGAGTTCAACCATGCAGAATTTGTCTCCTCCTCCCCTCCCTTACCTGTCGCATTTTAAACTTGTTCATCCTAGTTACCGTTTTCTACTTTATCCAAATGTGCCACCAACAGTTGTTCCTCTGGGTCCTAAAGCCATCATTACTCTGTTGCCTATTAACTAGGGTCCACAAGCATCTTTTTTTCTCAAAACCTTATGATCCAAAACCACCTCAAACTTGGTACCCTTGGTACCCTAAATGCAGTATAGTTCTTCCCTCTGATCCCACTCAAATGGCTCCTAAACCCCCTCCTGGTCCCCTGGTGTACCTTCTAAAACCATCGTTCCAAAAAACTGTTCCACATCAAGATAAGATCATTCCTAAGGCACTTCCTGTGAGGTGTGATGTATCCTCCTAGCAATTTGGTGTACCCTTTATATCCCAAAAAAACATTAGTTGATGCCTCCTCAGCAGCCTTTGCTCAGGTGCCCCACTGGCTTTATTCTTCCAAAAGCCAACCAAGACCTGATGAGCCACCTAAATTAAAACCCACTGAACAATATGCTTTACCTACACCTATATCTGCACCACCCATACCTACACCTACAAAAAACCACTTTATCTTCTCCACTATCCATGGTTAAAACCCTTCCCACAACATCATTTAGAAATGTTGTCTGTTCCTGTGAAAGTCCCCCAGGTTTTGAAAGTCTCCACTTCGCAGCCACCACAGCATTCCAAGTATCCTGACCATTCAGTTATAACAGGTCCTCTTATCAGCCTGCACTTTGATTTTAACCCGAACCCTAATTACTCCTGCACCCTCCAAAACTACTGAAGTTGCTCGCACCTCTATGCCTGCAATGGCTTTCAAGGCCTGATTAAATTTGTTCCATGCACTTTCATTTGCACTTTTCATTTCACTGTCCAACTTTTTTCCCTGGGCCTCCTTTAATATCGTGTCACTATCACAACCATTACCATTTTGGTTATCCTTTGGTTATAGTCTTGCTAAAATTACATTAAAAATTCAGTCTTCTGCTGTTACATCTACCAGTTCAACCTCTGCCACATTTCGCTTTTTCAGGTTATGGGTTACAGTTATGGCCCATATTCTTCAAATGGTGTAGCTCTGCCATTAGCAGTGCATTATTTAAAAGAGACTGAACATTGGTATCAAGGGATACACCCTTGGGAGTCTACCAAGCCGGTTTCTAAAGCCTTTGAAAATGCACCAGTTGCAGAAACTCCTGCCCATTCAGTTCAAAACCCAAAACCTGCTATTTACCATGGGTTATTGCCCATGCCAATGTTGAACCACTTTCTCAGAGTGAGCACAGAATTTCATCAAAACCCACAATACCCCCAGCTTATGTCAAAGATTGTCTATGAATTACTGGTATCAAGCTGCTTCATATGCATCATATCCTTCAGAAATCTCTTTCAAATGGGCATTAGTATGTCCCCCTATTACTCAAACCCAATGAGCAGTCAACCATACCACCTCAACCCAAGCAAACTCATGAAATTAAACATCCAATGCAGCTAAATAGGTGTCCCTCAATGCCAAATAGATGTCCCATTGTAATCACTTCTGAAAGTTTTCTTTGAGGTTCTATGAGGGGTCCACTCCAGCTTAGCCCAAGACATGGAAAGCTGAAGCAGTGATTGATTAATAAAAGTGTACACAGTTGTTAATGGTTTTCCTGGTTTCTCTGTTTGACTCTGGGAACTGATGAACCATTTGTCTGCCATTTTGAAATTTGTCATAAATCGCAATATCTTTAAACAATATGACATATCAGCACACAATTTGTTAGGGATCCTTTATGGCATGTCCAGAAGGTACAGGAGAAATTAAGACAGTGCCACCTACCATTCATAAGATATAACCCTTTTAACCAAAACACAACTTTAAGCTACTGTCTGAAATCAATTCTTTATATGTTGTTGTGTTCCCTGGTTTATGCCGATTCTGTTAATGTCAATTGTAATTTTCCACCATTTTGTTTATCTGTTATTTCAAACATATGAGAATCAGTTTTTCACTACTCTGCAAATTTTGTCCAAAATCGAATTATATTAGATACAGAAATGACTGTACAGATTTATGATATTCACTACTGTTCCTGAGAAACGTTCCTGTGTTTGTTTTCTCATGCTAGTTAGCTTAGCTTTGATTTACCCTAAGCTACATCAGCACTAAGTTAACTTATCATTAACATAATATGTAATGATTTTGTGTGCTCATTCTTGCCTCGAAAGCTCTCCTTGGCAGCTTGGAGCATGTATATCAGCTGAGTAGCACGACTTGCTAAGCTGCAAGGCTAGAACTTTTCAGGATGTGGTTTTAAGACCAGTGTGGAACATAAAGTTGTGTAGTATGTTTACACTTTGTGTTCATTCTCACCTGTACTTCTGAACATGTCTGTCTTCATATAAGTTCTATTTCTGCTGTTTTTGTTCTTCTGACTCTGCATTGCACTTCTAGACTCTTTCTGGCCCACATCACTCCTTGCAGCTATATTTTTAAAATATGTTGTGTAAAGGTATTAATGTGTTGAAAGCTGTATATGACTTCTTTAATATAATGCTTTTGTCTAAATCATAAAGGTCAGTTCATAGAACACAAGCAGGTCAGAAATGTTTATTTTTCTCTGAACAGACAGCTACGAGGAGCACTGGCTCTGAAACAATGGGGGATTTTTCAGGCACTGCTGGGGCATCTGTCACTCGGGCAACTTCTGTGGGCACTTCTGCAAAAGCAACCTCCCTTTTTACAACAGGTGCTGGCTTTGGCATGACTAACTCAGCAGATTCTGCGGACAGCAGACCCCTTGCTGCGGGGTTGTGAAGTATCATCAGCTTGTGATGTCTAAGGCCATTAATGGCTGGGTTGTGGTGAGGTCCAGAAGTGTATGCGTGTAGAGGTTGCTGGACTCGTACTGTGGCGTTGGCTGCTTGGGCCTGTCATGAATGAAAGAATACTTAAAATTTAAGCAGCAAAACTTCGGCTGGGACTATCTATTTGAACAAAAGAAGATGTAAAGAAGGGGTATTTGAAACTAGTTATTATTGCATTTCTGTTTGGTTCCATTAGTGGGATGCAAAAACACTTCACCTTTGAGGTTGTTTTTTGGGTGTATTATTGAATGGTCATATTAAAATTCAATTGCTCAATGTGATCTTTACTTGTAAGGTACATATAACATGAGGAGCTTTTATTTAATCAACAAAAAACCTTCAACTAGACAAAAGCCATGGGTCTAAAACAGTAACAAAAATGGATTAGACATTTAAAAGTCAACAATGAACTCCGTTTGAAAGATTATGACAACATGTACTTGATTTCATGTTGGATTTTAAAAAAGAGAAACACCACAATCATTTACACAACACCCAAAGTACTTTCTCTTTTACTCCCTTTCTCTTTTTATCCCTTTTACTCCCTTTCTCTTTTTATCCCTTTTACTCCCTAGTGGCATATTAGTGGTTTACTCCCTAGCGAAGTATTTGTTCCCTCCTAAGACAACCTACATAAAAGATAGAAAACCTGGTTAGAGTGCAATACGGCCAAATGAAAGCTAAAGATATTTTTAAACCATATACTTTACCTGGGATGTCATTCGTCCAATTTCAAATAGAGCAAATTTAATATTCAGAGTGTGATTTTTATTGAAGTCATCTAAAGAGGTGTTGATGAGCTGTAGACCATCAGTATCATTTAAAGGAATAAGTTGGGGGCAGCCAAGGCATATATCTTCAGCTGACTCTAGACACAACAACAAAAAGCAAAATGTAGTGTTACCTCTTGAGTCTGAATAGATGGAAACAAGTCTGTTTTTTACTGTTTCTGTTCTCTTACCAGTTTCTGTTTTACACTTGAATGCTACAACAGACAGACCCTGGGTTTTGTGTGAGAGGGCAAAATCACATTCTGCCTTAACTTGCATGACAATGATACTTGTGTGATTTGCATTAGCAAAACAAACATCAACAAAATGAATGTAAATAAAGCTGGTTAAATAAAACTCACTGTCTGATGTTTCTGTCAGACCTGACATTGACTCAGAGTTGTATCTAAAACGTAACACACAGTTTCCAGAAAGTCCAACTCCAAGAGATAAGTGTCTGCTTGATCAGGCTACAAAAACACATTCAAATCTTGTAGCACCATTTATATCTGTATTATAGAGTACATATAGCAAACACTACTGCAAAATAACTGGCATTTTAAATACAAACTATGGTATATGGTGTGTTATGGTATAAGTGTTTTTGGTAAGCTGTTGAGTTGCAGAGAATGTAACTGTAAGTGTCCTGGCCATTGAGAAAATATGCTGCAAAGCAATAGCCTGAACTCTTTTGAATATATATATATATATATATAAATGTTTCCCAAATTGTGATTTGTAGACCCCTGGGAGTTCTAAATAGCTTGGGACATTGGGAAAATGGTGAAATTGTGAACTTTGCAAATGATTAGAATATGATGAGAGCAAGATTAAACTTTTGTGGCTCTCATATTAATGTCAGTTTGTGTTAACCACTAGGTAATAGCTTTGACATTGCACACCCTAAACCAATAGTCAAAAGTCTTGCTGCGTGAGACTACTGAATCATGAGCATGTAAGAATGTAAATTCTGGCATTTTATCACAAAACTACATAATCAATGGATCTAGAAGATGCTTACACTGCAGGAGTCATAAACTCTCTAGCCTGTAGGAGCTCACTAAGACAGTGAGAGTATAAAATTGAAGGTATCCACTATTTAGCAGATCTTGGATACAGCCCAAGATCATTAGGAAAATATTTAGTAGATAAGTAGGAATATTGTTACATTATATATTTCGGTCTACAAAATCAGAGTTAAATGAATGCATTAAAGACATTGTTGAGAAATCATTTTCTGTGTACCTGTACCTCATACACAAATATTTGTTTTGCTCTCTGATACTGAAAGTAGATACATGAAATCATTACTAACCACTTTGACATGGTTTGTCTTCTTTAAAGTGTGGATTAAACAGGCCTTTAATATCACATATTATTAATCCACAATTCAGATGTTCACATTTCTGTTGCATTCCAGTTGTATGAGTATGTGATTATGGCTGTTTCTCTTTACCTTTGTAATCCCATTCAATATTTTGAATTGGTAAGAAGCTAAGAGCAGGTTATCACAAATGCTACTTAGCTTTAGATAATTCAAAGTATTTTCTCTGTATATCAGGTCTGGGTACACAGGAGACCTAAGGAGATAATCCACAACGAGGAGAAATAGGTAAGTCCATGAAGCTTTCAAGTAGACGGACAAGGAAGTGAGGAGTGACTGGGGAATATATAGCATGGATAATTCTATCCACTAACTCCAGCATGAGAAGCTGATCTTCAATGTGGCACTGGAGCACTGTGGCCACTGCCTGCAATGTGTAAAAACTCAGTGTGGCATTTAAAGGTTCAAAAGCATTAGAAAGGGCTTGAAGCCACCTTCCTCAAAAGAGAAGGTGGTGGAGGTCTGACACTTTGTTCTGTCGAAACCCTCAGGGCAAATAAAGCTGTATATATATCACCCTTTACTCAAGTACAGACAGCATGTGGCACAATTCTGGCAACAGTGCCTTTCACATCCCAGCAGCACTTCGGTGTAGTTTGGAATGAGAATGGAATAACAGCCTGTATCTTGTTGAATAATTATGCTTACAACACAGACTATATAAACACTTGTGGTCAATAACTATGGGACTTCGGTTGTTACATTCCTCAGTGCTTAACATATTGTCACAAAATCAGACCAGACAGTTTTTAAATCAATATGTACTTTGAAATCAGTATTATCAGTTCTCCATTTATATCCAATAAAGTTACAAATTGCAGTTTTAACGTGCCAGAGGAGAACTGGCCCTCCCAGTTGAGCCTAGTTTTTCCCTGTTGGCTTGCTTACTGGGAAACTGCTGACATTTAACTTTTATTGTAAAGGATTTTGAGCAAATTACAGACCTCAATAGGCAGATAAAGTATTCAAATAAAAACATTCAACTGCCATTCTTAGTTTAAGCACAGTACGTGCATAAATATATATATTGGAGGGCACATAGAGGACATATTTCAACCAATGGTAAAGTAACAACGTTCGCCTTCAGCCAATGACAAAGGTTATTGAGATCTTTGACGCATCAATAATGGTAAAGGGAAATTTTCCAACAATGGAAATTTTTCTCTAAAGTTACAGTGCATGCCACCAACTTATAGAAGTTAATGCCTGCAACAATGTTTAATTATTTTGATCATTTGAAAAGGTTGTATAATGATTGCATAGAATTGTTTGGATATATTTGCATAATGGCTGGTGTTTTTTTAACCTACTTTGGGGTCAAAAAGTCACTATAGACCACTAGTTTTGCAATTTGATGATGTAATAGAAAAAATCAATACAAATTATATTAGCATCATAACAATTTCAGATAAAAAAAATAACAATGCCAAATATGGGGTCAAGCCCATCAACGACACTAAAAGTGAAGCATTTTTGGACATCAATACGTTTGAGAAAAATAAGAACCTAAATTAATCAAATTAAAGCAAACTTCCCTTGAATGTGTTCTTGTAAATAAACTGAGTTTAGAAAGTTATTTTACTCTACCTGGTCTGGTCTTTTATACTTGGCTTCAGGGTGGCTGTTCAGCCAAATGGTGTGCTTTTAGAAAACGTTTTCTCCTGTTGCTTTTAGTTAACCATTTTCTTTGGGAATGATTTGAATATTTCTATCAGATATGGCCACTAGGGTAATTTCAGTGACACTACAGTTTCATCAGCCATTTAATACATATTTTAATGGAAACACACCCATTAACTTTTAGATCTGTTCATGGACTGGCCTGATGGCAGTGCACACAGATTACAGCAGAGGTCATGCTCAGCAACATCATTGTTAAACAGGTGAGAGCAACAACAAGCGTATCCTTCACGATTAGACTTGAAAACTAAAGACTTTTGTGTAATGCTGCCGCCTTGTGGCGAAATATTAAGAGGTCCGTTCAAGCTTTATACAGAGAGTGGGATAACAAAAAACAGTTATATGCACCTTCTGCAACATTTTAGATGTACTTATTTGTTCTCCAAATATTTGAAAACTGGGTTTTGTTAAACGTGTGCATGTCTGTCCAATGGTGATCATTCAATTTTATAATGCTTTATTGTTCGTTTTTTTACTTATTTGAAAGTGACATATTTGTCAGATGTGGTAACCCATACCCAAAATGTGACCTCTGTATTTATTCCATCACTGGTGAGGGGAGAGTGCACAAGTCGTGAACACACACGGAGCAGTGGGCAGCACACTGCTGTGCCTGGGGAACATTTGGGGGTTAGATGCTCTGCTCAAGGGCACTTCAGCTGCTACCCACCAGCACTGGAATTGAACCAACAACCTTCTGATTGCAAGCCTGACTCACTAACCATTAGGCCACAACTGCCCCCTACTTGTAAAAAATGTATGTATAAGAAAATTAACATAAAAAGTTAAAGGTAGGGTAGATGATTGTTTTCCAGAAACATTTTTGTTATGCTGGTTGAAAATCTCTTCACATCCTGATAGCAATCACTAAGTGGTCTAAATATATTTATACATGTTTTTCTGTAAAAGGCGAAAGACTATAAAATGTTTGTCCAATCATTGGATTTGGTTCGAATGCAATGGTGCGTTGTCCTGCTTGTCTGTCAAACTATGTCTGTGTTGGAGAAGGCTGGGCTTTGGAAAGCACTTTGAAGGAAGGGCTGGATCTTATGCTTTTAAAGCTAGGTTGCTACAGACGTTATATACAATTGTTGCAAAACAATACTGACACATTCTACTTGACAGATAGTCTTTGTGAGCTCTAAAGATGTTGATGACATTTAGAATGGCTGGTATACATTATTAGCCAAAAGATATTGGAAGTTTGAGGACAGAACCCAGAAACATTTGGAAAAAAGAATGTTCACATTCCACATCTGATATAAATTAAACACACACAAAGGTAGTCCTATCATTTCACAATAAAACTATATTTATAAATTAAAAAAGAAATCTCAACATGGTGCTTCGAAAATGCTCCCAATACAATATTGCTGACAAACACTGAAAAATATATTCTCAGTAAAGCAATTTCCATGAGTAATGAAGCATCAGAAAGTTACTGAGATTAAAATATTAAAATGGCAAAAAAAAATTAAGAACCTCCAAATATGCACTGAAACATGGCAGAAGACAATATCCCTGCTAAAAAAAACAGCCCAAACTAGCCTACAATGCTTGATTGGTCTTAGCAGGTTTAAGATGTTCTTCTCAAAGCTGGTCTTTCAGCCTGGCCAAGTTGATATTCAGCTGGTTTTAACTGGTGGGTCAGCTGGTCTTCCAGTCTAACCAGCTAAAACCAGTTTGACCATCTGAAAAGTGATCAAGACCCCTCTAAAACCTGCTTGCTAAACCAGCTGAACAAGGTTGGGAGACAGCTAAAACCAGCCAACCAGATTAGACCAGTCTTCAGCAGGGATTAAATGCACTGATAAATTTGACATTTATATCCGGTTGGATTACATTCATCCTCACAACCATATAGCATTTGTAACCAAATCCCATTGAATTATTGCTATTTTCCTCAAAATCTTTTTCAGAATCTAAATCAGTATTTTTACATTTTCTCCAACACACATTCCAACTATTCTGAGGTGATTTTGTCTCAACCTGTTACTTTATGGAAGAACTGTTGTTGCTTATAGTTTAAGTACACTAATTTCTATGACCTAAGTAATGTTGTAGCTCACAAGCTGATCTTTAGCTCATCACTAATCCTAATTCTAATACTAATCGGTTGCACTAGTAGGCCACAGTTTTTGTAAACCATAAGGCAACAAAATTTGGGCACTTCTGCTCTAAACAGTCACATGATGTCAACAAAGAACTCCCCATTGGCCGTGTTGCATGAGCGGCGTGAGCCGGTGAGTTCGGAGGGAATGTTGCCAATGTGACGGCCAGATGGGGATCCCGGGGTGCCTCGTGCTGATCCTTGCTTCAGGCTGTAGCTGTGAGATCGTGAGCTTCGCACGCTGCCCTCAGTGGGGGGCACAGAGCGCTCACTAGGGGCTCTTTCTCTGCGGGAATCAAAGTCATGGGCGTTGCCCATTTCGCCTCCCCCTCCCAACCTGAAATCTCCAGCCACTGTCTTTCCCTCAGTCCGGCTCCAGCTACAGTTTGAACTGCTGCTGCCTACAGACACAAGGTTTAAAAAGAGCTTTCAAAATAAAATTCAAATAATAAGTATACAGACAATGTAAAGAAAGCTGTTTTAAGCATAAACAAAACTATGGCAAATAAAAACTCAAAATTAACCCCACACATGTTCTTAAAACATGCTTTTATAATAAGCAATTATTTGTCTGATTACTTGGAAAAGTAACAGAAAATTGTAAAGTAACAGAAAACGTAAATTGTGATGATTTAATGATGATTTGAATAATGATTTAAGGCATTATTAAGCCTGTACCACAAATGTGACCGGTTACAAGCTAAAGTTTATTATGTGTTTGTGGAATTGCAAAGTGTTATCAATGTAATGATGCTTGACTTAGCAAGCACCCCTAATAGTAGGAGCAGAGGACAGATGACTCTCTTACCTTCGATGTGCTGGCTGCCTGCAGTGCCTCCATCCGCTTCACAGTAGCTGTGAACTGGATTTGGGTGAGAATGGGCTGCTGGATACTGGTAAGGGAATGCTGTGGGCCAGGGAGCTTCAGCTGGATGAAGTAATGGAGCCAGAGTGTCCTGATCAGATGCCCCACTGGACCCATCATGGTCCTGCAGTGAGAGGTGTGCCATATCTACAACAAAATACAGTCAAAGTGATAGAGTGACAACATAAACAATCTTTCATATATGCAATATGCATGTATATTCTGTGCCACTAAATACAAAGGGATGGCAAAAGAAGTGACAGAAGCCAGAACCTGGCTTACACAGGGTGGAGACAAATAAACATATTGGGCTGTGAACAGCTGGCTATGCTCTGTGAACTAGAAACATAATTTTCCATTTTTCCAATGCGACTACACTAAACATATTTAAAATGTAAAGAGAATACGCCCTTTCATTAAGGTTATACTATTACATTGGCCTGAGAACACTGTTCGAAGCAGGTGGTGATCATAAATTCAACAAATGAAATACAATAACTCAAATCTAAATAGTTACAATACCACACCATTTAATTGTTTACCTTAAATATACAATGAACAAGTTCCAAGTGTAAACCATTATTCTGTTGTGTTAAACGTACAGTTATCCTAAAAATGACACTCCTATCATTGTTTATTCACTCTCTCATGCTATGCTTATAAATTTAAATTGCATGGAAAAAGCAGTTTGAAGATTCCTAAATTATATCTTATTCAGGTTGGAAACAACACAAGGTCAAATAAATTTTAATTACTGAATGAACTTTTTTTTTTTTAACTGTAATCATTCCACAGCAGAAAGAGAGGGGGAAGTGATTACATTTACATCAAACTTTACAAATAACACTTTATATTAATCAAGGCTTTTTATTTAAAGTGACGTAATGGCGGTCTGCAGTGGAGGCAGTTGTGACCTACTGGACTAGACGCTTCTAAATGGCTGGCATGTGGCACACAATAACTGCCCACTTCGCGAGAAAACAGTCCCCACTATATTTGCAATCCACTTGTGTGGTGCACTATAACTTACACTTAAACAAGATAACAGTCCCGTTCAAAATGACGGTCTGCCTTGTACAAAGAACATTGTGCTTTGCCCATTTTAGTTCACTTACTTAGCAGCCCCCAGTTCACTTGCTGGTCTGCATATGTAGTGTGGCGTACTACCATCTCTTACTTAATGAGATGACAGCCTCTGCTCAGAGTGGTAGTAAGTCTCAGATAAAGCACCTTGTGCCCCTCTCACATGCTGGGTTACTCTGTGCAGCTTTTACACTAGCTGACTTCTGTTATAACAGCAGCCCCCCACCTAAGTGTGGAGGTGTGCTTGATTAAGAACAGTGTGCTTTGACTGCTTAGTCATACTATGCAGCAGCCCTCAGATAAACTCCCTCCTCAGTACAGCGGTTTACAAAGGATAAACTCAGTACAGCCCTCCCTCACATGCCAGTTCTTCAGTAAGTTAGAGGCAGTGGAGGTATTCTTATCTTGTCCCCTTGGCCCTACAGTTTTTTAGACCATCTGCATTGCTTAGGTCTGTGTGTGCTTGCAGGAGAGCATGTTGTGTTTCTGTCAGACACCTCTGCTGCCAGGCTTATCAGGAGAGTCACTGGGTCATATATCCACTCTAGCACAGTTACTCTTGGGTATCTGGAGGCACTAAGAACCTACTGGGGCACATTTCAGTGGGAAAGCTATCATGACAGATACAATCACAACGGGCTGGTGAGCCATTTGTGACAGCAGCCCTGTCTCAGGATCCTGGTCATGTGACACCATGTTGTGGTTCACATGCACAGCACAGTGGTAGTCTTTTCCTTTAGCTATCCTTCAGATCCAGTTTCACGGTCATGACCCAACGGGTTCCCGTTTCAGCCGTTGTGGCCCTGGTAGCAATGTTACATGGTGGCAATGCCCTGTCTATGCTTAAGGTTTATTTTGCTTTGTTGCAGCCCTTCACTCCCATACCAATGGACACTGGGGAGGTGGACACAGCTGGTGACTAGATTTCTGAGAGCAACGGGGCAGTCCAAACCCAGCCACCCATCAGATTGTGAATGCAAAAGCTTGGCACATTCTTCTAGTTAATAAAGTTTTGCCCATTGCAGTTTGTGCCCATTCTCTCCTGGGGCATTGTTTCTTCTTGGGAAGCAGTCATGGCTTACCTTCTTAGACCTGCTTTCCCAACTAGCTGTGGTGCTTCAACATAGTTATAGTGATGGGCTGGGCAGACAGGGCCATCATCTGATGGCTTGTCACAGCGAGTGCTTTCCTGTTGCTTCCTGCTGTTGCACATTTTCGTCGGCCACATGGCTGGTAAGATTTTGCAGCAGTGCTAGCGAGTTGGTTAGCGAACTCTTTATCATGCTTAACCAACAGTGTCTGCACTTTCTCTCCGTGAACATCATGTTTGTGTTTATTGTGCCCAACCAGTGCCACTCACATATTTATATGCCACATTGTCCATGTTGCATTGCTTATAATCTATTCCCTTACTGACATGATATGCAAATTTGCATAATTTTGCATAATAGATGCAAATATATATATAGTTCAAGGAAATGAAATCACAACCTAGAAGTTGCTAGCACCATGCTTTACCAGTCAAGCTACAAGTTCTGACTTACTGCCAGAAAGATCTCCAAAGACATAGTAGCACTGTTCAGAAAAGGTAATTTTGTTGACAGTGTGGCGGATGAAGCCGGCCTTCAACAGGTTGCTGGCATATTTCCGTGCTTCACGGCGATCTGCAAAGCCCTCCACATGATGAAAGAGCCAGTCAACCACATCAGAGCCTACGAGCCATCACACACACAACCTCACATTATACACACAATGATATAGCAATTAACGAATATTGTGCTACACATACAATAGAAATTAACTTAATAGAAGTTAGTTTTAGACGGACCACGAACAATGATTTTCTTCTATTAATACCAAACAAATGAAAAACTGTACTGACCTATGAAAGCATTGGCTATAGTGATCTTCAGCCACATCCTGTCTCGAACTTCTAGACCCGAGTCTACACAGGCCATTGCTTTTGCAACTGTTGCCATGTCACTGTGAACGGACAGGTGGTAATCATCAAATCCTGCCAGGAAAAAAAGAGCATTGTTTTAGGTTACAGCTATTACATCCAAATCATCTGCCTGCCAGTGACAGACTATGGCTGAACTTGCATGTAAGTAAAGGTTATAATTAGGCAAGTGTATTTTTACCCATCCCAGATGCTTGCCTGCACAAAACTCACAGCAAGGGTTGCTAGACAGTGTTTATCAACAAAGGACAGGGACCACTGGCCTCAACAAACTTTCAAGGGGGTCTCAAAATTGATTGATGACTTAAATTGATTTACAATAAGACATAACAGGCATTAACATCAGCTAAAACAAAAGCAATATCAGCTAAAAAAAAAGAGATAAAACAAAACAGGTCCAGATATTTCTCAGTGTTTGGTTACTTTTATAACAAATATACATCTCTCTAGTTATGACAAGCATTTTATTGGCTAGGAATTTTGAGTGGGCAGCCCTTTAAATATTGTGGACAATGCAGGGGCTGAGGGTGGTTATTGGGGCTCTGAAATCGAAAATGGCTGAGATCCAATGCTCTGTAACATTCTCTATAATATTCTGCTTTCTAGATAAGACCTGCCTCAACCCTCCTCCAATGTCACCATTAGTTTTTAGTCCCAGTTTTAGCTTTTTGAGGTTGCATGCAGTCTGGAGAGTGGGCATCTTACTTTCGGTCTCTGGGATGGAGCTAGAGATAGAGGAGCTGGTGGAAGTGACGGTGCTCATGGAAGGGCTCATCCCATAGGGAGGGTAGACACCCGTCATGGCTGCTGTATGGGAAACCCAGGCTGCAGGGTCAATAGGGCGGATGGGTTCACCTGGGAGAAGTGACCATAATGAACAAAGCTGTACAGAACAGGTACTCAAACCACTAGAGTTCCCATAGCAAAAAGCTTTTTAGAGTATTTTTATAGACCACAACCAGACTATAAAATTTCCACTTTTATAAAACAAGATGGGCAAATTGCAGACAAACATCAAACCTTGTTTATAAACTGTAGCAATGACTGTACTCAAAGCTCTTCAATGGTTCCTTGCAGCACATTTAACAAAGAACTCTACATAAGGTTTCTCAGTTGTCTGTATGGATCGTTGGAGTATAAACTTGTTTACAATGCTTCAGAATTACAGAACTGGCTAAAAGTAACACCCAAGGTACTTTTGTTTACCAACGTAAACATTTACTATGTATTCTACTGTCCAAGAACAGTATTAAACTTCATATACTATATATAACAAAGGCCAAAGGGTTTATCTTTAATATTCAAGCACTGATTCATAAAATACATGCTCTGTACAACAGTATGTACATTCATAATGGCACGTCATACATTTATTTAGTGACTGCACATCCTGCATTCAGTCGGGCTTGCACTGCCGAATTGTCCATGCAAAGCGTTTACAATATAACATCCATTTGCACTTTTAATTCCAGAAATATAATAAATCTGAGAAATATTGATATATTCGCCATTGTTTACATTGGATGTCATATGAGAGAATCACTGTCATCATTGTTTTTCAACGATATAATCAGCACAGCGAGTTGCTGTTGTAAAACTGTGAGTGAAATCTCAACCTTACAGTTTTAAATGTAATATCAGCCCACAAGCAGGTGGTAAATTTATAATTTAAAGGTGGCATCCCAGTGGCTGTTTTTAGAAATAATGTACCATGCTAGAGAAAAAGCTAAAGGAGCCTCATTTTATGTGTTATGTATCTTTAAATAAAAAAATTGCACTGAGATCACTGTTTTTCTGGATTACTCAAAATAAATGTAAAAAATATTTTTTATGAAACAAAAAATATTTTGTGTGTAACATTTCAATTCCACTATAATTTAACATAACTTTTTACTTTTACAACTATTTTTTTCTTAATTGTTAATTGTTTCTTAATTAATTGTGACACTTGGGCAATGATGTCCCAGGTGTTTTCCTTCATTTCCTTTAGAGGATTCCATTATGTCTGTAGGTCACATAGTTTAGGAACTGCAAACATTTTAGTATTTGCACTGAAAGTGAGAGGTGGATGAACATGTTAATTACAACAGCTTAATTTATAATAGTATCTTGTGATGAAAGTGTTTTTCTGTGTGTAAATAAGTGTGCAAAAGGAAAGATCAAAACTCACTCCTGGGCAAAGCAAAGCAACTATTAGGGTTTGGGTCCCAGCATTTGGCTACAGTGAGTGAAACAGGCCTGCAAATGACAACCGAGGCAAAGTTTACACACATTTTAGTTGAACAGCTAAACGTGCCATATAAAAAAACCTGTAGCACATTATGTGAATTCAAGTGAATGTTATTTAAAGTGACTCACCCTGGCTTATGCACGATCTCCCTCAGCACTCGTACAGCATCATCATTGCACATATTCTCAAAGTTGATGTCATTCACCTGTGAGAGGAAATCATAATCTGAATTAACAAAACCAGACTCACAAAATACCAATAATTAAAAGGAGCTTCTCTGTAAGATTCATCATCCAGCCCTCACCTGTAGCAACATGTCACCAGGTTCGATCCGCCCATCAGATGCCACTGCTCCGCCCTTCATGATGGAACCAATGTAGATGCCTCCATCTCCTCGCTCATTACTCTGACCCACTATACTGATGCCCAGGAAGTTATATTTTTCTATGTGATGTGAATGAAAGTTCAACATGAGCTGAGTACATGCTGTATTCAATACAGCTGATAAAACATTGTTTCAGGCCTGGAATACTCAGCTACCAGCTTTAGCTTATATGTTAGGGACTACATCTTCTGGCACAGGGATGTAAATTTGTGAAAACTGTTTTATTTTGTAGCATAACACAGCAATAAGGCACTCAAAGTTGTGCTATATATTGTGAATAATCACATCTTACTTAAAATCAACATAAATAAAGAACCATGCACACTCACCCATGTTTAAAGTGACAGTGATGATATTAAGTGACATGGTGGAATCAGTGATGCTACTGAAAGATGAGGACTGAACGAGACAGAGAAACAAGGTCAGTTTTAAATGTATTCTATATATTATTTGTCTTTCATCAAGATTACTGTCTATCATCTCACTCTCTCCATTTGTTGGGCTTTAGGTCTGCGTCTTCGCCGGCGATGACGTCTCATGAGCCGGGACGAGCCGCTTTGCTCTGTTATGCTACTGAAACTGAGAAACACATATGACATCACAACATGAGCTTCTTGTGTCATTTTGTTGGAAGACACTGGAAATGTGAGGCATCATTAGGAACAGAAATTGTACAGAACTCTACTGTGGTTCAGATCTTGAACTGTGTACAGTACTGAAACAATACCAAGTACTGAACAACACTTAACACATTGAAGATTTTTGTATTTGTTGTATTTTGTACATTTTTGTCATTTTTGTAACAGCCTCATGTTTTTTATTTATCATTTATTTTTTATTTATCAAGTATCATTTATTACAAAAATTGCAAATACACAACATAAATCTTTAAATTCAAGTTAGTACATATAACAAAATAACAGTTTTCAGTTCATTTTAAGTTGGGCTTTAAGAAAGACTAGTGGTTTATTGAAAAAGCTAAATCATTCTGGTTAATTCAGTGAGTTAGTTGGTTGAGACTGGTTTACCAATCTTTTTTTAAAAGAATCAGACAATCAAACTATTAACAGTACCAAACATCATCCAAATCGTCAATTTTAGCATGTTCTTGCTAAAATTGGTTCATGTAACCAATTTTGAAAATGTGTCCAATATTGCTGTCCAAAACCAATTGTCAATTTGCACCAAAAATCTTTGATAGAAACCTTATTGAACTGTCAGGGCTGACTCTTATTTTTTGATCAGGCAGCACACAGTGTGCTGGTTTAGGAATGAGTGCAGTGAGACTCACCGGCTGGTGGAGCCGTCATCCGAGTCAAAGCAGCTGCTTGACTCCAGTTCACTGCTCATGAGAGACGAGTGGCTGTCACAGATGTCATACCCTCCAAGACCCATGCCTCTGCCTGCTCGCAAGTAGCCGTTCTGTCTTCCTCCTACATCCACCATGGTGAAGACATTACTACCAATCATTGACTTCATTTAAGTTCAGTTGTAGGCCTAGGGAGAAATCTCAATAACTTCTGTCAAGCTTTTTAATTCTAAATCAAGATGCAGCCAGCAATGAATAGCCCAAATTGATGGTAGCACCTCTGCCTATTTCCATCCCTTAAAACAGGATAACTGTTAATCAAAAGATTTTTAGATTTTCGGCATGAAAATATTGACTGTGCAAAACTCACAGCCATGTTGGTATGGTGTTTTGGATGTTTGCCAGGGCATTGCTATGTGGTTACCAAGATGTGTAGATGTTTAGGTTTTAAGCACATTGCTATGCAATTGCTAGGGTGTTCTGTATGACTGCTTACTGGCCTAAGTGAAAGAAGCCCATCCCCAAGTTTTTACTAGATTTTGACCTGTTCATTTAGCTTAGACTCCTATTTTAATGTGTTTTTATGTTTAGGGTTTTAAACAAATGGCAAATTTTGCTAGCATCGTCTTCTACCAGCCATGCTACACAAACACTCAATAGCAAACAGCACAACATATTAACCTTTAACTAACATAAAACATGGCTGACCACTAAGGTAGAAGCCACACAAAGAAAGGCGATGGGGGAAATGTACCTGAATGCTCATGCGAGTGTTTTTTGCGTGATCTGTCTCTTTCTCTCCTGTGCGAAACCACTGAATCAGTCTCTGTCTCATCATCCACACTGGGCCGGCTGCCTGCAGCCTTAGGACTGTGTGAGAAGATTTAAGATCACAGAAACAGAAAGACTGTGAGAATTTTTTTTTTAGAAGTTTGTGAATACAAATCATTTGCAGAACCTCATAAATAATGTACTGGAAGGATGGAGGTCTTGAATCTCCAATGCCTTGGCTTCTCTCATGAGACGGCGGCTGCTCGGACTGACTCTCTGCCACTGAACATCCATCTGAGTGGGAGCCATCTGATGACACGAGCTATCGACATATCCAGAAGAACAAACAATGGCTTTTATCAATCATATCCACCAAAAGTGGATAGCTGCACATGAACAAACCTATGCATAAACATGATATCTATAATGTTGAAACTCACCACAACTGTTTCTCAACCCAATCCCAGTTCAAACTCTGGTACAGTGGACTGAAAACCACACTTACTAGACCTGTTCACATCATTTTTCAAACCATTTTTGCAATTACTTCAACCAACTGGTCCCACGGTCATTTTTGTGGACGTTCCTTCTTGTAGTCACACAGATGACTCTGGTTACACCCTTTATTAGACACTCCCTAGAACACTTAATTTTGATTGGCCAGTTGTGACATTCCAAGGTCTGTTATTCTCTGATAATGACCGCTAAAACTGATTTTCCTGGCACTGCGAGTCATCTTGACCGGTAAAACTTATAGGCATCTCTTGGTTCCACTGTTTTAAATTTGTTATGAGGTAATAAAATATTTCAAATCATTAATTCGTGTTTTTTTAATTCTTGACACCAGCAGTGTAATAAGCAGGATAACATACACCTAACTGGTTGTTATGGCAAATAAAATGCATTCACCCTGATCACCCAGTCAGAAATTATTTTGCCATAGCAACTGGCTGGATGTACATCCCATACTTTTTATATACAATATATAAACATACAAATTGTCTAATACTAATTGTCAGTTAGATCTGTAAACACGTTCTTATCAGAATAGCAATGTTACTATGATGATGATCTTAAAGAGATTAATAATAACTTATTTGAAGCTTATGCCACAAATAACCTCAAGTGCACAACGAGTCAATTATACAATCATCTTCAAAATCCCTGGATGTTAAAAATTAACAACAACAAAGAAACATAAAATACTACAATAATCCAATTTTCTGTTTGTCAGGGAGGAAAGGAAGACCATTTGCAAACCCACCAAATCCTCCCCCCAAAAAATTGTTTAAATTGTTTCGTATTAATTTTGACAGCAAGTGTGTGTGCATTCCTGTAAGAATTTAAAAAGCTGTTCATTATGGGTGCATACAGCCAAAGACTTTGACGAGATGCATCAGACTGAGGTGAGCTTTAAGTAGTCATGACTGGCAGCCAATTGAAAAACACAAACTGCGGTGGCATCACTCAATAGAAACAAGAAAGGGGCAATTTAAAAAGGCTGATTTATTATGCAGGAAGCTGCAGAACCGGACAGGATGTGTGTTTCTGTTCTCACCCAGCAAATCACACGGCCATTATAACAGGGAAGCTTTGCATTGTCGTCTGTGATTTCCTCCTTGACCACTCTACAGAAAAACAAAAGCAAGAGATGGAGAGAAAGAAATTAGAACAGTCAGGGCACAGACCATGTGTGAACTGTAACAATGGAAGGCAGCTTCTGATCTTCTGAGTGTCTGGGAATAAATTAGAATACGTAATTAGAATATGCAGAATACGCAAACTACCCTCAAACTAAAAAAAGTATATTTAATTTAATGAACTGGCCATCAGTTCTTTTAATTTTTTTGGTCATGCAGTCATGCAATTTAAATTTTAAAAAATTACAAATATGTCATGTAATATAAAGCTATAAACGCTTATAGTAATAATTATGAAAATTATTACTGTTCCTATACATAGCTATAAAAAAGTCAACTTTCCAAAAGTGTTTCATCCCAACTATCATTTTACAAACTCAAAATTACTTTCTATTGCAATTGCACAAATGCTGTACATATGCCTACAAATACTCTTGCAAAATTAAGCACCCAATTTGATGTATACAAAGCAATTATTTCCAAATCATCAATGTATTTATTCAAAAACACTCTAATTTAATCATGATATTTTAAAATGTGTGGAAAAGACGCTCTTTGTTTCATCGACAGAGATCAATTGAGACAGATTCAACAGAGCTATTCGCTTACATTTGGAAGTAACCAGAGTCTGTCTTTGAAAAACTTTAATCTTTATGCTTTAATTAACGTTTGAAGAGGGAGTTAAAGGGAGGGAAATAGGACAATCAAACTGCAACATATATTATTGGGAAAGGTTGTAGATCTGCCAGTGCTGAATGGATCAGGGCATTCCACATTAACTGCCTGCAGTTGTTCCATGTCAACATTCTTTTGCCTGACGCAACAGACAAACAGGACAAGAACACTAGCCAGAATTCTAAATGTTACTTATTCATTCACAAGCCAGGGCTAGGGTTCAATAACTACTTCCAATGATGAGTCATTACCAGATCAGTAAGTTTATGTAAAACTGTACAAAATACAGTTATGCATTTTCTCAGTGACACTTTATAACTTTCCTTATTAACTTTAAGAAACATTATTACCTTTATATAATGTTTTACAGATCATTAATATAATACGTCCTTAGGAGAGAACGTCCGATTCTGGGGAGACCTATGGTAACTGAAATGCGTCTGCGCACAACACACTTCACACAACACATTCAAATAGTGTTATCTACTGTACTTATCGGATGTGCTTGAATTATAGTGTAAGTTAAATGGTTTAGTTTCGGCAAAACGCCTTCTTAATGTTCTGATACAGGGGTGCTATGTGAAAGTGGAAAATAAAATCTTTAGGATCTGAATAGAATGCGTCTAAAGCAATCCTTTAAAACCACAGTATTTTTGTGGTAATTAAGATGCTGTGGTTAAATTTACGGGGGAGGGATACTAACTCCAGCTATAACTTTGCGGTCTCCAACCATTCCCATAACCACCTATCTACACCCCTAGCTTGTACCGTCAGGCCAAAAGCCATACTTGAGTAATCCAATCTTAAAATGGATGCCGTCGATAATTTATCAGGACCAAATGTTCACCCCTGCTGAACCCCACTCACACCTTACTCGTTCCACACACTAGTGCGTCCAACCAAACAAATTATAGATATTATATCAGCCTCTGAAGGATCACCGCAGTTCGTGATACCAAACAAGGGAAGAAAACGTGACAAGCTGGAATTTTACGTGAAGCCTTTCAATACATGGGAAAGTACAAAAGAAACGAATGTACAAAACACTCACCCAAAATCGTCGTCCATAGACTTAAAGAAAAACTTGTAGTTTGGTTTCTTGAGAGCATTTTTCAGATCCAAAAGGGTGACTCTTTCGGCAGGGATGGGCAGTTTGACCAGGTATGGAGTTTCCTGGTCGTCGAGATGGTAGATAACTTTCGTCTCCCCCATTGCAGACCGCCGGGGAGAAGAGAACGGTGGTCATCCAGCGCAGGGGTTCCGCAGATGCCCCTCCAGAATCGGGTTCCTACCGCTCTCACCCGCCAGCAGACTTTTTTGTTTATCCCCTTCTTTCTCTTTCCTTGCACTCAGTTCTCAGCAATCTTCTATATCAGCGCGAATATTCTATGTATGGAGTTATCGCCCCATATACTTGTTTGATTGTTTTCTGCCTTGTGAGAAGACAGAATTGAGGGTGAGATGTATGATTATGGTTATTTTGAACAGGAATGTTGTGGTTTCTCGTACAGCTTGCTTGGTTTCCTTACGAAGGGTTCTTGTATGTCTTTCATTGAAGTCGACTACTCGGGGAAACGTGCTCCTTCTAGTGGAGAGGGGTGGTAGATGTGATAAAGGTTATTATGTGAAAAAATAGCTGATAACCTTTTTAAATACTTTTTAAACAAAACATTTTATTACACTTTACCTCTACACATCAGCTAAGATCCGACAGCTTTTTATGAACATATGTCCATTCTTTCAACAATTAAGAATGTCAATTTCAAGTGTGCTTTAACTGTACATTTGTATTGCCAAGGTAATGGAAGCATGGCTGGGTACAAATTATGTAAAATGTACAAACCGTAGTACAAAAAAAATGTATAAACAGCTAAATTAAAGGTACAGAATGCCCACTGTTCATAACGCTCCCTTTGCTACATGCATGTACAGTTGCTGTTTATAACAAAATATGCAAATAAAAGCTATAATTTTATCATCTTACTATTTTGTTTTTTTAGATTTTAGTTGACAATGTATTGAAGTCTTAAAGCTTCTATCCCCAGTTTGTACATTAGCTCAGTTTACCATTCTAGTTTCCCTCTTAGTTATAAAATTACAGTACAGTAACACAATTAAAGACATTGATCATCAATGACTATTTTTTGTGGAAAAAACATTCACCTAGCTGTCATTACAATAGGACTCTTATAAATACACAAAAATTACACTATTCAGTTTTTATGCTGCACAATACATTAACAACATCCACAAATGCACACGTTAAAACAGGTTTTATTAAAAAAAAAACAAATCACATACATATATATATATCACACACACACATATAGCTCAGCCCAGCTACTTGTATGCAGGATACAGCATCTGAAATAAAGAAAACCATTAAATAACCCAAACACATAATGAACATTATCAACAAGAACTTATGAATACTATGACCCAAGTGC
The DNA here is from genome assembly GCA_036877525.1 of Chromobotia macracanthus. Taxonomy (NCBI): domain Eukaryota; kingdom Metazoa; phylum Chordata; class Actinopteri; order Cypriniformes; family Botiidae; genus Chromobotia; species Chromobotia macracanthus. The sequence continues at coordinate 9,213,757 of JAZGTH010000013.1, forward strand.
TACTAACTGAAATATAAATGGCAAAAACAAGACTTGGCATATTGAGGGGGAGGGGAAGGTTACTTTCTAGGCATTAGATCCATTATAATACACAGAATGAAATGCAACACATTTGCATTTATATAGGAATAACCTTTTCAATAATGAAGAATTATAGATGTTTATTTGCAGTGTATCATAATTATGATTATTAAAATCCCAGTAATCGCACATATTGAATAATGTACCATCAACTGCCTAAATTAATAATGTCCATAAAATAGAACTTCTGGAGGGCCAAGAATAAACACCTACCAGTAGCCATCTCATGTATTAATGTATGCCTTAGTTGACACCACATTCATCAGACCAGCAATGAACAGGCAACACTTTAAGGCAAGATTGTCTTTACTCACCCATGCACCATTTTGTTGTGAAATTACAGCTGAATTATTCATTCTTACACAGTGATTGTGATTAAGAAATAATTGTTAAATTATTTTAGATACCTAAATCAAGGCATACCAAGTGTCACTCAACCTAATCCTTTTTCAGCCTTTTACTGCATTAGAAGGTCACCTGAAATGATAAAATAAGGGGTATAAAGCCTTACACACGCACGCACACACACTTTTTGTTCCTGGCATAGCACAAGCAGAGACACAACAGTGTCCTCTCAGGGATTTGGCTATTGCAAGATTTATTGTGGGCCTTAGTTGACACCCCACTTATCTTAGAGAGAAATGAATGGGTAACACAAAAGGCAAATTTACATCACTCAAATTACATTTAACAGCACAGAGCATCCAGATGAACTGTTTGACAGAACGACTGATGCCATGTAATGTCCTTTTCAAAAATGTTAAAGAGTTAGCTCTAGATTCTATTCCTTCCATTATAAATACACTCCACCAAACACAATACTAACAATGGAAACATTGCAGCGTATACACATAAGCTAATAAATACAGAATATATGTATTGTATGTGGTGTTATGTTACAAACATTTTTACATGGCTAGATTTTCTCACTTGAAAATGTATCTTGGCCAATAAATCTGAATTCCGATGGATAAACAGTGAAACTGAGGAAATAACTAAATGTTGAGAAACTAATTATGATTTTTGGAAAACCTGAAGTAATTCCACATTAGATGGATTATACAGCAAAATGCGAAAGCTCTTAAAATCGCAGTTAAGATCACAACCAACTAAAAAAAAAACACCTGCAATTCACAAACAGTCCTCGTGTCTTCATCATGCTGTTCTCATGCCACGCTGCAACAAATCCGACAAAAGATTATTAGTACATCTGTTATGAAGACAGGTTTAGGTTCTGTTATGAAGGAAGTTTCATCTATCACCATATTATGTAATTAAATATGTAGGCAATAAGTCAAATACAACTATTAATGTGACATTCAACAGGCTGTGGCACATAATGAATTTTAATTTTATTCTCTGCATATTGAGTAGGTGTAGTAAAATGTTTATTTTAATAAGTCTAATTATAATTAGACTTGTTAAAATAAATATTTTACTACACCTACTCATACACAGAAACATTTAGTACTAAACTTACCCATATAATAATCAACAAAACTGTAGTGTGCAAGACTCTTGGAACCCATGATGAATTTTATTCAAACTGAACTACACGTGGACGTTCGGCGAACACAAGTCCATCAGAAAAACATGAAGGCCCAACGTAGACGGCCCTTAAAGCGCCTGAGTAAAATTACCCCGCGTTCCAAAAATCTGTGGGGCTTCTTCTTCTTGTAGCGTTTATAAATAGCATTTGTGAAGAAATTCAAATGCAAAGATTATTTTGCGAAATTTGGTTTTTTTTTTTTACAAATTAAATGCACATGAGAACTGAGCTTTAAATCAAAAGATAAAAAATATTTTAATGTTGTTTAAGCTTAAAAAGATTATAAGAAAACAAATTTAGCCAAATATATCTATACGTTCCCTGCTGTGATATAGTTAATGGATGTAGGTGTCTTTTAATAAAGATTTCTCTGCATATTGTGTTTCAGTACGTTTTATTTTAGTATTTATTTAAAGGTCATTTCTGTTGCTATGCACAGCTTGGGGTGGGACTTTTATGATGAAATCGTATTATCTTGCAGCCATCTTGCATCTGAATTAAGGTGATCCAGTCACTTTTTTGACTTCTGTCAAATCGGAAGAGTTGATATCACTAACATTGAGTCCTTTAATTCCCAAGACAGCCAAATTCGACCTGTCAGCAACAACCAAGAATTCTCACAGCTACATTCTCAAAGAATCTCTTTTAACCTGGACCAATAGGGTAAGAGGAAGAAGCTAATGAGTGTGTCATTGCCTATATATGTCTTAAGGACAGACAAAAAGAAACAGCTAGTTTCTTGCTTGCTTTACATATTCCTGACCGAAAGCAGATCATAACATCTCGCAAAAGGAAACATTTACGATGTTTATGACATTTTTATGAGATCAAATGAGCTATCTGGTCAAAGAGTTGCACCAATGTCAAATTTTGCTGACACTCCCACTAAAAACAATAATGCATTTGCCTCTTATATGTTGTAATTTTATCTCTGATCTCCTGAACTTCATTAAACTGTCCGTTGTGGGCCACATTTTGTCTTGGAAAAATATTGTAACATTTGCCCCCCTTGTCTCTAACCCAGTTACTATTTTTGTTACACTTACACTATACTGTATGTTCCTCTGGTACTAGCTGGGATTGCTCTAAATAGTATGCATGCTCCAGCCCTTAGGATGAATCATTATGGCGGTAGATAACAGGCTGAAAGGAATCTTGTTCATTACTAAATCAGTCTACTTTGTTGATTACTGCTCGATCACTGCTGGGTTTTATGTTGTAGAGCTGATATTGAGTATGTAGTAGTGGGTGTAATGTGTTCAGGGTACATTCATATATATATATTATTTTAAATTATTTTTATTTTATTTTATAATTTTCTCCCCACATTCTCTTTACAGTAATGAAAAGAATTTTGATTCTTACTATAATACATTACTTTTATGCCTGGACACAGTTTTTCAAATCACAGTAATGCATATTTTATGTGGGGGCTTAATTAGTGGTGCTTGCAAAGCAAAGCATCACTATTATTCTCCGGCATACTACTTCTTCAGGAAAAAAATTCTACATGTCCAGGCAGTTTGTCATAGACCCATGAGTGAGGTGTCAAATCGACTGGCTTATTGATAAGGGGTGTGCTGTGATTTTTATAAGGATCAGGTGTACAATGTTTTTAGGTTGTACGAAAATGGGGGTGAAAAATTCCATAGTCTTAACATTGGGCTGAATTTTGTGATGTTATAGCTCTGCATCAGAATGTCGTAAAGACTTAGGGGTGGGCTCATATTGCTCAGCTTAGTAAGCAGCAACAAATAGTGATATCTCAGTTTCATAGCCACGCCCTAGCAACCAGTTACAGTACCCTAGCAACCACCCCATTGACTTCCATTTAAAAAGGTGAGAGGCATCAGAACATCATATAGACAAGTGGGTGGCCTTTTTTGACTCAGACTGCCAAGTAGTCTTTAATAATTACCATGGCAACTGTCCAGCCACACCCTAGCAACCATTTAGAGCACCCTAGCAAACAACATGAATTAGCTATATCTCAGTACCAGAACATCATAGAAACATGGGAGTTGGCTCCTTTGATTCACACACACATCCGTGTATTGCTTTCACTCTGTTAACTGTCTAGCTACACCCTAGAAACCATTTACTGTACCCTAGCATATAATAAAATAAATAAGCCGTAAAGACATGTCTGGGCTTATTTGACTCAATGAATGCCAAATGGACATCAGGGCAAAATAATCAGACTAATCTGCAATAGACTACATCTACAACTCAGTGTTACAAAATAGTCATTATTGTTTTTCCTTGTTTTGCAAGAAATATTCATGTAGACTTGCTTGCAACCCCATTCAGACAGAAATGTTGTATGAATTATGTTTTCTTCCCTCAAATTTCATGCATTTTTCTTATGATCTTTAGATATGATTCACACAGGCCTCAAATACCTAACTTTGGTATGTACAATGGCATTTAATTTCTGTTGACATTGTTTTGTGTGGTAGAGCCAGAATGGAGGCCCACAGCTCAGAACGTGTGTCCAGGAAGAGAAAGAGAGAAGGTTCCAATGGGGAGGCAGAAGAAGGCGAGAAACCACTGAAGTTAAAGCGATGCACTGTGGTGAGTGTAATGTGAGAGTCTGTTTGTGTGTGTACAGATGATGGTATATGAGAGCAAAGGCTGTGATCCTTCCAGGGTCTGAAGTACCCAGCTCCATATGCAGACCAGCTTGAATCAATGGAAGATAAGCCATATCAGCACATCACAATGGAGGAAGCTCGCACAGGCACTCCAGGTAAGTCACACACACATTCAGATGTGCACACTGGACAGTTACATGTAGAGAAGTCTGTTTTGATGATTAATTGGGGCCAGTAATAGCTTTAAGATTTATTTTTGTTTTATTAAAAAATGAATCTGTTTTGTCTGTTGGTTTTTGAGATTACTTTTTGACTACCACATGGCTGTATTTGGAAGGAGTCATTTATTGTCATATGTCATACACACACCATAGCATAAACATACCAGGAAGTCTGACATTTCTGTGTTTTTAGAACTTTTAGGGATGTTAATTTTTTTAAATATTCATGTTTCTCAAAATTATTGTGAGCCAGTGTGCATGGCAAATGCACTTCTTTCTGCTGTTAGCTGACAGGCCTGTGCGGGTGTATGCTGATGGGATCTTCGATATGTTCCACTCAGGACATGCCAGAGCGCTCATGCAGGCCAAATGTCTTTTTCCCAACACACACCTTATTGTGGGGGGTAAGTTTAGTTTATAGCTAACACCTATATATACAGCTGTTAAAGTCTATATTAGGAGCAGCTATATACTTCCTACCTTTGTGACCACATCTGTTTAATCATAACCTTGTAACAGAGAGCACGCCTCCCCAAAACCCAGATTCAGACTAATACTAGACCAAATCTAGAATCCTTTGTCTTTGCTCTCATTTTTACACATCTTGATTAGAGAATTTAGCACAGAGCTCATCTTAATGTCTGTGCTGTGTGTGCAGTGTGCAGCGATGAGCTCACACACAAGTTAAAGGGCTTTACTGTCATGAACGAGGATGAACGTTACGATGCAGTTAGTCACTGTCGTTATGTGGACGAGGTGGTTCGGAATGCTCCATGGACCCTTACACCTGAGTTTCTCATGACGCATCGGGTAAGGAGGGGATAGAATTAGAACATCAGTGCTAAATATAGCAGTAACATACAAAACTCATGTATTTCCATGATTAAAATTGTGTAAAAATGTAAATTTGTAACTTGCCAGTGTGACAAATATGCTACCTCTTTTATTTTTTGTTGCTTTATTGAAAAATTGTTTCTTAATACCTTAGATTGACTTCGTGGCCCATGATGATATCCCCTACTCATCAGCCGATAGTGATGATGTTTACAAGCACATCAAAGATGCAGGTGAGGACAATAGCTACAGACCTACTGATCGAATTTTGGTATATAGTTTAGTTTGAGTTTCTGAGGTTTGGATGCCACATTTGGTACCCAAATTAATTATTTAATATAGCTTGAGTAATGTAAATACGGTATGTAAATTGTGGTTATTGAACAAATCAATCATTGGGCCTCTAGTCTTCATACACAAATTCTGAAAACATTTCTTTTGGAATATCACAGGAATGTTTGCACCGACCCAAAGGACCGAGGGTATTTCCACCTCTGACATTATTACACGCATTGTGCGAGATTATGATGTATACGTCAGACGGAACCTCCAGCGTGGCTACACTGCTAAAGAACTCAATGTCAGCTTCATCAACGTGAGCGTTCTTTCATGATATATGTAGCATGAGCTCAAGTTCCCAAGACTAGATTTATCAGATTTTTTGTCATGCAGAAATATCTATATTAACAAATAATAAATGAGATGCTGTTTGTTTTTCCTGACACCCAGGAAAAGAAGTACAACCTTCAGGAGCGTGTGGACAAGGTAAAGAAGAAGGTGAAGGATGTGGAGGAGAAGAGTAAAGAGTTTGTGCAGAAGGTGGAGGAGAAGAGCATTGACCTCATTCAAAAATGGGAGGAGAAATCCCGCGAGTTCATAGGCAACTTCCTACAGATGTTTGGACCAGAGGGAGCATTGGTGAGCCCCTCTGTTATTGTAAAGCAATTTTAAAAACAGCCTGTTCACCCTTGTATATGACTAATTTGAAACAGTCTACTTGGTCAGCTACTCCACATGACCTATACACAACTACACACTTCCAAGGTGCCACACAAGAGACAGCTTTATTCCAGTAGAGTTTGACATCAGCATGTTGCTAAGCTAGTAACACAATACTGAATTATGCATGTATATATATATATATATATATATATATATATATATATATATATATATATATATATATCTATATATATATATATATATCTATATATATATATATATATATATATATATATATATATATATATATATATATATATATATATATATATATATATATATATATATATATATATATATCTATATATATATATATATATATATATATATATATATATATATATATATATATCTATATATATATATATATATATATATATATATATATATATATATATATATATATATATATATATCTCACAAGCATATATAGCATTAAACAATCAAAATTACTGTACTAATTACTGTACTAAAATTACTGTAGTAAATTACTGTTACTAAAATTACTGTAGATTAACCTATAATAATGATACTTTCCACCACTGAATCCAATATATTTCTTCTACATCTGTCTGCCATCAGGGATAGATTGTTTTCACTGGGATTGCCTTATCTACAAGGGGGAAGATGAGATGCTGCCTCAGAATATATAAAAAAAACTTAGACCTATGATGACTTGAAATACTTTCATTCATTACTTATTATTCTTTTTCAGTTTTATACAGACTGCCAAAGACACTAAACTCATATATAACTACAACAGGTGACTTATTGATTATCATCTCACCTTCCTCTCTAACAGAAGCACATGCTAAAGGAGGGGAAAGGACGGATGTTGCAGGCAATCAGTCCAAGGCACAGTCCCAGCAGCAGCCCAACGCACGAGCGCTCCCCTTCCCCAACCTTCCGTCTGCCTTTCTTCACAAAGACCTCCCCTCCTTCCTCCCCCTCCTCCCAGCATAGCGGCGCCCTGTCCAGCTACAGCTACACCTATGCTGCCCGAGGACAAGCCATCAGTGATGATGAAGATGATGATGAAGATTAGAATGCCTCAGCACTCTATGCATCTGTCTTCCAATACTGGCAATTGAACCTTGAAAACAAAGCGATCCTTATACACTATAGGTTTCGCTCTGTATTTTAGCTTATATTTTACTTTAGATATAAAGGTGATACACTAGGCACCAGGTGTATCAAATGGAGTGCACAAAGTGCACTGTCAGACCTTAGAGGTTCTTTTGTAGAATAAAACAACTTCAGATTATGGAGGTTTTTAGGTCTTTGTCAGTGATGGGATGTGTGTATTAAAACTTCAGGATCTCGTATTATGCTGGATTGACAGGATTTTTGTCAGGATTGAGCGCACATTTTTAATGTAATTTTTTTGTTTTATTTATATAGTTGTTAGGCATTACATTGTTAATGTTGAATTTCTTGAAAAGGGTGCAATTAGCGAACGTCAAAACCGCTGTTTGCACAATCGTGTTACACATGCATTGTCCTTTCTGTACACGAGCTAAAGAAATTAATGAAAATGGTTGTTTTTCTGATGTGACACATTATGTTGTTGTTAATCATTTTAAAAGATTTGTTGAATAGAATTAACTAAAAAAACACTGAAGTGAAAGCATGACTTTGTTTGGATCAGTGTAAAATGGTAGCTTGCTTATTTGAATGACTTTGGATATTTGTGTCATGCTTCTGAACACGGCAGAATTTCAAGCTTTAAAACAGACTGTTAACACTATATGCGTAACACTACGCAGAAAGGATAATCAGGATAAAGTTCTAAATGTTTTTTGTGTTTTTTGTGTAACAAAAAGTACACAGAAAAACTCTCGCTATGACTGATTTGAAATTCTCCAAGAATAATTTGCTTAAGTTCAATTTTAAGGGTTAGTTTTTTCCAAGCCCACCTTAAATGAACTTTGGTCTCACAACTTTTTTAGCCAGGGGTTATACCTTACCTACCCAATAATTATTTTCTAATGTCTTGATTGTTTTGTCAAACCGATGAACCTATTGATAATAACAAAGAAATGAAATAACTAAAGGAATATTACTGGTTAAATACAACTTAAGATCTACAAATAATGTTAATTTAAACCATTAACAGTCAAATAATTTTGCCTCATCCCTTAGTTTGTAAAACAAAAACATTCATTGACCTATTAAATGTGGATTTTTATCAACATTTTTCATTTTTATAATCTTAGGGACAGGGCAGAACTATTTAGAAATTTACAGCATGCCAGATAACTTGTATTTAACCCATAACATTCCTTTAACATCATATAACATTGTTAAAACTGTTTTCATGTACACCTATAGACTGAAAAGGACATTAATTGACGCTGCGATAAAAATAACAGTGTCACAATCACTCTGATTAATCTGCAAATGGCTGTTTGAAGTTTCAGTTTTTCACATGGTGATGTCTGTTATTCAGTCTTTCCCCTACAAAAATTGTGGAAATATGAAAAGATTTTAATAACTTTACCTTCCCCTATCCTGTCAGTTGTTGATTATACAGGATGGCATAACAAACAGGAAGACAAATAAATGTTATGTGTCTAATGCTAAAGAAATGGAGTGTTGTCTTATTTTGTCATCTTTGCACTTTAATTGCAACATACTAACCTGTGCTGTAGCCCCCATTCAGCATGTGTTAGTCATTATGACTGCAAAAGCCAGATGCGTTGTATGTTAACGTGAAAAGACAAATACACAATGTTTTTCCCCATTATATATTTATTTATATTGAGCTAAATCCCAGGGGGAGAGAGAGTTCAGATACTGAAAATATGACCAATAAGAGAACAACCACAGATGACTACAGCGAATCACAAAACTGGGGTGTGCTGCATCACCCCACACTTGGGCCTTAACCCTGTGTGTCTCTTAGCTTTCTGCATAATCTGTTCATTACAGCACTAGTACATAAAGAAACAGGACACTAAATTTCACATTTTGCATATTTCTGTAATTTGCCTTTATCTTCCACAAATCTTGAGGAAAGGGAACAGGGGAGGGTAACATAGTATATTTATTAGACAAAAAAAGCTTGTTCCTCTGTTCAGTGGTGCATTAGCAGCGCGTTTCATAGATTCCACTGCGTCCAATGTAGCGCACCCATTTAACCACATCGTGGTCATTGTAGTTCAGTTTTGACTCGAATACCTTCAGATATCGCACCTTCAGCCCAGAAGGTGCAAACGGAACCTGAGAGAAAGAGGTTATGCATGAAATATACATCTCACAATCAGAAATTGGTGCCCCACACTAGCTAGCCTAGCTATGTTAAGCAATAGATTAATTTGTGTTTAACCTGCAACAAACCTTTTTTGTACCCTTATTGGACCAAACATCGATTGGTAAATTAAACACAAGACAAACACCTCAGTCACTCACCTCAAAGTTCATGGAAATGGGTGGACGGGCCCACTTCTTCTTATCGTTAGTGGGTAGCAGCTCAATCTCAGCACTGATTTGAGACTCCTTCATCCCTGCCATGCGTTTTATCCTGAGGACAGCGAGAAGGTCACAGCATAAACACACACCTGTACAAATGTGATAGAATGATAGAATGTTGAAAAGATGCACAAAGACAATAACACTCACTTCCACACAATGGCATTCTCACTGGCCTTGTATTTAGCTTTTCCTTTCATACAGATCACCTGCACCCCACTAGTGTTTAGAGGGGTTGGAATGCGCACCTGTTCAAAATAAACACAGCAAATACGTCTGAGAAACTGAATCTGCAACCCTTACATCAAGCCCAGTAGTAGGAAGAGGTTGGGGACCTACGGACTAAACAATTTTAAGCTAAACAGACATCTGCTCTTGGCCAACATTTTTTAGAAAGAAGAAACAATGTTAGTAACACTCAGCAAGTTCAACATCACCTCTAAAACTTTCTTTGAACTCACCTCAATTTTCTGTGCCAGAAGTGAGGGCTTGAAATTCGATTTAATGACAACTTTGACCTCCAGCTTTGTGCGTCCAACCTCTCGGACCAGTGGAATAACGCGGAAAGGCAGAATGATGTCTTTAGTGGTGCGATACCTACATGTATGGATACAAGATGTGTTAGAAATAGAATCAATACTCACACTCCAGCAAGCGTGACACTGACCTCATAAGCTCATATTCTCCATCAGGGGGAATGAAACTGATGCTGCGCTCAGAGTCAAATTTGCTGAGCCGCACACACTGATGGAAAGTGCAGTCATCAATGGCTATGGACTGTTTCCCACTGACAGAGATGACAAAGAGAAACAGAGACAATGAGAGTCCAACTTTGGAAATGGAGTGGAGAAATTAACATATCTATATTTAGTAAAATGAGCAATGAAATTAGAATTAACACTCTCAAATGCTATATATAAAAATAGTATTTATAATACCATCTAAAAATAAATAAAAAAATAGATATATAGATAGATATAGGTAGATATATAGATTGTGGGGCTAAAGCAAAACTAACAGAAAAACTGAACAGAAAATTAAAGATACAATACCTTCCGCCTAACTCACTGTTGTACAGCACAAAGAAAGAGACGCAACAAACAGACTTCAAAATCAAAATAAATTAGTGAAGGACCCAACATACTGCACAAAAATTTTTAAATCTAAAGAAGACTAGTGAAACAAAAGCAAACATCTAAAGCAGTGATTTTTAACCCTGGCCCTGAGGGCTCATAGCTCTGCACATTTTGTATGTCTCTCTTATTTAGCGAGAGTGTCATGAGTGTCAGATTAAAGAGATATACAAAATGTGCAGTTCTGTGCATTCCTAGCACTAGGATTAAAAAACATTAATCCAAACAAAAGACCAATAAAAACTTTAAAGCAAAAATACAGAAAAAAAAGACAGGTACAACAAAACCGCATAATAATGAGGCTTTTTCAAACCTCTTCCCAGGATCATCAGTAGTTCCTCCTTTCCCCTGTTTGTCAATTACAATTTTGTCATTCATGCCGAACTTGCACTCAGGCATTCCGCTCAGGTAGCTCTTCATCACCACCCGACCGGAGACATGGGCGCTCAGCACCTGCCCTGTTGCGATGACACAAATTAACTGAATTGGTGCTGGTATTTTATCTCATTCGCCACACCTCAGCAGATGCTGTTTTACCCTGTGGGGACATGAGCAGGTTGACGCTTTCCAGAACATCCAGGAAGAGCTCGTTGCGGCGGTACTTGATACCTTCACGACGCCAGCCAATTTGACCAGTCACCTGGCTGGTGATCTGAGACTGCTCTTCTTTAGTCTAAAAAGCAACAATGGACTTCAGCTGAATTCACCTTATTAAGGTCACTGACTATGCTATTATACAACATTTTATTCACCAGCCTATATCTCCTCTAATCTGACTGGGCAACTAGCTAATGTTTGTCTAAAACTCAGGTTACTCTTACTTTACAGATTTATATTTTACAGGAAAAATACTAATACTAATATTATATACTACCCTATACTAGGGTTCTGCCCTAGTAATGATTTTTGTCAATTCTTCAATTCAATTAATTTGTAGGTCTCAGAAATGAATACTCAGGGGTGGGGCATGAGCAGACGTGTGTTAAGCTGATAAAAGATTTCAATTAAAACAAGAAAATGTTGACAAAACTAAGATGGAAAAATAACACTGCGAAATTAATAGTGATGCATTATTCCTGTTTTTTAAAAAGAAACATCCAAAAGAAATAGTTGTGTGAGGTGAAACTTAAAGAGAGAATGAACACCAGAAAACTAAAGTAAACTATATCGCATTCTATATGAGATTATTCAGATATCCTAGATAAACAATGTTATATGTTATATTACATTTGCAGCTATATGCACAAAACACAAGTGAACAATAACAGTGAAGTTATGTGCTAGTCAGAAAGTGAAACTGTTGTGGATGTGCAACATACACCCTTCCTATAATAGCGCACCTTTGAAGCTGTATTCTGACAGTGCTCCCACCATTCAGACATCAAGGCACCACCCAAAATGCTACCATAACCATCCAAAAAACATTTTTAACCCAAGCGATCATCGTTTTTATTATTGATCCCCGTTGTCTGTATAATTATCTGTGTGGTTCTCTAGTATATTATTCTATAGTATTGATTAGGGATTGGCACGAGTACCTTAGACATATTTTATAGAACAAAGTCAATAAATCAAATTATAATAATTTAAATATAAACATAAAAAAAAACCTCTGATAAGAATATTAAAATGAAACATACCTGATGCTGCAGTCAGACAGGTCCAGAAAAGCAGATGGATTAAAAAACAATGGACAATTAATAAACAGGGAACAGTGAGCAACTTTCTCTACCAGTACAGTACAGCACAGCATAAAAATACAGCACAGCATAAAAATACAGCACAGCATAAAAATACAGCACAGCATAAAAATACAGCACAGCGAGCAATAATCCTTTACATAAAAACATACGATAGAGGATGGCAAACTCTACAAAATAGATTGACTAATTCCACTAACAAGAATGCAACCTGAGCTATTTTTCCACAGTTAGACAGTACAGGTACACGAGCACGAGTCAGTTAACTCTCAATATTCTGCCACAGACGTGGAGCACAATCAATAAATTGACCCAATTTATTATATTACACCTACCTAGCAATATTACTTTATTATTATTACTACTACTACTATTGTATTATATTATTGTTATTACTATTAACAATACAACTTATTAAATATTGTCATTATATTGCATATTTTATTATACTGCATATGGAACTGTATTGCATTTTAAATGGCTGTATTCAAAAGCCTTTCATCAGTTATTATTTTTGCCATTGTAATTCATTCTTGATGTGAAAAGGCCTTTAAATTAGTAAAACAACTCCATCTTACCTGGCCTTTGATGCCCTGCTGGGTAATGAAAGTCTTGAGTGCTCCAGTTTCTGAATTCTGGGGGTAACCAAAGTCCAGGATTTCTGCAAACACACACCAAGACAATGAGACACTTATTACAGAACCATTAAAGAATGCCTCGAGAAACTTGTGCGACATATTCTGTCCCTCTACATTTCATGTATTCATTCAACTGGTGGACAAGGATAACTTCCTGAATGGCTCAATGTTTAAGGTGCACCTTGTTTCCAGCAGTGAATAAATGCCAGGAAAGCATGCCATTAAGAGGTGGGTGAGTTTGTTTTCAAGTAACAGTTAGCACAGGCAAACAGTGGACCAAAATATAGTCTGCAAGGAAAGTCTAAGTGTATGTGGTCCAGCATTACCATCCAGCAGCTCATAGATAAGCACAAAGTTGTTCTTGATGTTCTCTTCACTGATCTTCCCAAAGTAGGCTGCCATGACATCACACATCTTATAGAGGAACTCGAACACCATAGCAGCATTGACATTCTGTTTGGTGACAGCAGCCAGCCAGATGTTGGAGCGTTTGACGTGAAAGAAGCTGGTGCGGGCGATATTGGTAACAGGGGAGCGCACCTGCTGACGGGCATGGATCACGTTCACACGGAATGCATCCACGGCATTGCGTCTGTGGAGGAGGACAAGATGAACATGATGGAGATAGGCAGTGAAAGTGAGCACATGGACACCATTTGTCAGTAAAGCTCATAAGACAGACACTCTTTTTGTCTGTAGAGAAAGCATTAAAGACTCGACTGAATGTTATCTGCTGACCAAAACCTTAAAGAACCTCAAACGCTGCAAATAAGTTACAAGATACAAAGTACAATATGCATCAAGGCCACCATAGGCACAGTTCATCATTAACAACTAATTCCAATATATTACACAATAAATCTCAAAACATCCAATGTATACACACCCTGAAAGTTTTTGATGCAATACTTGAGTGCAATCAAAAAAGGAAAAGGGCATTTCATGGTAATGCCAACTTCCTTCTGGTGCACTCGCATATCTTATATACAATATTTGGTTGACTGCGGTATGTCAGGTGACATGCTCGGGTTAGGGCTTGGCGATAAATCAAATAAGATAAATTTGACATTTTGTATTTAGATACAAATTATCCAGCAATAATAGCACAGGTATTCTAACAGGCTATTTATCTGTTTGTTAGCACAAAGGCCACAGCAGTACACCACCTTCTCAAACCATGACTCACAACACAGATATTATAGCATCTTCAATTTAAAGCATTAGGCTCAGTAGTAAAATGCTGATATTGTAAAAAAAAAAAAAAAAAAAAAAAATGTAGTTCCCCTGAACTGCCTGTGTGAATGAATCTACTCAATAAAAATTTCTTGTGACTCAAAACTTATAAACAGATAATATGTACATTTCACAAATTAATTAGATTTATTAAATTTAACTTTAGTTGTTAAACTAAACAACTAAACTACAACTTGAACTACATTTTTACAGAATTTTATTTCTTGCTTTAAGCAATAAAAATTTCATAATTTACTTGGCTGACAAAAAATGAAAACAAATGTATTATTGTTGTGTGTATATATATATATGAGAGTGTGTGTGTATAAAATTAATATCCTCAACAGGCCTAAAATGTTAACTATATCGCCCAGTCCTATCTTGGGTGACATGCGTCAGAGTGATTGGTTGTTGGCTAGATTGTACAAACATGCTTCTAGGTCATTGATTGTCGTAGGATTGCTTACCTACTGCTACAGTAGCCACAATAAAAATGGAGAAAAACAGCACAAAAAACAAAGATAATGAAGGAAATAAAGGAAAAGGGAGAGAGAAAAACATGGGTTTCATGTGTAATAGGACAACAGCAATAAAAACACACACCAGTGAAATCCTGTTGACTACAATCATCCCTGAACTGGAGTTAACTCCAAAAAAACTGTACTTCCCCATCTATATGTACAGAAAATGAACCACAGTAATGGTAATGGAATGTAATAAAAGAAGGAAAAAAATTAGATACACATTTTTCTGCATTAGAACATTCTGCATCTTTCCTCTTTCACTAGTCTAACAGGATAACCCTCATGTCATCCTGGTGTTTAAACGCTGCTGAGCCTGCAAATACATTTTTTTCACCCCAGACCACAAAATAAATGCAGCAAATACAATATGTATTTCTTTACATATTAGAGTATGTAAATGTAAAATCCACTCTTGCCCAAAAACTATTACCCAAAGATATCTTTGTTCCAAGATCATCTATGCTCCCCTATTCAAACAGTGAAGCAAAGATTATGCTTTTTAAAATCAATGCCCATTAACTGACTATCAATACTAAGCACTAGAGATCAGCAGCAGTTTTAACAGTATCCTCCACCCATGACAAACTCACCCTATATCATCACGGTAGACTCGGGAGATAAGCACCTCCCCTTTATGGTTGTAGATGAACAGTCCTCCAATCATGATGGTCGTCCCTCAGACTTCACATTCCATGAGCTCTCACTCCTATACCTCAAAAGAAAATAAAAACGGCTCTCACTAGCTGATAGAAGGCTCTGTGAGACCTTGATAAGATAATTATTTCAGCCCTACAGTGAGAACAGACAAAGCAGGCAGAATGGTGAACTGTGTATCAGCCTGTGGTTCTGTGACATCCCAAATAACGCAGTTTAGAAAATAACAAGACTTATTATTATGCTTTCAGGTTTATACTGAACACATTGTAAGAGCAACATGTTATTCATTCAATGTAAAAACAGTGGACAGGAAGTGTCCGTCCCGTGTGGTTTAATAGCGACATAATTAGTACAAGATGTCTGCCAACTGAAAGATATACTCCATGAAAGTTCACGCTTTCCCAGATAATATTTTTTTCAATGGTTGCGGAACTATCATCTTGTTACAGTTATTATTTAAATTCACGAAGCACCGTTAACAGTCAGGGAGCTCGTGCATCGCTCGTCCCTCGAGAACTGTGTCGAAATGTCGCTTTATATAAAATATTTCTCAAAACAAAATAATGAAATACTTGTTATCGCTTGTATACTTAAAAAACTGACCATACCTCCTTAATTTCCGCACGAGCAAGCGGACGATTTTTGTCTTCGTGATATTTTTCGGGATCTAAAGGACTAGCGGGACACCAGCATCAGTCCCTTCCTCAGACCGGAAGTCAGCTGACAACCGCCGTTACGCGCACACGTATAAGATCGTCACGTGGTTCAAGTAAACTTCAGGCCCCGGTTGCATTAAAACCATGTGATTTGAGAAAACACGCCGGATAAGCGGGTTTCGCTCCTGCATGTAACTACTCAAACGGTCTTTATAAACACATTGTACTGTTTGTTATTCATGTCACAGACACTTAAGTGAGTCGCAAATACTACGATAAACATTTTCAGCGCTAATGGAAACATAAAAATTAATCACTAGTGATCGCTATCGTGTCGGCTGTAAAGTGCATCGTTTTCATTCCGGTACATGGAAATTTGCACCCTAAATAGGGCACTTACTGACACCTATTATTAGCATAGGTTACTGACACTGTTACAACGAAAATAAATAAGCAACCATATAAAGGAATCCGGCAAAATCGGTGTTTCATTTAAGGCAAACTGATTTATGTGACCAGCTTGATATACAGTAACATAAAAGTAGTGCGCATGGTTTGATGCAATTGAACTATCTTATTTCGATCTCTGAAAATGCGTTCGGTATTCCTTTTCAGTTAACATGAATTCAGATATCGTGTTTGAGGCTTAAGGGAGCTGTGTTGGTCCCTTAATTTTTTAAATGTGAAACTGTTAAGGGACTTTGTAGCAACGCATAACAGAATACTTAAAGGAAAACTTAAGCAGTTAAGGGGAAATACTTAGTGACAGCCCTTAGTTTTTTTCTTGCAACCCATGTTTCACGAAGGGTACCCCTGACTTTATAATAAAGGGTTTTCTTTACGGTTTTCATGCAACCGGGCCCAGACAGTTCCAGGAAGTTCTTAGCGGCCCACTGGAATGCATTGGGTTAGTGAGAAAGAACTACTATTTTTGGTAATTAGTAGTCAATAAATGCATCTATTGCTATATTTATATAACATACGGACACTGTTTGTAGTATCTATATGTAGTTACATCAATGATGATATTTTAAATAAAATCCAATGATCTTTCAGGATTAGTATGATCAGCTAGCGTCTAGCAACTATTATCTGTTTCTCTCTATCCAAACATGTAAAAAATTATTTTTGTGTATTTAAATGAAAATTAATTAGAAAGTTATATTTATTTTAGACTACTTTAGATTGTTGGTATATAGTTTTCGCCACCTTTAATTCATTCTGCTGGGCCCATGGAAAAGGAGGTGGGGTGGTAGACAAGTATGAGAGCATAACCTGATGTCGACATCTAATCAGATATACAAATATGTTTATAAGTGTTTTCAGTTAATTCAACAAATTAAAATTTAAAACAATACATGCAAATGACGAGAAATATATTTCGAGGTTTATAGCATCAACATGCTGTGTCATTGTCTGTTTTTTGGTTTCATTATTGGGTCTGTGGTCACACAAGGAGCTGGAAGAAGTGTTGAAGAGTGAACTCACAGGGAACTTTGAGAATGCAATCATGGCCATGCTGTAACCTCCTCACATCTTTATGGCTAAAGAACTGAGGAAAGCCATGAAGGGAGCAGGCACAGATGATTATGTGCTGGTGGAGATCCTCTGCACCAGCAGCAATCAGTTTACCGATTATTTACATTAACTCATTAAATCAGAATACTGGTCATTTAAAGTTGCAATTAACATTTAAAGTTGCAATTAACTATTATGATGTATTCAAATTTAAAGTGAAGTGCCACACAAATCTGAGGGAAAAGCTGAAGTGTGTAATTTCTACACCACTAGTTCAATTCAATGTTATGTATATAGCGCTTTTTACAGTTTTGCTTTGTTTCAAAGCAGCTTTACATACAATGAAAATAAAAACACAGAAAACATAAAAATTATGAGACATACAACTCAGAATACAAAATACATGGTGTTACTGCAAATTTTATTGTTCATTATATAATGTATATTAGTCAAATTATTTAGAAATACTAAGATTGTAATTGGTTTATGAACATAAAGTTGACTGAACTGATGATAACTGCAACACATTTGAATAAATGGATTTGAATAAATGGATGTGCCATGACCTTATGACACATGACCTTTAATGAACAATTCCAATAGTGATGTTGAAAAATGAATTAATCACTTAATTGATATTTCTTCATTAACAGGATATTTTAAATTGCAAAGAAGCATATGCCCAGGGTAAGCTTTGATCGATTTGTTATAAAATAAATGATTTATTGTGGTGTTTAGTTTTTAATATTATGATTTCAAAACAACAAATATTTGTTCACAAATATTCATTTTAATGGTCAGTACATGAACGTGATCTGGAGGCTGACATTGAAGATGACACTAGTGGGGAAGTGAGGAATCTTCTGGTTTCTCTTTTACAGGTAAAATATAAACACATCATTGATTGTATATTTAATAAGTTTGCTTTGGGTATCTTGAAATATTTTGTGTTAATATGTTTAATTAGCTAGTACAGATGATAAAATTGTATTAATTTAGGGCAATTGCTATGATTTCACAATCACACTATGCGATATCTTTGTGCTCATCAATGTATGCACATTGTATTGTATATTTAAATATGTTTATTGATTAATTCATTAAGCAGTATTGGCACAGACTGTTAGCCCACAGAATCTTGCATTCCATTTCTTTGTCCACTGTCACACTCCCTTTTTCCCTTCCATGTCTCCACTGAGAGGAAAACAATCAACACTGTTGTTCATCTTTGAAACATGGGTGGTGCAGAATTCCTTCCATAAGGAATTCACATGATATGTACTGTTTTTAGTGCAAAATCTTTGGGATCATTTGAATCTGCCATAGTTATTACTCTTATATGTAGGCCAATAGAGATGAGTCTTATGAGGTTGGCGAGGCACTGGCAGAACAAGATGCAACAGCTTTGTTTGAAGTAAGATTTATATTGTTTTATCAATTCTGGCTGTACCTATTTTATAAATAGTTTCTACATTCTTTTATTTGAATAAGTTATTGTGTTGAATGAATAAATGTGATTTTCACCAGGCAGGTGAAGGTCGCTTTGGAACAGATGAATCCACTTTTACTCATATCCTCACTTACAGGAACTACCTACAGCTTCAGGCTGCCTTCAAGATATATGAAACTGTATGGTTATACATACCACAGTTTTTTGTGATATGCTTGGATGTTTTATTTTGAGTTTTCAACATTGCTTTTGAGTTTCTTGTTTCTCTTTCTCTCTTTCATAGCTTTCTGGGACAGATATCCTGGATGCTATAGACAGTGAAGCTACAGGAACATTAAAGGACTGTTACATAACCCTGGGTAACTACAACTAACCAAACTCTTGGAAGTTTCTTTTGAACTGAAGAGTCGTAGTGCAATTCATAACAGTGTCTGCCTATATGGGTGTGCTATATGTTCTGCTTGTCACAATCTGATTTTGTTTGAACAGTGAGATGTGCTAAAAACCCACAGCTGTATTTTGCACATCGCCTGAATTCTGCAATGAAAGGAGCAGAAACAGATGAGGACACACTTATGCGCATTATTGTGGGACGGTCTGAGGTACAGATTAATATGGGCTTAATTTAATTAAATTCAGTTTTATTTATATAGCGTTTTTTACAACATTACATTGCTTCAAAGCAGCTTTACATATAATAAATAATATTAATAAAACAGAGGTATTATTGCAAATACTATGTGTGAGATGTATTAATAAAACTAATAGGCATACTAGGTTTATGAATAAAGGGTTGACTGAACCAATAAAACTACAAAATCATTAAGCAAGATATGCTGTTCCAGCTTACATGGAGATGGAATATAAAAGATAACATTTTATGGGACAGGGGTATAAGGGATTTGAAATAGTACCACAAAATACACACAACAGTAAAATACATACACAAAATATACACTAAATTTATACAATAAAAAATACCTGAAAATTACATAATGGAGAATTAAAGAGAATTAGAGACAAAGGAATAACAAAATAGCAGTGTCTTTTGGACTGTAATTATATAATTTTGGTAGAAGCAATATTAACAATTTACAGTTAGATGTCAGCATTCTCCCAGTAAACAAGCCAACAGGGCGACAGTGGCAAGGAACCAAAACTCCAATGATGTAGAGAAATGATGGAGAAAAAACCTTGGGAGAAACCAGGCTCAACTGGAGAAAAAAGAGTTGATTATAATGATTTATTTATTTAAGACTGTCGGGTCTAATTATATCTGACAATATGTCAGGCATTGAGAAATGTTACCAACAAAAATGGTGACAGAAGCATAATGTCACTAATTGCTGCTATAACATCACACTGCTGTGACTAGGCAGGGAACAAAATACAGAAAATAACTAGGCTGGAGGTAGGTATGTAGATAATGGTAAGTTTAGAAATATGAAAAGGATCTACCACCCATGCTTGATTTTGAAATTTTGGGTATTATCAACTGGTCAGAATTTTTAGATCGCAGTGAACAAAAAGGTCTGTAATAAGAGAGGAGCTCACTCAGGTATTGAGGAGCTAAACCGTTCAGGGTCTTGTAAGTAATAAGCAAAATTTTGAAGTTTGTACGATGCTTGATAGGCAGCCAGTGCAGCATTGACAAAACTGGGCTAATATGGTCATATTTGTTTGTTCTTGTGAGAACTCTGGAAAAAAAACTAGCTGTAGTTTTTGTATTAATCCTGCAGGGCAGCCACCAAGTAGGGCATTGCAATAACCAAGTCTTGATATCATGAATCGGTGTCTGACGTAGAGAGCATGAAAGAAACCTTTCACCTAAAACTGTGGATAAATGGACAGAAAGTTATGCTTTACTTCTCACTTTCATCTTCTCCTACAGGTGAATTTGGAAGCTATAAAAGGACATGTACTTGGAGAAATATGACGTCACGTTGAAGGATGCCTTGAGCTGTGAGTGTGGCGGCGACTTCAAACGCCTCCTAATAGAAATACTACACTAAATTACCGACAGGTGGCGCCAAAGAGTCAATAACTACAACACTGCCTGTTAAAAAAGTATAAAGTATATACAATCGATAGAATCACCTCTTTCTGTGCACCAATGAACTCATTTTGTCGTCAGTGCTATTTATAATTGGCTTAGATCAAAGCATATTTACATGCATTTTATAAACAAAAACCCACAAAGCCAACACTGTCATAATATTTCTTAAAGTTACAGAGGTGCTATATTTGACACTTTCAAATAGAATTTTCATTAGACAATTTGACTTCTGCTTTAACTCATTACACACATGCATTGAGAAATTCATAATATCTGGTGTTCAGTATTTTGCACATATTTTACAAGGGAAATCCTAGGATGATTCTGATTTGTACATGCATAATTATACTAATGGAAGTCTTTGTTGTTTGCTAATGCTGTAATAGTAATATTATAGTACTTCTGTATCATTTATAACTGCAAAAGTCTGCAAAATTACATAAATGCAAAAAGAACAGTGGATACATGAATATGATGAAAAATATCAGGTTAGTGATCAGTTACCCATTAATGATCAAAGACTATTGAGTGTGCAGTGTCAATAAAACATGCTAAATTAGACTGAACAAACTTTTTTGGGATGCAGGTTCTTTTTATATGATTATACATTGAAGAGCAAAATGTGGTTGCATTTCCATTATCTCATTTCTTTAATCATACATTAAGACCATGGGCCCCTGGGGGTCCACTAAGATGTTACAGGGGTCCATGGATGTACACATTAAACACAACAAAGGATATCTTAAGTGCAAAGTGAAATTTGAGAGAATTTAGCTTTCTCTATTGGGGGTCTAGGGGGTCTTTAGAGTCTAGGTGGGACTAGGCCTGTATAAGCATGCAGTCCTGTAAATAACACATTATGGTTAAATTATGGTTAATTATGGTTAAAACATCTGCTCTCAGACATATCATCAACTGAAATTACATACGTGAATTTCTACTGTATGGGCCAAAGATAATTTATCCAGACCCTCTCTGGTTCAGAAAAAAGCTGAAGAATTCAAATCTTTATGTTCCCCATATGAAACTGAAATGTTTCCAGATGTTTGTGCCACTTCAAGTCAAGCACAGGCTTAAACATAACAGTATTATTACATCTTATAACCCTGAACACCTGTAGAGCCACTTCACTGCATGCTGTTTCCACTGCAGCCAAAAAAGGACATGTGTGAGCTTTCCTGATCTGGTTATAGATACACTATATGGGTTTTTGCATAGCCTTCCTTGTGTGTGTGTTTTAAAAATAAATGTTTATGTAGCTTTGAAGTGTGTTAGCATCTAAATTTTAACACTTTTAAAATAACCTGACAATTAGCATATACCTTCAAAAGATGTTATGAATAAGATACTTAAAGCTAAAGCAAAATGCATGTATGGATATAAGTTGCAGGCCCACATTTAGTAACATTAAAAAGAAACAAAATGCATAGATTGTATTCTGAATAAAGCATAATGGGGCAAACTTCTCATATATAAAATTGCTAAAATTCTTGACTATTTTACATCAGGCCACTGTTCTTGTTAAAGTACGTCAGTATTGATAAAGTATTGATATGTGTATAGATTGGACATAGGACATACTTGGTATATTCCTGGTATTGTGTATGATATTCTGTGACAGAGGTATAGAGCAATACAATAAAGCTCATAGTTTCTGTTTTAAGCAATGCAACACCCATTACAGACATAAAGGCCAGAAAACAGGGCAAAAGGGACTGCTATGGGTGGGGGAAAATAAAAAAATGAGAAAAAAACAAGGGGGAAAATTGAGATAAACAAAGGGAAACTTTGTCTTTTTACCTGTGCCATTCCTTTATTCTGTTATTTTAACTAACAAATTACTGGTCAAAATTTAGATTAGTATTTAGATTAGTATTTTACCTTATCAAAAATCTGTATAGTTGTTTCGATAAAACTGAAAGATTAATACAACACTTACTTTCACATACAGTTTATTTCAAAAGCTCACAATGGACATTATTTTTAAGAACTTTCCTTCAAAATCTAATTTAGCATACTTAATTATTAAGAACATTTGCCTAAAGTGAGTCTTTCCACTCTGTAATGGTTTGGCAAGATGCTGGACAGTACCATTTTCCTTTAAGCTGGGAATGGCCTGTAAGTTTGCTCTTTGATTGACCACGTTTTTCACTGATAGTGGTAATCTTCTCTGGTGTGCTGCTTCTTTGGTGACTCCCCTCTTGACACATGCTCTTGATCCTCAAGTTCTGCCTTGTGCAGTCTCCATATGCGTTGTCGGTTCTGAGACAAAGGTGGAGCTGATGGCTGATGCACCGGCGGAAGGCAAGAACATCCCTGAGATGGTGGTGGAGCTGATGGTTGGTGCCCTGGCAGAATGGAAGACCATCCCAGAGACGGAGGTGGTGCTGACGGCTGGTGTCCCAGCAGAAGGGAAGAACATCCCTGAAGTGATGGTGGAGCTGATGGTTGGTACCCTGGCAGAATGGAAGACCATCCCTGAGGTGGTGGTGGAGCTGCTGGTGGATACTCAGGTGGAAAAGGAGGCCAATCAGAAAACCCAGGCCAGGTATGCCACCCAGGAAAGTGCTGGGCCCTAGGCCAGAAAAATGCTCATGTGCTACAGGAATAGAGTCTGTGCCATATGAAGATTCTACTCCAGTGTCTGTGTGTGTAATGAAAGATGCTGAAGTTTCATTTCGTACATATTTACGTTGACGAATAACTGCCTCACCCTCCTGATTTTCAGGCTCCTGAAACTCAATAGCAACATGTCCATGTTCCACAGGTAAAGATGGGAGCTCTCTAGGCTTTGGCAGTGGCTCCTTTGCCAAACTGACATGCTGGGGAAGCTCCACTCCTTGTAGCAAGGTGTCCCGGTCAGTTCTTTTTTGCCTGTCAAGAGGCCTGGGAAAACAAACATTCAATTTGAGGAGAGAACAACTGCTTTTAAAATTACTATACAGTATGCTCAAATAAAGTGTTACATAGAAAATCATAACTGACTGATTATTTACACAAACAATTTAAACAAAATCTTTCAAAACAATGCACATTTTTCCATCACTAAGTAGACATTGAAACTTCAGCAAACTTGGCTGTACTGACATTTTTGGATGAGAACTGAACTGAGCTATACAGCATTTCTACTGATGGTGGTCATTTAAAAACTGACTTTAAAATGTACGCAACTGACTGCTGAGAATTAAGAATTAGAGAGGGATGTGTAATATTAAGCAAGTGTTCTAAACATTAAGAATTTTTAAAGCTGGTGTGAAACAATGTATACATTTTTGTTTTACATTTTAGGGTTAGTCCTAGTTGGTCCGGTCCAGTAGCTCTCTGCAGTCTTCAAGCAGCTGCTTAATGTGACTATACACCATCACAATTGCCTGAGGAATGGGAAAGGTTTTCCCCTTATTGTCTTTAGGTCTATTTCCTGATTCCCTGAATTCCTTCAAAAGCTTGAGTGCGACACATTCTGAAACCCTGTTGACATCAGGTCTCTGGGCAGCCTGGTCATGAGTCATGGACAGTCTGTGAATGAAAAAATACATTGTGTTAATCATGATTAGTATTCTAAGGGTCATTATGGCTTTGCAAATTTAAAGACTAATTGTTTTTGAATTTTATGCAGATGAAAACAAAGCTGTGAGGTATAGAGTTTACGATGTCATTTTCACAATTCTCAACACAGTTTTAGGTCTTTATTAGCCTTACAGAGGAATTAAATTTTTACACGGGCCACATGAAGCAAGACTTGAGTTTAACACCTTTGCATTACAGTTAAACTCACCTCTCAGCTGCTTGCTGACCAGGGCTGAGCCACTACGCTTCCGAGAAGCTCTCCAAGAACCTGGCAAGATCTTTTTCTTGCATTTAAGGGAATACTTGGATGGGGACTGGTCAAGGACATGCAGACAGGAATACAACCGCAAGATCTCTACTATCTTGTTTGTTGACAAAGCAGTAATAGTGTGGTTGAGGCTAACAAGGTATGACAGCTAACAAGGATGAGTGTTACAACAAGGATGCAAGGATCCACTGCCCCCCATCCAGGAACACACATAGAATCACATCTACTGTCCTGAAAAAGAAAACAGGAAACTTAGAACTGTACTGTTTTGTAATGTAGAATTTTGTTTTGTGTTAAACATTCCTACCAATTCATACGCATCAGCAACAAGCATTAGAAACTTTACCGGAACCAATGTGCTGGGCCCAGCAGAAGAAATGTCTTCAACATCAGTAGTGTAACCACTTAAAACACTGGTTTCCTAGATTATTTGTAAGAGAAGAATAAATTTGAGTTGCAAAACTGGCCATTCAAAATGTATTCTTTTATTAAATGTATTCTTTTAATGAATTTAAAAGATTTAGACAGCATGCAAAGCTATGCCTTTGAAATCACAGTGATGCCTGTTATCACTTAGCATAGATTCGGAGTTCACGCTTGCATTGGCATCCTTTTGTGCAGATGTAAGTGGTAATATTACATTTATTTTGTTCTGCATATTACTGATTAATCAGTTATATTAAAGTTAATTAAACTGATTAATTAAATTATGATACAAAGATGAATCTTACCTGTGGGTTCCCCAGGGGGTATGAATTCTGGCAGGAGTGCACATCCGAGGAGTTGCTGAGGATATTTATGTGGGACATCAAATGTACATCATAGATTTTAGTTTGTGATGTACTACTCAGGTCTTGAGCTTGATAAGCTCGGTTGATGTTCCATCTTGATGTACCCTCAAGCATGTACATTTGAGTGTGCAGAGCATTACATCTCCGCCCTATATGACAAATGTTTCACCTCATTACACTATTGAATTGCATTTAGTAAATAATGTTCCACATTGCCCTACTCAGGGACTCTTCCAAAGAAAGTCACAAGAAATACACTGTCTTATGCATTTAAGAATTAAACAGCAACCATGTAAATGACTGTTTTTATTTCTGATCAAATAAAAGGAACCTTGGTAAGCATAATTTCAAAATATTACAAAACAAAAATTCTTACAGATGACAGACTTTTAACTGTTTGAATTTTAACTTACCTGGAATAAAAGTGCATTGGTGTCGATGAAAGCTGAGAAGAGGACCCTCGGCCACAACTAATAACATCCAGAACCTTGTCACCCTTCTGTAACCCGGAGCCCAGTTTTGTGTAAAGCTGAACACCAGGGGGATCCTGGATGCAGGGCAAGTGTTTCTGTTGCACATCCCACACACGTGTCATGCTCTCTGGATCGATGAGGCGCAAACCCGTGGTGTCCGTCAGTTCCCACATGGAGTCCTTGTATTAAAATGTGAGTTTCTCCACGTGTCCTCCTCCTGCAGTGCTTGGCCAGCTCACTGGAGGTGATGCTTGATAGAAATATGGCCCCCATGTTTTTTTTTTAACAGCATGGTCTTTTTTGCCTCTTTAAGATGAGAGATGTCTTTCTTGTCCCATTCAAATATACAGCTGGATAACTTGGAGCAGAAAGAGCCATAGAGTGGATGGTGCTCTGTTGTAAGACCAGCAGTGAATCACCTCATGAAGTGGAAAGCATCAAGTCTCACTTTGACCATCCATGGTCGAAACCAGGTAAGAACTTGAGTTACACCTTTAGCAATGAGACACAAGGAGTAAATTTGTGTATTTATGTAGATAAAAGATGTCATATACACGGGTCTGGTTGTGTAATGGGCAGTTATTGACGCTGTGCAAGGCATCCTTCCACTTCTTTGCCCCTCTTGCCTGTTGTGAAGTGGTACTTCCCTTGGGCATACTTGCAAATGATGTCATGCCAGTAGGAGTCAGGTTTACCTGTCTTAGTCATGTCTACAAATATAAACGAATAGGGTACATATCAGACAACTTGATCTCATTTTATGTTGCTACCCTAGCTAGCTAATGACAAATGAACAACGAAACAACAGATAAAAACGAAGTGAAATTTTAAAACAGCAAAAACATACACAAAATTCTTTATATTTCTCTTTACTGTTTTAACACAAAGCATGTCCCCACTCTGTTTTTTACATTCATCATCATCATAGTAATTATTTTTGTCAATTTGTTTCGTCAAACTGTATCATTTTACTGTTGCTAAATACGAATGGTGACCACGATATATATCATTATGCCACCAAAACAGATAATCTAATATCTAATATAATACGTAAGCGTTAAACCATCTTACGTTTCGTTGCGTTACGCTGTACATTTGTACTTGGGCGCTTTTTTATGGCGTAATCACGACTTGTCACATGACAACGTTTTGGCCAATGGTGGTTTTGCCCCTCTCAGCGCTATTAGGAATTGTTAGGACTTTTCAATTGCGTGTTAGGGTCGTTAGGACTTTTGTTAGGAATTATTTAGAATGTGTTAGCACTTCTAACAAATCGTTAGGAATAGTTTGGCTGTCCGACCGCTTAACTTCAGGCATCCTTAAACCGCTGACTCACCAACACACACGTCACATGCAAAAAGCACGATTTCGAGTTATTTTTTATTCAGAAATGTTACTCCTTCACCAAACTGAAGACGTTATAAAAATGTAATAAATGAATAAATGATCACAGATTTAAACGATTCCATGCGTTTATTTTTGTAGTATGCATACACTAGCTAATTTTGGAGGTCTACTACGTTCTAGTGCACTCTTAAAGTTAAACACATAACTTTACAAGAAGGAACAGTAGGAAATTAACGTGGCATTGCAAATGACCAGTTACCTTGTTGAAATCAGATTCTGATGAAGAAAGTGTAAAATCTCTTTACTGCTGAAAAAATTACTGTATTATAATTTACAGGAAAAAAACTATTTACTGTGGAATTTTCCCGCCATTGACCATTGGTCAAAATTGACTATGATGCTTTGCAGATTTACAGCAACATACTGTATACATGTTCTACAGTAAGCATTTGTTCATTTTACAGTAATGTTGTAAAAACTACATAAATTTATTACAATGTAGCTATATGGCCCCCATTTCCATTAATTGTAATGCAAGTATTTTATTTAAAATAGACTATGTTCCATGGAAATAAGAAGTTAGGTGGGTTTGTAACAACATGAAATTGGTGGAAATGTATCAGACAAACAAGACGTCTTAACAACACCAGAGAGGTTCTCACTAATCACACAAATGCAACTTAATGAAAGTAATACTTAATTTGCGTGATATTTTGTGATAAATATGATATTTTGATTAATGCTTCAGACCAAACATAATGTACAATGTACTGCTTTCCATATTAGAGCCCATACCACCCCCTGCTGTCTATTTACAACTAGACTTCAGAGTTCATTTTTCAAATTGTCAACCACCCTGTCATTTTATAACATCTAAAACAACCTGTTGCACAAGAAAGTTTTATTATAAAAAGAGACTGTACAAAAAAGAATACAGATATTACAACCCCAAATCAGAAAAAGTTAGGACAGTATGGAAAACACAAATAAAAAAGAAAGTAGTGATTTCTAAATTTACTTTGACTTGTATTTCATTGCAGGCAATACAACAGCACATTATTTAATGTGTTCCTCATGATTTTTATTGTTTTTTCTTCAAAAAAAAACAAAATTCCTATTTTGGTTCTTGCAACACATTTCAAAAAAGGTTGGAACAGGAGCAATTTAGGGCTAGTAATCAGGTAAATTGGTTAAATAATGATGTGATTTGAAACAGGTGATGTCAACAGGTGATTGTAATTATGATTTGGTACAAAAGCAGCATCCAAGAAAGATCTAGTCCTTTAGGAGCAAAGATGAGCCAAGGATCGCCAGTTTGCCAACAAATACGTGAGAAAGTTATTGAAATGTTTAAAAACAATGTTCCTCAAAGAAAGATAGGAAGACATTTGCTTATTTCACCTTCAACAGTGCATAACATAATTAAAAGATTCAAGGAATGTGGAGAAATTTCAGTGCGTAAAGGACAAGGGCGCACACCTAAGCTGAACAACCATGCTCTCCGATCAATCAGGCGGCACTGCATCAAGAATCGTCATTCATCTATAAGCAATATCACCACATGGGCTCAGGACTACTTTGGCAAACCTTTGTCAAGTACCACAATACGTAGTTACATCCACAAATGCCAGTTAAAACTGTACTGTGCCAAAAGGAAGCCCTATGTTAACAGTGTCCAGAAGCGCCGTCGACTTCTCTGGGCTCAGAGGCATCTGGGATGGACCATCACACAGTGGAAACGTGTACTGTGTTCAGATGAATTAGTATTTCAGGTATTGTGTGTGTGTGTGTGTGTGATGGGGGGTGTGGATCTTCTGCAAATTACAGAACATTTAAATTACAGATTATTTGCATGTTTTGACAGATGCTTTGCGTGTTCCTCTTACATGAAATATACCAATGACAAAAACTGACTTTAGCTACTTGATGAAACATTCTCAATCTGTGGACAAAATAAGTGACTGGTTCAGTTAGAGCACCAGTGCAACATAAAAATTCACAATATTTCATCAGTTTAAAACAATAATGGTAATTTTCTGTACACTATCAAAGACTGGCTTGGCTAGTTTAAGCAAATATGGGCAAATCTCACAAAACATGTTATGGCAACATTTCACCCCCCAAAAAACAAATAAGTTATATTTTGCACAAAAAAATGTGGTCTATTTGTAAAACCATTAAGATTTGTTTACACAGATTTGTTATTTAATCTGTTTTCCCTTCTCAGGGCTCTAAAAATAGTAAATATTCATTTTCTATATGCAAAATGTAATTTATTACTATTGAAAGATTTCTATTTAAAATGATCTGGGCATGTTCTTGACAGGTTTATTTCGATATGCAGGATAATCTCTGTACATTACTGCATCTGTTCTCACCCCCACCAAAAATCATAGAAAATATCAGCAAACCATGAGAGTGAAATGCCAGGAAATATTTTATTTTCATATTTTTTGCCAACTTATTCAACAGGCAGAATAAAATTTCATAAATGACATTCATACATCTTTTCCTGATGTAAAGGAATAGCTTGACAGTTGATTTTAAAAAAACAAACAACTAACTAGCCCTAGCTGACACTTGGCAAATACACTGACAAAACACACAAAACAAACATTAGCAAAAGCCTACAGCCAACATCTAACTGTAATATATGTACAAAACATATTAGGCAACTTACCAGAAATGAGACTTTCATTTTCTTTTCCTAATCCAATGAGCATTCTAGATGCTTTAATACATCGACGATTAGTCAAAAACAAACATTAAATCATATCTTAATGCACTTTGCAATTGTAACTGATTGGTTGCATTGTCTCTGGGACTTAGCATTAGTCAGCATAGTGCATGATGGATTCAACATAGTTGCCAGGAAACAGTCCGGTCACACCATTACACACGCCCTCAAACCATCCGTCATCATTTTTCTTGATGATGTAGATAATGGCACCCTCCATAAAGGAAAGTTCATCATCTTTGTCTTTTGTGTAATCATAGATGGCCACCACTAAAAAAAAGGTTAGACGTGGTTAGTTTAAAATGAAGGGTAAGGCTTAAAGTAAGAGGTTCTTGACACACTCAAAAGTGAAAATGACTTATTTATCAGGTATGGTAGCTTATACCTAAAATGTAACCTTAGCCTTTAACCCATCACTACCTGCTGCCACTGGAATCAAACCAGCATCCTTCTCTTACACTCACCTTTCTCTATATAACACTTCGGAGCCCAGTGGGGGTCTTCATCGGCATATGGGTCATTGTAGTGCACCAGGGCTGCGTCGTCTTCATCATAATCCACAGGTGGAGGGGGCGGAGCTGCCTTCTCAAATAAGGGCGTGTCCTCAGGTAGAGGAGGAGGGGGTGGAGATGGACTGTCTGTAACTGGAACACAAAGATGAGAGGACTGTCATTATGAGAGATCATTCTGCCTCAAAGCCAAAAATCTCATTGAAAAATACTTTAGTATTGAAGATACTGAACAGTACTGTACTTTGCACTTACTATACTACTACTATAATGTACTAACTTACTATAATGCTAGGGTGTGGTGAGTTGTTGCCAAACGATTTCTAGAGCGCTATATTTTAGCAGGCTGCAGGCAGATGAATGGAGAGCACATGAAGAATGAAGATCTATCTTAATCATCTATGAAGTACTCACTGTTCTCTTGAACTCTGGCCACAAAGCCAGTTAGGGGAATCTGAGGTGTCAGCTGCACCATGGGGGGTGGTGGAGGGGCAACAGACACTAGAGACACACACATATTCATACACCAGACAAAAACAAGTCCACAGAAAGAAAGACAGATACAAACAGGCAGCAAGAGAAAGTTATTTTGACATAAAAGCTAATAACATTATTTGTTCTTTCTACAACCCCAAATCAGAAAAAGTTGGGACAGTATGAAAAACACAAATAAAAAAGAAAGTAGTGATTTCTAAATTTACTTTGACTTGTATTTCATTGCAGGCAATACAACAGCACATTATTTAATGTGTTCCTCATGATTTTTATTGTTTTTTCTTCAAAAAAAAAAAAAATTCCTATTTTGGTTCTTGCAACACATTTAAAAAAAAATTGTAACAGTAAAGCATTTACCACTTTGTAATGTTGCCATTCCTTTTCACAACATTTAAAAGACATTTAGGGACTGAAGACACCAAGTGAAGAAGTGTTTCAGGTGTAATTTTGTCCCATTCTTGCTGCAAACAATTCTTAAGGTGGGCAACAGTACGGGGTCTTCGTTTTTTGCGCTTCAAAATGCGCCACACATTCCCTATTGGAGACAGGTCGGGACTGCAGGCAGGCCAGTCAAGTACCTGTATCCTCTTCCTTCGCAGCCAGGGCTTTGTAATGTGTGCAGAATGTGGTTTTGCATTATCTTGCTGAAATATGCATGGACGTCCCTGGAAAAGATGTCTTCTTGAAGGCAGCATATTGTGCTCCAAAATCTCTATGTACTTTTCAGCATTAATGGTGCCATCACAGAAGTGCAAGTTACCTTTACCAAGGGCACTGACACAACCCCATACCATGACAGACCCTGGCTTTTGGACTTGTTGCTGGTAAAAGTCTGGATGATCCTTTTCTTCTTTGGTCCGGAGCACACGGTGTCCATTTCTCCCAAAAAATACCTAAAATACTGATTCATCTGAACACAGTACACGTTTCCACTGTGTGATGGTCCATCCCAGATGCCTCCGAGCCAAGAAAAGTTGACGGCGCTTCTGGACATTGTTAACATAGGGCTTCCTTTTGGCACAGTACAGTTTTAACTGGCATTTGTGGATGTAACTATGTATTGTGGTACTTGACAAAGGTTTGCCAAAGTAGTCCTGAGCCCATGTGGTGATATTGCTTATAGATGAATGACGATTCTTGATGCAGTGCCGCCTGAGGGATCGGAGAGCACGGTTGTTCAGCTTAGGCGTGCGCCCTTGTTCTTTACGCACTGAAATTCCTCCACATTCCTTGAATCTTTTAATTGTTATGCACTGTTGAAGGTGAAATAAGCAAATGTCTTCCTATCTTTCTTTGAGGAACATTGTTTTTAAACATTTCAATAATTTTCTCACGTATTTGTTGGCAAACTGGCGATCCTCGGCCCATCTTTGCTCCTAAAGGACTAGAGCTTTCTTGGATGCTGCTTTTGTACCAAATCATAATTACAATCACCTGTTGACATCACCTGTTTCAAATCACATCATTATTTAACCAATTTACCTGATTACTAGCCCTAAATTGCTCCTGTTCCAACTTTTTTTTGATACCAAAATAGGAATTTTGTTTTTTTGAAGAAAAAACAATAAAAATCATGAGGAACACATTAAATAATGTGCTGTTGTATTGTCTGCAATGAAATACAAGTCAAAGTAAATTTAGAAATCACCACTTTCTTTTTTTATTTGTGTTTTTCATACTGTCCCAACTTTTTATGATTTGGGGTTGTAGTAAAAACATTCAAATAAACATTTTAATCTAACTCAATAATATTAATTTCTTTGTAAGTGTGGCCAAAGTGTCCAAACTAAAGTGCCTCACTTTTTAATAGAGCTGGACTCACTTGTGTTTTGGGGGTATGTAGGACCTCCGTTTAGGTGGGGCTGAGGCACAGAGAACTGTGATGCGCTGGCAGGGGCGCGTCGGTAGGTGCCGGTGGCTGACACCATAGAGGCAGAGGAGGAAGTGGAGGAATTGTGTCTGGAAATCTGCCGAGAGATTGTCCCAAACTGAGACATCGGGACTGGGCCCAAGCCTGGACCTGGAGGAACTACTGCGGTATAAACAGGGGAAATAAACAGACATGATACAATGCATGATCACATGATCAAAATTTTATATCAAATATTAAATAAATGACTTTTGAAATACTAGTAGAGCATTGCGCTAGCAGTGCAAAGGTTGTGGGTTACGTTCCCAGGGAACATGATAAATTGATAAATACTGATAAATTGTACACTTTGAATGTACTGGAAGTCACTTTGGATAAACGTCTGCAAAATGCATAAATGTAAGTGTATTTACTTTGCTCTTATTTGGAACTTGATGGACACAAACTACAAGACAGAATTATTTATAATAAATTAATGATATGCCTGGAATAGATGAAAAAACAGCTGCTTCACGTTATAAAACACTTGAGTTAAAAACCAAACTAGACTCCAAACTGTAACACAGCATATTACAAAAATTATTGGTTAAGCCACATTTCAGGTTATTGTAAAACAATATACAATATACATCTGTGAGCCACATCTGTTTAATTCTGTATGCATGATTAAGTCGTGATGTGTCTTAGCAACATATAGTTCACTATGTTCTGCAAAGCGTCAAAACTAAATTGCTCTCATTATAATCACTAAAGCCATTTACACTGCAACATCAATTTGCAACAAAGCTTGCACAGGAGACACAATAGTTTTACATAGTGGTGTCTATATACGACAGTTTAAATGGTACAGCATACCACAGTATATAGGCAGCACTATTTTAAAAAAATCAATGTTGGACACTCAATCCACAGTCTAAAAGTCTAACTAAAAAAGATATAACACAGGCAAAACTATTATGACCACTGTCACACAATATGAATTCTCACCTGGTGCCATACTGGGAGGGGAGGGTGTTGGCACAGCCAGAGGAATTCCCATACTATTACTGCTGTTCTCACGACCACCACTGCCCCCACTGCTGCCACTGGGACAGAGACAGCCAATTGAATTACAATTTATATGCAATTAATTTAACACATACCGTAGAAAATACTATTGCAGGTGACTAGAATTCTTGCCAAAATAAAACAACAAAATAACATCTGCTAGACTTTTCAGTGTTTGTACTGTGGCTTGTGTGTGTATGTATGGGATACCTGTGTGTTCTGGGTCTCTGGCTGAGTGATGCTGTGCGTCCAGGGCTGTTCTGACTGGCCAAACGTGCCGGGCTGGTCATGTAGTCATTAGGAACCACTGGAGGTTTGACTGGCTCAAGGGTTTTATATGGAATGTTTCGCCTAAGAGGCACAAACATTTTTAACATTTAAAATAAGTTCAATACTTAACATTATTACAAATGACAGAAAAGTGCAACACATTACAATGTATTCTTATAATTGAGAGATGCACAAAAGACATGAAAAGAGAAAGACATAGTGAGCAGTATCATGGTGCCATCTTACCCCAGAGTACCCCGCCCTGCCATGGGTGGGCTGGGCGGCTTCTGTGTAGGTGGGTTGGTCCTGGATAATGTTCCTCCACTTCCCCGAGCTGGCTGGTTATTCCCTTGCTGAAACACATTTGACAGGTACATAAACCTTAACTTAATACTCACGGTAATTATAATATTTGTATATAATATTTTAATATTTATAATATAATATTTTTTAACAGTTAAATTTTTTCCAGTTATAGTTATCCATTTACTTTTTCCACTTGCACCCTTACAACTACTCTCAGCTGTTGTATGACAACATCTCATGGCATCGTGATGATGCCTACTTCATTACTATAGCAACCAAGATGCATATTGACTACACTGTCTAGACAAACAGACTTGATGTCATCACTTTTAAAAATGCCAGTCTAACAAAAGACTAACGTGGTTCAGGTAATGTGGATAGAGGCTGAAGTTTATTGAACACTCTTGTAATAGTACCAGCAAAAGCCAAAGTTTATGCCCAAAAGAATGCAAAATTCGTGTACTCAAATAAATTCTTCATTTAAATTATGGAAATGAGGCACGGGGGGCACTACAGCAGTTTTGCATAAAATCATGACGTAGTTGACAGGAAAAATGGCTAAATTGTTCATGTACCTCAACTGGCAGAGCATTGCATTAGCAGCGCAAAGTTCATGGGTTTGATTCCCAGGGAATACACTTACTGATAAAATGTCACTTTGGATAAAAGCGTCTGCTAAATGTGTAAATGTAAATAAAGTCAAAGATGGTGGTGACCTGGCCACAAAGCATTATAGGTCATGTAAATGTGCACTTACCTTTGCTTTAAGCCACTAAATGAAAGCATTAAGAGAGAAGAGATGAAACATGTCAATCACTTTAGCTTAATGAAAAAGGTGAGAAAGAAGTTAAACAGATGAACACACAATTCTGATTTCAATGACAAGAATCAAGAGACACAGGCTAAAAAGTTAAAGCTACAAACAAACTGAACGCTAATTAAATAAATGTCAGTCAGAATTTTCATCCTATCATTCCAGACAGCAAAATTATAAATACAGTCCTTTTCAGTACAGAGTAAATTAAGAGTACAGCATTCATAATTAAATATTAATGTTAATTAACATTTACATAATTAAATTAAATGTTTAGTTAATAAAATCCATGAGCTGTTTACTAACATAATACAATAGGAAATTAAGGATAATAGAATATAGCCTATATCATGTTCTAGCTTTTACACCAACAGGTAATTTTTAAAGGTTTGCTTATTTTTAGCTCCTTGTTATCACAGACATTTCTTTGCATTAATGGTATTAAGCTAATACCATGGTATTATTTTAAATACCTTGTAGGACCATGCAAATATACTGGTATGTAAATATGGTAATCAAAGTAAGATCTCATTGTATCCATCACAGCATTTTCATGAAAGTAATGAAAATAATTAACAATACAACCATTTTAGTGATGTATATAAATAACAATCATAATCTGTACAGTAAGTATAGATTTTATTGATTTGACTCCTGGTACGCATCATGACATCCTGACATCCTCTGTTCAATTCTATAGAACAAAATATACCAACCAATCACAAAACCTAAAAAAGATATAGCCAAAAACATCTGATGGAGACCAAATGAAAAATGTAAGCACTGGTTTACAAAAAAATAAGATCCAGGAGTTGTACTGAGAGATTGACATTTGAGTTAAGTGTCCTGATGACATCGTCAATGTGAGGGCGGCACTTGGGGTGTTTACTCAACTGAGGAGAGAAAGCCTGGATATAATGGAGCATCTAAAACAGGTTTTGTGGCAAGCTGTTAACACATGACCTTGAGACCCACCTCAGCTACTTGGAAAGAGTAGTGAATAATGACACTGTGTCAATAACACACAATAAGAGACATAAAGGTCAAAATACAAATGCAAAGACATCTATCTTAATTTCATTTCAGGGGCCAATCTAATGCCTGTATAACGGTGATAACATCAGTATGCGTGAACTGATGTCATGAATAATAACATAAATTTAATGAGGGAAATCGAGAAGGGGTCCCCACACACACTAATACTTGCATATATGGTTCATGTAGA
The DNA here is from genome assembly GCA_036877525.1 of Chromobotia macracanthus. Lineage (NCBI taxonomy): Eukaryota > Metazoa > Chordata > Actinopteri > Cypriniformes > Botiidae > Chromobotia > Chromobotia macracanthus. Next base: position 9,250,793 of record JAZGTH010000013.1, read on the forward strand.
GTCCTCATAGGCCTAATGATTTTTACACTCAGCAAATCAAATTTTCTATCCCCTTTTTTAATCAAAATTTCTATCCCCTTCTACACTAGTACAACCAACAACCCACCTACAAACAAACACACACACAACATGGAAAATACTGTGTACCATGATGGATCCATTATTTATTCTGTCTATCAAAATTTGATATCTCAGTGTTAGTCTCCTATGGACCTTCATGCTCTCTTCTCTGCTCCTAGACATAATTACTCTGTAAACCCTAACAAACTGAACATACTATATTACATATATATATATACTATAGTACTATAGTACATACATTTGGATGTACTTTTTGTCACGTATTCCTCCCTCAATTAAACAGAAAAAACTGATTGATGCTGTCTCTCCATCACTCTCCAGGCAAAATGCAACTATACATGTGCAATCAACTTTGTGTGTTAATATTTAGCAGAAAATACTGCAAATAGTTGCTGTTGCTGGATGTCCCATTGAAACCGGTTGACTGTGCTGATTTGTTTAATTAATTTAAATTCTGGTAATAATTCTATTCACTAGGGATAGCATTCATTAATTTGAACAAGTACAAGTTCACTAAAACACAAAAGGAACATTAATAATCATAAAGGTTATTTAAATGGAGCACCTAATTACAACAAAACAGAATCAACAACGCTAATAGAGCTAAAACCTCTAGTGATTCCATATAACAGCTATTTACATATCCCGTAAGTCTCCATGATCTCCAAGACTGGATCAGTCAGATCTAATCAGAATCAAAGTTCTTGACTTTTCTCTCTAACAACTTAGCAAATTAATACTTAAGGCTGCAGAACAGTTGGCAAGACTGACTGGATAATGTCATACTTACTTTAACACCATGACCCACATCATCCAGCAGGGTGTAGTCGATGGGCTTTCTGATATAACGCACAGGCCGCTCCATGTTGCCAGGGGCGATGATCTTGTGGGTCCGAGATGTGTTTTTGTTGGTGGTGAGAATCCCAATCTCTCGCCTGGCTACTTTCTCTTTATGAATGTCCACAGTCTAAACAGAGAAAAGAGATAACAGATGAAACTTCAGAATAGTTCTGAGAAATCTGAACACACTGTTTCTGGCTGTTTCTGCCTAACAGCTGTAGTGTGCTTGGTTTCAATTAACTGTAATCGTATTTAGGTTTTAATGTAGTCAATAAATGTCAATGCTTCAAATAAAGTGTATGATTAAATAAAGTAATTATATAAAGTTTATTTCTGTAATCTAATATACTGTGAATCAGGATATTCAATGAGAATATCCTAACTCAGAGTGAGACTTCATTATTTTTTACACAGTTTAGCAACCATTTCTGGCCATCCTCTTGAAGAAAAGTGGTAGCAAACTAGTTTGCAGGAGACTTTTAATTTCAACAGAAGGCAAATCATCAGATCTAGTTTCCATTATGGATAGGAGAGCGGAAGCTCTTAGTGCTCTCAATAAAAGCTTTCCCCACTGTAGATGAAAGTATTGTCCACCACTGTGAGCAAATGGTGATGTTCTGTAGATACAGAGGTTGCTAAATGTATCTCAGATGCTCATATTCACTGAACATATTCAGTGTAGTTAATCACCAGCTCCGTAATCTAAAGTGTATATGTAAATCTAATTATTTATGCATAATGTTACATAAATAAGTGATGGGAACCAGAGCATGTGAGGACAACTGGAGATTCAAGATCATTTGCATTCAAGCCCAAACAGGCTGTTTTATATCTGGTGCTCTTCTCACATTGGGCTAGGGTGAGTTCAACAAGCAAATATGAATCATGAAATTAGAGAACCAATTAGACTAGCCAGATACTACAAGAGTAATGAGAAAGATGCAAACAAAAAGGTTCCTTAAAAAAAGTAACAAGTTTGTGTAGGGTGAGAAACTAGTGAAATAACTTTTAAATAATTTAGGTGGTAGGCTGACAGGTGGTATAAAGATCTACACTTTGCACTAGGTGAATTTAGAAAATGTACCGTTTTAAATATTTATAGCAGCTATGACACTGTATTTTGAATTATGTCCTTAACAAAAATGTCTTTTTGTTTCTATCACAATGTAATTATTTTGCTGCTTTTTCCATGCATATTTGTGGCAAGCATCATATTTTAGACAGTCTTTTTTCGATAAGGCCATTTTTATAAAAACATTGAGACACATCCTGGTTTTGTTTTTCTCTGTTATCATTTTGGTGGTTTAACACCATAAATGTGGAAACTAGGAGTTCTTAACAACATTTACAGTAAAAAATGAAAAACTTTTAATAAAATTAAAAACTTGGCTACATTTTTGATTATGATAAAAGTTAATGCATGATTATCATTGATCTTATCTTTAGTAGACCATCTGTATCTTTTTATTTGAAAAATACAGACGTCATTCTTACTGTTACGGCAAGGCAAAAACCCAGATTTTGATCTGCAAATGGATCCTCGTGAGTCTCACTCATCATGACAGAAGACTTCGCCAAACAACGATCCAGCAGCCATTACTCAGCTAACCGCTGAATTATCGATTTAGGCCTCCCAACTGGCAGCTCACCATCAGCAGCTGAGTCGATTAACCATGCTTACTAAGAAGCTAGTAAAATCCCTAAAGAGCATGCGTCCTGTTCCAACCATGTCTAATCCGACTCCAGTACCCACAAACAGTAGTGTTTCACCCGCTCCATCAATCAGCCCGCGTATGGCTTTTCCAGAGATGTTCGATGGTAATCCTTCCAAATGTAAGGGGTTCCTCCTTCAGAGTTACGAATATTATTACCTTCAGAGTTACGAGTTAGTTATTCAGAATGGTGTTCCCCTTTCAGCTGTTCTGAAAGGGATTAAATCAAGAACTCCAATCCGAATTGGCCTGCCGAGATGAAGGTAAAAACCTGATAGACTACATAGAACTCGTCATCCAGATAGACCGTTTGATTCAGTCACGCCATTCAACACTTTCCACGCCTCGCTACATGTTCAGAGAAGCAGCTCGCTCAGAACCCATGTAATTAGGTTTCACTCGCCTAACCTCAGAGGAAAGAGAATGCTGGAGACAACTTCATCTGTGTCTTTACTGTGGACAGACAGGTCACATCAAGTCATCTTGCCCCAATCAACCTACTAGAGATCCAAGGCTGGTGAGTACAGTCTCAGTCACCTCTCCTTAAACCACAACTATAAGTGTACCTGTTGAACTCACAACCGCTAACAAAACCATCTCTACTCAGGCCCTGGTAGACTCCGGAGCAGCTGAGAAATTTACTTCCTCCTTAGCAGTGGAGGCGCTATACGATCGACCACTTGGTAAAGGCAAGATACAACAGTTAACTGAAAAAGTAAAACTACAGGTTGGTGCATTACATTCTGAGAAGATCCAATTTTATGTCATTTCATCACCAAATCACACAGGGATACTTGGATTACCCTGGTTACACATAACCCTGTTATTTCCTGGAAGGATGGACAAATAACCAAATGGGCGTCTTCTTGTTATGATCGCTGTCTCTCCATCAGGTCAGTCCACTCTACCCCCACCGCCCCACCCCCCCGAGTATACCGATCTAAGAGAGGTGTTCAATAAGAGGGGAGTTTCTCAACTCCCACCACACAGGGCTACCAACTGTGCTATCAATCTGATTCCCAGCGCAGTGCTTCCCAAAGGTAGAATCATTCCCTTGTCCCAGCCAGAATCGACGAAGGAGTACATTGAAGAGAAACTAGCCAAGGGTTTCCTCCGATCAAGCTCTCCAGTGGCAGCAGGATTCTTCTTTGTGAAAAAAAGGATGGTGGACTCCGACCTTGTATTGATTACCGTGGTTTTAATGATGTTACAGTTACATTTCGCTATCCTCTTCCCTTAATCCCAGCGGCTTTGGAACAACTGTACAAAGCAAGATTTTATACCAAGATGGATCTACACCTACAATCTTGTTCGCATTCGAGAGGGGAATGAATGGAAGACCGCTTTCTCAACAACCAGTGGACACTACGAATATCTGGTAATGTCCTTTGGCCTTGCAAACAGTCCTTCAGTATTTCAGTCATTCATAATTGATGTTTTCAGAGATATGCTTGATAAATGGGTGGTCATCTACATTGATGATATCCTGATCTAGTCTAACACATTAGAGGAACATGTCTGGCATGTAAGAGCAGTCCTAGAATGTCTCATCCAGAACCAGCTCTGTGCCAAGGAAGAGAAGTGTGAGTTTCACCGTACCAGCACTTCATTCCTAGGATACATTATCAATCAAGAGGGGTCGCTATGGATGAAAAGAAGGTTAGAGCAGTAACTGAATGGCCACAACCTCATACAGTTAAAGAACTCCAACGCTTTTTGGGCTTCTCAAATGTTTATAGAAGGTTCATTAGAGGTTTCAGTTCTGTTCAGTTCGGTTTACTAAGTCGAAGAATACGCGTTTAGCCTGGTCCCCGAAGCACAAGTTTCCTTTGAAGATCTCAAAACTCGTTTTACCACAACACCCATTCTCTGACACCCTGACCCTGGCCCTTCACATTGGAGGTGGATGCATCTCCCAAGATGTTTCCATGTGCTTTTCCTGGAAGCTGCTAAACAGAATTAACAATGTGGGGAATAGAGAACTGTTGGCCATGAAGTTAGCTTTGGAGGAATGGCGACATTGGCTGGAGGGGGCTACTCACCCTTTCACTGTTCTAACTGATCACAAAAATATTGAGCATCTATGGTCAGTGAAGCGCCTGAATCCAAGGCAGGCTAGATGGGCTCTATTTTTCACTTGCTTCGATTTTACAGTTACCTATCGCCCGGGCTCCAAGAACACCAAGGCTGATGCACTGTCCCATCAAACCGATGAGATTTCTCTTCCTATCACTCAAAACATCATACCTCAAAACATCATACATACCTGAGAGGCTTCTCATCGCTCCAGTACAATAGGATACAGTTACTGAGATTAATCAAATCAACAATCAAGAGCCACCGCCTACTAAATGTCCTAACAACCTTACCTTTGTCCCGGAACCTCTTTGCAAGCGTCTTCTTACCCAGATCCATGAATCCCCTAGCGCTGGTCACCCAGAAATTACTGCAATAATTCATCTACTTCAGAACCGGTTTTGGTGGCCAACCTTATCCTCTGACACCACAACATTCGTTAAGAACTGCTCCATCTGTCAAGCTTCCAAGACTCCCAGACAACTTCCGGCAGGGTTATTACAACCGTTACCCACACCTCAACATCACCATTGATTTTATTACTGATTTACCTAACTCCCTGGGAAACACCACCATACTCACAATTATCAATTGATTCTCTAAGCCTGTCGCCTTATTCCATTGCCCAAGCTCCCCTCAGCCTTTGAGACCGCTGAACCCTTAGTTAGTCATGTTTTTAGACTCTACGGTTTACCCAAAGAATCATTGCTGCGGACAAGCCCTGGTTTGGCGTCACTTCCGAAAAGTCGTAACAAGCTGATCGATGCACCTCTCTGACAAAAGCAGAAAGAATCATTGCTGTGGAGAAGCAAGTCCCGGGAAGCGTCGCTGCCGAAAAGTCGTAACAAGCTGAACCTACCCATCTAACAAAGGGAAAGAATAATTGCTGCAGACAAGCCCCGGGTAGCATCGCTGCCGAAAGGTCATAACATGCTGATCGATGTACCTCTCTGACAAAAGCAGAAAGGGGGGGTGTCTCTGTCCCTTCTCTGCGTCTCCAGAGTATTAACCTAGATTTGTACTACATTTCCCATAATGCCCCATTCCTGGGATTAATTACTTCCTCCTGCACCTGACTCTCATTTACCACAGTATATTAACCCCAGCCTTACATGCAGCCATTGCGAAGTCTTGTTTTGCCCCGGCTACATTACTGAGTGTTTTTCACTGCACTTTTGGATTACCTGTTTTTGATATTGCATTGTTTGCTGCCTGCCTCGATTATTGGACTGTACCTTGGTTTATGATTGTTTGCTGCCTGCCACGACCCTTGCCTGTTTCTTGTTTATGCCTCTGCCTTGCCTCTGATTACCCTGTTTGCTGTTTCTTGACCTTGCCTGTCTGTTTTTACAATAAATACTGCAAATGGATCCTCATGAGTCTCACTCATCATTACACTTACATTGTGTTTAAATCATGCGTTACTTTACTTCAAAAAGTTACAAACCAACTAACCAGTAATTCTGTTTTATTTACTTGCCAAAGCCAATTCTCACTCTCATTTGGAGCTTGCTGGTGTTAATTTTGGAGCCTGCTCATAGCCTCAAAACAGGGAAAACAAAGTAAGGAACACATGGTTCCCTTTTCATGTTGATGGTCTAATGTCCAGGGCTGACCTGAGAGATGTGGTTGATGGAGGACTCCATCCTGCGCAGCTGTGATGCCTGAATATCCAACAGCTGCAGCACATTGTTCGCTAAGGCATTGATCTGATAGGCCACGCTGGCCAGGGACTGGGTGGTGTAGGCTTTGGTCTCCTCGAGAGCTTTCCTCTTGTCTTGTGCCTAAACAGGGAAAAAAAAAGATTTTGTAAAATATAGCTTCCTAAACTTCAAAAATAAACATCTTACATTGCATTTGAAAACATCTTGGAATTCCTAGTGGACTCTACTTGCACTAGTTGACGAAAAGTAGTCAAATCCCAGAGGGGCAGAGAGGTGAGAAGGTTTAGCAACATACTGGATGCTGAAATTACTCTGCCAGTTTTGGTAGAGCACAGTAACTCTAAGACTCTCCAAAATATCTGGTTTGAGCCTCATAAAGGGCAATAGATGAGCTATCACCATCATGTGCTTCCTTAAGCAAGCCATTTATCTCCAGGTTATTCCAGGTGGATTGTTCCTGTGATATAGTACATGTATTGCTACTAATGCAATGTAGCATATTATTATATATTTCCATTATTTTAATCAGAGGAAACATAAATTTGATAGGTTATATCACAATGAACAACATATGTGCTGTAAACAATACACAGCTATATTTACCTACATTTAAATATTTTTTGACATGCTAATTAAATGCCTTTAACACTCACCTCAACACAAGTCCAATGGCACACTTTCTACACAACTTATTTAATGTAAGTGAAGTGAAAGTGACATATTTATCAGATATGGTAACCCATACCCGAAATGTGACCTCTGCATTTTAACCCATCACTGGTGAGGGGGGAGTAAACACACACTGCAAGCCATGAACACACACACACACCCGGAGCAGTAGGCAGCACACTACTTCACCCTAGGAGCAATTGGGGGTTAGGTGCCTCGTTCAAGGGCACTTCAGTTGCTTCCTGCCAGTGCTGGAATCAAAGCAGCAATTGTATATAACCAGAAAAAAATCATTGTGAATATATATTACTGTTAATATTTTCTGTTACTGTTTATTATAATGCCTAGCCCTAATCATTACTGTCCCTTTAACAAGCAATAAACCTGTTGAGTGAGTTATTTTTACATAGGCCTATGCTTTTTCTGTGTTTCTATGAGTTATGAGCAAAGGCTCATATGGATGTTAACGTTTCTTTATGAAACCAATAGCCAAAAATAGTTCTTCTATGGTATTGTGAAGCACCTTTTTTTCCCAAGACTGCAGCAACAGGAAAACTTGCCTTAGGTATTGCTTGCCATACCCTTGCCTGGATTTAGTAACAAAGTGAATAAATTAACTAATGTGATTACTCAAACTTTGTCAGGTAGTAAACCATGAATCTAGAAGCTGTGTTCAGCAACTAACTGTTACTACAACAATATACACTATCATCTGCTAACAGCATAAAGTTTATGCCAATGTGAAAGATACAGGAATTAGGTGTGTTGCTCTGATCACATAAACTTTACAATTAGGCTGCAACAAGCATGCAGCCCTCTCTACAGGCCTGCTTGCTTCACCTGTTATGACATGTCAGTCTTCTCAGCTGTTCTAAGGTCATGTATCTGTCGGCACATGAGGTAAATACAGATGTATGGACCCCCTAACTGCCAGGCTGTAATATTCTAGTGTCCACGGCCCATGAAAACACTTATACATTACAACATTTGTTATAACTTATAACAAACAATGAATAAATAATTCTTAATTAATAACCTCAAAATTATTACTTCAGAAGACACAAAGTGTCAAATCCTCAGGTACATCCAAACGTCCAGCCCACTTCTCTTATGAATGTGTATAAATGTACTTACTAACATTTTGTCATGGTCATATAAGGACATTACTCCCCAATGATTAATTCAACATGACCTCTTCTGGATTTGGAATCTTTCACAAATGGTTTAAATATTGATTCAAATAATATGGTGCAAGTCAGTGTAAGACATGACTAAGTTCTGTCTAGTGCCAAAAAACCCTGCTAGAACCCAGAAGCACTTTTTAAGAAACGATACACCCACCAAAATCATAAGAGAAACATCTATGAGTCACTTAGTCCTCTGATGACTGCGTGAATGATTGTGCGTTTAAATGGAAGCAGAATTTGGTCTTGCCCAACACTGAACCAACTTGAAGTGTCAGTTAAGGTTTCCATGACAATGCATTTAATTATATATATTTTCAAATTCTTAGGTGTCACACTGTTTGTATCTATTTAAATTCAATTTGAAAATGCTGTATTGTACAAAAAGTGTATTGTATTTTCTTCAGGTTTTTAGGATATTATATAACAGTTCATATTAAGCTACACATAGCACTTGTAAAAGGCTAGGTTTTTCTAATTCTCCTTAATTCTCCTTAACGCGACCGACATGGTTTTGATTTCAAACATTTGTGTGTGCATATTGCAGCTGTGTATTGTATGTGAGAGTGAATGGCGTGCCTGAACTCACCAGACGGTCAGACGTGAAATGTCGGTGATGGTGTGAATTAGTTATTGCTGACACACCTGTGTTAATCTGTCTCTTGCTGAGCCTTTTCACTCACATCTACAATAAACCATCAGGCTGTGGAAGTGCCTGTGAATGTTTACAGGCAGGCATTTGTTAATTTGTGAACATTAACATACACACAAAAAACATACTGTTTTATTTGAATAAAATATATCACAGTAAAATACACAATCAGCAGTGTTTATTACCTTTTCTACCCAGTGTAGTGTGTATTGTGAGAAAATTCTGTCTAAAACCAAAATTAATATTTAATTAATCTATTTTACAGCCATTGTTATATCACTGCATAAACAGCATTATATTGGCCATTAACAATCTCTAAACATTGTTACTGGTCAACCACTGATTCAGTATACACATTTACATGAAGGAAGAATACCATAAAACAACAAACGTGTGATGATCACGCTGTAGATCTTCTACACATTGCATTACCCTTCGACATCTATCTTATACTCAGTTTCATGCTAGTGATTGTTTAAATATTTTAATATATCCACCATTATGTGAACATTAACAAATGCCTGCCTGTAAACATTCACAGCTTTCATAGCAGTGTATGTAAACCATGACAGCAACAAAGCATGCAACCAAACACAGATTTGGTCTTATCCCATACTATGAAATTACTGAAATTTTAGTGAATGAAATGATTAACATCTTTCTCCCTTACTCTGTCATAACAGGGACAAATTGGTGACTGTATTTCACAAGCAAAGTTTTATACAATAAACATAATATCCATTGTATAACAAATATTTTCATTATTACAGCAGATCAATAGAATATAACCGAATAATAAGTATAGCTTCCAAGACAGTAGAATAGTAGAGTATAGAATAGTATATTACAGTATTAACATTTGGCTATTTAGACAGTTTAAACATAGTATTTCCCAACAGGCACTTCCACAGCCTGATGGTTTATTGTAGATGTGAGTGAAAAGGCTCAGCAAGAGACAGATTAACACAGGTGTGTCAGCAATAACTAATTCACACCATCACCGACATTTCACGTCTGACCGTCTGGTGAGTTCAGGCACGCCATTCACTCTCACATACAATACACAGCTGCAATATGCACACACAAATGTTTGAAATCAAAACCATGTCGGTCGCGTGAAGAATCGATCCATGGTAAGGAAAATGTTTTATGTTACGTTCCACTAGTAGATTATATAAATAATACCGTCTCTCATAGATGTTGCAAAAATATGCATAAAGTTGAATAACGTGTAGAGATCGAATCTCTTATCACATTCGTACTGTCACCCTGGAGAGGCGTTGCACCTCTGGGACATCTTATAAAACCAAACAGTAGAATTCAGATCAAACATTCTGACAATATTTCAAAAACATTGTAGCGTTTATACTATGACGTTTTAGTTAAAAAAATAACGTATTGGTACCAAACACATATGCAGGTGATACACTGACGCTATCTGACCTGCAATATGCTAATAGAGCGCTTGATCTATGTATCAAAACCAAACTGACTCATAACTAATATTTTAGCCAACGTATAAATAATTAAATTACTCGATTATTTTTTTAAAGCTCAGCTCCATCCATCGTAGAGAGAAATGGTCACGTCTCTGAGACAGTGCTCACAGACACACCCTCTCAAAGTAAATTCGTGCATTGTGTGCCTGAGCTTTAAAACATGGCAAAATTTACACAAAGACAAACATTCCGTTTTCAGAATTAATGCCAATAACACGCCTCATTGCGCCCTCATCTCCGTTTGATGAGGGTCCTCGCTAATGCTACATGTGCATTGCTCACATTTTACATACACGCTGATACAGAAGAAAAAAATCAAAAACAAAAGCACGAAAGAGATAAGCAATTTCAACGAGCCGTACCTGCACATAATTATTCTCACAATATTCCGCAACCCTTGAAAGGTTTTGGTAGCTCTCCACTAAGGCTCTTTTTCCAGCCGGGATCTCTTCCTCTAACAACATTTGTAGCTCTGCCATCTTACATCCCTCTGCATTACTGCTCTTCCCCGCTTTCATTCAGCGGAGCTTCACTCACCGACAGGAGGTCCCTCGCCTGGCATTGTGGGATTCCCGATGGCTTCTCTTTATTAGTAAGACGACAATTCACATCGCAGCTCTCTACGCTTTGTCTTGTTATTTAACGTTTAGCGCAGTTAAGATAATTTGGGCCAATAGAAAACCAGTGCGCTCCTCACAGCGATTGGAAATACCGCATTGTGCTACAATAGCATACTAACCCGAGTGAATTATAAGCAGTCAGCTGTACTGTATTGAGAACCATATAAACTGGGGAGTTTTTGTGTTAATATCTGTCAGACACTAACATGTCACTGTTTTCAGCTCTATTGCATTTAAAAATTAAATATTCGTCTTTTTAATGATACAAAATGTGTACTAATAATAACATGATAATTAAATTAGATGATAACAAAGATATAATTTGATAGTAAAATTAACATATTGTAACATAAAGTAGTTTATAGTAAAATAAAATGTAGCAGAAAAATCTCTTTCTCAGCGTTACAAACACTTTTTTGACACATAACACAAGTTTTAAACACTGAAAAAACAAACTATAATTACAAGACAACTTTAGGTTAATTTTAAGTAATATTGTGATATAATACTACGAACAGTAATATTTCATAATATGATGTCCTGCCTAAAGGAAGTGCTAAATGTTAAGATTTTCAAAAACTACCCATTAGGCCTGTTTCACACTCACACTTATCCAGTACGTATGGCGGAAGGGCGTATCCCTTGTGCTTTCACACCGGCCGCGTTTGTAGTGCGTAGCTGATCCGCGATTTGTGCAGAGAAAACTGTATAATGGGAAAGTTCGTATTCTTATCAAAATACATGTTGAGAAAAGACTTGTCAAGAAGCTTATTTTATTAGCAGTATAGTGTTTATAACTTTGATTTGTTTAATCAACATCGCTTTTGTTCTATTTGGTTTCCTTGTAGTGCGAGTTGTAGATGGACGTAAGGTCACCGCGCTGTTTGTTTAGAAAAAGGTTGGGAAACAGCAAAAGACGAACAGCGCAGGAGAGAGTTTGGTGTATATTACCATCTTGTCGCTGAAACTGCTTCCCATGTCTTTTCCTTAGCTTGCATGTCTTTATACGTGGTTTAGGGGGTGAAAACAAAGGTTCGTCTTATGCCTTTTCCCTTATCTTCGCAGTAAGAAATACAGCGCGAAGACCATCTACTTCCAGCTACAGCTCGCACTACATGGAAAACAAACAGAACAAACGCGATGTTGTTTAAACAAATTTAAATTATATAAACTACACTGGTAAAAAAAAAACGCTTCTTGACAAGTCTTTTCTCCTAAATGTATTTTAAAATAAAAAAGCATTGTGAACTTATAGTTTTCTCTACACAATTCGCGGATCAGCTACGCACTGCAAGAGCAGTCAGTGTGAAAGGACAGCAGATACGCCCGCCCTCCGCTCTCCATGCGCGCCGGATACGCGTGCGTGTGAAACAAGCAGATACAACCAGCAGAATCGTTGAGAAAAACCAGAGTATAATATGCTTTCACAAAGCATTGTGGATCTTGTAGGCAAAAGCTCCATACGTTATATAAATGACAGAGGACTCGAAACTACATGACCCAAACTACTTCTGTTTCAGTTAATACCAAAACACGTTGTGTAGTATTTTACCTTACAGTATTTTCCATAGATGGACAGAACACAGGTGGTGAGTTTATTAACAGTGTTTTATGTCGTGTGTTAATTTCTTTTTTTGTGTGCCAAATGTCCCTACAATTGCAGACGAATGTAAGACCAGATTCTGATATTATGGACGGAGTTTACTTGTAATTTAAACTTAATTTAGTACTTAACCGAATTTATGCAACATCAAATGAGATTTGCCCCAAGATGTAAATAAAGTTCATTTAGAACGGCTAAAGGGCGTTGTAATGTAGTTCTTCAGAAACTAAAATCACGAAAGCGGCTTAACCAATCATAATGAAGGTCCATAACTATCGGTTTTATATCAAATAATTAGTAGTGATTCGCTGATAACTTTATTGAAGCGTCATCGACCTTTACGTTTACGCATTTGGCAGACGCTTTAATCTAAAACGACTTGCAGTAAACTCAAGGATGACATTTTATCAGTACAACGGTACACAGCCCACAGCCTTCTCCGGTAACGCAATCAGCTACCTAGTGAACTACAGAAACACTACCGTTGAATATTCATCAGTTCATCTGTTGATGACCCACAGAGAAATGGATGACCCAGCATCTATTCAGAGGAGGTTTGACGCGGCAGTTAAAGTGATGAGATTATTACCTGGTAATATGCCACCTCCTGTATTACAAGTATTTGTGCACAGAATTATACTGTTTTATAATAAACCTTATATAATTTTCACTTAAGTACAAATACTTCAATTTTGAATGTTTTGTTTTTATCATTTAACATAGGCACCTATGAACTCTCAGATGATATGCTTGTCATGTTCTACAGTTATTTCAAACAAGCCACAGCAGGACCATGTAACACCTCTACACCCAATTCATGGGATCCCATTGGGGAAGCCAAATGGTAAATAGTTTTCACTGATTCTAGAGGTCCATTTAATGTTTTGTTCAATAGATATGTTGATATGTTGTTAGTAAATGTCTACTGAATACTTTTGCAGGGAGGCATGGAAAGCCTTAGGAAACATGTCAGAACATCAAGCCATGAAGGAATATGTTCAGGAAATACAGCTGGTAGGTGATTTTATAGAATGTATCAATAATATATCAATATGCTCAATATATACATAATAAAGTATGCCTGAACCATTCACACATCAAGTGTTTTATCATAGATAATAGAAACCCTGCCGATCACAGAGAGGATGGCAGAACTACTGGATGCTCTTGACCCATTTTATGAGATAGTGGAGGATGATGATAAACCAGAACAGTTAACCGCAGGTAATTTTCTACAAAAAGATTCTATGCATGTTTTTCCTCTATAATCTTGATTGCATGGAAAGGTTGAGTTGTCTGACTTGCAGTGGTCCAAAAAAGTATTGGCTCAGAAAAGTAAAGTTTGAGAAAAGGTCTTTGTTTACTAACTAGTACAGTGACATTCGTACAAGTGTGGCTTCAATGTCCAAACACTACATTTCTGTGAGAACAAGTCCTAATGATATGCCAAAAAGACATTCTTCAAAACAATGTTGTTATGCTACATTAGGAAAGAACAATCCCCAAATGTTAGAACAAAGCTAAAGCACAAACGGTATCATTGTAAGATTTAACATTAAGATTTTGTTTCAACTGAAAACTGAATAGCTAAATAATGTTAATTAAAAGGGGGTCCATATTCTCTTGGCCATATACTGTAGTGTTGTTAAAGTTAATAACAAAATAATTTTGCAGATGGTGGACAATTACATATTTCTGATATTCCAGGATTTTGTTATAGTGTTTGTATTACTTTAGATTCTTTCTTGACCATTTGTGGGGGAGGGGCAGTTGTGGCCTACTAGTAAGTGAGTCGGGCTTGTAATTAGAAGGTTACTGGTTCGATTCCAGCACTGGCAGTTACATTTTGGTATGGGTTACCATATCTGACAAATATGTAATTAAACAGGACGTACCAATATTGAAAAAGAAGATGCTGCTGCTGAAAAATGTGAAAAAGATGAAAGTGACCATTCTGCTGAGAATGTAAATGAGGTGGTGATGAGATGGTGGAGGCTGGTCAAGGTACAAAACAACATTTATGTGCCAAGGAACAATAAACTGTTGGACACAAAAAACTTCAATAGTTCATTTTAATGGGCCCTGTCAATTAAATAAACAAATAAAAAATAAAATAAATCAGTAAATAAAAAGGACTATATATCTGTTAAAAAATGCAATTGCTAAAATTAAAGAGACATGAAGCTTTGAGTGCAAGTCCTGTCCTGCAGATTCAGTGACTCTGGCAACAGGATGGGGAAGTTCACCTGTGTTGAATAGCAGTGAGGAGAACAGCATGTCATCTTTGACTCACAGTTCTCTGAACACTGAGGAGCAAGAAGAGGAACTGGTGTACAGCAGAGAGCCCAGCACAGAGCCTTCAGAGTTCATCTCATCTAGCAGCTACCCTAGTGGTACTAACTTAAAAATTTATAATCAATGTATTATAAAAGTTCCTGGCTTATTCTCATTATTTAGTCTTCTGTTTAGAATATCAGTCCAGATTACATGGTGGAAGAGAGAGGGAGAGAGAAAGAAAGAAAAAGACAATTTTATTTTCAGGTTACAGTATCTGTTCCTTTAACAAAAACTCAATATCCATTTCAATCAACTGTTTTAATGTTTATAAAAGCAATTTTGATGTTTGATTATATAATGCTCAATACAGATGACATAATTTTTCCCAAATTCAAATTTCACACAGATGATGAAATGTACAGTGACTCAATTGAACAGCCAGCAAACCAAGAGAAGGTACAGTCACAAATGATTTATGGTTTATTGCTTTCAAAGATATTTAAGAATTGACCTTAAGTCTTTGTTCAAGAAACAACACGTTGTGTTTTATGAGCTGGGTTAAATCCATAAAATCTGTCTTGCTGTAAGTTCATGCAGAACTAATGCATAAAACATCAACAGAACTCTGCAGGTGTTGTGTGGCTCTTGGCAAAAGTATGACTTGAAATCCTTGGCATAAACATTGATTATTTAAAGCTAAGGGACATCTGCCTTAGTCCACTAACTGTTAGATACAATACGGGACATTTCCCAAAGAGCAAAAAGGAAAGAAATAATGGAAGAAATGTATTTGTTTGTCCTGTCATGTCAGAGCTATGTAAATGAGAGTATGTGATGCTCTTCCCAGGGTTCAGGAGTTCCCAGGGTCCATTTGGCAGATATAAGTGTGGCTGGGGCCAACATGCGGGAACAACAAGGGGGAAACAGAGAATCTCAGTGTGGGAGAAAGGATGAAAAACCACAGGGAGTCACATCCCCGGTCCCCCACCCACCAGCACTTGGAACAGTCCAAATTGACAGAATGACACTAAGCAGAGGAAGAGGTGGGGCTTGAGTCAGTGTTTAAAAAATATCTGAATACCAAGATGTCAAAAAGCAAAAATGTGATTGCCAATTTTCCACCAGAATTTGTGAATGCAAGGGAATATTTTAATACAATAGAAATCTTTCATCAAAAAAGGAGTCAGTAGTGCTTTGAACAAACTTTGTTGTAAAACTTGTGCTTAGTTTTAGACTAGCAAGCCATTATATATATATATACTGTTTACTGTTGTTATATGTAAGCATGTAACAATTTTGGCAATAGCAATTTTTATTTAAAAAATATATATATATATATATATATATATATATATATATATATATATATATATATATATATATATATATATATATATATATATATATATATACTGTTTACTGTTGTTATATGTAAGCATGTAACAATTTTGGCAATAGCAATTTTTATTTAAAACATATATATATATATATATATATATACTGTTTACTGTTGTTATATGTAAGCATGTAACAATTTTGGCAATACAATTTTTATTTAAACATTTTTTATTTAAAACATATATATATATATATATATATATATATATATATATATATATATATATATATATATATATATATATATATATATATATATACATACTGTTTACTGTTGTTATATGTAAGCATGTAACAATTTTGGCAATAGCAATTTTTATTTAAAACATTTCAAGACATGGCTAAATCTGATTTTACATTATATAAAATCAGATTTTATATACTCTCAGCATGTTAGTAAAAACTAACCCACCAGCCAAACATGATAACTTGACAGAGTACAGTTGCCAAGATGGCGAGTGCCAGGGGAACGAAGGAGGCAAGGACAAGCAGGCATTTAACACACAGATCGTCATGACACTGTCACAGTTACAGGACAATATGCAGAATGTACTGCAAAGACTGACCACACTGGAAGTTTTGACAGCATCACAAGTAAGACCAGCACCATAATAAAAACCCAGACAGTGTATTAGTGCACTTTAATTCGGATAACATCTTCATATTCCATCAGGGTTTTAACCGAAAAATATACTTACGCTCATGTTGTTTCAAAAACCTTATTACAATCCCAATTCAAAAAAAGTTGGGATGCTATGTAAAATGTAAATAAAACAGAATGCAATGATTTGCAAATCTCACATACCCATATTGTATTCACATTAGAACATAGACAACATATCTAATGTTCAAAGAAAGACATTTTACTATTTCATGCAAAATATTAGCTCATTTTGAATTTGATGGAAGCAACACCTCTCCAGAAAGTGGGGACAGGGGCATGTTTACCACAGTGTAGAATCCCCTCTTCTTTTAATAACAGTCTGTAAACATCTGGGAACTGAGGAGACCAGTTGCTGGAGTTTTGGGAGGGGAATGTTGTCTCATTCTTGTCTGATATAGGATTCTAGCTGCTCAACAGTCCTGGGTCTTCTTTGCCGGATTTTTAGTTTTATGATGTGCCAAATGTTTTCGATTGGTGAAAGCAGTATGCGGTTTAACGTTATGTTGCTGAAATATGCAATAAGGACTTCCCTGAAAAAATGTATCATCTGGATGGGATCATATGTTGTTCTAAAATTTGTATATACCTCTTGGCATTGATGGTGCCTTTCCAGATGTATAAGCTGCCCATGCCATAGGCACTAATGCAACCCCATACCATCAGAGATGCAGGCTGTTGAACTGTGTGCTGATAACAAGCCGGATGGTCCCGGTCCTCTTTAGTCCGAAGGCTGTGGAATTTCAAACAGAATTTCAAATTTCGACTTGTGTGACCACAGAACAGTTTTCCACTTGGTCCTAGTCCATTTTAAATGAGCGTTGACCTAGAGAACAGCGCAGTGTTTCTGTTTTGTGTTCACATATGGCTTCTTCTTAGCATGATAGAGCTTTTACCTGCATTTGTGGATGGCATGGTGAACTGTGTTTACAGACAGTGATTTGTGGAAGTGTTTGTGAGCCCATGTAGTAATTTCCATTACAGAATCATGCCTGATTTTAATGCAGTGCCACCTGAGGGCCCAAAGATCACAGGCATCAACTATTGACTTTTAGCCTTGTCCCTTGTGCAAAGAGATTTCTCCAGATTCTCTGAATCTTTTTATGATATTATGAACTGTAGATGATGGGACATTCAAAGACGATTTTCTGTTAAGGAACATTGTATGTACAAATTGTGGAACAATTTTAGAATAGTTTTTTGCAGATTGGTGACCAGCAGAACCTCTACCCATCTTCTTTTAATACCCAGTCATGTTACTGACCTGTTGCAAAATAGCTCCTCTAGGTGTTTATGCTTATCACAGCTGAAAAAATTCTGCATTGAGGAGTGGGGTAAAATTTCCTCAGACCGATGTCAGAGACTGGTAGATGGCTACAAGAAGCGTCTCACTGCAGTTATTTCAGCCAAAGGAGGTAACACTAGCTATTAGGGGCTAGGGTGTCCTACTTTTTCCTCAGTTAAAATAGGCATTTTTGTAGAATTACATTTACAGAAGATCTTGAAAAGACTTTTCTTCAGCTTTAATTGTTTTGTTATATTACTTTAACCTCTCTGTATTGTTAAAATTGAGACTAAATAACCATATATTAAAAAATGTTACAAAATACACATGCTTTCATAGGGTGTCCTAATTTTTTCACATGACTGTATGTATCACACCGTGGCGTATTGCAGACACCGTGGCGTATTGCAGACACCGTGGCGTAAGAGCACAACAAAGATGAAGGTAATCAAATATGAGATATAGTTATTCCAAAAATAAGATTAATCCACATTAACACGCAGGGGTAACACAAGCTATACCAGAACCATTCAGAAGAACGTCAATAGGGAGCAAACATAATCAAGGGGAAACAGAAAAGGTGTGGAGCAAATTAACTAATAATGAGACTAATGAACATAACAAGAACGGGACCTTAATCAAATAAGGGCAAACAGGAACTAAACCAGAACAAAAGAAAGAAACTAAATGAAACAAGACATAACAGAGTTCATAACCCTGAAAATATGAGATTTGCAAATCATTGCATTCTGTTTTTTTCATCCCAACTTCTTTTAAATTGGGGTTGTACTTTATTTCTTCTGTGGAACACAAAAAATAGTCGTTAGGAAAAATTGTGTCTTGGCTCCCTTTTCACGTCTTTGTTGCAAATACAAAATTACTCTGTACCGCTATTAAAATATATTTATGTGCCATATATTTTTTTGTTATGATCAGAGGTCCTATATGATATAATGACAATGGCATTATCAGGACATCTGGCATTAATTTAATCATTTAATTATGTTTTGTTTTAGGCTAAAGTTATTACTCTAGAAAGCTGTCACACAAATAAGGTATGTGTACATAAAGTTAAATAATGGACTTCCATTAAAATTATATTAACTAATGTTGTATATATGTTATTATAATATTTACTTTTATTTTACAATATTTATTTTCTGTTTTTTAGAAAATACCCTGGTGCCCATTTGATTTATCCCCTTCCTCGGTAGTGCTGGCTGTTGTGTGGCCATTTGCTGTTCATTGGCTTGTGCAGTTTTACTTACAGAGGAGGAGGAGGTACGTTTTTGTATTGACTTTGTTTGTAAACTTGTTTACATGGACATGGTAATCATGCTAATAGAGTTAATGTTGTGTTAAACTGCATTTGAAGTGCATCTTTTTGTGGTTTTAGATGATTAAAGTAAACTAGGGTGGTGAAGTGAAGATCCAGGTACCAACTCTAAAGTTGCTGATTTTCAGGTGGTCTGACATATGTATACAGTGAATGTTTGTTATCGGACTAAGCCTCAGGCCATAAGCAAATATATTTAATCAAAATATATGATATTTATGTGTTTTGTACTGTGTATACTGTCATTTATATTTCTTATCTGATATAAATGTTTCCAGATTAAATACTTTATATGTAGACCATTGTATGTATGGTGCAAATAGTCATAAAAAACAGTCATACCCAAACTTGCCTATTCTGTTATAATTATGTTCATTTGATCATAATTATAATCAAATGCACCACATGATCAATCGGCTAAGACTTTTGTAAAATGAATAAAAATGGAAATTTATCACTTTTGTATTTATTCTTACAACAGAAATATCAGGCTATTTAATGTGTATGTCAAACAAAACAGCGAAAACAGTGATGCATTGTGGGCCCATTGAAATAATACGATGTTTCTACCCGTAAGCATTTATAGAGAGGACAAAAACAATCTGTGGCGTCGACGACCAGTTAGCAGTAAAAAGACAATAAGGCAACTTCTTAGCTGATATGAAGAAGTGTCTGTTACGCTGTGGACGAATGAGGTATCTGGGGAACATATGCACTGATTAAAATGTAAACACTGAATGCGCTGTAGGTCGCTCTTGATAACATGCGAAGGTGATGCAGCAAAGAGTCCTACTACGCCGAAGGCTTGGTTTATAAATATTAAGTAAATAATGTGACGCACCCCCAATGGTTTGCTGCAAGACGTAGGTATGTAAATCAACTGACGAATTGACAACGTTATAAAAACTAATTTCGTTATTAATATTCATGAGATCAGCCTTTGTTATAGTACGATTCATAATTTTGTGGATGGAAAAGCGGATCGTACGAGCACGTGGAAAGCCAGTAACTGTTTAGTGAAATACATTAATTATAAATACGCTTCATTAAAGAGTTAAAAAAAATGGACGGAGCAAATCAGGCAGATATTCCGAACTGGATCCAACAGCACGGCGTGGTAAGAACCAACCACACCTCTACCGAAACCGATAAGTTGCATATTTGGATCAAGTAGCCATTCATTTAATTTTCTGTTCAGTACCAAGACCTGATGCGTCTAGATATAGGTGACAGTGCTCAGGTATATGCTGCCTTCCTGGTGTACATGGATCTGACAGAAGGTAAGAAAATGAATCCATAAGAAGAACAATGTGTACATTAAACTGTATTGCGTAACAAGATAAGAGCTCAAGTCTTTGCTCTTGTTTTTGTTCCCCTGAAGTTCGTGGCTGGTCAGAGGTGGTTGGCGTTCCCTGTCCGGAGTTACAGGCAGTTCTACTGGAGGGTCGGGAGAAAGAGGGAGATACAGTCCAGATGATCTACCCACTTCCTTCACACAGATCTGTCAAACACACAGAGTAGGGAACTGACAAGGCTTAAATGTCTGGTTGCGTTTACACTTTGCATTAACATGCGACCTGTATCCGGATGTTGTCCACATACTTGTCTTGGTCCAGGGGTAGTCGAGGACGCATTGCGATCAGATCTCAGTGTAATGTAAACGCAATACAGCCACCTTTGTCTGCATTCGCAGGTCGATCTCACGCAAAACCCTTGAAAAAAGTTTGCCTGCGCCCCCGAAAGTTGTAGAACCACTCATTCTCTGTAAGGAACCTTTTCCCCACCACAGCTAGCAATGTTCTCGGATCCACTTTCTTTTAACCGTTTCCACGGAATCTACCCACCGTATTAATAACTGCGGTCTCTTTACCCTCTTCATTTTGCGAGAGTTGTAAACTGTTCCGCGACAGAAAATAGTTTTCAAAAGAAAACTCAACACCTTAGGTCGACTTTGCACCGGGCCATCTTCTGCAGACTTATTTAAATATTGCATCCGTTATCCCGATACAGAAGTCAGTTGCCAAGTGCGGCCTCTGATTATCAAGTAGCTAGCTGGATCGTGCTACTAAAAAGTTCACCACACGGCATTGAAGAGAATGCCGTATCCAGTACATCCAGAATATCCTCTCCCCGTCTCCCGTATGTCGTAAGTTGGACAAACATACTTTCGGAACCAAATCACGTAATTAAATCTATTAAAAGGTTTCTGACAGGCTCGGGCCGCGGTTTTGGCTTTCACTGAATTTAAGGCTGGCGAAACATGATATTTTAGATATGTTGAACCTGGGCGGAAAACATTTCTTCAAGACCTATCAAAATGTTTACTGCAGTCAAATAAGAAAAGTAAAAAAAACTTGAATAAAATTATGCATCGGATCAAAATGTGATTTGTGATCAAACCTTGACCACAAGAATTAATCTGAGGTTCCAAAAGATTGTCACCCCATTAAACAAGATCGTATAACGCTTTGCATCTACATAATATTATATACATTTATATTTAGTCATTTAGCAGACACTTTTATCCAAAGCGACTTACAAAGGACGAGAACATTGAACATTTCGTCTTGTACGCCAACGAGCCAAGTCTACAAAGCTACATTTACAAGCGGACATTGTATTCTGTTACTAGAGAGAAAGATGGACTAGAGACAGGGAATTTTTTTTGTAAGGATAAAAGGATAGGATAAAGGGATAGGAGAGAAGAGCATTAGGGTTCAGACAGGTGTCTGCAAAACAGGTGTGTTTTGAGTTGTTTTTGAAGGTTGTGATGGTGTCTATGCTATCTATGCTAAATATAGCATAGATAAATGGTTGATGTGTATTCTCCTAAATGTCTTTATAATATTAGGTGACTAGCAAGTGTTATAAAAGTCTCCTTGTCCATCTCTTAGGTTACGGTGTGTTTTGGACAGAGGTGCCCCAATGCTCTTGTGTGCGGTCGCATCTGACTCTTGTCTGGTGTACCAGAGGTTGTGTGATGGCTTTCTGAGCCCTGATCCACCAGTGGACATCCAAGACCAAACCCATCGACAGCATCGCAAACGAAGGTTACACAAGTGAGATGGGAACTCATATCCATTGGAGAAAAGCCACAAGCCATTAAAAATTGTGATCTGATAATTTTGGATTGATATTTGTGAATGATGGAGTATAGTTTAAACTCGTTTATAAACACAAAGATAAGACTAAACTTGTAGGATCTGCTTTGGAATAAACCATACTTTTGAGTATACTGCACTAAACCAGTATAAAGCAGCAGAGATCTACAGTATTATGCAAAAACAACACAATTAAGCTCAATTAAGCTGCTCCTCTTTACTCAAATATTAAAACCAAACACAAAAATGAAATAAAAAGACAACATTAACAAACCAGATGCCTTATGCATGTATAAATGTGTATTTTTCATTTAGCTTCAAACGTTCTGCATTTTTGGCAATATTGTTTGGCCTAACTGTATATAGACAACTTGTATAATAATACACATGGGATATTTTTCACTTTAGTCTGAAAATAAACAAATGGCTTATTGTTTCTTTAAGAAAAATGTGCTTAAGGCTATGGTAGGTTTATAATTACTGTCATAACTCTAAAAGAAAACAGCACTTTCTGGTAATAAAACATATCTATGTAAAACTTCTGAAGGCTGGTTTCAAAACGTGTACTGGTTTTTAAATCATCTTATAAAAAATGGAATGTCAAAATAACTTTTTATAGAACAAAATCCGAAAACTACATGACTACTGTAACCAGTGTCACTAAACATTACTCCTCCAGATGCTGTGATCCTTCAACCACATTTAAGCTCACCCAACATCTCAAGACTATTAACGGCACTGCACTCATCCAGCAACAAATCTACTGATGATACATACAATACCACTTGTCCTGAGCTTTTTAACATGTAACTCAAAGTCAGAAAAGACATAACGCGTAATACATTTGTGGGAGAAAAATAATTGGCTCACTTTGAATGCTGTAAATGGCCTTGTGTTGCTGTACATGTATGGTTTCACATCCTACGTCTCAGCATCATGTAAACCTCAACAAGTTTATCCTAGTGTACATGTCTGGCCCTGGTTCAGTGGAGTATGTTAGCATCCAGGAGATTTGTCCATAGCAAAGGGAAGGTAAAATCCAGGATGTTTGGTTCATGGCTTTCTCCACTGTATGTAGGCAAGAAATTGAGGAACAGTCTAAAAATGGCTTTCCCATTCAAAACTTGGACCAAATCCCAGTTTCCTTCAACAAGGCCATTCCATGCCGCCTACACTACTAGATATCAAGAGTCAAAAACATTGACCTATATAATATCTGGGAGATGAGTGTAGTATGTAAAGTAATGGAATAAGAGGGCTAAAAGTTAACCATGTCAATAACCTCATGTTTTGCAGATTAGTACTCTTGGGATGAGGCATGGAAAGGAGTTATAAGGAACATTGGGGTGGTTCTGACTTGGTGTTGGCCTGAGTAAATCTCAGCATGCTATGTCATACTTTCATCTTCCGAGCAGTAGTCCCGTCCCTATGGAAAAAAACAGTGAAAATAATGAAGTTACTCTGCAAACAAGGATAAATGAATTGATTTAATAAACTGTCCAGACAAGACTTTAACAAGAAAATGCGAGTTTTGCTTGCATATGCTAATCTCTCTGCCACAATGCTAGGGTATTGCTATGCAGTTGCTCAAATTAGTTTTTGACATGTTGCAAGGGCTGACCTCCTGTTTCTATGACATCCAATACATGGCTTCCTTCTCTCGCATGAATGTATTTTTTTGCCTATTTTATCCTCCACCATCAAGCCAACTAATTCAGCGTATCATTCATGTCCACAGCACAAATGATACAGAACAGTGTGTGTGCCATGTGACGTTACATACATCGGATTGTGTTTGTTCAAATAAGTACAAGCAGTAGTAATAGTGATGCTTGGCATAGGATTTATTGTGTTAAAACTTCACACACACCTTTTCAATCTTCTCATCCAGCATTCTGAAGAACTCTTGCTGACTCTCTGAGGAGTGGATACTGAGAAACATTGAGAACATTAGCCTTTAGTACAGTTTCTCTCATTTCATTCATGGCGTTTTAGAGCAGAAACCCAATGCACACTCACCTGATCTTATTACTGTTTCCTGTGGCATCTTTATGCCTTCCCTTGTGCAAAAATGTGCTCTTTTCCTGAAACATATACATAACACGTTCTCTAATAAGATGGAATTTCAATCAAATACTGTCTATTTCAATATATATGTCACTAGATTTGCATCAATTGTTACCAAGTTCTCTTGGTTTTGCGTGTTCATGCGCTCCTCCTCTCCCTGCATGTACTTCACCTTCTCAACACCTTTTAGTTTGTACTCATCTACAACATAGACAGTAAATGACACTTTACTTTAGGTTGCTAAGTGGAGCTCCAGGATGAGCCATAAACCATCACTGCTGTGCCTAAGGGGGGGAGGGGGGGGAAGGCAAATGAACAAAAAACTAAATTATCTAGTAAGGCATGAGAGATTGAAATAAAGATCATTCCAGAGATGTTCAATCAGGTTCAAGGCTGGGCTTTGGCTGGGCCACACAAAGACATTCACATAGTTGTCCCATAGCCACTCCTTTGTTATCTTGGCTATGTGGTTAGGGTCATTGTCCTGTTGGAAGATGAACCTTTGCCCCAGTCTGAGGTCAAGAGCACTCTGGAGCAGTTTTAATCAA
Organism: Chromobotia macracanthus; assembly: GCA_036877525.1. NCBI lineage: Eukaryota > Metazoa > Chordata > Actinopteri > Cypriniformes > Botiidae > Chromobotia > Chromobotia macracanthus. Next base: position 9,276,066 of record JAZGTH010000013.1, read on the forward strand.
GGATGTTGCTGTACATTGCTGCGTTCATCTTTCCCTTGATCCGGACTTGTCTCCCAGTTCCTGGTATTGGATGGTATTGGCTAGGTGATGAGCAGTGCCTGGTTTCCTTTAGACGCTTGCTATTCAGGCCAAACAGTTGAATCTTTGTTTAATCAGACCATAGAATTTTGTTTCTCATGGTCTGAGAGTCCTTCAGGTGCCTTTTGGCAAACTCCAGGCAGGCCGTCATGTGCCTTTTACTGGAGTGGCTTCCTTCTGGCCAGTCTACCATACAGGCCTGATTGGTGAAGTGCTGCAGAAATGGTTGTTCTCCTGGAAAGTTCTCCTCTCCACAGAGAAATGCTGGAGCTCTGTCACACTGACCATCGGGTTCTTGGTCACTTCCCTGACTTAAGGCCCTTCTCCCCCAATGGCTCAGTTTGGCCAGGCGGCCCACTCTAGGAAGAGGCCTGGTGGCTCCAAACTTCTTCCAATTACAGATGATGGAGGCCACTGTGCTCATTGGGACCTTCAATGCTGTAGAAATGTTTCTGTGCTCTTCCCCAGATCTGTGCCTTGACACAATCCTGTCTCAGAGATCTACAGACAATTCCTTGGACTTCATGGCATGGTTTGTGCTCTGACATGCACTGTTAACTGTGGGACCTTATACAGACAAGTGTGTGCCGTTCCAAATCATGTCCAATCAACTGAATTTACCACAGGTGGACTCCAATCAAGTTGTAGAAACATCTCAAGGATAATCAATGGAAACCTGATGCACCTGAGCTCAGTTTTGACATGGCAAAGGCTGTGAATACTTATGTACATGTGGTTTTTTTCGTTTTTCATTTTTAATAAAATTGCAAAGATTTCAAACAAACTTCTTTTATGTTGTCATTATGGGGTTTTGTTTGAAAAATTCTGAGGAAAATAATTAATTTAATACATATTGGAATAAGGCTGTAACAACAAAATGTGAAAAAAGTTGAAGTACTGTGATTATTTTTCAGATGCACTGTAAATTCAGAAAGTATTCTGAATGAGACATAATATTAATAAAGACAACAAGAGATTGTGGAAGCACTGGAGGGGCACTGACCAGAGAAGGCAACTCCGTTGCTGAAAGCCTTACCCCGACCATCTTCATCACTGGGAACTGATGACAACTGCTTGGCTGAGGTGCAGCCCATCGCCTCACTCCCTCTCCTCACCTTCCTGCATGGCACTCTTTACTGCACCTGATCACAACACCTAGCATAGCCATCAAAAAACACAAACCCTTCTGACAAAACAGACTACACTGATTGTTAAAGGAAACAAATATATATAGTCTAGCATAAAGTTTAAACGCAGTATTGACGCAAGAAGAACATAAACTTCATATCTGGGTGTCACATTTAGGTACCCTGTTTGTGCTGAGCAACTGATATGAATTTGGCTTAATAAGGCACTAGCCTCACCAATGACATTGTTGTGTTGGGACTTTGGTACTGTGACTTTTCTGCTCAAACAGAGGGGTCTGACCTGAAGTCAGATAGAAATAAACACTGCAAAAGGTGTGAGATCATTCTAAACAAGGTTTAAACACAGTGGCCCTAAAAAAGCTGAGATTATATGTGCACAGATTCCTAGGAATTCTCAGTTACATTATAAACATAACTTAAAGCATAGTCTATATCATAGTTTTTCTATTTAATCAAATGGCATCTTTAATTTAAATATATACCCTTTTTCAGAACTACACTCTTCTGTCCAATGTTTGTGTTTACCAAGCAATGTCATGGTCAAGACTATGTATGAAATAAGTGGATGTGTTTGTAATGAATACTAGATTTGTATTTACTGGACACTCTACAATGTACTCTGTATACTGCTTACTATTTCTTAAAATATTAAAACAATAGCTACTCTCCAAGCATACAGAATTTGCAAACAGTGCACATGAAGCAGGAAGAATAGGACATTAAGTTTGCTGTTGTAAGCATAAACACCTAACATTTTTAAGAATGCCTTTAAATGTTCAAATTTAAAAGGGGGTGGGGGAGGTCACTGCATATTCATTCATTTAAGCATTTTGCAGAGACCTTTTTATACTTACTATTAATTGGCCAATTTACAGTGGCAACGTTTTTTACATGGCCACTACAACCAACGCTAACTGTGTTTATAAATAACATATAAATGCGACTTTTATATTATTTGAATACATCATTTGTTGTGTGTATGATCTCTATCCAATCAGAGCGTACATGGATGTCTAGCTGTAGCCTAGCACATAAAGAGCCATTGTGTGGCATCTAAATAGCACATAGTGGAAGCTAATCCGCTGAGGCTGAACTAATCGATCTCAGAGATGAGAACCATAGCCTCACAGAAACCACTTACAAACAACAGCGATCACAAAACAAGTGTTCTTATAAGATGAGCGGTGATCATTACCCTTGACTACGTAATGCGTTAGTGCATGAAACGCCAATGATGACTAGCAAACAAGCAAATAATAATCATCATCATCACAAAATATTATTCTTTTTTTAATTCTTTCTTCCTATTATATCATTACACTCAAGCAAGCAAGCAACGTGGCCTAGCAGTAAATATGTACAATAATTAAACACTTGGTCTAACTAGCACGGGAACACTAACATTTATCACTGCAACATAAAAAATTGCACATAATCATAAGCGATTACAGGCATGAGCAGTTAAAAATGTGTTTAAAACAATCCATCACCTTCGTGTGGATGTGATTTATTTTGTTGGGAATGCTGACAGTAACGCAGCAAACAGCAATGGTCGCGAAACAAAGACACATTTTATTCGATTTCCTGAGATTGCAACAATTAAACAAAGTGTGAGGAAAGTACAGAGCATAATAAATCACTTTACACAGTTGATATTACCGTCAGTGCAGTTGCAGAAGTTAATGGCGCTGTTTGGGACAAGCAGCAGGAAAGCTCAAGCGGGATCAGCTAACACTAATGTTCAACCGCAGACAACAGGATTCGACTTCTCCAAACCAGTAACAGACAGAAACGATCGAGCGAGGTGCGCTCAACAGTGATGACTGCATAAATCATAGACAAACTGCACTTTCTTTAACGATGCAGATGAATCTAAAATTGTTTTAGGATTTTCCTTTATAATAACTATTTTTTTCTTTTATAATAAAGACCTCTGTAAAGGCATTAAAACATAACATTTGCCTAATTGTTATAATTTAAAATATGCATGAAATAAGTGGATGTGTTTGTAATGAATACTAATTTTGTATTTACTGGACACTCTACAATGTACTCTGTATACTGCTTACTATTTCTTAAAATATTAAAACAATAGCTACTCTCTAATTGTTATCATTTAAAATAGACTGGCTGTGCCCCTCAGTGGAAATTAAAGCATTTTGGGAAATGACTTCATGATCAATATCATCTAATAATATAATTTATCATCAATATCATCTATTGTATATAAAAACACACTGTATGTTTGTGTGTGATATCTTGTTTATGGTAATAAATAGCCTATTGATAATACATGCTGAGGCGCATTACTGGAACTACACTGGCATCACTATGAATATCTTAGAATTTTACATTTCAGTTCTGCTTTCTTAAATGTAATATACAACTCTGCAGCCTACAAATTTAAAAAAACTAAATTCGGATTCAAAAGGTATACAAATTTAACTCTGATGTATTAAAATTTAGTTTTTGTTCTGCTTGATAACAATTCATATGAATCTATGTCGTTCTTTTCTGTATTTAATTCTTTTTCTATTTTTGCTGTAATACTGATGTTGTGTAGGACGTTCTTGACAATAATTAGTGGTCGGAACGTTTGAAATGCGAAAGCCGGGAAGTATTTGAGGTGACGCAGCCTTTTCCGGCCAACTCATCTGAAGTCTGTTGTCAATTCAGATGTCACATTGTGCTAGTCAGTAAAATAGTAAATTGCCCCGTTTTATAGTAGACAGTCGTGTGGAAAACAGCCAAAATGGTGTTGTTGACGATGATTTTTCGAGTCGCCGATGGGCTGCCACTAGCTGCTTCTATGCAAGAGAATGAGCAGGTATGAATGAATAGCATGTCTTCATACTTTACGTATAATAAAGTTTATTCTGATCTAAATCATACGATGCATTTAAAAGTTTCAGTTATTTACCAACTCTATTTCTCTATTGTGATTGTATGATACTTATATATTTATTTATATAAGTTAATAAAGTTATGAACCTTCAGTCAGGCCGAGACTTACAGAAGTATCAGAGTCAAGCCAAGCAGCTTTGCCGAAAACTGAATGAACAGAGTCCTTCACGGTGTACTTTAGAAGCAGGTATCATGTGCTTTCAGTAAGTACTAACACACACGAGCATATATAGTTTGTGGTTAATTTATGTCTGGACCTGATTACTCATTAAAAACATTCTGGTTTCTAGCTATGCCATTGAGCAAGGAGTGTGTTACTTGGCCTTATGTGAAACAGGATTCCCCAAGAAACTGGCATTCGCCTATCTAGAGGATCTTGAGGGAGAATTCAGTGAGCAGTATGGCAAGAAGGTCCCATCAGTGTCACGGCCATACTCTTTTATTGAATTTGGTAAGAACCATCACAGCCATATCAATGCATATAGAATCCATCCTAGACATTTACCGAATTATATACTTGTATACTGTAATTGACAGTAGTAGTGAGGTGTGATGTAGTAGTTAATGACCTTGGCTGGCAGCTGAAATGTAGTTTTAAAAAAAATGAAATGAAATGAAATGAAAAGACAAATGAAAAGTCCATTAAGGGCCACAATTGTGTTCTTGAGTAAGACACCTAAAAGTCTAGTGAACTGTCTTGTAGTAAGATTACTGTAAGTCACTTTGGATACAAGCAAATTTTTTGGTTGACAGATGGACCAGATTATTTCCATTGTTTTCCAGACACATACATACAGAGGACCAAAAAGTCTTATATTGACAGCAGAGCACGAAGAAATCTGGGCAACATTAATTCAGAGTTGCAGGATGTCCAAAGGATTATGGTTGCCAATATAGAGGAGGTTCTCGCCCGTGGAGAATCTTTGTCTGGTGAGTGAACACTGTTTCATCCTTCAATTTTTAAATTCATTTAAGAAAATTCAATTCATTTTGTTTAAAAGTAAAAGTCTTTACTATTATACTGAATTTCAGTTAAATTTCACTGAAGAGTGTTTTAATTCTTTGTTTCTGCAGCCTTGGATACCAAAGCTACTAATCTGTCCAGTCTGTCTAAGAAGTATCGCAGTGATGCCAAATATCTCAACACACGATCCACCTATGCAAAAGTAGCCGCTGGTGCTGTCATTTTGATCACGCTTATTGTGTATGTACGCTTCTGGTGGCTGTAAATGTAAAAAGGGCAAATTAAAGCAAAAACTCCCAGGGCCTTAGTCCAAAAGAAAGCTGTAGACACCTAACTCTATTACAGTCTTAAGGTTATGCCTGTTTTAGAGACTAAATATAGCCTCTGAATGAAGAGCATGTTTCAAATTCGCAATGCAGATTTTTTTAAACAGTTTTGCTATCATTTTATTTATAATTCTCAGTGGAAGGTGTAAATATACTTTTGTTTTGTTGTATTTCTCCAATATGTTGGTAACAGTGGTCTTACTGAGCTATGCAAAGTCTAGGTAGCATTTATATAAAATCATACCAGCAGTTGGGAGAAATTTTTATGTAACTGTAAATGTAAGGATTTAAAATCCTCACTATGTCAAAACATCCATTCACTTGTGGTTTATTTGTAAAATGTGAAGAACATGAGTACATAATGACAAAGGAATTGTAAAGGTTTATTGTTTACAAGTTTATTGAATGGATTCAATGCAATTCACTCACTCGTGTGTACAAAGATGGGCATTTTAGTTAGCCAGAGTATGCATATATATTTTTTAAAAATAAGATGTAAAAGCTGTTCTTTGTTTTGACCATCATTGCTGGTGAAGGGTTTATTTGTTATATTTGGATGCAAGACATTTAGATCACAAGGTCAAAATCATCTGTCTGAAAGAATACAATATTGATGTGAACTGTTATGAACTGTTAGTTCATACAACCCCAAATCAGAAAAAATTGGGACAGTATGGAAAACACAAATAAAAAAAGAAAGTAGTGATTTCTAAATTTACTTTGACTTGTATTTCATTGCAGACAATACAACAGCACATTATTTAATGTGTTCCTCATGATTTTTATTGTTTTTTCTTCAAAAAAACAAAATTCCTATTTTGGTTCTTGCAACACATTTCAAAAAAAGTTGTAACAGTAAAGCATTTACCACTTTGTAATGTTGCCATTCCTTTTCACAACACTTAAAAGACGTTTAGGGACTGAAGACACCAAGTGACATCCATGTCACATGTCATTCTTGCTGCAAACAAGTCTTAAGGTGGGCAACAGTACAGGGTCTTCATTGTCGCATTTTGCGCTTCAAAATGCACCACACATTCTCTATTGGAGACAGGTCGGGACTGCAGGCAGGCCAGTCAAGTACCTGTATCCTCTTCCTCCGCAGCCAGGACTTTGTAATGTGTGCAGAATGTGGTTTTGCATTATCTTGTTGAAATATGCATGGATGTCCCTGGAAAAGATGTCTTCTTGAAGGCAGCATATTGTGCTCCAAAATCTCTATGTACTTTTCAGCATTAATGGTGCCATCACAGAAGTGCAAGTTACCTTTACCAAGGGCACTGACACAAGCCCATACCATGACAGACCCTGGCTTTTGGACTTGTTGCTGGTAACAGTCTGGATGATCCTTTTCTTCTTTGGTCCAGAGCACACGGTGTCCATTTCTCCCAAAAAATACCTGAAATACTGATTCATCTGACCACAGTACACGTTTCCATTGTGTGATGGTCCATTCCAGATGCCTCCGAGCCCAGAGAAGTTGATGGCGCTTCTGGACACTGTTAACATAGGGCTTCCTTTTGGCACAGTACAGTTTTATCTGGCATTTGTGGATGTAACTACGTATTGTGGTACTTGACAAAGGTTTGCCAAAGTAGTCCTGAGCCCATGTGGTGATATTGCTTATAGATGAATGACGATTCTTGATGCAGTGCCGCCTGATGGATCGGAGAGCACGGTTGTTCAGCTTAGGCTTGCGCCCTTGTCCTTTACGCACTAAAATTCCTCCACATTCCTTGAATCTTTTAATTATGTTATGCAGTTGCCAGTGTGCCACATACACTTTTCAAACTTGAAACAGCTAACCCTGGGTCATTCTAAACCCTCAGGTAAATGGAATCCTGGGTTATCTGTTTCATATTTCACACTTCTCATACTTTATCAGGGGTTAAGAGTTAACACTGGGTATTCATGATCTGATGTTTCACACTACACATTTCTAAACGTGGGTTAATGTTCATATTTGCATATTTATAGAGTAAATTTTATACTCAATATTAAATATTAAAATTAAAAATATTAAAATTTATACTCAAGACTGGATACAGCGCATGGCCACTTTAAATAAATGCTTGTCTGTCTTGTGCTTTCTGAGAAAACAGGTCACCAGATAAGTCCTTGGCTGTATTACATCTCAATATGTTTTTTTTGCCACTATTCAGTGAGCTGTGGCTTTAATGAAACAAATTTATTATGAAACTTGTAAGACATAAAATCTTTTTGTTATCTTTTTCATCTAATTAACAAGTTAAAGAAAGTATAAAAATAGTGTTAAAGGGATGAGGAAAGGGAGATCAAATCTATTCAAAATCATCTAACAAAATTTTTTGAATCCGAACAGACCCATATCAGTAGATGTCACTGTAGACATTTTGCAACTTTATAAGAAACATTTTAAGAAAGCTAAAACTTTTTAGGTAACGTTTAGGGAAACTTAAGTGGAAATAGTTATTTCGGTTGTGGTGTGAATGTGACTAACAAAAAGGCCTCACAGCATCAGTCAGGGCTGTGTCTGCTGTATCATTCACATCTGCTGTATCTCAGCACAACACTGTTCAGTCTCGCTTGTGGGCCAATCTAGGTATGGTACAATTTTTCTGAGCAAATACATGCACTAACATTAATGGTAGATACTAACTTTATCTGCAAGTGGACATGTAGTACCCGAAATTTGTTTCAAAATGAATGCCTTACATGGGGAGGCGGAGCATTAAAAAAATATTTGATGTACTGTCATTAAATAGGTGCACATTCACAGAATTCATTGTATTTGTGTAGTGATTTTTACAATACTGTCTTAATGCAGTTTTACAAAGAATAGTACCTCACAAAAACCCTCCAGAAGGGCTTTTGAGAATTTGGGACACAATAAGTTTGGCCCATGCCCACACACATACCGTGGGGCACCCAGGTCACAGGGCCCAGGATAACCTTGTTTGTAAAACAGTTATGTTAAATATATTTACAGTGCCCTCCATAAATATTCAGAAAGTAAAGGAAAAAGCTCTGTTTGCTGTCAAGCCAACAAATATTTTATTATTAAAAGATGAATATGAGGCGAATGTACAGAATGTCAAATTTCTGGACATTTTCCATTGCTTTTTTGTCATGCTTTTTTGTCTTTGTTGCTCTGACACCCATCATCAGCAAGTGCTTTGAGAGACTGATCCGAGACTACATCTGCTCTGTACTACCTGCCACAGATGATGCCGTTGCACTTACCCTATACACTGCTCTCTCCCACCTGGAAAAAAAGAACACCTATGTGAGAATGCTGTTCGTGGACTACAGCTCAGCATTCAACACCATAGTGCCCCCTAAGCTTGATGCGAAACTATGGGCTCTGGGTCTGAACAGCTCCCTGTGCAGCTGGATCCTGAACTTCCTATCAGACAGGCATCAGGTGGTCAGAATGGCAATAACATCTCCTCCTCACTGATCCTCAACACTGGAGACCCTCAGGGCTGCGTTCTCAGCCCCCTCCTGTACTCCCTATACACCCACGACTGCGTGGCCACACACAGCTCTAATGTCATTGTAAAAATTTGCTGATGACACACCGGTGGTTGGCCTGATCACTGACAGTGATGAGACGGCCTACAGAGAAGTGCGCATTCTGACACACTGGTGTCAGGAGAACCTCCTCTCACTTAACATCGACAAGACCAAAGAGATTGTTGTGGACTTCAGGAGACAGGAAAGAGAACACACCCCCATCACCATCAATGGGTGGCCAGTGGAGCGGGTCAACAGCTACAAGTTCCTCGGTGTTCATATAACTGAGGGCCTCACATGGTCCACTCACGCTGATGCAGTGGTGAAGAATGCTCACCAGTGCCTCTTCTATCTCAGGCATCTGAACTGTATGAACCGGTATGAACAATATGAACCGTAACATCCTCAGATCCTCAGATCATTCTACACCTGCACTGTGGAGAGCATTCTGACTGGTTGCATCAAGGCCTGGTACAGGAACACCACTGCCCTCAACCGCAAGGCCCTGCAGAGGGTGGTTTAAACTGCCCGCCACATCACAGGAGGTGAGCTTTCCCTCCCTCCAGGATATTTACAACAGGTGGTGTCTGAGAAAGGCCCAGAGGATCATCAATGACTCTAGCCACCCAAGTCACGGTCTGCTCTCCGTAATGCCTTAAGGCAGACAGTACCGCTGCATCCGGTCTCGCACAAGCCGACTAAGGGACAGCTTCTTTCCTCAAGCTGTCTGATTACTTAATATGTGAACTGACATAATCTCAATTCACCCTCGCCCTTCTCCATACACTGCACTTTAACTACTTCACACATCATATAACAAGGTTTTATTACGAGTTCCTGTTCACTGGAACAGGTACACTTTACATAATATATTTATTGTCAGAAGTCCTGGTTTTTGTCAACATTCTTTCTGGCAAATGTCTGTCTGGCCATGATGTTTCTTTTAGAGAGCAAAGGTTTCCTGCTTGCACACCTCCCATGCAAGTTAAACTTGTGCATTCTCTTTCTGATTGTAGAGGCATGCACTTTTACGTCAACAGTAGCCAGAGCCTGCTGTAGGTCCCAAGATGACATTTTAGGGTTTTTGGAGACCTCTTTTAGTGTCTCGCGGTCTGCTCTTGGGGTGAACTTGGTGGGGCAACCAGACCTGGGCATGTTGGCAGTTGTTTTGAAAGCCCTCCACTTGTAGACGATCTTCCGGACAGTGGAATGGCTGATTACAAAATCTTTTGAAATCCTTAACCAGACTCATAGGATGCTACAATTTTTTTCTGAAGGCCTCTGACAGCTCTTTTGCTCTCAGCATGGTGCTCACTCTCACTTCACCAGTCAGGAGCACTAAATGTCTGAGGTTTAGATAGGGCAAGCCTCATTCAAAATGCTAAATAACAATCTACTAATTATGTGCACCTGGTGTGATACACCTGTGTGTATTTGAGCCATTTTAAGAGGGAATACATGTGAGGGTGTCCTAACTTTTGCCTTAGTTAGAATTTGCATTTTGTGGAATTACATTTTACAGAAAATCCCCTCTTCAGTTTTAATTGCTTAGATATATTACTTTAATCTCTCTGTATTGCTAAAATTGAGATTAAATATCCATATATGCAAAATGTTGCAAAAATGTTACAAAAATACACAGACTTTCATATGGTGTCCTAATTTTTTCACATGACTGTACATACTTAAATCATAAAATAAGTCATGGTTTGTCATGCATACCAGCATGTCCTTTGTTAAACATTTTGTCTCATGTAGTGGAAAAATCAATATATTTGCTGTCTGGAATTACACATAGGAATTCTTTATTAAACTGCCAAAGGACCATTTTGGACTGCATGTGACTGGCCTCCTCTTATCCCATGAACAATGATTTGAAAATTGTAATAAGGTGTATTTAATATGTTCATAATGAATAATTCATATCAATAACAATAAATGGCCTGAATAACATAGGCTAAACAGCAATAATGCAGTAGCAACAGAGCATTCTTTAGTGACAGCATTAAATGTAAACATTTAGATGTTATTATGCCCAGTTATTACAATTATATATATAATTATATATAATATATATATAATTTCTCTCACACACATTATTTACTCTCAACAACTTCTTGATGGAACGCCAATGGGGCCAAAAGTATTAAAATGAAACATGTTTACCATCAACGTGACAATTGTTAACAAATCTTCTTGTGTACGTCCGCGTTTTGACTGTTGTACAGTCTGACATTATGACAACTCAGATCCTACAGTGTGACATGGGGATCGTGATTGTATTGTGTGACAATCGCAAAGGACTATTAAAAACCGTACAGTGTGAGCCCAGCTTTACTTAGGCCATTTGTTGTTATATGTATATTGATTCATTATAAACATACTGTTAGATTTTTAGTTCCCCGCACTAATGGACATAGACAAGACCCCTTAAGGGTTAATAAGTTTTGATATATTCTTTTGAATACTATATACTCTGTTGCATAGGGAAGTCTAGAACACTTCCTGTAGCTGTTGTTTCTAACCCTACATAGTAATAAAATATAATCCAGCTGTTTAATTGCTTGAGACATTTTCAGGCCAATCTTGTTTCTGTTCTATATAATCTTTTCCTGTTGAGGAAATAAAAGAGCTTGATTCAACCACACTCTAGTGTCTGTGTCTCTCGCTCCCAGAGCTCTGCTGAAGGTACCTCCTCACAGCATCCAATTGTTCTGGTATTAAAGGAAACTAGTGATCCAAACACAGCAAAATAAATTAGAATCTTACACATACTAAACACACCTTGTAATTACAATATTTAAATCATCGTTCGTGTGATAAGAGGAGAATAATCACATGTGGTCCAAAAAGGTCCTTTGGCAGTTTAATAAAGAGTTCCTAAGCGCAATTTTAGAGAGCAACTATACAGACTTTTCCACTACATGAGGCAAAATGTTATTGTTCAACAAAGGGCATGCTGGGATACATGACAAACCATAAAACAATCTGACATCATAACCAACTAATCAATAAGCTGTACTCTTAGAACCTTATGTTTGCATACATAAATACCAACGCACATGATATCATTCACGTACAAATATTACAGCTTACCTAATATTACTTGCGTCATCCCTACAAATTTGATGTCTGATGTTTAAATGTGTATGTACCATCGTACCATCACATCACAAATGCAAGTATATCCTTGAATACAGCAATGACATTGGCTGGTGGGCTGTTTGTGTCAAGTTTCACGGACTAACGAACCCAGACACAGACAGGGTTAAACTGAAAAGTTTAACCCTCCACCTCCCGACGGCGCAACCAGTTCCCAGAAGGGCAAGATGACCAGCCGGTTGCGTTCCTGTAGTGGTGGTGGGGATTGGAGGCCAGCCAGCAAGTACGCTCTGACGATGGGCTCACCCTCTTGGGGCGGAAAGGGCCCCGCGTAGCTGAGCATGTCAGCCTCCTTTGAACGCCACCACTTGTCAGGGATCACCATGACGTCTGGAAAAAAAGGGGGAAAAGAAAGAGAAAAAAAAGGCCGCCTGTTGGGTTCGAACCGTAGTCGGTTCGTTCTGTCAAGTTTCACTGAAAAAACTGAAAAAAGCTCTCTTTATTTATAAAATGAAACAACCCACGAGGAGGAAAAATGTGAACAAAAACAGCAATAAAACTTGAACAAAAGAGCTCTACAAAAAATGAAACAAAAAAAACCGGGAAAAAACGGACAGGGCAGACGCGGGACAATAACACGACCAGACAAGACTCACTGTGACGGGGGACAAGACTGCAAGACAAGAAACGAGAGGGAACAAACCGACAAGAGACAGAGAACACGAGGGCATTAAATAACACGGACAAACGAGGAACAGGTGCGTGACATGAGCGCAAATGAGCCAAGAGAACAAGGGAACGGGGACAAGATGCGTGACCGGAGAGCACATGGCGAATGTAAACAAAACAGAGGCCACGTGCTTCCACACGAGACGAGGACCCAGAGCGCGCGTTCAGATCCCGACTCCAAGAAACAAGAATCAAGACAAGAAGCAGTCAGGATCAAAACAACACGCTCTGACACAACACACAGAAAGATTCAAGACAGAGAGCCAGGAACCTGACAGTTTGATGCAAAGACCCAAACAAAGTATCCGTATTAATGCGGACAGACTGTGCATGTTGACACGTTCAAATTTCTCTCATTTTAATACTTTTGGCCCCATTGGCGTTCCATTCTGCACTGCCAATAAGACATCAAGGGGGGTATTGTGCAGTTGCCACCCCTTTAGACACGCCCCTGCTCCCAACAGGTATCACCTCTATGAAGCGTTGAAATGTAATCTTGGTAAAATTGTGACTGCACTGCTCTTGCCCTCTTCCCTGTCATCGGGGAAGCTTGGCACACAATCCTGCCTAACTGCAAATATACTCTTCCCTATACTGAAGCATGCATGGGGGAATTTGTTCTTTCTGTAGTGCAAATTACACTGCCTCACTCAACACATTGTCTTTATGCCAAGCATGCATCCTGCTAGATAGGAGTTTTACAAGGTTAGCTAAAGCTGAAAGTTACATATAGCATCTGATTGACAAATGTCATCTCGCCCTCCTTTGGTTTGCTCATAGGATATCAAAATCAAATTTTGATCAAAATAAAAAAATAATTGTTCTTTCCATTAACTGTAGTGTAAAGCTGCTCTGTAACACATTTAGTTATCTTTTGTTTAGTTATCTTTTTAAAAATCTGATTAGTTACATTGGGACATACACTTGTCTAGTGCTACTCACAATACACAAGATGTTTCAAAGCTGCTTTACAAACCAGAAAACTCTTCTAGATTACTGTCATGTGTAAAGGCAGAGGAAAGGATGATTGTATGCATAAGACCATGATTCGCACTCACAAGAATTTTACATTTTTCACAAGGAAGACAAAACATAATAGTTTTGGGTCAAAAACTTCTTAAGCGTGTTAAATCATTAAATCCCTTCACCCACATTTCAAACCAAAATGGTGACATCACCCCTCATTAGCAAAATCAGCCAGTGTTAAGACTCTAAAAACATGCATACCAATCAAGTGCAAAAACACAATTTACCACATACACTAATAAATCATACAGTTAAGACAAAGTTTAACCCTTGAGTAATATGAATAATAGAGGATCCCATTTTTAAATTGTTAAACAATTAACCAAATACACTACAATTAATACAATTAAATGGCTTGACACACGTAAACACAAACAGATTTACAAAGTAAAGACAAGAACCAACAAACAAGAATTCAGAACACAAGGCTATCTATACACAGAGGAGAGTAAGACAACTAAATAAGGGACAGGTGAACATAATCAGTAACCATAGAAACAAACAGGAAGTCAATAAGTGACCAGGGAACCTAACAAGGGTGATAATGACCCTTGAAGATGAATAGATAAACACAAGAGAATGAAAAACAACTGAAAGTCCATTATACAGAACACAATGTGACACGTATGTTTCAGAGTTTCCTGAAAGCTTTATTAATGGATAATGCACATTTTTTGGTTATAAATATTTTAATGGAGTAAATATTTTTGTATTGCTGCTTAAAAATAACCCAGGTGGCACCTAATGGAGTCGTTTAAGAGAGCATGCCAAACTGCAATCTAAGCAAAGAGCAAAAATAAAAGAAAGTTATAATTTGTGAAATATAATAGTATGTTATGGCAGAACAAAACCTAGATTCAGATGGTTAAGGGGTAAGAGTTGGGGGTGCCACTCAATGGACAGGAGCTGATGAGTTTTCGGCCTGTACACAGAGGATAATTGTCTAGTTTAGCCCCCCCTTACCACAACCTTACTGCCGCATAAGAGAACCTGTGTGCTCCTAGTGTACACTACACCTCTGGCCAGTCTGTCCATTTCTCTTTCTTCTTGTTTGCCAGGAATATTTAAATCATATTTGTGTTGATGTAAATCTATCAGATTAAAACTGCATTCCTAATGACCTACGGGCCTCATTTTTCATAATCATAGTGCTAGAAGCTAGCAGTGTGTAATGGTGTTTTTCTTTGCAAAGGCAGCTTTGCTTGACGGTATAAGATTTCAACACCATATCACATCCTCCTGCCATCCGGCTGTGTGTCAGTGGGAGGAGCTTTTGTTGAGTTTGCTGTTTGCTGAAAGATTATGAGTGTTTCAGCTGCTAGTAAAATAACTTCTAAAATGTAGCTGGAATGCATTTCACGCCCTGAGCAGTGACATAATTTTGATGACTTTTACAGCGGTAAGTGGGATTATTGATCTGTAAAGTTCAATAGAGTTGGGGAAGGTGTGAGGGTATGTGCATGGTGAATGAATGCTTGATGGTGCCAATGTGACTAAACAGCATACATCAGTGCTGAAGGTAGGGGGCATTTTCTTATGGTGAAGGCCAGGTTTCATTTTTAATGGGCCTTACTGACGTGGTAGGAGAGAGAATAAATGAATAATTTCTTGTTTCCCTTGAGGTGTTAATAATCAAACATGTCCATTATCTCATAGCAATGTAATGGTGTAATGGTTTGTACACCTGTAAACTCTTAATAGAGATGCAATAGTGATACATTATGGGTATATGCTGAGTAGTGATGTTAATCATATTGTACTGTCTATTATATCTAAAGGTGAGTTTGCCTCTATTTATATTTTATAGTAAAATTTTAATTTGGAAAACTTTTCTGAAATTATATTAAGATCATATCCGCTGCATGAATAATCATAATTATAATTTATAATATTTATGAAGTACGTAGGCTATTAATCACATCCCATTGCTCTCTGTTTCACTCTCTCTGTCTTGTCTTCTTTTTCTGTCTCTCTCCTAGACTAAACAAGGACTCTTGTCCCTGACTTCTGTCTCTGCACTACCTGAGGTGTCCAGTATTTCCATGTCTACCTCAGTGCATGTTAAGTATGTATCTCTGGGGGTGCTGGTACTGCAGACCACCTCTTTGGTGCTAACTATGCGTTATTCCCGGACACTGCATTCTGAGGGTCCGCGTTACCTGCCATCTTCTGCCGTGGTGTGTGCTGAAGTTCTTAAGATTGTTACATGCATGCTGCTTGTCTTCAAAGACAATAGTGAGTTTGCATCACTCCAATCACCACCATGACGTGTTCATATTGATGTTATATAAAATCTGATCTTATTGAGCTAATAAGTTGAATTTTTTATTTCTCTCTCTCAAACATTTAATTTCTCTCATTATTTACTCACCATCATGCCAACCTAGGTGTATATAACTTTCTTTCTTCAGCCAAATATAATCAGAGTTAAATGAAATATCTCTGCACTTCCCAGTGTTTTATGCCATTGACTATTGCCGGAGTTTTTAAGTTCCAAAAAGTGCATCTATGCATCATAAAAGTAATCCATATGACTCTGGTGGATTATTAATGTTTTTTGAAGAAAAACAACATGTCTCTGAAAGAAAACGATTCATATATTGAGTTTAAGTTATTTTTTGAGTTCTTTTTCTGTGGCATCACATATAAAAGCAACATATTTGTCAGATATGGTAAACCATACCCGAAATGTGACCTCTGCATTTAACACATCGTGAGGAGTGAACACACACTGCAAGTCGTGAACACACACACACCCGGAGCAGTGGGCAGCATAGCTGTGCCCGGGAAGTAATCAGGAGTTGGGTACCTTGCTCAAGGGCACTTTAGTTGCTACCTGCTGGCAATGGAATCAAATCAGCAACCTTCTGATTACAAGCCCATTGTAAATGTAATAGTTTTTCTGTGGCCTTTTTTTGGCCATAGATTCTGTCAATGACACTTAAATTGTATTTAAACTGAAATTGAAATTATCCTATTTAAGGATAATTAAATAATCCTTCTCAGATTAATAAATGGGTAACTTTTTTTACCATGTCTGTTACACATTATATATACTTACTATAGTAAGAACAAAAAATTATCTAATTCTAGTCCTAAACCAAACCCTAATTCTAACCCTATAGTAAGTGCATGTTGTTAAATAATATTACTTAGTACCCACAGTGAATGTATAATTGCACAGTAACAAGGACACCTTAATGTTTAATTTTTGTTACCACTGCATTATTATTTTCTAACCTTTGAGGGGATCTGAGAGCAGTAGAATAGGTTTTAGTCTCGGTCCATTAGCACACTGCTGATGTACTAACATGCTGTGATGTGGTTCTTAGGTTGCAGTGTTCGTGCCTTGAATCAGGTGTTGAAGGAGGAAATAATCAACAAGCCTCTGTTGACGCTGAAGCTGGCTATCCCATCTGGCATCTACACCCTGCAGAACAACCTACTCTATGTGGCTCTGTCCAATCTGGATGCAGCTACTTACCAGGTGAGAGAACACAGATTTGGAAGAATAATCAAGAAGCTTTGAGTTTAATTTAAATCAAGGTAGTAAACAGAAGGCAATTTATATTTATGGAAGTACAAATAAAATTTTAAGATACAGTACTGTGCAAAAGACTTAGGCACATTATTTTCACACCCAAAATGGTTTTAAGCAAGTTATTTATATCTTTTGTTGTAGTGTTAGTAGGAATTATAAGTTTACATTTCCAGACATTCTTTTTGCCATTAGTTGTAATAAGCCAGTGAGATTTTTGTATGCACAAGGAGACTGACAATAGCTAGTGCCCCACAAAAAGATCTGATATTACAATCATCGAGTCTGTCTGTGATTACATTATGAACCAACCAAAACTGAGACAGACTAAATCCAGAAGAATCCCTGAAGAAACCTGCCTGTTAAGCTACAGTGCTATGAAAAGTTTTAGCCACTTGTTTAAAAATGCTGTAAAGTGTAGATGCTTTCAAAAATAATGTCATAAATAGATTTTATTTATCAATTAACTTCTAATAACTAAATCAAATAAATATTTTGTGTGAACACCCTTGGTTAAAACCTCTTTTGTCCTTGGTAAACATGCACATAGCTTTTTAGGTAGCTTTGTAGGCAAGTTTCTTCAAGTGTCTTGGAGATGCTACCACAGTTCTTCTGGATTTCGTCTGTCTCAGTTTTTTATGTTGGTTCATAATGTAATCACAGACAGACTCGATGATTGTGAGATCAGATCTCTCTGTGCAGCACTGGCTGTTGTCAGTCTCCTTGTGCATACAAAAATCTCACTGGATTATTACAATTAATGGCAAAAAGAATGTTTGGAAATGTAATCTTACAATTCCTACTGACACTGCAACAAACGATATAAATAACTTGCTTAAAACCATTTTCGCCTAAATGGGCACCATGTGCCTAAGACTTTTGCACAGTACCGTATATGGGTAACTGTATTTTTGTCTGTGTAAGTATATAATGCTAACAAGGCAAAATATCAAATCTACAGAATTGATTTAAATCTAATAAAATGGAGCTGATCATTCTGCACTCTACAAATTATTATTACATTAGCCAAAATATTTATATGGGGTATGTGGGGAATTTTGTGAATTACATGAATTCTGTGTAATTATGTGTACCCAGATTTTTGTGTAGGCGTACTCATGATTTATACAAATCATCTCTATTTATCTTTGTTTGTTTGTTTTTACCTAATTTACATTCCTGTGGGTTTCTCAGGTTACATATCAGCTGAAAATTCTCACCACAGCTCTGTTCTCAGTGTCCATGTTGGGCAAAAGACTCTGCATTTTCCAGTGGCTCTCGTTGGTCATATTGATGACTGGCATCACACTTGTCCAGGTAAACATAGTACAGCTATGCATCAACAGAATGTTGTGAATGTTTGTCTGTGCCTGAATCAAAAGATATTAACAAATAGATACTTCAAAGCAAAGGTTGTCAGAACAATTTGACCAGGCACTAGTACTATGGTGATGCCTCAGCACGTTTTGAGTAGGTTGAGAACTTATGTCTAAAAGTAAAATGTTTATCAGCACAGAGTGAGGAATGGGACACTGGCCTGTAGGGTCTGCATAGAGAATGTATTTTTATATAGACAGATTGTCACAACAGCTTCAGCTCATATATCAGTAACACTCTTCCGTTCGTGAAAGAGAAGGGGAAAAAAGACAGCTAAAAGAACAATACAGCAGGTATGGCTGCATGGACTGAACCACTTTGTTGTTAAAGGAGAGGGGGGGAGGATGAAACCATAATCTCCTTACAGACCCTTTTAAATGTATTTTTACCAACACTGGTTTAAACAATTATAGAACAGCATTGAATGCATAAACAATCTAGTGAAATAATTTTTTTTAACCTTGTTACACATAGGAACTATTGACTCTCTGTGTGTTCTTTCTTGACATGAACCAGCAGTGGCCAACTGATGCTGCATTAAGTAGCCAGCAGAAAGGTCTGACTGCAGGCTCTCAAATAGTGGGACTACTGGCTGTGCTTTTAGCCTGTTTCTCCAGTGGATTCGCTGGCGTGTATTTTGAAAAGATCCTTAAAGAGACCAAGCAGAGTGTCTGGGTCCGCAATATCCAGCTAGGTCAGCAAATTTCATTTTTCAAAAAACGTCAAATGGTTCCTATTTAATGCAAAAACCTTGTCAGCAATTTTCAAGACGAATATTTGTTGCAATGCACAGTGAAATTGACATAATCCATGAGATTGTTTAAGATCATTTGAGCTAAATTAAGTTAATACCAAATGTTGTGTGTATATGTGACACTTTCTGTGAAAGCCCAGCTAAAGTCATTTTAGGATTTACTGTTTTCTACATAAAATCCTACATACATCCTACATATTGTAAAGAGTATTCTGTGAAAATATAACCTTGATATCTTTAATATTGACTGAGTAAGATCATGTCAAAGATTGAAATCATAGTGGAAATAATGATTGAAATAAAACTTTGATGCTCCTAATCTCATAATTAGATTATGACACTTTAGCCTGGATTTCACAGGCAGGGTCATATATTTGTGATTTCATGCAGATTTGTGTAGCTAACAAGAATCTTTGACGTACATATATGATATGATTTTTAGCTTAAATAACAGTGAAATAACTAAAATGCTAGAAAGGGGTTGGATTTGTTTTATTAATTGTCCATTTACTAAAAGCCAAATAACAGTTATTAAATACTTAGTTATGTTGTGAAATGCCAGAAAGTGTTATATAAACTGAAATGAAATTAAACAGAAAATGAGTGCACCATTTGCATAAGTGGTTATTGTAAATAGTGTATTTTATATCTTAACACCACTTTAAATATCCTGCTATATACTTTTTGCATAAGATTTAACGTTTTGCCTTTATTAACACAAATCTTTTTGCCCAATTGGGAACGTAGTCTTGTATTAATCTTCATTTACACTCCAGGACAAATCAAGTGTTAGCTGAGATCAGCTCTGTAGAAAGAGAGAATTCTTTTGTGTGTTTTATTCATTGAAAGAATTAAGAACAGTACCATTTGTTTAGCTCCCATTGTTCCCAAGTTTCTGTTTAAGGTTTCAGGCAGTGCTTGTAAAACGCTGTCTGACTCATTCACTTTACAGGTATTTCCACATGCTTGTTTCCCCTGCTTTCCTCTCAGGTTTGTTTGGGCTGATTTTTGGACTTGTGGGGGTTTTCGTGTATGATGGTGAAAGGGTGCAGGTCAATGGACTGTTTCAGGGGTACAACATGCTTACTTGGACAGTGGTGATTCTTCAGGTACATTTTACTCACAATACCTGTTCAGTACAGTATAAATGCAGTATACCAAAAGACCAAACAAGACCTCACATGCACAGACCTGTATGTCACATGGTTTGTTATCAGCATTCTGTTTTAAACATGTGCACCACATGCTTCCTGTAGGCATTGGGTGGTTTGGTCATTGCAGCTGTCATCAAATATGCAGATAACGTCCTGAAGGGCTTTGCCACATCCATCTCAATCATTCTGTCCACCCTCATCTCTTATTTCTGGTTGGAGGATTTTGACCCTACTAGGTAATTATTTTTCTAAAACTGATGTACCAATTCCAAAACGTGCCAACATAACCAATCATATGCTAAGTATGTCCCCATGACTTACCAATAAAATAAACAGGACTTTGTGCTTAAATAGAACATAAAAAACATATTTGATTTTTTTGTTTTAATTAGACTATTAGACTTTTATCAAACCAATTTGCATGTTCCAATTCTAAATATCCTCTTCTGGAACTTTACTTTGATTTAAAGTATCATTCTTTTCCTGTCTTTGTAGCAGTTTTGTAAATGCTTCATATGTTTTCAAAGAAAATAGAAAATTTGTCTGCATCCCTTACTTTCTGTAATATTGTCAATTTTTTTTCCTTTTTGATAGTGTGTTCTACTTGGGTTCAGTGCTGGTTATCGCTGCTACGTTTCTCTATGGTTATGAAAGAACACCTGTGGTCAGCTCCAGTAAAGTGTAGAATGCTGGACAGGAGCTGGTAAATAACCCAAAATAATCCTCAAGAGTGTCTGCTGAGGAACTCCCCTTCAGTCCAGGAGAATGGAAAAAGACTTTGAGAATGATGTTGGAGTGTAGCATAGCAACCAGGCACACAATTTAGAACTACAACTATTTAAAACTCGAGTTGTCCTCTGTGTTCTGTAATATCTCACAATAACCTATAGGTTGCACATAACCAATGATTGTTATTATCAGTTTGAAAGTGGAATCAAAGAGCACTACTGCTTTAGACCAGTCAGGTGGCTGCCAATCAGAGATTGTTTGCATTGCTTTAAGCTGAAAACAACCAGGTTCTTCATTTGATGTTCCTAAAGATTGTTTACATAAAATGAAGGGGTTTCTGTGACAGGTGCTCAGGGGATTATTTTAATTGGAGAATTTCCTTACAGGCAAATAAAAAAGGAAAGTTCCTAAAGTGACTTCCGAAAATATTTCCAGTATAAAGGTATCTAGGCAATTCTAGGATGTTTAACCATCAGGACTAATGAGAGTAATTGTGCTAAGTGGCAATGTGGGAAATGCTGAATTAGTGCTTAAGAGATCAGACAGGATGCTCAGTGCAATTTCATTGGTCCTTGAATGAAAAGCACTGACACTGGGATAATTGTTGTGACAAAACATATGACATCAGTGATATCAAAGTCTTGGAATGCCATTCTGTGTTCCAAGATATGTTCCAGAAATTTTGAAACAATGTTTTTAAATTCAAACCACATATTCACATATTCTGGTGTTCATGCAGTGGCTTACACCTAATGGGTTCACATTCTTTATAATGATATCTTTATTTAAACGATCATGGCTTTATGGCTTCGACAGAGATACAAAAGATGCTTAAGGAAAACAGGTCAAGATAGAGGTAGATGACGTGATGAATTGTATCATAGAGAAAGGGGGAACCTCATATGATCTATTCTACCTTAATCCAGATCAGAGTTCCAAGCTTTAGACATACTGCATGCATATTACCTTCCAATGAAATAGTCCATATTGTTTCCTTTAATAGGGAAGCATCAGGCATATAAAGCAAAGCTATGGTAGATTTAGTCACCATGTTCTCTCAATGTCCAGACTGGATATCACCTTTTGATTGTAAACCATTCAAATCCAATACATAATAAAACACTGCAATTCACCAAATTAACAGCATGCAAATAATTAAACTATTAAGGAATTTAAGAGAAAATTCAGCAAAATTTGTAAGATGGTAAAAATCATGTAAGCAACAGCCATACATTTCTACTGTTTTCATGTTTTGTAGGTCCTGAACTCTCTCTTTTTAAGCAAAAAACACTGTTGACAGCCAGACATTAATGTATTTTTAATAAATGTTCTTTGTGAGCCAGTAGAATTCACAATACACAAGTAGAATTCTTGGGGGACAAATTCTACTTTATAAGCAAAGGCATGATTTATTGTACTATTCATGAATTGTTAGCAAAGCATCTTTGTTTTGGAAGTCAGTAAATAACTATTCATCACAGCAACAAGTGATTTGGGTAAGGTTAAAAAAACATTTTCAGGTCAATTTAAAAGAAATCTATAATTGTCTATAATTCAAAGCAAACCTGAAAACTGTGATGGAAACTCAATCTCATCTGTGTCATAATTACCCAAGGAGTCTCAGTGGGTGAGGAAAGAGTAAGACAGCTTGAAAGATCAAAGAGACAGGGAGATATGGAGAATGGCACAGATGGAGTGTGTATAACATGTGACTAATCTGTTGAATGACTATGGTGCAGCACCCGCTGCGTAAACTTAACCGGACCATGTATGAGAATAAACAAACTCATGAACTTTCTGGTGCCAGAATAAATCTGACTGGACGTACATATTGTACCTGCACAGCGCCACTGCAACCCTGTGTACTGACATTACTACATACACTCCACCTCAGCAGGTGGGTGTCCTCATGCAATTTGTGGTCTTTTTTATCGTACAGCATGTAAAAGATATTTGCTAGCATTTGCCTCCTTCATTTTCAAGTCTTGTTTGTTTGAGTGAGTTTCAAAGAACTTTACTGGTCCTACAAAGCAAATGAGTAATTTTCCTGCTGGACCCTTCTTGATTCTTTTATATGCCACTGGATTCACTTTGTGTCACATGGGAATGAACACTCAATCTCGTTCATGCATTATTTAGTATCTATCCTGAAATGCAGTTCAGATTTTGTGCTAGTCATTCTTTCATTTCATTACTGACCAATAACTGAGTACTGTGCAGCTGAAGGGCAGTCCAGTTTCATTGCGTACACAAAGAATTCCCCATTCAAGGAATAGTTCTGAAGAATTCAGAAACCCATCAACACTGGCAATCCATGGGAAATCTAGATCCCAAGGGCAGCTTGTGATTTCCCAAAATTCAGTGCTCCTGTGTCCAAACAGTGCATGCAGCCATCAATGTATGAGGCGTCATTGTTCCGTAAGCACTGTTATGACAACCCTATTTTGGTGGTATAACTACCAGTGATTGTCCCCTCCTGGGCCTCCACATTAGCACCTGAGCATCATTGGCATTGGGCCTACCCAGTGCATTGGGAGGGATGGGTTCATTGTTGCTAAGAATGTGTGGTTGTTCCTGGTGCGATCGGCCCATTAGTTTGGCACGAGAACCCAAAGGCATGGATGGGTCCACTTCAATGTCTACCCGCATACGCCAGCGTACTGTCTGAAGGACGATACGCTCTTTGGTGTTTGCATTTAGCGCGACCAGCCAAGTGATGAAGCTCTGGTCACGTGTGATGTGTGTGAGCATGGGGGTGTTGCTGTTGCTGATGGGCACCGCCCATGTCACACTAGGGTAGAAGTTGTCATTCATGCTCACCGTTAGCCGGGAAGGTTTGGATGTAGGGCCTGAGAGGGTCACTGTTTCTGTAGTGTTGCCATACCATGGGTAACTGACCCCATCTGAATCGCTTATCGCTTTAACCCGTCCTTCGCGAAGCTCTGGAAGCTCCCAGCTGGACCTGGAGAGGGAAAAGGACAGGGTGAGGGATCAGCAAGGACAAAAGCAGTGTGAGTCCAAAGAGCTGTGCTGTAATACATCAAAAGGTACAAGGTGAGTGAATAGATACAGGGCGGTGGTTGAGAGAACTTACTCAGAACAAAGTGCCTCCTGCAAATTGCTTAAACATAATTAAATGACACTGGGCTGTGAATGAAATATTCATGAATCTGTTTTTTTCTCCATTAGACTTCCCACCTATTTTCATTTTTCTTTCTAAGCTTTATAAACTGTCAGCTTCTTCCCCAGCTCTGTCTACACTTACTGTGTTTTGGCCATGTAGAACATGTTTCTGGATCGTATTTTAGTTTTAAGGTTTTTGTATGAACCTATCATCACTGATATTAGAAGTAGTTAATGGTTGAGGTTATGGATAGAGATATGGTTAGAGCTATGTCTTTATCTGACAGGAATTATGTTCCAGGACTTTCAAAAGATCCAGGAACAAGCTCTATTTTTCCAAATCATGGTCGCAACATATTATAGATTGTATGCATTCTATTAATGAGAGATATTTGTGAGACTGCAAACACTGTTATTTAGTAACTGAATCTTAAATCTACAAATGACTACAGAATAATGAAAACCCCCAGAATTTTGCTATTTAACCCTATTTAATATCTTAAATCAGTCAGATTTCAGAACAAACCAGTTTTAAAACCTTGTCTTAACAGTGTCATGTTTGGTTAATTTATTACTCACATGCCAATATCACCATACGTATTGAAGAACTCCATTTGGGTGCACGCCTGAATCCATCCCACAGTCCAGGTTTCATTTCTGGGAACGGGGGGCATCACGATACCAGCCGATGCTCTAAAGTATGGGGTTTTATATCGCAGCACAATGGGCGAATTCTCTTCAATGATGGTAGGGCATTGGTCAATGGAGGCTGACACCTCATAAACCACTATGTTCTCCCGTCGGATGCGGGGCTTACAGGCGATGCTTTGAATGCAACCCATGGTCCTGCTTATTAGGGGTGTCAATGTGGCCAGTGACGGAAGAATGAGGACGAATTTGAGAAATATATTCATTGGCCCTTTTTACGACCCTTAAAATGTTGACAGATCCTCTTCCTCATTTTTTATCTCAACAGATCTTCGATAAATCCTCTGAAATAAACCAAATCATCTGCTATATTAAAGACATGATTTGTTGCATTTAAAGCTCCAATGTCTTGTTTTGGGACATGTTTGAGACCAGTTAAAAACTGCAACTGAAAGCCAGTATTTTAAAATTAAGTGTGTATCGATACTCCGTTTCGCCTGTTCCTGAAGCGCTGACGTGCCGCACTGCCCTTGATGCTCGTCCCCAGCAGATGTGATCCGGCCTCCACCGAATCAGACACCCGGTGTGAGCCTGTTTCCCTGCCTCCTTCCAATTCACGCGTCCGGCTATATCTCTGAGCCCTTTGATCCTGCTTTCTCTGCTGGGCGAGAGCATGTCAGTGCTGAAGAGGGAGCCGGTGGTGCATAAATATTGTATGTTGGTTATGTTTACTCCAGGCGATCGACCTTCCCAACATTTTGTTGATTCGGCTCCTTTGGAAAATATGCAGCAGATCGGAAAAGCGACATGTAGTTGAAATCAAACAATGCATCTAGTTTGCAATGCAAACTTGGGTCAGTTACTTATGCTGTCTTTTTAAAAAGCAATGCCTCTAATGGGCATTACTGGGCTAATTTTGTGTTTTTCCCTTTGTGTTTTCATCCTTTCCATGACGAAGAAACCCTGTGCAAATCAGAGGTTTGGAGAATAGAAAGATGATAATGAATAGAAAACATGCAATCCGCCTGAAACAGCATGTAGCGATGTGATTTGAAAGTATGTTCTTCGAATGAAAGGCAGCACAGCATCTTCTCCCAGACATGTGCCTGTATATGGTCGCTGTTCAGTTGAAGCGAGGTGCTGATGCTAGTGCGCGAACCCGAGCTGGGGGACGCGCGCTCTGGCTAGCGTTCGGAGTTTTGAGGCGTGGCTTGAGTTGCGTAATCGTCCCATCTGTTCTCGGATTGGTCTGACACGTGTTCGGCGGAAGTGGAATCTGCCCAGCACTTCCTTGACACGCATCAACCAGCCATTCAACCAGCCATTCAACCAGCACTGTACCTGGTTATTGGGGGTCGATGGTCATTTATTGAATCCAACTCTCCCTTATCTTTGACCGTTTATGATTGTCGGGCTTCTGCACACGCTGTCGGAGAAACTTGTGCACAGGATCAGTGCAATGATGAAGCCGCAGGTTGTGTTTGTTTTGGGGGGCCCTGGCGCGGGGAAAGGGACACAATGCGCCAAAATCGTGGAGGTAAGAGAGATGCAACGAGTGAAGTAATTCATCAGATTCATTATTCCTTCATAGATTCATATGCCATACAAGGATAATGCATTTTCATGTCCTCTAAGATAATGGTAATACAGTAGAATAGAAAAATAGTAATAATAGAGAATAACTAGTAACGAATGTCCAACCTTTTGACTGAAATTGTAATTACTGGGCAACCTTTGTTACAGAGCTGCCTGTTCAGTTACTTAGTCCATACATACACGACTTTCTCTGTCTCACTATTCATCTAGACGGTAGCTGTCATAATCCATTGTAAAAAAAATTGTAGATTGAGTTGACTACAATGTGCTGCCATGAAGTTATTTATATTAGTATCTGGCTCTTTTTGTTTTGTCTCCTGCTCACATAGACATACAGCTACACTCACCTGTCTGCCGGAGACCTCCTAAGAGAGGAGCGTGGCCGCAAGGGCTCAGAGTACGGTCAGCTCATTGACAGCTACATTAAGGAAGGCAAGATAGTTCCTGTGGAAATCACAATCAACTTACTGAAAAAGGTGGTTATGCCTGTCCATGCTGCTCTCCAAGCCTCTGCTGTCCTGTCATGGTGATTATATAAGGCAATTGAATGTTTTCAAACAGATGAATATAATTAAGCTTACTTTATAATAATAAATGTTAGCAGTTTCACTATCAGAAGAGCATTTCAGAGGTAGGGTTTGTCTGATAGTAGGCATAAATCAAAACTCCAATACCATGACAAAATGACCAAGCTTCTTAATGTATACATGTATACAGATAATGTATGTAGCAAAATAATTACTGTTGTTATAGCTGCACAAAATTGGAGTTTTTGGACATTTGTTTTTATAATCAATAAAAGATATATTTTATTTTACGGGACTCTAAGGTTTGTTTGATATCTGTAAATGGCAGGCAATGGAGGAGACTATGAAGACAGATAAAAAAAAGTTCCGCTTCCTTATCGATGGTTTTCCACGTAACCAAGACAACCTACAGGGATGGAACAGTGTCATGGATGGAAAGGCGGATGTCAGATTTGTTCTTTTCTTTGATTGTAGCAACAAGGTGGGAAGTGGCTCTGTTTAACAAGTATTTCTGATTTATTCATTTATTGCACTGTCATTACATTTGTTTCAAGCATTTGATGACATGGCATTTTGATTTAACGTTAACATAGTAATTCTAACAAACATTTAAAAATGTGACTTTTAAGTGCATGTTGGTGTCTGCATTTCAGGTGTGCATTGACAGATGTTTAGAGCGGGGTAAGAGCAGCAGACGCACTGATGACAACAGAGAAAGTCTAGAAAAAAGGTATCACCCTTTCAGCTTTTCTATAATAATTCTATATCAATTTTTTTGGGGCAGTTGTGACCTACTGGTTAGTGAGTCGGGTTTGTAATCAGAAGGTTGCTAGTTTGATTCTATTGCCGGCAGGTAGCAGCTTGCTTAAACACGTTTTGTAATATTTATAATCTCCTACATCAAAACAGGTGGGTGCAGGGAGTCAATAATTTTTTTGTTGAAGTATTGTATTATTCCCTACATAAATTGTGATTATTGTAGTAATAAATTATTGTTACTGTTACATGTGTTCTTATAGCTCAGTTGGTAGAACATTGCGATAGCAGTGCAAAGGTCTTGGGTTTGATTCTCAGGGAACACAAACATACTGATCA
This sequence comes from Chromobotia macracanthus, assembly GCA_036877525.1. NCBI lineage: Eukaryota > Metazoa > Chordata > Actinopteri > Cypriniformes > Botiidae > Chromobotia > Chromobotia macracanthus. The sequence continues at coordinate 9,304,379 of JAZGTH010000013.1, forward strand.
AATACTATGTATACTATGAATACATGTATACTATGAATACATAGTAAGTTGCTTTGGATAAAAGTGTCTGCCAGATGTATAAATGTAAATGTAACAACAGCTAGGTTGACTGCTCTGCCTATTTATTAAATCAACTGCCCCAATAGGTATTATCTCCAAGTTTATTTATATGGTCTTTTATCACAGTTTTGCCTTGTTGCAAATCAGCCTTTTAGAGACAAGTTTTAGGAAATTTACTTGAGACATGACAATCTCTAATCCAACAATTCTTTAAACTTTGTAACTCTGTAATTTTGTATAGCACTGCCTCTCTGTGATAAATCACTTTGTTTACGTCATCCTGTAAGTCGCTTTAGATAAAATGGAAATGTAAGATGGTTGTTAATGTAGTAGCTTTTATTTGCAGTGAGTTCCATGTGCCCTTTTAAATAGAATTCTGAATGTGTGATGTTCAGGATCCAGACCTATCTCCAGTCCACACGACCCATCATCGAGCAGTACGAGCAGCAGGGGAATGTGTGCACTATTGATGCCTCACGCTCAGTGGATGAGGTAAGACTGTTCTAGCCTAAAGTTTAATTTAACAAAAATGTTGATTTAACAGTAAAGCAAATATATGTTTCTGTATCATTCCTTAAAGCATTCCATTTAAAGCTAAATAGTGTCATAGCATTTAGTATGTTATATTTTTTAGCATGACTGCAGTACTGTATTGACCAATCGGTATGTAAGACCAGAACTACTGTTTTTTTTTAAGTTAAATTTTGTTCTAGAGTTCTAGACTGTACCAGTAGAGGTTATGTAGAAACTTGCCTTTCCCTCATTTGCTTTCTGTAATTGTTCTTTCAGGTATTTGCGGATGTGAAGAAAATTCTGGATAAAGAAGGTTAAAGCTACATGTCAGCCAGAATAATTGGGAAATTTAAGGTTTATTGATGTTGGCAGTGCTACAACTTTTAACATGGGGTTGTGTGTGTGTCTATATGTTTGTAGGGCTGAAACTTAAACATTTTGTTTGGCAAATGGTATATACTTTATATTACACTGCAGAGAAACTATATTTGAGCAGAGACTCAAATAAGCTTCAGCAATGAAAATTCAGCACATTTCTATAGGAGCAGTACGTAATGTAAGCATCTGCTTTTAACAGTAAGACTTACGGTAATGTTTAGGAAAGTATACCCTTAAGTCCATAAAACAGAAATAGATGGATATTGGAAATAGAAATAGGCCAAAAATATGTTGCATTCAGTTTGGTGTATGACTGCACTTAACTGTAATGTACGACATAATTCTTTAAGCAAACATTAAGCTATCATTCCTGGACAATAGGAAATAAGACTACCAGATCATCATACCTGTTTGTGTTATTATATTAGGCAAATATTAATATTAGTGGCTGCTGATTGAGTTTTGGCTATAAATGTTTCTTTTGTCATGTTGTGGCAACTGAATTTCAGACACTTGTGGTCTCTGCTCAGGCAATACATTTTAAGATGTGTGAAACTTGGGCTTGTGCTTTTACCTGATTGTTTCAGCATTTGGAGTCATTTATGGATAAACATTTATGGATAAAAAATGTTTTTATGTCATAATAATATGACTGTTCTGCATTCATATTGTTTTCAGTGGCTCATAAGTAGTTCACATAAAACGTTATACAATCTACCAGACTGTAGCTCAACTAGTAGAGCATTGTGTTGGTAGCGCAAAAAGTTGGGGGGTTGATTCCCAGGCAGTGCATGCTAATATAAAAATGTATATCTTAAATGCACTGTAAGTCTGTTTGGATTAAAGCATCTGTCAAATACATAAATGTAAATGTTATATCAAATACCAAAAATGACATCACCCCCTAATAAAAAAATAAAATCTTAAAAAGATAAAAATATTGAATGTTTTCTTGTTTAACAATTTCATTTAAATATTGAATAAAAATTGAATTTAGTAACTACATACTTTGCATTACAGGGAAAAGTTTAAAAACGCAATCTGTTAACATTTGCATCAGTATCACCATTTTGGTTCAAAGAGACATCAAGATATCTATCATCTAGTGATACGATATTTGAAGATACCTCAGAAGATTCAGCGATGTGATTCATTTGGGGGTATACTGATCGATTTATTTATTTATTTTTTTTGATGTGTAGAAATTATGTGCCCAGTCTACACAGCCAGTTACATTATTTTTATTCTCACAAATGCAACAAAAATACATAACACGGTGTAGACATAACACGGTGCATCATAGTTTATACTATATTTATAGCTACACAAATTGACTTGAAAAGGTCAAGTATTTTGTTTTCTTATCTATTCTTTTGCTAATTCAGATTTAAGCTTTTAATTCAAACAAATTAATTAGATTGTTTTAATTAAAACAAAAGTCATTTTAGTTAAAATAAATTGCATTTTAATTTTAGGTTGTGTAATGGACTGCACATGCTTCAAATGTACTTAGGGTCAAGTCTGGCCCAAGTCAAGCTGTCAAGTTTTGCTACTGATTTACCTTCATATAATGCTGATCTCATTCCTGTCTCCACTGTCCTAAAATGAGAATAATTATTATGAATGTTAATTAAGCAATATTACATGAACAAAAGTACTGTTTGTCAGAGTCAGGAACTTTTTAGTTTTGTCTTGGTTCGTTTGGTTTGTTCTGTTACGGTTAAGTTCCCGTTTATCCATATTTGGTCATGTTCCTGTTCTCGTTTTGTTATCATTAGTTAATAGCCCTCACCTGTTTGCCCCAGTCAGCCTCCATATTTAAATTCTCCTTTCTGTACAGTTTTTGTCAGTTATTGTCTATGCATTGCTGTTTGTATGTGGGTGTTAGACAGAGTTGCTTCACCTGTCCTATGTGGATTATAATTAAGGCGTTTTCTGTTGGATTATATCCATCTCCCTGTGTGATTAAATATTTACACAGCAATTGAATAAACAATATTTTATACCAATATTACATATTGTATATTATGTACAGTGCAGTTTGACTGATGAGCTTAATTTGCAATGCTTGGAAGTCAACGTTTACACTGTTATTAAAATGAAAACAAACCCTCACATTATATGTATGAAATCATGCATCATGAGAAGTGCTTCTGTAGTTCTGAGTGGAAGTAAATGAGGAAGTACATAACACGCTGGTGAACTAGTCCTGCATATTTGAAATACAATTTGCAACTGCACCACACAGGTAAACAATGACATCACAGATAAATTTATATTCAGGCAAGTGTATTATTTGATGGCGTTTTTTTGTCAGTACCACTAATAGACCGCAGGTCTCATGTACCATTCAGAATAGCTTAATAAATGTCTTGAAACAGCATAAGGTGGTTTTCAGGAGGTTATGGAGGAGTTGACAAGAAGATCCGCTCTAGCTCTGTGGTACTGGACTTTGGTGTTGGTGACTACCCCATGTTTCTGCCGCAGATGTAGTCGCAGCTGACTCTTGTGACGGAAGTGCAGATCGCAGTTCTCACACTGAAATGAGAAAACATGAAATACTTCTTAGTTACCATCATACCACGAGTATACTGTAACAAGGAGTTGAGATGATTTTTGTTTGCCCCCACAAATCTTGTTAGCTTGATGCCTGAGTGTTGCTATAGATTTACTATATAAGATGTTCTACATTATTTTGAGTACAAAGCTATGTGGTAGCTTGTATGCTCTGGGTGGTTGCTAAGGCTTTGCTAGATTGTTGATATGTGGTTACTTACTAGTCCTAAGCCCTCTATATGATATTCTGTAAGTCCATATGATATTCTATTCTTTAGATATGACTCGGGCCCCTCCTTCAATGCAAGTACATGGAATTTTGCTGTTTTATAATTGGTCATGTCTAAGCATTAGAGCTTGTTAATTACTAACTATGTATTTAAAGTGTACCTTAATTTGTGACTTGTAATGTGAAGATTCATGAATTTGGTTCTTACATACAGCCAGCTAAAAACAGTGAAGTTGGTTTTGTGAAAGTGCTTACATGGTAAGGTTTCTCTCCAGTGTGTATTCGTAGGTGACTCTTCAGTGTCTGAAGGTGACGGAAGCATGTGCCGCAGACATCACATGGATATGGCTTCTCTCCAGTGTGGATTAGTACGTGAGCCCTCAGATGAGCCACCTACAAAACATAATGAAAAGTAGAAGCTGCATTGAAAGATAAAGCTACACACCAGTCCTACATCTGTTTCAAAGTGTTATTGTATAAAAATATGGCCTGAGAGAGTTTAGATTTTACCTGGACGAAGCGAGAACCGCAGGTTTCGCATTTGTATGGTTTTTCTCCTGAGTGTATACGTGAATGGGTCTTAAGGTTGGCGGGTCTGTTGAACTGAGCTCCACACACATTACAACGATATGGTTTCTCCCCTGTAATTATTAAACATTACAACAATGTTATAGGGATGCTTTTCTTTTGAACACAGTGCATGTTTTATAGGCTTGAGAACATGCGATTGCAAAATTCTAAACTGATTTGCTTGTGTAAAGGCAATCATTTACCCATGTGGACAGACTTGTGGCTCGTCAGGTTTCCTTTATAGGACACAGCTTGGCAGCAGTTGAATTTGTATGGCTTTTCGTCCTGTAGCCCCTGAGGCCTCTCTGTATCAGATTCACTCCTCTTAGACTTACACTCATTACAGTAGAGTCTGCCACTCTCTGCCAACATATTGAAGACAGTTATTAGGTTGTGGTCACATTGCAAAAACTTCTGATTTATTTTTCAGTTCCTATCTTTGTCCACACTGATGAAATTTAGTTAGAATAAAATTTCAAACATATACAAATGCAGGGTTGGATTTGTAAGAATCAGATATCACATGCTTTTTTGTTGTTAAAGTGACAAACAAATTTGAGTTGAATAACCCCCTCCCCCCAAAAAAGCCTTAATCATTAAGGCATATTAATATAGATCAATTTTGAACTTTAGGAGTCATGTATTTACCTAATGGAGCCTTTGTGGCTCCAAAGCTACTCCCTTCTGTCAAAGTATTTGGAGCTGAAAAACCACGTTTCTCTTGAACGCATTCATCTTGAGGACTAAAAGCATCAAAGGACACCAAATTACAAATACTGCGTAAAATGCCATACCTAGAAGAATAACTAAATGCAAAGTCTTTTAGTACACTCACCTGCTATTGAACTGACTTTCAGTAATATCTTCATTGCTTTTCATGATGGCCTCTGTGTCTGTGTGAGATGGGGCTTGTGAGCCAGTCACTCCATCTGTGGAGTTCAGTACAATGAACTTGTACTTCTTCCAATTGCGGACCTTTGAGTCACTGACAGAATTCTGAGGAGAAGCTGCACCTCGACTGCAGCTGCTGGACTCTGCCGGTGAGTTCGGTTGGCAGTCTGATCTAAGAGGGCTCTGAGGACCACTGGTAAGAGAAGTCTCAATGTTCTCCATCTCTGAATTTAAGCCTGAAGCTCTCTTTCTGTCTTCCTCAGCCCGAGTTGAATGAAAAAGCACCGATGGACGGCTCCTCTCTTTTATGGCCTCCACCGCTCCACCAGCACTCCAGACCGAGTGCTGCTGCCGAGCTATTACGCTAGTCTTTTGGATCTGCCAGAGGGGGTTTGTGGTGTTGGAGGTCTCCAGAGGGAGAGGAAGATGTCTATAGAAGCGAGCAGGGCTTTCAGTGGAAGTGCTGACTGCATAGTGCAGACTGGGAGGACCATAAGAGCTCATGTTAACACTGGAAGCTGTATTTAGGGCATTGCTTAGGATAAATGGAGCTTCTGGAGATAAACAGTCATGATTCACTGGCATCTCTGCATTGGTCTGCTTCACACACAAAGTCCTTTGAGATGAAAATTCAAATGTTGTTACAAATAATATATAAGTCTATATACTGAACACCAGGGAACAATCAAGCTCAAATAAAGCACTTACCTGGAGTCTATAAACCTCTGGCATGTGTCCATCACATGGTCCATTTGCAGGTATGTGGCTGTGTTAAGGGCGGCTATGATGCAGTTATCTTTAAGGGTGAGGCAAGATGTGTACATAAACTCCAGCAGTATGTTGAATCCATTGGGGTCTACCTTTGGATCTAAACTTACCAAGCTCAGGTCGCTTTTATGGGCATTAGCAAACATTGAGTAAAAGAGGCCACTGGGTAAAGACAAAACATAGGTATCACTTACTGTGCATTTCATGTACTAATTAAGAAATTATGCTGAAGTTGCACAAGTTATACAACATGAAAACACTACCTGCATGCCATTAGAACGGCCTTATGTGCCCGGAATTGCTGCCCACCAACCAGAATGGTGACATCGGTCAGGATATTTCTGCTGCGCAGGCGGTTGAAGTTAAACAGTACATCACCAGCATGCCGAGTGAATGTAATGCAGCCATCTGCTGCACTTGACATATTGAGCACCTGCACAAAAATAATTCAACATCTAGTCAAACAAATTAAAAAGGTACAAAAAGGCTTTAGATTTCTTATTTGGTCACCCAAAATAAATAAATTGTTGAATCACACCAAACAAAATGCTTTAAATTGTTTTTTTAATTGTTAAATTGGCTGTACTATCACAGTCTTTGAGCACTCGCGTGAGCTTTATCAAACGAACACTAGATGTCCATAAAGTCACTTATTGCAAAGTGATGCAAACTTGAAGTTATGACTAACGTACTTTATACCTAACGGTAAATTTTGTAATTCCAATTTAATTTTTTTAATTTATTGACTGATTGATTGTTCTTTATGTTTGTTAGTTCGTTAGTAATGAAACATAGTGTCGTCTCATTCTCTTATTTGCGATATATCGTTCGTTATGAACATATGCATTCAGATATTTAAATCATTCTGAAACTGCTACATTCATATAATATTCACATAATAACTGACTTCATTGTCCAAAACTATGACAGAATTGACAGCAGTTTTGCGCATCACAGGCGCGTCCATAACTAAATGATAAATTCTTTAAAGCCTCACTGAATCGCAAAACGCCCATGATGGCCAAAAATGCTGTCTAGGTAGGCAGTTCACTAGGTATTTGTGTTGCGTCACTTGTTGAACAGCAAAAGCGAATTCTAATATATAAACCTAAATTTACATAATAAATTATATTTTCATTGTTTCAGTCAAACACTACAGTACAACATTCGTCAATCCTCGTCCGTAGATAGTCTGATGACATTAATGTGTCTGAGTGCTGAACCAATTGTGACAAAACAGGAAATATTTTCGCGTTTACTGGATTTTACTAATTTAATATTAAATTTTGGTCATTTACTAAAATACATTTATGCGCGTTCACTTGAGAGCTGAGAGTTCAGCAACATATGCGAGGCAAAAAGAAACGTAAAAACACAGTATTTATAATAACGAGGTTACATAAAATCCTAAATGTACATACTCGTCTAATGCTCAGTTATCATCTATACCAGACCTATATTCTGCAGGCAATAAACTTATTTCCCACCCATATAAAGTTGTTTTTATGATAAAATCCCGAGTGAGCCAACTGAGCATTGCTTCCTTTATTCTTTAAAGTCTTTAAATGCAGCTCTGTCCCAGGGACAGAACCTGACACATACGGTTAGTTATTCACACAATTAGGCCAACAAAAGTCGAGTTGCGAAATAAAAAATGACAAACACAACAAAGTAGTTTGGCTTAAACGAAATTATATGCGAAATAAACTCATTTCTATAGAGCATCTCATGTTTACTCTAGACTTTCTGCTAGATAGAGTTAAATCACCTGGTATAATTTTCTTGGAAGTGTCCAGCGAAGACAGTTCTTGGAAGAACTCTTCTGAGAACACGCAGTTTGCAATTCTCGGAATTTTACCAGTGGACTGTACCACCTACACACGAGAGGGAGATCCATACTGGTGGTTCAGCGCTTGTGCTGTGCTAAATAATTGTTTATTTTAAAACGCATATAATTAACTTTGAAAGCATCAAAATCGTCACATTTAAGTCATATTTATTCTATTCGCCAGCTTAGTTGTTAATATTGTTGAACTAAATTGTTGTATGTGCCTTCGAGCTTAGTGGATTGTCCCAGAAACGCTGTCATATTTTACGTCACTCCCTCTACCCCTTCACTTCTGTACATATTCTGCAAAGTAGATTCTTCGCAAAAGAGCCCGTCTATTAAAATGTGTATTACGTAATTTAAAATTAACTCGGCCACCAGATGAAACAAAACAATGTTTAATCATTAAACGCTACATTAGCCTCCCGAACAAAAGCAGGAACTCAAACACTTAGTGAACATAAGTGAACAAGAAGCCTTAAAAGAAAACTTTCTTGTTTAAACGAGATAAGGTCACAAGTTTCCCATAATGTCAGGTGTTTATCAAACAGAATCACTTCAGGCAATAATGTTGACAGGCTAGTAAATCTTATCCATCTGCGAGACTAATCTGGACTTGTGCCAGTAACTAGGTTATCTTTGGCAGTACCACAAAGTTTTTTTTTAACTTTCAGTGTACATTGGTTCATTGAAGTTACAAATAAATTAATACAAATAAATTAAGTTTTCATTAAGAAAACCTATGAGAATTAAATTATTAACATAACATTTTTTTCTTTCAAATAAATTATTTTGTATTTACTGTGGTTTACTCCCAACACATACTCTTTCCATTGCATGTTATCTGAACAAGTTAATGAATAAAATTAAACATAAAGATTATACAAATCTGTGGCATTCTTGTTTATTTACTGTTTCCACATATATTTTGTTAAAAGTTTATACAAGATGTAGTGGCTGTCAAGTAATTATATTAGTAATCAAGTAATTATACAAGTCCTATATTAACAAAAAAGTTCAGATTACAGACAAAACTGCTGAGTTAATTGCAAACAAAGGAATTTTGATAAATCACTATATTTGTGATTCTTTTAACTAAATGTTCTCTTTAAGGATTTTAATTTAATTTAATATTTCCGGTCCACACTGTTCTCTAAGGTAACAGAGATCACAAGATCTAGAAGGTCAGAGATTGACTACACCATAGAATTAAGATGGCAACTAAGGCCGCATCTCCTGCGCTCACACGCACACACTTAAACTCATGACTGCTTCAGCCATGAGTGTAACCTAACACTTAACAAAGCAGCTATTCAGGACCATAACACACACAACTCTCAACACTCTCACAATTTTCAACACTATTTATATATCGGTCCCAAAGAGGTACTGGAAACTGGACATAAAGGACACTGTCTTTAAAAAGCTTTAATGTCTTTAAATTGGTATTTTTTAAAATGACAAATAAAAACCATAATAAGAAAGTTAAATGTGGAGTGGTTGTGGCCTACTGGTTAGTGAGTCAGGCTTGTAATCAGAAGGTTGCTAGTTTGATTCCAGTGCTGGCAGATGGCAACCGAAGTACCCTTGAGCAAGGCACCCTTGATTGCTTCCCAGCGCAGCAGTGATGCCTGCTGCTCTGGGTGTGTGTTCACGCTTTGCAGTGTGTGTTCACTCCTCACCAGTGATGGGTTAAATGCAGAGATCACATTTATGAGTATGGGTTACCATATCTAACAAATATGTCACTTTCACTTAAATACCAAATAAGTATAAGAAACCTATAAAGAGGTCAAGAGGTGTGTCAATAGATAAAGTACAGAAACATTTAATCAGCTGTAATATTATTATTATGTGTAATTATTTATAGCGTAATTTATTAACAGCAACACATTATGAACCTAATCTTGTTAAGTCTGATGACTATAGATATATTATTGTAAACATAAGGCTGTTTAGAAATAAAGAGTTTATTAACATTTGATCAAATAACATAAAATACCTTTTGAACATTCAAGTAACTCGACTGTTTTTCTGGACTGCAGAGAAGTCCAAAAGTGACAAAACTCAAGAATGACTGTTCTAAATGTATAAAGTGCCAAGACAATTACTGCAATGTACTTTATGTTGTGCATCTGTCTGAAAATAATGTGAAGTTTTGTATCCCTTCTGTATGGGGAAAAGCTGTAATCTATGAAAAGCTGGCAAAATTAACTTCTGGCAAAATTAAATCACTTGAACTTCATTGTGAAACTGCCCCCTCTTCTCTCACACATACAAATACACACTTCCTCTTTCTACAGAAGAGTGTTTCACAAGTCACTCTTTCACTCTCAATCAAATGGACAATGTCATTTTCAAGAGAAATTTAGCTTATGACATAATGGTTAAAGATTTCTGTTTGTACTTCTGTGTTTTGGTCAAGAGTGAAAGCAGAAGGTTTGGTCATCATTTTCCTCAGAATTTACTGAACACAGACTAAATAACCTATTTGCGAAGGATTTATTGGACATCACTAGTTGCCAATGGTGTGGTTTGGATGCATATTACTTTTACACATATTAACACTATATATCTGTAAATGGCAAAGCAAAAGTGTTTGACAAAACGATTTCATTTTACTCATCGCTGTCACATATCAAAGACACAGTTCAGAAAATGGTGAGGTTGTTCCAAGAAAAACCTTCATATATACAGTTCACAGATTACTCAGAGATTGCCTGACGTGTTCATTATGAATGCACTCTATGCGTGAGAGAGACCAGTGTGTACTTCAGTTTTAGTGGCAATCAGAAGTTAAATTTTTAATACAGTTGTAAAAATCCAATGCTTGCTTCTGTGTAAATAACATTAAAATGTGTCTCATAATTGCATAGTCAGGATAGCAAAATAAATATGTTTTTAAAAAAAGGGAAAACACTTTTTTATTCTTGACTTTGGCAGCCATGTAACTTAATCAGTTTTTTAAACGCATATTCATCTGTCACCTAACCAAATTAAGCCAAATTAAGCTCCAACATATACTGTTTGCGTGACATGTCATCTACATTATTGATTATATGAAAGTTTTGCTGTCATAAACATGATTTGTTTCATGTCATAAACCTGTAACGTTCACAGTGTTTTTTGTACAGTGATTTGTTGGCTACATAAAACCATTGGCATTCAAGAAACACTTGGAAAACAAACTGACTGCTGAAACTTCCAGAGGAAAACTAACACATCACAGTGAATGATCAACACAAACAAACAAAAAAGCCTATATCAAATTTTGCCTGCTGTGTCTGCATATTATTGGGTCTATACTGTTCATGGTAATATTAATAAGTGTTTGATTTTAGGAAGATTTTAGTTTACTTCATTGTAAAATCTGGTTCTGGGTCTTATGTCCTATTATAGGACACATACAATATTATAAATGCCTGGATCTATTATCAGACACTCATCCCATTCTGCATTGCAGTTTGGACCAGTGTGTATTTTGAAAATATATGTGTTGGTTGCCTCTGGTCAGGATTGACACAGCACACATGAAACTCCCACTAAAAGCATGACTCTCACTTTGCTGTGGGAACCTACAGCAGATGATCATACAGATACAGAAACTCCATTGGTCATCCACTGGGTATTTTAATCTGTACCACCTATACAGAATCTATGCAGGAGAGGTGAAGAAGTCAATACTTCACACAAAATATATAGAAGGTCAAATGACCTTTCAAATAAAATTTTGTCATTTAACATCAAGCGTTAAGGTTGATGTTATTGGTTCTGTAACTGGTCACCATTTCTGTTTATTACCACTTTTAGCTTGTTTGTCATTCATTGTACATTTGTACAATTACAAATATTCCAGGTAGTCTTTCAACTAGTAGGAAGTCATAATAATAATGGTATGTTTAATAATAATGCTATTTTAGATAAAGTATCATACTGTAGGACATTTCTCAAAATATCATGTTAACTATCCAGACAAACAATCTATGCAGTTATTTTTAACATTGCCCTTTGCCTTTGTTACATAGGACAGTGGTGAACAGACAGGAAAGACTGGGAATATGATTAAGACAGTGACCTTGGCCAGACCCAAGCACCTGAGGACAGCAGCTCTATAAGCCAACAGTATTTGTCCTGAGCAACGCTCTACCCTCTGTGTTCATGAAAAGACAGGTCTATGATTCTATGGGATACAGTCTTAAGACCATCAGTCATTTAGTCACATTAAGTCAGTTAAAGGCAGGGTAGGCAATTTTTTCCAGAAGCATTTTTTGTTATGGTGGTTGAAAGTCTATTTACGTCCTGATAGCAATAACTGTAAAATGGTCTTAATATATTTTTTATAAATGTATACCTTCTTTGGAAAGTGAAGAAGCATAAAACGTTCATTCAGTCATTGTATTTGGTCTGAATGCAATAATAAGAAGTCTTATTTGCCTGCCTATCTCTGTATGCTTTTATGTGTTGGAGGAGCCACACATGGCTTTAATGAGTGCTCTTAAAAGAAGGTGCTTTTTCAACTAGGATGTTATTGCTAGCCTCTTCAAAAGTGCCTACCATACCTACAATAGTTAATGTCAATAAACTGTGAGTAGTTCGAAGTGTTCTTGATCAACTAGTGTTCCAGCTCAACTGGTAAAGCATTGCGTTATCATATAATGTGAATGCACTGTAAGTTGCTTTGCATAAAAGCAAATGCCAAATGTAAATATAAATCTGAACATGTGTCCAAAAACATTGTGCTATGATTATATTAATTCTACCTTGTTCTCTACATTCACCTACCCTTCTCTTATTCTCCTGTCTCAGCAACCTAACCTGCTACATTCATGCTTCTGCAAATGCAGACCTCAGCAATCTTTAGGTCTGACTCCTCTTGTACGTGTAACAGTTTATCATTGGTAGGTGTTTGGTTATGACCCTGTTACAACATAAATACATACTACTTTCTCTAAAGGTGCTTATTAGTAACAGACACAGATATAACCTATGTTTAAACTACTTATTGTAACTTCATGATGTTTCACAAAGTTTTCAACAAGTGAGTTTGACTTGGTGATAATAAATCTTACCCTTTATTTAGATTTGACATTTTCAAATGACCACCTCTGTGTCATTAATTAAAAGTTCAATAAACACTACATAGTTACTGGAAAACATGTTATAAACATGCTAAACTGGATTCCTGAAGTGGCTGGTAAGCTAATTTAACTGGGTGCCAAAACAGGTGAGGCAGGTAACAACAGGCTGGGTTCAGGGTTTTCTCAGTAGGCGAAGGCTAATCCTTACCTTAATCCTTAAGGCATCTGCCAAAATTCTCAGCTAAGTGAGCAGTGTATGTCTTTCTAAGAATGCGTTTCAGGGTGGCAGTGTTGTTCAAAAATAAGGCCTTGGCCTTTAATATGAACATGTTTTCAATGCACCCCCTTGTGGACAAATGAACGACTACGTAATCAAATCGATTAGTGTTTATAGTTCACATATTAAGAGATACAATATTGTATCTCTTAATATGTGAACTATTCTTGATCGGCGGTACTAACAGATTGTTCCCCTCCTTAGCGTTTGAAGAGAAAACAATCTGCTATGCACGAATTGAGGAAATGCCTGGCCACAAAACATCCTCCCATTAACCTGTTTAGATTGAATTCACCTATTAAATTGCGAGCGCTTCTCAATGTTTCCACCCTCATTCCTGCATGAATCTCATTTAACTAACAAATTTCTGCTCAATAGTTTCATTACAGTACAAGTCCAAAAACCAAAATGGTTCAAAGGTTTTAATAAGCGACAACATTTTGCTTTGGAAATCAAAACTATTTAACCAAAATAATTTTTGGAACTAAATGAATTTTTTATGAATGTTGTAATAAATAGTTGTTTGTTTTCATGCTGTGCTATAACTTGAAACTTGAATCCTAAATGATTGATTATTTCAGAGAATGTTGTAACTTTTTATAATAATAATAATAATAATAATAATATTTTATTTTTTGTTGATATTATTGTTTTTTTTCTTTTATATGCACATTTTAGAACTTACATGGAAACTATTGTATGATATTGTAAATGATATATTATAAAGGTTTTAAACAACATTTAGGCCTTTACAAGAGTTAAAGTGGTTTACATAAAAAGATGAAGTCAGCATTACACTGTTTATCAATACCTGTATTTGTGCCATAACTTGTAATCCTGTTTAAATCTAGTGTACAATATTGGAATGTGGTGATAGACAAGCATTTATTTAATCTGTTAAACTATGTATTGTTTGTATATATAAACTATATTATATTATATATATATTATATAATATTATATATATATACATATATATATAATATATATATATATATATATTATATTATATAATATAATGCTGCCCATATACTGCTATAAACTGGGTTGTCAAAGAAGTGATCTGGCTCTTCTGTGCTGATGCTGTCATCTGTAGTTGATTGGCTTGCTCACTTAAGGTTAGGCACTATTTTTTGTAAATCTGACCAACCTCCCTATCCAGGTCCACATTAACTCACATAGTAAATCAATTTTGATACAAAGAGACCCCACAATAAGGTTGTTTTATGTAGTATACACATTCATTTTTTGACACTTGTTATGTGCTGTTGACAAGTCATTCATTTGGGCATCAAACTAAATACAGCATATCTTCAATTACTGTACTTTAGCATCCATTTTTATCATGGTGTGAGAATCTATGAGTTGTATGCATACTTGATATTAAAATTTGTTATAATTATTGCTGAATGTATATTAAACAATGTAGGCTTGTTTAAACCGGTTACACTAGTTTATCATTTAATAAGGTGTCTACAGTACATCTAAGACACTCTATATAGCAGCTTTTGAAATGCTTAATTTTACTATCATTGCTTGTACAATAAATATTTTACTAAATATTCTATTATTTTAAAAAATCTTATGTTCTAAGCAAACAATGTATATTACATATGGATATTACAAAATGAACAATAAATGAATCATTTAAGTTTATTAACCTACAATAAATAATTTTAGAAAAGTATGAATTCGTGGGTGCTTACGCCACACATGCAGACCCAACACACTGAACCTTGTTCATGAAACATAAGCAAAACAAACTGATGTAAATTGTTTATAAAACATCTTTAATTGTTCCATTCAATGCAATATTTACACAAGAATGTTCTTATAAACAATTTACACAATTTAATTTTCCTTATTTTATTACAAAAACATTGGGTTTGTGCAGTATACTGAGGACACCAAGGCCACAGTCTGTCCATCAAACTTTACTGGCTATTTTGTTTGTTGGTTTCACAGCAGTTACATGTTAAACGATTATTATGAGATGGAAAGTGTATAGCAGTGGAAATTGTATAGTCAGGAAGTCTCAGATCTAAATGAAACTTAACCAATATTTATAACCTCACAAACGTATTTAAAGACTATTCAAAACGTGACAGCACCCACAGATCACAAGTTGGCTAAATGCACTCATCACAGATCTACACCCAGGCAGCTGTAAAATTTTTATTGCATCATTCAAAGTAGACACCATAGACATTAGCAACAGCAAAGAGCGAGCTGTTTTTGAAACTATGTGAAGAGTAAGTATCATGTGTTGCATCCCACAGACATCGACTCCCGATGCGCATGTTCTGGTCTCTGATCTGACCGATGCTGATGATTACTATGATCTTATAGCGAGGAATCATCAGGTCTTTCACTCTGGCCTTTACAACCTGAAATTACAATAACATATGTTAACTGCAAACATATTGATTTCATTTGCATCCATGTTTACATATTTATTAGATTAATTATATTACATATAATTAATCAACCTTTAAATAAAAATACACTCAACATACCTAAACATTACACAGTACTGTATCACAGAAACACTTGTTTTCTGCTTTACCTTGTCAGTATTAAATAGCAATTTTCAATTTCATCATAGTCATAATGA
The DNA here is from genome assembly GCA_036877525.1 of Chromobotia macracanthus. Taxonomy (NCBI): domain Eukaryota; kingdom Metazoa; phylum Chordata; class Actinopteri; order Cypriniformes; family Botiidae; genus Chromobotia; species Chromobotia macracanthus. The sequence continues at coordinate 9,320,141 of JAZGTH010000013.1, forward strand.
ATTATGTTCAGTGAAAGGAAAAACAAAGAATTAGTATGATCCACAGAGTCCTAATGGAAACTTTGAGTCTGTCTGGGGTTACATGACGAGTCAGAAGCAACTGAAACTATCTTAATCTATAGTAAAACTTGTGGCAAGTTCTCCAAGAATTTCCTGCCAACCACCTTAAAATGGTGCATGAGTATTGGTGCAGTTTTAAAGGCAAAAGGTGGTACTGATTTATATTATTTTAAGGTAATATAAATCTCAAAAGTGTGTAAAGGTCGCATGACCTCAGAGATTGTTTTGGTCATTTGTCTGCACAGTTCAGCGTCATATTTCTCCTCCTGCAGGTAACTGCTCAACACATCTTTCAGAATGTCCTTCACTGTTACCACTGGAAAACAACGTGATGGTCCTGCTCAAATATATATATAAAAAATATGATTACATGTGAAAATAATTAAAAATCAATAAGAACATTCATACATGCTACTCATATGTGTATTTTACATTTGTTAAATTACTAAATAATTTTAATTTTTTTATATCTTTGTAATCTGTCATTATCCTCTCAAGACTCACCAAGCTGATAGGTGTTTTCCATGTGAATTGTTGTCTTTGGAATATCGTCATGGTGACCAGGCTCATCAATGTAAGACACAGTGCTGATAGAGCTACAAAGACAGACATCTGTAAATGCATTTGTTCTTCGTAAGTTTGTAAATGTTAAGGTATGCTAGCAACTTACTCTTTGGTTTTACCAATGGTGTCTTTAGCTCTGACTTCATGACTGCCTAGAGAAGACACACTTGCACGCTTCTTCAGCAGACGGGCGGCTTTCTCTTTCGCTAGATCTGACATTATCTTAATAAAAAACACTTGGCCTTTAATTTTATCTGCCATTTTTCAAATAACACTGAAAACCTTCAGAGACAAAAATAACTTTCAAAATAAGTTTCTTGCTCTAAATTATATATAGGCCTATGACATGGTGACCAATCAACACTTAAATGTTATTTAAACAATTTTTCAAACAATTTCAGGGAACGTAAAATATACATAGGTGTTTTCTGTTTTGGGACTTTTACTGAAATACATCGCAATACCAACCAAAACAGTTGTACATAATTTATATCACAGAAAATAACCTTACCGCTTTGATGTCTCTCCCACAAACCGGAAATACGAAGTAGCGTCACAGTCGTGTTGCTATGCGTTGCCTTGACAACAATAAGGTTCATCCAGACAACTAAATTATTCTATTAGACTGAAATGAATGACACTGAATTTTTGTTACGTCATGTTACCGTTGCTTGGCAACCTTTCTTGATCTCTTTAAGCATGCAAACCATTTAGGAAAACTTGGCATAAAGTAAACTAAGCATTTGGAAAAGGCACAGCACATGAAAAGGACTAGGTATTTCATGTAAAGTGAACGGTAACTTCATTAAGACATTAAGATAAAAAATTAAGTTAAAGTAATTTATCCATTTACACCTGCTCTAATCTGTATAATAAACAAAGCCGTTAGTATTATTAATGATCCAAGCCTTTGTCTTAGTCAAAACTTTAAATCAAAGAGTAATGCTGCCACCACATGACCAAATAAATACAAAACAAAACGCCGGAGCCACTAATAATGGACTAAGGCAAAAATGGCTTTTGAGTGTCAGGGGATTTGGCGTAAGGGCGTTTGCGTCATATTTTATAAACAGAGCAATGTTTAAACTAAACTAAACTAAACTAAACTTAAAAGTACATTTATTGTGTAGATTACAGTTCACTATATTTTCAGCACCTGATATTTTCATACAGTTAATGAGGCATTTTTGTGTTTAAGTGCATATATTGTGACAATGACCTAAACAGGTAGCCAAGAATGTTAAACATGAATTTCTTGATTTTATTTTTAAGACATTACTTTTTCACTTTTGATATACTTAGCATTTTCAGTCTCTATATTCACAAAATCTGGGGACAGGTTATTCTATACATTAAATGTTTGCATATTCCATTTTCTGAGTGATGTCCAAACAAGATGCAAGATAACAGATGAACATCATACAGTGACAGCGGAATAAAAAGTAAAAAAAGAGACATGTTTCAAACAGAATGAATAATCCACAAGCAGCAGTTAACTTTCCATTCCTCCATATGCAAGGTCAGGTAAGGCCTCAAAACAATTGAAACAATTAATAAAGTACACTTTATTAATTTCATGGATAATGCAACATCTAACCAAAACCAGTTTAGTCAAACCTCACAATTGACAATTATCTAGGATTTCTATACGTGAGAATCTAAAAGATGAGAATTAGCTAATGTACAGTTTAAAATTATAATAATTTTCAACTAGAGGCATTTGAGGCTTTCTAGTGAAAGTTTGAGAGATAATGTCAAATTTAAAGGCAATGATCCACATATGAATAAAAGTCTCGTTAACTTAAAACTCAAACTGCATGGTGAAAAAGATGAAACGTTACTTTCCAAAACACGCAGGTTGACAATGGCTAAAATACATGAAGCAGAACAGTGTAAACGTTTAGGAAAATTAAAAATGTTTCTCTGTACTACTTAGAAATGCTGTTTTTTTTCAAACCCTTATTCAACAAATAAAAAACAGTACAGTATCTATTATGAACCACAGGACATGGCATAAAATAAACTACATACATTTTAAATGAATAAATAAAGTGCTGTTATGAATTGAAAATAAAACAATACTTTGACGTGAAATCTGTTCTAGTACCATACATAGAAACTCAATATCCATTTGGATACATGTAAAATAGTAATTGTTATACATTTTTTTTACACATTACCTTTAAATATTGCTACAGGAAAATGTTTTGGGAAAGAAAGAAAAATCCACATTGTGGAAACCAAATGGAAAAGTTTATACTCAACTAATTCCTTAAGTTCATTTCAGCTTAAGGAATTCTTCATCCCTGATGCAAATGGAGGATCATTTTCCTAGGATGTTGATCTAAACCAATCATTTAAAGACAGAAAAAAATGTAGGTAGGCATCACTTTTTGCATGAACTGAGTTTAAGTGTTACATCCAAATTTAAGCACTAATTTATTAAAAATTGTATCCTGTGGGACAGCTAGCCAGAAATGATGCATTTTACTATGCTTTCACCATTAACATCAAATTAAAATAACACTTAAAAGAGGCATTTTAAAATTACATTGAACTGTGCATGACTGCATTTTCCCCCCTTATTTTTCAAGATGTCTGTAATCGACAGTGTCATAAATCCAAATTATGTTTAGAAACTGTCAAATAACTTTAATGCTCTTGCAAAGAGAAACAAACAGTGCTACTCTATATATTAGAAAGATCAAACTCTGAATTAATCTCCTGCTGGAAACTATTTTAAAATCTGCATTTATCTGTAAACAAAACTGTAATTGTAGAAGTGATAAAGAAAACTGCCTTCTGAAAAAAATCAACATTTGCATTTGTCCTGAAGACGTTTTGGATACACACAAAATATTTGCTAATATTAACATACACACACCCACAGAATGCACTGATGATTTTCTACACCAGACAGTATATGTGAGATTTTTAGTGCTGTAGTTCTGGTCAATAAAATCATTTTTTGAGTTTTTGTAGTACCAAAAGAGTGTCCAAACATCCCACTCACAATCTACCCAGCAGCCATTGCTGCGCTCGGTCAGTTGTCTGCCAAATATTTACCTGTAGAATGCAAAAACCAAAATGATAAAACTTTTCTTCTAAACAAATTAAACACAACAAAAAAGATGTATGTGCTTTACACGCCCTCACACATTATTTGCAATAATACCATGTATTCTGCATTGAACTTGCTTGACATTTTTTCTGTGTTTTATTTATTATTATATGTGAAGCTGCTATGAAGTAATGTAACAATGTAAAAAAGCGCTAATTTACAGACATACCTGCGGAAAACCTTTTTTTAACCAGTGAGAGTCTGTAGCCGGACCCTACAAGCTGGAAATCACAGCCAGACAGAGTGCTGCCCTCACTAGTGAACTGCACAGCAAGCTGTGATGGTTTACTGGGGCCCTCAGCCAACTGGAAGCGAGCCAGTAGTGCGCCCACCCCTAAGATGAAACACACAACACACAATTTAATTTCAGCTTTATATGCTATAACAATGTTTAACACACCAAATAGTAATTAAAAACCTTCTCATACTGGTAATTAATAATTAATTTTAGAAATGTTTCTGCAACTGTACAAAGCTCATGAATATTAAAAGAACAACCAATTGGACACCAACCAATCCGGTTTCAAGAGTGGCCACTCAACAGAGACAGCACTACTGTCGGTCACTGAGTCCCTACGGACTGCAAAGGCTAACTCTAAATCATCAGTCCTCGTTCTGCTTGATCTATCCGCTGCCATCACTGGGCATCACAGGTACTCCACTTTATTGGTTTGAAACCTACCTTACTGGTAGGTCTTTCAGGGTTTCCTGGAAAGGGGAAGTATCCAAAGTTCATCAGCTGATCACTGGGGTTCCCCAGGGTTCTGTTCTTGGACCCCTCCTCTTCTCCATATACACTACATCACTGGGTCCCATCATACATGCACATGGGTTCTCCTACCATTGCTATGCTGATGACACACAGCTCTTCCTTTCATTTCATCCAGATTATCCCATGGTAGCTGCACGTGTGTCAAGCTGTCTGGCGGACATCTTGGCATGGATGAAAGAACACCATCTGCAGCGCAACCTGGCAAAGACTGAGCTTTTTGTCTTCCCTGCCAATCCAATCCTACCGCACGATTTCATCATCCAGTTAAGTACATCTTCAATTACCCCATCAAATTCCGCCAGAAATCTTGGAGTAATCTTTGATGACCAACTGACCTTCAAAGACCACATTGCTAAGACGGCTCGGTCATGCAGATTTGCATTACATAACATCAGGAAAATCAGGCCTTTTCTAACAGAACATGCAACACAACTTCTCGTCCAGGCCCTGGTCATTTCTAGGCTTGATTACTGCAATGCTCTTCTGGACTGCCATCATGCACAATCAAGCCTCTACAAATGATTCAGAACGCTGCAGCACGTCTCATCTTCAACGAGCCCAAAAGAGCCCATGTCACCCCTCTCCTCATCTCTCTGCATTGGCTACCGCTTACTGCTTGCATCAAGTTCAAGGCCTTGACACTTGCTTACCGATCTATCACTGGGTCAGCACCCTCCTACTTTCACTCATTCTTACGAGTCTACGCTCCTACCAGAAACCTGTGATCACAGAAGGAATGAAGGCTTGTGGTAACATCACAGAGAGGCACAAAATCACTCTCCAGATCATTTTCGTTCACTACTCCATGCTGGTGGAATGATGTTCCTGCCTTCATCCGAAATGCAGAATCCCTGGCAATATTCAAAAGACAGCTGAAAACACATGTCTTTCGTAAGCACTTAACCTCATCTTAAAAAAAAAATTCTTTCCCTTCATTTCCTATTCCTCTTTCCTTTACTCTGAGCAATGTCTGAAACTTGTATTGTGAGCACTTATTGTGTCTAGTTGCCTCTTCAGGTTGACTCGCTTGTTGTATTCAGCACTTGTAAGTCGTTTTGGATAAAAGCGTCTGCTAAATGAATAAATGTAAATGTAAATGTAAATGAGGCAAACATTGAGGTAGTTTATGATTGGCTGTCTGTTGCTTAACAACTTGAAAACAGGGTGAACCCAGTAACCCCTTTTTAAAATTATAAGACAAGTGTGAAACATTGCCTAATGCAAGGGGAAAAAATGGCCTAAATCCAGGATTAAAAAGGGCTGTGGTTAAGCATAGTGTGAAAAGATTATTTGAGAATCAGTGCTAACAAAAATACAGCAGAACCATATTTCATTGCAGGTCAAAATAATTTAGCAGGGCCTTATTTATATTTTTTCTTGGAACAGAATAATAAGTAGTGCTTTTCCACTGTGTTGACACCACTTTTGCCACCCGAACAGCCTTTCACTAATGATCTCAGTATTATCCAGCTGAGGTTACCAGCTTCAAACTGGCCTACAATTTATACAGTTCTATTCAAAGAAGCCACAGAATCATGTATGAAGACTTGATTAGTTCCAAAAATCTAAATTAAATATGTCATATTGTATGCACAGAAAAAGACTGCATTTGAACTACAAACCCGATTCCAAAAAAGTTGGGACACTGTACAAATTGTGAATAAAAAAGGAATGCAATAATTTACAAATCTCATAAACTTATATTTTATTCACAATAGAATATAGATAACATATCAAATGTTGAAAGTGAGACATTTTGAAATGTCATGCCAAATATTGGCTCATTTTGGATTTCATGAGAGCTACACATTCCAAAAAAGTTAGGACAGGTAGCAATAAGAGGCCGGAAAAGTTAAATGTACATATAAGGAACAGCTGGAGGACCAATTTGCAACTTATTAGGTCAATTGGCAACATGATTGGGTATATAAAGAGCCTCTCAGAGTGGCAGTGTCTCAGAAGTCAAGATAGGCAGAGGATCACCAATTCCCTCAATGCTGTGGCGGAAAATAGTGGAGCAATATTAGAAAGTGTTTTTTTTAGAGAAAAATTGCAAAGAGTTTGAAGTTATCATCTACAGTGCATATAATATCATCCAAAGATTCCGAGAATCTGGAACAATCTCTGTGCGTAAAGGTCAAGGCTGGAAATCCATACTGGATGCCTGTGATCTTCAGGCCCTTACACGGCACTGCATCACATACAGGTATGCTACTGTAATGGAAATCACAACGTGGGCTCAGGAATACTTCCAGAAAACATTGTCGGTGAACACAATCCACTGTGCCATTCACCGTTGCAAGCTAAAACTCTATAGGTCAAAAAAGAAGCCATATCTAAACATGATCCAGAAGCGCAGGCGTTTTCTCTGGGCCAAGGCTGATTTAACTGGCTGAGGTCCAAGGCTGAGGACTGTGGCAAACTGGAAAACTGTTCTGTGGTCAGAAGAATCAAAATTTGTAGTTCTTTTTGGAAAACTGGGACGCCATGTCATCCGGACTAAAGAGGACAAGGACAACCCAAGTTGTTATCAGCGCTCGGTTCAGAAGCCTGCATCTTTGATGGTATGGGGTTGCATGAGTGTGTGTGGCATGGGCAGCTTACACATCTGGAAAGGCACCATGAATGCTGAAAGGTATATCCAAGTTCTAGAACAACATATGCTTCCATCCAGACGTCGTCTCTTTCAGGGAAGACCTTGCATTTTCCAACACGACAATGCCAGACCACATACTGCATCAATTACAACATCATGGCTGCGTAGAAGAAGGATCCGGGTACTAAAATGGCCAGCCTCCAGTCCAGATCTTTCACCCATAGAAAACATTTGGCGCATCATAAAGAGGAAGATGTGACAAAGAAGACCTATGCAGTTGAGCAATTAGAAGCCTGTATTAGACAAGAATGGGACAACATTCCTATTCCTAAACTTGAGCAACTTGTCTCCTCAGTCCCCAGACGTTTGCAGACTGTTATAAAAAGAAGAGGGGATTCCACACAGTGGTAAACATGGCCTTGTCCCAACTTTTTTGAGGTGCTGATGCCATAAAATTTAAAATCAACTTATTTTTCCCTTAAAATTATACATTTTCTCAGTTTAAACATTTGATATGTCATCTATGTTGTATTCTGAATAAAATATTGACATTTGAAACTTCCACATCATTGTACAGTTTGTAATCATTGTACAGTTTGTAAGAAATCAGGTTTGTAAATGCATGAACGACACCTAGAGCTTTTACGGTGACTTTGCAAAACCTTTCCGTAAGCAATCATATTTACTACCACTAAGGCATTCTGCAAAAGACACTACATTGTATGGATGCAAGAGCAAGAGCTAAGCTATGCAAAGATCTTCCAAAGTCATTGGAGGACTCACCTTCCAATCATTTGATATTTAAAGAACATTTACCTCCGTTTTCAGACCTCTGTGAAAGCTCTGGAATCTTCCAGGTTATTTTCTGTGTCTCTGGGTTCCTTACGAGGAAATACATAGACAAACATCATTACACTTAAATACACTGCTGTTATAATGATTTGGAACGTGATGATCGTGCCAGATTCCTACCAGGTGGCAGGTGGAAGCATGGCCTGCAGTTTGTTTACGCCGCCATCCACAGCTGCCATGAAGTGGATGTTGTTGAGAGGTGTGGGAGAGGGCATGGCCTCTGTGTTGTATTTATAATCTATCCTGAGGTCTGTGAAACTAGCATCGCCACGCCAACTCACTGCCAGATTTAGTGGCGTAGACTGGATCCCTTGAGCTGACACCTAGAACAATAAATTTCAATTGACATACCACTACATATACAGATGAGGGTAATTTTGTAATGCTTCTGCAAGTACAATTTCAGATTCAGATTTGAATGGCTGCATTCACATGCTTGAGGGGTATTCCAAAATCTGTCCACAATTTGGTCATATTCCAATCATTTATGCAAAATGTGTAATGTTTTAAACCAATTAAGGCACAATTTTGGTTATAATAATTCAGAATAAGACAGCTGCCATATGTCTGCATTAAATTAAGTTCTGAGTCATGTAAACACTTTATATTTTATGTAAGAATATGTATATCTGTACATCCATGACATGAATGTGAACTAATGAATTAAATAAATTACTGTGTAGAATTAAAAAACAACAGCATAATAATAACGAGCAACCTCCAACAAGTTTTCTCCCACATAAGAATAGCAGGAAAACTACATGGTTTCATTTATTTTGAATATTAACACATAAATAAGAATATTCCAATAGCTGTGAAAGCATGCAAAGTTGTTTTCTGAAGAAAAAAGCCAAACCAGAAATTATGGGCATACATTTGGTCACTGACACAAATATTAGCAGGTTAAAATAATTCTTTATTAAACGTGAAAAAAAGCATTTCATGTGAGTGCATGCATCAGTTCTTTAAATTTAGCTGATGTCTCTATACTAAACCTCACCTGGTACTTAAGCATGTCCACATTGTAATATGTGGCCTGTGGCCTCTGCTCAGCCACTTTCTTCAAGTGACTCATCAAGCTCGGCATGTTCACCCAGAACTCCTTTGAGTCACCTGTAGGTGGTGTGGTGTCACTGCAAGAAACATTTCCAGTTCAAATAAAAGTACCTGAAAATGTCTGTGTTTCAAACAAGCCCAAGCCAGAAGAGACCCAGTCCTTATGATATTCTGGTCCCTAGATATGGCTGACATCCTCCTTACAATGTAACGGTGGTTTTTCCACTGTTTATTGTCTTTTATTGTGTTTATTGTCTGCCAAGAGAAAATCATGAGTCTTGTATTATCAATTTATTTGGAGAATTTCTATGAACCACCTGAACAAATGATTTATTGAGTCATTTTAATCACACAAGAATATTCCAGAACATGTTTTTGCAAAATCAAAGATACAATGGGTTTATTTACAAATGATTTGAGAATCTGACCAAATTACTAAAAAGATCCGGTTCAAAAGACTAAAAGGTCAATTAGCAGACTTGACATTGTTTATTTTACCAGCACAGAAGCTGTGGGTTGGGAAGAACCTGCTCCAGGCAACTGTACTGGCTGATGGTGAAGGTCAGCACTGGTGGACTGGGATGGCTAGAGAAGTGTCTAGTGATTCCTGCTGGGAAAGACAACACCATCTCACCAGTGATCTTCACCAAACACCTAGAACACAGAGGAAGAGAGAATTTCAGAAGAACTGAATTCAGAAGATGATGTAATCTGAAACCACTGACACCACTCTAAATGCAGGGATAGCCCTGGATTCTCAGAAAACAGTGCCTTGACTACCATAGTCCCCATGACTTGATAATATTATGATTAACAGGATACTGATCCGAGTTGCATTGTTTAATAGATTATCTGTTTATTGTGAAATGCAAAGGACAATACTATTTTGTAATACTCTTGTGTTTTGGAGCAGCACATCATTTGCATGTCCCTATTTATCAGTATTACCTTTTAAATAGCATTTATTTAAAAAAAATCCACCTTAATTTTGATAGTATTTAAAATTAAAACAGCACTTTAACTGTCAAAAATAAAAATTTGCCCTTTTTAATGTAATATTTCAGCAAGTGACATCAACTTTTTTGGCCAGATGATTTAAATAAACGTCTTACAGTTTACTTCTCTTAAAATCTTTATTAATATTTCATAATAAACAATACTTCAGTATTTCATTTATAGTAGCACTGTCAAATTCACTAGTTCAACTCTGTTATAGAAAAGATCAGTTATTATTATATAACTGATAATATATTATTATATATATATTATTTTCTAAATGCCTTGGCCAAGTACTAAGTGTATTTTGTATCAATAGCCCAGATCCTCCCACATCTACTTTTCTCCACATTACTGTTTACAGAACTAGGCATTGACCCTGTGGATGATTCTTAAATCGACAGCAACATACTGTACTCGCATCCTATAAAATGTAAACTAAAAATGGAATTAATTATAGTTCTCTGAAACAGGCTGCACATCTTCTGTACTGTACCACTTAAAAAAAGATTATGCAGACAATCAACAGAGAACACAGGAAGACGTACCAAAAGCCAGCAATCAATACTTAAGTATATTTACTTCATCTCAAATGAAAGCCCAGTTTTGTGAGGTATCTGCTTACTTAGTGGGATCCGCTCCTTTAAAGTAAGCGCTGATGGTCTCTGTAAAGGCGGCTGCCACTGGTAGAGTGTCCTGGGGGCCCATTGTGAGGGGGCTAGGACCTCTGGAACACACTGAAATGCAGTAGATCCAATTTTACCCAAAAGCAGCCCAACCTCTGACCTTAATAAAATCTTATGTTTTATTATGAAATTTATTATCAAATGAACATGTATGTAGTACAAAACATCTATGAGAAACCAGCCCTGCCTCTAATTTTAAGTATGAGTAATAGCAATAGTAATCCTTGACTAGCAAATAGCTGGTTTAGTCAGTTTGCAGACATCTCCATGGTAACCTACCTGACACAGACAGGTTAAGTTCTCGGCCTAGTGTGGGTGTGGAGGCTGCACTCAGGGAGGTGAACGAGGAGATTGAGGAGGTGCTTTCAGCTCTGGCCAGAGGAGCAAAGGGTGGAGGACTCCAGGAGTGAATGGGGGGGCTAAAGGGACGAGCCTGCGGAGAAACAAAAATCATGATCGTACAGTAACTATACACATCACACCAAGACACGATATTGCAGAACATGTAGTGCGTACATACAAAAACACTGAAATTGAATAAGTTAATGATGCACTCGTACCAGATCTGCCAGACTTGGTTTGCCGGGTGGTAGTTTAGGTCTTGAAGATGGTCTTGGTGGTACAGGAGGAATCGGGCTGCCGGCAGACAGTGGCGTGCCAGCACGGGCGGGAGAGGATGGGCCTAACAGCATATGAACATTACTGTATTATATCTATTAGAGAAGTACCTGGATGTGTATCTCACATTTCAAAAGCAACATATAGGCTTTCATTTGGCTCTTGGAATAATAATTACACAGAATAATGCAGAATTTGAAAATGCCAACTTTAAAAATCCTATCAGTCAATAAGTGAAAACTAAGATAAACTTAATTTAAATTAAAGCATATTTAGATAAACTTTAATCAAAGGTTTAATTTTTCTTTTTCAAAAGAATGTTTCAAAGATCTGATGTCATGAAACTTGCATATTCAGTAATTTGTTTATCCCAAGAGAGAAAACTGTAACAGTCCTTTACACTGTAACATGACTCAATTTCAAGATGGCCTGGTAAACCTGTGTAGTATAACTTCTAGAACTGGACTAGGACTGGACACCCCTGTTTGTAAGATGGTTCTCCTGGTTCTCTGATTCTCCTGTTGCTCAGTGGCAGAGCATTGTGTTAGCAGTGCAAAAGGTTGTGGGTTCAATAACCAGGGAGCACATATACTAAGAAAATGTATATCTTGAATGTATGTATTGTAAGTCGCTTGGATAAAAGTGTCTGCCAAATACATTAATGTAAATGTAAGATAAAACATTACTCACTACCCCACTACTATGAATTAGTAGGGCTGATACAATGATAAATTTAGTATTGCATACCCAACTCATAGCTAATAACTTACCACCGCTGGGCCCTGGGGAGCCCACAACACTCCTGTAAGTTGGAGGAGGCAATGGAGGTGGGGTTCCCCTGAATCCTCCTGCTGCAATGTCTTTAGGAGATGTTCCAAACACAGCAATCTCCTCTCTTATCCCAGGCAACTCTGGAGTTCTTCTGTTATCATCTCTCAGGGTAAAAGGGGAAGATATGGTTCCATGTAATGGGTGGTCGGGTGGCAGGAAGGGCAGCCCAGGGCTAAAAAGGGTAATGGGGGTCTCTTGGCCAAGGTCCATCTCTGGAAGCTGAAAGCAGGAGGGTAGGGGCAGTGGACTAAGAGGAGAGTCTGAGGGTGGAGGTGGTGGAGGTGAATCTGGAGGTGGGATGTGGTGGAGGGGTGGAGGTGATGTGGCAGGAGGTGGAAGGTTGAGGGGTGAGGTCCGGGGCGAGTCCACAGTGGAGGAGGACAGTGGTGGAGAAGGGGCTGGCTCATCTGGGGGAGGAGGTCTGGCAGGAGAGAACTCGTTGAAGCTTACCCAGCTGCACTGTACCATATCTGATCCAGACTTGGGTGTCTCAACAGGCCCAAAAACATTGTCCAGGTCAGGCAGAGATGCTCCTCCTGCTGAATCTGATAACACAGTGTCCTGATAGGCGGAGCCTGAGCCATCTCCTCGGACACTGGGAATCACACTATAATAACCTGCAGACAGAAATATAATGAACAGGACAAAACATGCATGCTAAAAAAATCAGATATAAAGCTAAACAACTAACAACTGTAACTACTGTAGACCAGTGGTTCTCAACCTTTTTGACTTAAAGCCCCCCAACGATTTAAATAAATTTAAATCATCCTGGAAGTTTGTTGACGTCCCATAGTGGACCACAGACCCCTGTTTAAGAAACACTGCTGTAGACAATCCTAAAGTAAAACTAATTTTTCAATTCTAAATTGCACAAAGGTTCAATTGGCTGTACATACCAGAGGACTCGACAGAGCTAGAACTACGTCCAGGTGGGGTGACAGGAATGTTCTTTGGAGGAAGTGGAGGCGGAGCTACAAGGATAGATGACATAGGCTAGTCAAGGTTTTCTGTTGATGTTAAATATTCAGGTATTGTCCCATTCTGGATTTTACTGAAAACAAATTGCCTTTATTAAAAACAGACACATTTTGAACTTAACATTCCCATGCAGAAGCTGAAGGAGAAGAGTGTGCAGTCCAGTACCTCCAGTAGGGAGGCATCTGCTCAGAACACAGCTGGAGAGCAATGTGGACTGACACCACAGCTCTGGTTCAACCATGAACACTAGGGCGCAAGACAACATTGTTAGGACATTAAGAACAGAAAATATTAGCATGAATGATAAGCATACGGTACAACTGTGAACTAAAATAAATATTTTTATTGTCATATCAATGCAAGATGTAAAAACTAATAATGTTAAATATTAATGTGCCTATCATAGCCTAAACATCTATACACATCACCTCTACATCAACCACATGACAAAAATCACACTCCTTTCTGAGGCTCTTAAATTCTGTTGTTATTTGTTCAGCCTCATGTCACTCCAAACTTGCCTGACCTTATATCTTCTGCCGAATATGAGAAAAAATTTTGGAGAATGTTGATGATGCTCTATTTTTTCTGTACAATAAAAGTGAAAGGTGATTGAAGCTTTCAAACATTAAAAATGTACTTCTGTGTTACATGGATAATAGAAACTCATACAAGTTTAACAACATGAGTAAATGTAAAATAATTTCTTGTCTTGGCATGTATGGAACAGACCCTACTTGTATTTTTCATGATTCTTTTTATGATTCTTATTTCTTTTTGTTATCACATGGCTGAATATCTATCATGGTAAAAACAGGTATATCAGAATCTCTACTGGTTGACGCATGTATACAGTCATACAGTATACTACCAAGAGCTCTTGCAGAATTAATCACTGTACTACTTGTTATTAATAGTTAGTCTAATAATAGTTATAATATAATATAATAGTCTAATAAGATTAGTCTTTATTTAAAAGCTTTACCTTCTGAATTTTGTGCTTCAAAATTAGTTTCAAACGGTGGACCGAAGAACGCTGAGCTGTTTTCTCTTTTTATTACCAAACAAAAAAAACAAGGTTAAACCACACCAAGGGCTTTCAAATAGCAACATGTAGTCAAGTTTAATTTAGTAATTTGATAAAGTGTAAAGAACCACAAACAGTTCACTGAGGGTTTCAGACTAACCTGGGTGTGTCTACACCAGGCCCTGGGGTTGTCGTGGGTGTTGGAGTGGATCGTCTTGGTCTGGCAATCTCCTCACCTGGAATATGCATGAATGTATACATTTTAATACATATTTATAATTACAGATTTGATATTATAGTCAACAATTGTGCTATATGAAACACCAATCTTTAGGAAATAAATTCACTCACTTGAGAGATTTCTTTTCATCTGGCACTGTAATAAAGAATTCAAAAGCAGATAAACGTAAAATACTACAGTAAATTACTGTAAAATAATTGTAACACACAGACTCAGGTAAATTATTGCTTTTAGAAAACAGTGGCAAGATGTTTTAATACACCAATGTTCAATAAACAGTCACATTATTTAATGATAATAATCAAAATACACAGTTGTTTACTAAAAGACACACTACCCCCTCAACACACTTCCAATGGGGCCTCAAGATGACTTAAAATTATTTAAAATAAGCTAGAACAACTAAAGCTAAATATTTCTTAGTCTTTGGTTATTTTATAACAAATATGCATCTTTCTAGTTGTCAATCTGGAATGTTTTACTAGGTAGAAATTGTGGCCAAGTCAAAAAGTTTGAGATCCTCTGGTATATCAGCTAACTATTCAACTACTAAACAATGTTTTAGAACATGGCTCATGCAATAAAAAGCCTCTGACTCTGACCTATACCTGTGATGTGATAAGTGATTCATCATAAGAGATTAAATCACACAGGTTGTACCACAAAACAGATTTCAAAATATATAATCGTACATGTCTATAAAAAATATTACTCATCCATGTCAGTGAATGTCAAGGAGAGTACAGCATGTTATTCGAATCTGACACAAGTGTTGAGTGACAAGCCAACAACTGAACTCTACCTGAGATGACACTCAACATGCTGAAGCTACTGATGAGATCTGAATCTCTGCTGATCAAGAATCTAACCAATCAGCTGTAACACAGTGACCCAACAGCCCAATAAATTAAGTTCCGCTGTGCATGACAATAACAATACTGTAATCTAATGTACCGACAACAACATACAAAACATACACCCGCTATAAATTAATTAATCCATGTTTATTTTTATTTATTTTTATTTACATCCAAATGAGCTTTTATGATGCTTTGTATATTTCTGTGTCCTTTTAAATATTGTAGCAGATTTGCAATAGTTATGTACAGCTAATAAAGGTTTAGAAAAATCAACAAGTGATTTGCAGCTGATTTGATGGGAATGTGTATAAATACAGTACTTACTGGACTTCTCCTCTACGATCAGCAAAAAGGAAGAAAGAACAGACCTGGTCAGAGAGCAAGTCACAGAACAGTCGTTTTAAAGAATACAAACACATATATAAAACATAACCTTTAGAAGACTGTTACTTTGTCTCTGCATGTGTGTACAATCTACAGTAAATGTGATATGCTAAATAAATTAATTGGCTTGACCAATTAATCATTTTGGTTCTGTGTAATTTCTGAAGACTGATGGAAAAAATCATGTGTTTAACAACACACACACACACACACACACAAAATGCATTAAAACAGAATGTACAACATTATTTAAAAGGAAAAAATATACTTTTAGATGAGAAAGTATAATACTTTTAAAATAAGGAGATACAGCTGTGACACATTTTATTCAAACACAGATGTAAGGTTATTATGAGGCCACTATGTGTGCAAAATTTGCAATGTTATGTGCAATGGTAGAATATATATGATTGGATTTCTGTGTGCACTTATTAATGTGACAGCTGTTCAAATGACCCTTCTGAGTTCCAATTACACACATACACATGAGATGTTCTCATCACAAGCACAGATGCATGAGATGCATGACAAATGAGTAAGGAGGTCTGGCTTATCACAAGCAGTGCACAACTCCTTCACTTACCGGACTCTTTCTCTGTGTAAGCAAAACAAACAGAAAAACAGAGGACATTTACAGTGAAACTGTAACAGTGTCATGTGAGCATTATCCTCTACCCCTTTTGAGAATATTACCAGAGGAGAAGGAGATATGGCCAGAGTCCCCACTGAAGCCTTCAGCTCATCCATAGTGGACACTGTGCAGTTGCCACTGTTAGCTGTCAGTGGCCTGATCTTGATCTTAAATTTCTTCCCCTGTTCCTCCTCACCCTCCGACTCACTGGAGGAGCAGAACATCTTGACCTTTGGAGCTGGTGGGTCTTGTTAAGGGCAACGCCCTAGCAACCACATGGAACACCATAGAAGAAGCAGAGCAACAGCGTAAAACCCATTCAGAATCACTTAGCAATCTAATAGAGATGCCCTGGAACTATGTTGTAGCATTGTGGCAGCTAGTTTAGCACAGTCACATTTTCTTCTAAAAACATGAAAATCTAGTTCCAAAACCAAACTGCCACCAAAGTATGAAGATAAACACACAGAAAAGTGAAGCAAAAAAGTAACATGAGACTAGCCAGGAAAATACACCTTATTACTCATCATTACTCATTACAACTTTTCATAACCAGTGTCCAACCAGAGATACATGCTTTGGCAAAAGAAAAGGCAATCACCATATGACAATTCAATCCGAGTTTTTGTTTATCAAAACACATTAAAAGGATTGAAAAGCACTGTCCAAGGTTTGTGCAGTTGTGTTTACTGCCTAAACATTTAATATATTGGATAGAAATTATATCATTTACATTTATGCATTTGGCAGACGCTTTTATCCAAAGCAACTTAAAGTGCATTGAAGTTATACATTTTCTTAGTACATGTACTCCCTGGGAATCAAACCCATGACCTCTTGCGCTGCTAACGCAATGCTTTACCACTGAACTACAGGAGAACCTCAGGAGAATATCATTTATAGAAAAAAGCTATAGTTGCTCTAACAGCCTTTACCAACTTGTTTTGCTATATCTTTAATAAATTAATAAGCAGAAGAGGTCATTAGGATTGTGAGAAAGATTTCAAACTGATGTTCACAGATTGAAAGGATATTTCCCCCTTGCTCTCTGGGTTTAACACTGTAACCTTCATCATCTATGTCAGGTGAGTTCTGTTATAGAAAAGACAAATGGATGAAGCGTTACATTCACATTAGCTATAAAGATACTATGCAAAATAAACATTAAGAACAAATTACTCACATATCGATCCCAGTCAATCTCACCATAGAAACCATTGGGAGCACCATTGGCTTTTTTCTGGGAATACAAAATGAGTGATGAATTATTATCATGAATTATTGTAAGTGCTATCAAAATGAAATATTAATTCACTACACTATCTAAAGTAAGTTTGTAGACACAGCGTATTGACAATATTTGCTGTACTCACAGATTTCTCTTTGTCTGGTGATCCCCTGGGAAAAACAAAGCAATGGTTCAGATTCCCTAATCACAAACTGTGGTGGGTCCCTAACATGTCAGTCAGTTATTCTTGGCCAAAATGAGTTGCACAGTGAAACATTATTTTAAGTCTTTGTCTGCAAGACTACAACACTTGTTCACTTCAAATTACACAGAGCCAAGGCTACAAAGTAATATATAAAAGAGCTAGTGGCCACATCATATGACTGACTGTTGATACTCACGTGGAGTCAGTGTCCTTTTCTTTCTTTCGTATCCCAAAGGCCTTTCGGGTACGCTTTTTCAGTCCTGGGAAAAGTTTAGCATAAAGAAACAAATAGTATATAGTTCCTTTCTTTATTTAGGCAATATGTATAAGGTCATAGCAAATGCATTGATAAATAATAGTTTTATAATATACATCATAATTAATACATACTTTGCAAATTTAAATATACTGTAGTGTGAAAAATAGAAAAACATCTCCAAAACATGCTTTCTCAGCTCAGACACAGAGAGTCACATAAACTTACATAACTTACACATTACATAAACTAAATGATGAATTATTTTTCTTTTAGCCAAAAAATCCTACAAATTTATTATTTGACCTTTACTGTTACTGCAAAGAATGCAGTCATGTGCTAGTATTAAGGGTTTTGTATGCAAAGTTATCAGACAGGAAAGCATATATATATATATATATATATATATGTGTGTGTGTGTGTGTGTGTGTGTGTGTGTGTGTGTATGACCATTACAGTGCAAGTGACATCACTGTCAGCTGTGAATATTAACCAGCAGAGCGTGAAAATTTATAGCCTGGAGATCTTGGCATGATGGCATACAAGAGATGCTTTAGGGTCTCAGTGCCAGTGTTAAACACTTTGGGTGTGTGTTCACCCATCATGCCTCTAGTCTAGAGGACCTCTAGGGGAAGCTGATAATTCTCAGTCTCGCCTGGCTAAAAGTCTAGAAATTAAGCAGTTACTACAAACACACACAGGAGGACATGATATCAGTTGTAGCTTGTTGACTTCCTGCTCTATTACCATTAAACAAAGATTATCAGATTAAATTACAGGGAATACATCTGACCTAAAATCAGACAGTGGACACACAGAACAGAATGCACACAACATCCTGATGGTAGATTTAAATAGGCGTTGCCTGTTCTTATTTCATTGGGTCACTCTTACATTTCAGCTCTTGAAATTCACATTTAAATGTTCCATTAGCATATTTGTATATGTGTGTCATAGTGTAAATGCATATTCAACTCTAGTTCAAGAATACAAACCAGGTACAAAGACACATAATCCGTCAGCTGCTTCAAGGAGACAAACACCAAAACAAGCAAGTACTGCGTTTGGACGTCATGCATGGCCATGTAGAAAACCCAACCGAGTATTTTTTACATGCTTTAAATTAATAGCACTGCATAGATTTAACGACACAGTGATGAATTAGGGCCTAAAGTGCATTTACCTTGCATCATGGTTGCAACACTTCATACCTCGGTTTCAACCGAGTAAACAGACTGACATGAGATACAACAGTGATCCGGTAACCGGTTGATAGAGGAAAGGTGCATAATGGCCAACCGGTCCGTCCTCGTCTCTCAGGTTTCCCGGTAACCGGCTGGTTAGGCCCCGGGCTTCGCCGCATTAGCAGCATCCACACACGCCATCATCACAGAGGGGATGCTGAGGACAGCCGATGAACGGAGAATAAGAGGGTGGGAGGGTAGCGAATTTACGAACCACACTATGGAGGAGGCTTGGTTCATGAATGTTTATGAGCTCGCGCTGACGTTGCTTAGTAACCTTCCTGGATCGCCGAGCCACGCATGCTAATTAATATTCATACGTCAAGTCTTTAAACGTTACAGAATTCGTTGATTTGCCAGTCGACCACAGCCAAACTTGGCTTAACGTCACCTTACAGTATTAATATTCATGAGCCAAGCCGTACCCATAGTAGAATTTGTTATCGCGAGAGGGATGAGGGGGGTAAGGGGTAAACAGTTTAAGAGCAGGAAAGAATTGTCTATTGAGAGAAATTATAACGTAATCTGTAGAGCACCGCCTAGTGGTTGGACACAAAACAGAATTGGCATAACTTCAAAAAAAGTCTGTAGTCGTGTAATAAGTAAATTATATATATATATATATATATATATATATATATATATATATATATATATATATATATATATATATATATATATATATATATATATATATTATATATATACAAATCTGTAAAGACAGGTACAGTGAAGTGCTAAACTTTCGCAACAAATTTGATCTTAATTAAAAACATGACAACTTGTGTTATCTTGCTATCTTTGTTCTGAAAACACAGATGGACCTGACATTTTAGAATGGGATCTAGACTGCTGAACTATATGCCAATGTACTAAAATATAATCCTTCCCATTCCAGGTCCTGAATACAGTGTGGACAATTCATATTTACATAATTCCGTATTTTTTGTTTTTATTTTTTTTACAGAATGCAAATGAACAACTACTGGACAAATTCTAAAAAGATGAATAAAGATGCAGGATATTCTGTGTCCTGTTTCGATATTGAGCAGGAAGAGAGCAAAAGCAAATGACTGTTTATTAGTACAAAAACAGTTGCATTAGACTTGCAGAAAACCTCTCTGACACAGAAAGTTGAAACATTAGCAGTGTGAATGTGTTCATATAACATGAACATATTCATGATTATCAGGACAACAATGCACTCCTGACATGTACTAACTTGATAAGCTACTTATAGTGAGAAAACAACAGTGAAACAACAGCAGGTGTGAGATGTAGCTTTGTAGACTGGGCTTGTTGGCTTGCAAGGCAAAATGTTCAATGCTCTCGTCTGCTAAAAAAATGACTAAATGACTAAACATCCCCACACCTACTCGCTCCCAGGCACCTGAATTCTAATCACACACACCTGCTACCACTGATCATTGTACTATATATACAACAGTCACTTCTCACCTCTTTGTGTGGTCTATAAGCTAGCTATATGGAGTTACCTGGGCTGCCGTTGCTGGTCACTTACCTGGGATTATCTCCTTCATTCTATTAATTGTTGATTTTCTCCTGCACTCCCCTGAGCACTTGTACCTGTTACACAGAGAAAAGACTCTGAACATTGTCAAGCTAAGTAGCTACAAAGCTAATCTGCTCTTAGCTAACTTGTTTAACATCATTGATGTTTATATGTACTTTATATGTATCGATTACTCTGATTCTATTGCCACCATGTTGAGCAGGTCCTTCTTAAGGATGTGAATATCAGTTATTTCTAAAGCTTGAGAAATGCAAATTTCTATTGTAGGTTCATTTAAAATTTCAGTATACTTACAGCTCCCCTTATGTCATTACCTTGTAAATATTCCAAGTCTCTGTCCTGGACCCCCGAAGCTCTCCAAGCCTTCAATAAACTCAATCAAGCCTTCTCTACCGATCCTCACACACCCTAATCCTCAAATTATATTTGTAGTAGAGATTGATGTTTCTACCCTTGGAGTCGGAGCGGTACTTTCTCAATACCATGGTGAGCCTCCTCTACTCCACCCATGTGCCTGCTACTCTAGGAAGCTATCCCCAGCGAAGCAGAAAAATCAAGCAGGCCCTAGAAGAATGAAGACATTGGCTGGAGGGGGCAAACACTCATTCACTGTTATTACTGACCATAAGAATCTCGAATGCATCCAAAATGCTAAAAGGTTGAACCACCTATTCTTCACCAGATTGCAGTTTAACATTACCTACCGACCTGGTCCAAAGAATATTCGTGTTGATTCCCTTTCATGCATGTATCAACAGGATGACCCTTCTCCCACAGAACCTATCCACCCTCCAGCCGTAGTGGTAAACCCCATTCTTTGGGATTTGGATGAACAGATTCACATTGCAAAACCTTATCCGCTGGGAGGCCTAGAAGGGAAGATTTGCGTTCTGCTCCTCTTCGTCAAAACCCGTCAGAACTCTCTCGCTCCTACAAGATCAGTAATGGTGGCCCAGTATTGCCCACAATGTCTCCCAGCATGTCAAAGGATTCTCAGTCTGTGTTATCTCCAGTACACCACATCAGCTCTCTTCTAGTAAGCTAGTTCCACTACCCATACCTCATAGACCATGATCCCATCTCGGGGTGGACTTCATCACAAACCTACTTAATTCCAATTCCCATACTTGTACTTCTGCTAACTGTTGATTGTTTCTCCAAGGTATGCAAACCTGAAAACCCTTAAAGGGTTTTCCCACATCATTTCAAACTGCAGAACTACTACTTTCAACACATCTTCTGGAACTTCGACATACTGAAGACATTGTCTCAGATCGTGGGCCCAAGTTAATCTCCTGAGTCTGGAACGCCATCTTCAAACACCTTGGACTCACCGTCAGTTACCACCCACAGACTAATGGCCAGACTGCACGTAAGATCCAGGGAATTGAGATCTGTGGACCTATTGCCATGACAATCAGCACAGCTGGAACTGTTATTTCCCATTGTCTGAGGGCACACAATTTCCTCAGACAATCTACCACCGGGCTCACTCCAGTGCATACTCGGTTACCAACCCCCCTTATTTCCTTGGTCTAGCGAACCATCTGAGGTTCCAGCTGTGGACCACTGGTTCTGCCAGAGTGAGAGAGTATGGGCCTCTACGTTTCATGGGCCCCTCCTCAAACCACACACTAATTCTGTCACCCCCCTCTGCCACAGATCTTGTTGAATCCAAGGTGCCTCCCCCTCCGGAAGTCATCGAAGATGAAACTATCTACCAGGTCTGTCACATCCTGGTCTCCTGACAACGAGGGGGTCATCTCGAGTACTGGGAAGGCTATGGTCCCAAGGAGAGATCATGGAAGACAACATTCTAGATCCTTCTTTACTCTCCGACTACCCAAACCATCCCGCTCCAAGACGGAGATGCCATCCTCGTCATTGTCGACGAGGATGGCATCCTGTAATGTGTGGTTGGCTGTGGGGGTGTGTTCCTGACAATTAAAGAGATCTCTTTTTTTTGCATTATATATACAACAGTCACTTCTCACCTCTTTGTGCGGTCTACAAGGTAGCTATATGGATTTACCTGGTCCTCCTTCACTGTTTACTTACCTGGGATTAAATCCATCGATCTCCTAATTGTGGATTTTCTCCTGAAAGAGAATTTTCTTGTGGATTTTCTCTCTCCTGAGCACTTGGATCTGTTACACAGAGAAAAGACTCTGAACATTCTCAAGCTAAGTAACTACAAAGCTAATCTGCGCTTAGCTAACTTACCTGTTTATAAACATGGTTGATGTTTATCTCTATGATTACGCTGATTATATTGCTGATGTTTTACTGCTGTTTGTTGCCTGTGAATTATTAAACCAGTAGTATTATAACTTGCCTCCTGTTTCCCTTGTGTATTTGCTGACATTAACATCCCATTTGTTTTTCAGATAGCAGAATTGAAGACTTGTTTTTCCAGGCAACAGACACGTGTTTCTCCTAGTGTCTCAAACTGTCTCAATTTTTTTGTAAAAGGTTCTTAACTTTCTTTGGTAGTTCTGTAGTAAACAGTCCCTCAGCACATTCCAGTCATTAAAAAGATTTAACCAATAATCTCAGTTTTGTGGTACATGGACATTAATGTTTTCCAGGGCCTTAGACTGGAGACTGCACACTGCCAGTGACATTAAAAATAAAGAGGTTTTGGGAATTCATGGCCCCCCTGGCCATGAATTCCCAAAACCTCTTTATTTTTAATGTTGCTACACTTTCTAGATTTGTACTCTGGGCCCCTCAGTCTGCTTGTGATTGCATTCCTTGGGGGGGGACCAGGGCCCTTAGAATCATCCTAATCCTCTCCCCATTACTGTGCCTGTTTATTAAACTGTAATTAAAACTGGAATGTTTGATAGCTTTGTGTCACATTGAGCACTTGGTACCCAATGCTATGGCATTGTCTGTTTTTTTTAATGAATATAATTTTTTTTTAAATAAAATGTACCCGATAATTGTTAGCTATTCACTGATTAAAAAAAACAGAATTACTGATACATATAAATGAATAACTGTTACTAGGTAAAATAATGATTGATGGCACAACCACCAATTCAGAAAGACTTCATTTTAACATCTTTAGTACCCTCTCACACTAAGTCTATCATGTGCCCTGAGCAGCACTTATCACTACACTAGTGTAAACATTCAGATTAATAGTGACTCACCACCATGTGATCCATGTTTGTGTGTGTGTTTCTTATAAATATATTTTTATTATCCTATTTTAATTACCCACCTTTCATCTGCTGCCAGTTTCCTTAAGATAATAATTAGTTTGAAACATGTCATCTTGCTATCAAATATTTCCCTTACATAGTGATAACAACAGGGTGTATCGCCTCCACCTAAAATACCCTTGGTTTAGTTATTAAGTATGCAGAAGACTAGTTTTCAGAAAGATAGATTGTTATAGAAAAATGGACATACATTTTGGTTTCAACTAGATTAAAAGATAACCTGTTTTAAAATATTTATTCAGATTCAAAACTATTTGCAAGTTTACTATTTGGGAGTGACCTAAATATAGCACATATTTTCCTATCACACTTGAACTAAAGTACGGTGACCGGGAAGGGACCTTCTCGGTTCACTTATTTTTATCATGTCCACAACATTTTAATATGTGGTAATGTGATACTATGTCGTGGCCACAATATAGTAATTCGTTGGAACGTCATAGCATGTTGAGGCCCCGACATATTAACTTGTGGGAACGTGATATGTCGTTGCCATGAGATCAGTTTGTTGAGGAAATGACATGTATTGTCATACTTACGACTTATGATGAGGGAAAGACTTTCTTGTGGCCACGATTCAAGCAAATGATGGTCATATGGGCTTCATTTGTTACAGAAGAGACATGAATCAGCACAATCTTTGTATTTTTAAGGGAACACAATATTATACACATAATGTAATGAGAAAAACATAGCCACAATTAAACAAGACAAGGTAATGGGTCATTTTTATTGTTTATCAATATGTTTATGTAAGAGGTTAGTTTTAAATGTATTTTATACCACAGACGGCATTTGATGTGAATGTGAAACGTACAACAGCTCATGATTATTAGAAAAAACTAACAATAAAGCCCCATGTCTAACACCAACATCACTGTTAGAGAGAGACAGCAAGCTCAAATCACAGTAGTGGCAGCTAGCTGTGGCATTTCTTTTTTTATTTGTGTTTTCCATACTGTCCCAACTTTTTCTGATTTGGGGTTGTATATGTGTGTATATATATATATATATATATATATATATATATATATATATATATATATATATATATATATATATATATATATATATATATATATAGAGAGAGAGAGAGAGAGAGAGAGAGAGAGAGAGAGAGAGAGAGAATAATTATACATTCATGTGTTATCATTTTTTATAACTTTAAATACTTCTGCATATTTATTTAACCTCTTCTTTAATCTCTTCTGTATACATCTATTCTTCAGTGGTGCTGAACATACAGAAATCTATTCCTTGGCCTACCGTTATGTTGTTGCTATTGCAGATTGTGCAGTGTGTGGATAACATATGTCACCAGAAATAAAAAAGTCTCTTCTGTGAGCAACACAGATCAGGGTCCATCAGGGTCCAAACTAAAAAAAACTAGTATATATATATATACACTACATATAAACTATGCATAAATAGTTTTTTTCTAAAGGCGATGCTTATGAGTTGCATAGTCAGTCAGATTGTATGAAAGGCTGTCCTAGGAACCAAAGTTGTTGCACACAGACTGATTTACAGTGTTGCACACAGGTAGACAATTTGGTGAACGCTCATCTCTGCACAGTTGTTTATGCTCTGTATAATGCATTTTATGCCTTGATGTAAGTACATTTGTATGTGTATGTTTATTTGCAGGAGTTCTGAGGGCCGCAATGACCATGATTTGCCACGAGAGAAACACGCTAATTAGCATTGGCATTCGCTGAATTATTATACTGTATCATACATATGTTTACATTAATAATGCATCATTACACAACTATATCATGTCTATTTCCATTGATTAGGTTGTATCAAAATAGGTTATCAAATGCAGCGTGTTATTACTGCTATTACTGTTAATACTGCTATTACTTCTCAGTGTTTGAAGTATGATTATTTTGGGGATCTTTATTAAATCATGTCTTTTACTTTTTAATTCTGACAGACCCTGATTGGTATTGTGCACAGAAGAGGCTGTTTTATTCCTGGTCATATATTTGCTCTCCAGGCACTGCACAAGCAATAACATAATGTGGACAGATATCTGTGGGTGCTACGCTGACCAGTTAAATAAACTGAGGTAATGTTGTACTGTAAAACTATATTTTTATTAAAACATATGTAGAGCTACATATAGGATGTACATATAATGTTTCCGTTTTTATAAATACAGCATTTGTGGATGTTGCAAAGTCAGTCAGATACCTTCAGTAATGTCATGAGGAATGAGGAATGTAACCTATTTTTTTTCCCTTTTTTACTTGTTACTCCAAACTGAAGAGATACTCCAACATCTGGAAAAACTGCTCTCAGTGGCTAGAACTGTATCTGAGAAGCAGCAGTTTATTACAGATGTGATTTTTCCTGGTGAGGTGAGCTATTGAAGGCATGTATGAAATTAACAATTAGTACAAGAATTGTATTAACAGCAAAAGAGAGATCACAACAGAAGTCACAGAAAGCACAGAACATTTTAAGACATCAACAAACACTCCCCCCAAAATGTACTTCACTTTAACACTGCCTTTGATATATTTAAGCATTTCTCTGCAAAGATGAATATACAGCTTGTTAATAAATATGATAGAATTTTATAATACATACATTTTGATAATCCCTCATGTGTAAGAGTTCACACTCAGCAGATGCAAAATCAATAAACAAACTTATACCTTTCACTTAATATATCATATAAAGGTGTTGTCTGTTGGTTGATTGTAAGACAATTTGGTGTCAATTTACTAAAATACAGTAGATATATATATATATATATATATATAAAAAAAGATATATAAAATGTAAGTAGATAAGCTAAGCTCTGGCTAGAGATTTTTTGGAACCATTTGTTTAAATACATATGCTATTTTATCTTAGTGCAAATCTAATTTAAGATCTGAATGGAAACCCTTAATATTAGTGTTCATTCTTTGATGCAGGAAAAAATTCTTTTGTGACAACATGTCTGCAGTTGACTGGTACTGCAACACAAATTTCCCAGTGCCCATTCAATGAAAAATGAAGATTAAATAAAATCTGTACAATTGCAGAACTGGAGAACAGTTCTCCAGCAGAACAGTTTACATTTCAGATGTTTACAACTTTGAGATGTACTGCACAGAACTTCTGGATAAGAAGAAGACTGACCTGTCCAGTGTTCATGTAGTGTATTTATTGTTGTGACCTTCTATGTAATGTATAGAAAGCATATGTTTACTGCTGACCAGTAAACATAATTGAGGTAATGTTGTACTGTGAAACTACCTATTAAAATACAGTCTATATTTTTTAGACAGCATTTGTGGGTGCTGGGAATTAAGACAATCAGAATGTGATGAAAATTTGTGATGACCTTGTATTTCATTATCACAGTAATATTACAATAACGAGGAAATAAATGATGTTTGCTATGGTTAGACAGATGTTTTAAATTAATGTAAAGCATTTTATTTAAACACACACACACTGAACACACACACACAGAACACACACACACACTGAACACACACACACACACACACTGAACACACACACACACACACACACTGAACACACACACACACACACACTGAACACACACACACACACTGAACACACACACTGAACACACACACACTGAACACACACACACTGAACACACACACACTGAACACACACACACTGAACACACACACTGACACACACACACTGAACACACACACACACACTGAACACACACACACACACTGAACACACACACACACACACACACTGAACACACACACACACACACTGAACACACACACACACACTGAACACACACACACACTGAACACACACAACACACACACACTGAACACACACACACTGGACACACACTGAACACACACACACACACTGAACACACACACACACACTGAACACACACACACACACTGAACACACACAGAACACACACACACACACACACACACACACACGAACACACACACTGAAACACACACACACACTGAACACACACACACACACACACACACACACACACTGAAACACACACACACACACACACACACACACACACACACACACACACTGAACACACACACACACTGAACACACACACACACACACACACTGAAACACACACACACTGAACACACACACACACACACACACACACACACACACACACTGAACACACACACACACTGAACACACACACACACACACACACTGAACACACACACACACACACTGAACACACACACACACTGAACACACACACACACACGAACACACACACTGAACACACACACGAACACACACACTGAACACACAAGAACACACACACACTGAACACACACACACACACACACACAAACACACACACACACACACTGAACACACACTGAACACACACTGAACACACACTGAACACACACTGAACACACACACACACTGAACACACACTGAACACACACTGAACACACACTGAACACACACACACACTGAACACACACTGAACACACACTGAACACACACTGAACACACACACACACTCACTGAACACACACACACACTCACTGAACACACACACACACACACTGAACACACACACACACACACTGAACACACACACACACACACACCGAACACACACACACACACACACACACACACACACCGAACACACACTGAACACACACACACACACTGAACACACACACACACACACACACTGAACATACACACACACACACACTGAACATACACACACACACACACTGAACATACACACACACACTGAACATACACACACTGAACACACACTGAACACACACACACACACTGAACACACACACACTGACACACACACACACACACACACACTGAACACACACACACACACACCGAACACACACCGAACACACACACACACCGAACACACACACACACCGAACACACACTGAACACACACACACACCGAACACACACTGAACACACACACACTGAACACACTGAACACACACACACTGAACACACTGAACACACACACACTGAACACACTGAACACACACACACTGAACACACACTGAACACACACACACTGAACACACACACACTGAACACACACACACACACACACTGAACACACACTGAACACACACTGAACACACACTGAACACACACACACTGAACACACACACACACACACTGAACACACACACACACACCGAACACACACCAAACACACACACACAGCGAACACACACTGAACACACACACACAGCGAACACACACTGAACACACACACACACACCGAACACACACTGAACACACACACACACACCGAACACACACTGAACACACACACACACCGAACACACTGAACACACTGAACACACTGAACACACACAACACACACACACTGAACACACACACACAACACACACACACTGAACACACACTGAACACACACTGAACACACACTGAACACACACTGAACACACACACACTGAACACACACACCAGAAAAAGTTGGGACAGTATGGAAAACACAAATAAAAAAAAAGTTGCGATTTCTAAATTTACTTTGACTTGTATTTCATTGCAGACAATACAACAGCACATTATTTAATGTGTTCCTCATGATTTTTGTTTTTTTCTTCAAAAAAACTAAATTCCAATTTTGGTTCTTGCAACACATTTCAAAAAAAGTTGTAACAGTAAAGCATTTACCACTTTGTAATGTTGCCATTCCTTTTCACAACACTTAAAAGACGTTTAGGGACTGAAGACACCAAGTGAAGAAGTGTTTCAGGTGTAATTTTGTCCCATTCTTGCTGCAAACAAGTCTTAAGGTGGGCAACAGTACGGGGTCTTTGTTGTCGCATTTTGCGCTTCAAAATGCGCCACACATTCTCTATTGGAGACAGGTCGGGACTGCAGGCAGGCCAGTCAAGTACCTGTATCCTCTTCCTCCGCAGCCAGGGCTTTGTAATGTGTGCAGAACGTAGTTTTGCATTATATTGTTGAAATATGCATGGATGTCCCTGGAAAAGATGACTTCCTGAAGGCAGCATATTGTGTTCCAAAATCTCTATGTACTTTTCAGCATTAATGGTGCCATCACAGAAGTGCAAGTTACCTTTACCAAGGGCACTGACACAACCCCATACCATGACAGACCCTGGCTTTTGGACTTGTTGCTGGTAACAGTCTGGATGATCCTTTTCTTCTTTGGTCCAGAGCACACGGCGTCCATTTCTCCCAAAAAATACCTGAAATACTGATTCATCTGACCACAGTACACGTTTCCACTGTGTGATGGTTCATCCTAGATGCCTCCGAGCCCAGAGTAGTCGACGGCGCTTCTGGACACTGTTAACATAGGACTTCCTTTGGGCACAGTACAGTTTTAACTGGCATTTGTGGATGTAACTAGGTATTGTGGTACTTGACAAAGGTTTGCCAAAGTAGTCCTGAGCCCATGTGGTGATATTGCTTATAGATGAATGACGATTCTTAATGCAGTGCCGCCTGAGGGATCGGAGAGCACGGTTGTTCAGCTTAGGCGTGCGCCCTTGTCCTTTACGCACTGAAATTCCTCCACATTCCTTGAATCTTTTAATTATGTTATGCACTGTTGAAGGTGAAATAAGCAAATGTCTTCCTATCTTTCTTTGAGGAACATTGTTTTTAAACATTTCAATAACTTTCTCACGTATTTGTTGGCAAACTGGCGATCCTCGGCTCATCTTTGCTCCTAAAGGACTAGATCTTTCTTGGATGCTGCTTTTGTACCAAATCATAATTACAATCACCTGTTGACATCACCTGTTTCAAATCACATCATTATTTAACCAATTTACCTGATTACTAGCCCTAAATTGCTCCTGTTCCAACTTTTTTTGAAATGTGTTGCAAGAACCAAAATAGGAATTTTGTTTTTTTGAAGAAAAAACAATAAAAATCATGAGGAACACATTAAATAATGTGCTGTTGTATTGTCTGCAATGAAATGCAAGTCAAAGTAAATTTAGAAATCACTACTTTCTTTTTTTATTTGTGTTTTCCATACTGTCCCAACCTTTTCTGATTTGGGGTTATATATATATGTGTGTGTGTGTGTGTGTGTGTGTGTGTGTGTGTATATATATATATATATATATATGTATATATATAGAATAATTATACATTCATGTGGTATCATTTTTTATAACTTTAAATACTTCTGCATACTTATTTAACCTCTTCTTTAATCTCTTCTGTATACATCTATTCTTCAGTGGTGCTGGACATACAGAAATCTATTCTGTGACCTCCCGTTATGTTGTTGCTATTGCAGATTGTAAAATAATCATATTTCGAACACTGAGAAGTAACAGACAAGTAATATTACGCTGCATTTGATGATAAACCAGGTGCCATTACACTCACTATATCTGGGTAGCTGGTTGAGGCGGATAAATATGGACAGGATTCTGAGAAGAGATTCTTCATAAAGACGCATTTATTAAACAGTCTTTGGGTTGTCATCTGCACCAACTATTCTTTGGCAATGATATCTGTATTTATGGTCTAAAGGAACAATAAAGAAATAAAATTACAACCATATTCTAAGAACCATTTTCACACAGACATAATAATCAAACATATGAAAATAAACACTGATTAGACAATCACATATGCATCCGTAACATTAATAACAACTTAATCAATGCAAATAGTTATAATATAGTTGTGTAATGACGCGTTATTAATGTAAACATATGTATGATACAGTATAACAATATGGCGAATGCCAATGCTAATTAGCGTGTTTCTCAAGCAGCAAATTACGGCCACTACGGTGCTCAAAACTCGCCGATAGTAACCGCAAACAATCGCGAAACATTAATAACATATAGTAAATAAATATACACATACAAATGTACTTACATCAAGGCATAAAGGCAGTTGGTACTACCTCCCTGAAATAAGTTTTTGCAGGGTGGGATGTCTGTAAGTGTTTAAATATTAAATTATTAAAATGGAGCAGATTATTAATTTTTACCTATAGGTATATCCATATGTAAACACCTATAGTATATCTGTTTCTAAGCATCCAATGTACTGTGTTCATTAAACTTTTGAATTTTGAGAGGTCATGTTTATTGACATTCGCATAGCTAACATGCAAAGTGCTGCACAGTTAATGTGGCCCCTATAGCAATGCATAGACATAAACACAGGACATCTTTAAATCCTATATACTGCTCATTAAATCCCATATTGTGTAATTTATGTCTTGGATATTTTACAAAATGGCTGAACAAAATGCACAATATAATGTATGTGGTGTGACAAGATGTCATTTACTCTGGACCCACACAAAGTAAAATCTGGAAACCCAGGAACAGTCTTATTGCTAAATACTGAGTGGGTACAATATTTTTTCCTTAAAGATGCAGCAATTTGTTCCACAAAAAAACAAAAACAAAAGCCATCATGTTGAGATCAAGTGACCTGAATACTGCTTAAAAACGACTCACTTTATCTTAGCAAGCCACATTGTTATCACACACTTCTGGTTGCTGAATAAATGAATCCTGGGATTAAACAATGTCATTATATATCTAACTATTACATATTACCGTACTTTACTGTAATTTATTGCTATATATGTGCAGACATTTGATAATATGAAGTTTAATCTTAACTGTCGAAGGTCAATCTTTCTTTCAAAGAATAAAAAAACAAAGCCTTCTGATATCAGTACGATTGCATATTTGTATTGCCATGTATCACTAAAGCTGTTTTGTGTTACAGGTGCCATACAAAGCCACAATGGGTCAAAAGCCAAAACAGAAGTTTTCAGGTAAAGAAAACAAATGGTCATTGAAAATCTGTAAATCAGTCAGCAAAAGCTTTAAACAGTCTAATCCCTGTTGACTGAAATCAAGTAGACTGGGCCATGAACTGGCCAAGCTTGTTAATAGGCTTTCTCAATGAAAATAAATAGTATGCTTTTTACACATAAGGCCAACTTGACAGAGAAAGAAAACAATATATATAGTCATGAGAGGAAACCCACAAATCCAATGTCCTCTAGGGTATAGCCTACTCATTGCTCAATGTGAAAATATTTATTCTTTTAAAGAATAACAGACACTAATGTAATGTGTTTAATGTGTATGATATATGTAAGATACTAAATTTAATCTGTGTTTGAATTTTGCAAAATGTTTGACATTTACTGTTTGTGGTACTGGGGAGAAAGCATGCGAGAGTGAAGATATGATTTGTAATGAGATTTACTTGGAAAGAGACTTCTAAACTACTACAGTGAGTACCACAAGCAGACTACGCCTACCCACATACAAACATGCATACGCTTTTATCTACCAATACACAGATGAGTACATTTGTCAAAACATTAACAGGTTTCAGGTTTGGAAAATGTTTTTTATTCACTGCACATTTGAATCTCTAAATATTCTAAAATACATTATTGAAAAATGTGCCTATGATGAGAGATTGTTATTGGAATTGTAAACAGAGACGTGTATTTGGCTTTAGCAAAGTCACACAGTTAGCTTTGATCAATGTAAACAATTTTTAAGATATCAAAGCCAACAACTATGATTTAAACCCAGGTGAAATCAGATATACTACCTGCCCTCTTCACAGGAACTGTTTGCCTCACTCTCTGTCAACAAACTTATTGTTTTGTTCTTCTTGAATAAATTCTATGAAACCAGCATCAGATATAGTGCCTGGCCCTTGTCCCTCATTTTCAGTGCATGATAAACGAATACATCTTACAGGAAGTTTGGCTATTTCTGTGAAGGGAAAGTGAGAAAACCTGTTTCTATAGAGAAACTCAATTACTTCCACTTCTAGACCTAAGGCCCAAAAGAAGCCTCCAGCGGCCCTCATATATTGGGTTTCCACGCAATGCTCCCTGGAACAACAAGTGCTTTGACGTCAAGCTGATTCTGAGCTGCAAAGTTCTTGTGGTGCTTCCAAAATAATTCCCAAGCTTTTTTAGCTCTTGACATGACCAAGATGGAAAAAGTTAACCCAAGTGTCACAGCAAGTTTAGTAAACAGCCCACTTTTTCTCGAGACATCCCCTAAATAGCTTGTCCCATGTTGACCCCTTCTTTGGCCTCTTTTTTTGTTCATTCAAATGTTTTTTACATTCATACAGCATGTCTGAAAATTTATTAAAATAAACTTTGATATCACCAAAGGATCATTAACAGATTTATGGGCTTGAATAAATAGTGTATTAATAGCTGACATCATTCTACTATTTTGAATCTCTGTGCATGGTTGTACATGTGACATCTTGTAAACTATCTTATCATAAGTGGCTTTATAATCACACCAGTCAGTGCAAACACAAATGTTAGCTTGTTTAGGGTGATCACTGTTATTGCCAGTAAACTTCAGTATAAAGGATAGTCTTGCTGTGCAAGAAACACTTCAGTGGTCGGTGCCGTCTGGGTGGTGACAGCATGTTGACATGATCTCTATCTGCTCTGATTGGTGACCACAGGAGGGATGTTTTCCACCAATCACCATTAATATGTTTGCTTGTAATTTGTTTTAATCTTAAGCTAAGAAAAATAGTAGAAACATAAAAGAATTACAAATTACTTGAATTTCTTGGATTAGTTTTCATAATAATAGTTTTCATGGGCAAATACAGTTATTCAATAATTATATATATTAATATATATTCAATATTTTAAAATTACATCCTGTTTTGTATTAACATACATTATTACACAAATCTAACATAACTGTATATTAACTAAGAGAAAACAACCCTGATGACTCAACCACGTGTTGCATCCTACCAGAAATGCACATGCCATGCAAAAAGCAATTTTGCTTTTGCAAAACCATGTTATTGTTTGAAGTACTTAATACTAGTGTAAACTCATTTTAAGTACATTGGAAGTAGCATGTGTTACCATGACTGTACTATGGGACCTCCACAGTACTAATTTGTAATTTTTTAAATTTATTCTTAATGGTGCTTTGATTGTATAAGGTATACATTTTTTATGTATCCATTGTCTTTCCACTACTGTGTTATTGCTGTAGGTCAGTTGTTGTGCTGGCTCAACAGAGTTCTATCCTGTCATAGACTGTATCTAATCCTATGCTATCTTCTCTGTTCTGACTGTAGATATAGGTACACAAAGAATATCCAAAATAATTTAAGCCATTGTTGAGCAATTAAATATGGAAAACAACATTCTTATTTAAGCTTTAATCTTTTTTTGGGACAAGTAAGAAATGTGCTACACAACCTTAACATAAGTTTAATACTAACATTATAATAATAAATATAACAATAAAGAAAACAGTGATTCCACCAGTGAAATCACAGAATTCCACAGTGTGCATGTTCATTGTCGACTTTGCAATGATAGAAACATGAATAAAAAAGTCTGTAGTTTTATCTAGTAGCTTCATAACCATAAATTGGCATCTGAGCAAATTACATAAATAAAAGTCTGAGATTGGTTTAAAAAGCTAATCTCAGTTTAAGTGACGTGCATTAACCACATCCCGTTCCAGCGAGAACAAACAACAAGAGGAACCGCATTGTTTGACATCAGTGATTATGTAATTGAAGCATACTGTTCACTATGTTCTGTGAATATTGAAAGGTTAGCTTCAAGGAAATAAGAAATAAAAGAAGACACATAAAGAAATTATTTGCTCAAATTATAAGGATTTAAGAGTTTGGCTTTTATGACTTGTTTTTTTTTGTTTCTTTGTGCCTTTGACGCTACTTTATCCTTATGACATTTACCAACACAAAGAGTAATTATTAAATATTTGAAAGAAACAATAAGTATAAATCCTTGGAAACAATCCAATTTTTCCAGCTTCTGTCATAACTTTGTTAGTGCTTTAGTAAAAACACATGATCCATATTTTCTGCTTTTAAACCCTCAGACTGCCTTGCCATAGTTATTTCTATTGTAACAGCCTTACTGCAACCACCTTTTTTAAAATTATTTTTGTGGTAATCAACACAAATTCTGAGCTTAATTTGAATAAAACCTGGAACATGTCACCACAAAAATTAGTTGTACCAGAAAAATCATTATAAGAACACCTTTAAAAGTGAAAATGTCTGTTACTGAGTACAAAGGTTTTCTATTCTTTGAATAAAGTATGCTGGCACAAGAATTTTATTATTTTGTCCAAAATTTAGGAAGACCGTATCCCCAATACACACCTATGATGTCCATGCTTCCCCTTTCAGTATGACAACATTCCTCTCATTTGAGGTGTTGATGACACCAAAAAAGTCACTGAAATCAAAAGTACAAAAAAGTATAGTCACTTTGTTGTATAGTCACTATAGTTACTGCAAAGACACTTTGCAGTAAAAATCCCTCTTATAGGGGGGCAGTATTTTTACTTCACAGAAACCCACTCCAACATTCAGAACTCAAAATTTCACCTTATGGCAAACCTCATACATTCAGATGGGCACTTTTGGTACAGCTGTCCACTTTTGACAATGTCCAACTTGAATGGATTCCTGCAAATTCCAACTTGATTCAAGAGGATGTTCTTTCCTCTTTTGGGCTCTGAAACAATTTTGAGATCAAGAGTCTCAAGACACAGTGTTCCATGGAGGGTTTCTCAGTCAGCAGGAGAATAACATTTCTCAATTTAATCAAATATGGCCAACAGAAAGTCAGTGTAGTGTGGTGCTACGTCTCAGTGGAAAGAGAATGTGTCACTATCTCTACACAGTCTTTCTCTAGGATTTTCTCAGAATCCTGCTTAACTCCTTCTTCAACCTCCGGCTCAAACTGAAACTTGTCAGCATCATCAGTTCCCATCTCATAGAAGGGTGGGGAGGGACTTTGTGGTATTATACTGTGGTACCAGTTTCTGTTCTCCTCTAAGGTGTCCAAGATATCTTGTGCATCTGGATGCACCAGATCTGCCCATGTCTCCCACAGTGGATGCACGATGTAGTCGATGAAACCAACCTAAAAGACAAACAAGCCACACTGTGAGACAACATGACTTTGATATGAATTGTAGGTGCGATGATTACTTGATCATATCTAAAGCATCTGGATATTGCTCCAAGGTCTAGGAACCTTAGACATCCTTTGATTTCTACCTTGAGTTATGGATATGACTTGAAAGTCATGGATTGTTTAAACTCTCACCTGAGACTTCTCCACTGAAGCAGTGTGTTTGTCACACATGGGACTGATTTCCATGCCTCGCTCTCTTTCTCTGTCACCTTGGTGGAAGAACTCTTCCATAATGCGGTCTGTCCATTGGCGGTACAGATCTAAGGATTTGGTGGGGTTGCTGAGATCGGCACAGTGAACCATATTGCGTAAGACCTGTTGAGACACAACATTTAAGGTTATTGAGGGACAAGGACTAGTACAAGGACACAAGAATCTGAGCAGTAACTTACCTGTATCCTGTCTGTATAGTTGTCAAGCAACAACACTCCTGAGCTAGTCACCTTCTTTGTCTCAACCATTGTTTTCAGATCAGCCAGTAAGCTCATGTGCTTGGACATGTCTGTTGCTAGTACCTATGGACATAGATTATTAGTGAAACATTAAACATTAGTGAAAGTGTAAGAAGAAAGCTAATCATTAGTGGACAAGAAAAACCACCTACCATGTCAATGACCATTTTTCTGAGGGTCTGATGCTGCTTCTTGGTGAGGTTCTGGAAGATATCACAGTTTTCTCCCTGCAAAAGCTTAAAGCCAACAGCTAGGTGATGGTTCTCAAGAACAGACTCATCGTTGTACATGAGGGCAAGCTCTGAGTCTGCAGGAGAGACAGGCATGTTTATGAGAACCATGAAACATGGTCATAACGTTAAACTTTGTTCTTCCATCTGGCTTGAGTTTCAGTAATTGCAGAAGTTTGGATTCATAAGAACAGTCTCCAATACATTAAAAGAGAAAAAGCTCACACTTACTGGTATTAATTAAGAACTGGTTCGAGACCCCTGGGTGGTCCACATCATGGATGGCTGCAGCAAAGATAGCTGCCAGAATCTCAAGGTCTGTAAAGACCGCCTGTGAATAGTAAAGGTAAAGCACACTGTTAGATTGTGGAACTGTAGATTTGTAGGTCTGTATATAACAGACATGTTGCTAATAGAACCCAACTTGTTCTTTTCATGTTTTATATTATTCTCAGAGAAAACATGCTTAAATTAGCTACAGACCAAACACTGCACATTGTTTGGGGATTAGAGACCTCATGCAATCTAGAAACAAATTAAGTCTACAAGCTGTTTTCAGAAACAGCTGTGACAGACTGTAAATGTGCAAGGAAACAGGGTTTAAATGCCACAGAATATAAAAATTAGAGCTAAAGATCCTTGATGAAAGATTAGAAAAATAAAAGGAAAAACAATGCATTTGTACTAGAGGAGACAACACAAGGGAAGTATGCTTTGCTATTTAATATAATCAGTGCTGGCACAAGGGGCCATATTAAATCCTTAATAATAACCACACAGACATCTGAAGGTAACTTGGCAACTTGAGCACTTAAGATTGTTACTATCACAATGCAAGAAACACGTACATGTACAACGAGGACATTTACATCTGCATTTGAGTGCTTGTGTATGTTTCTAGTGTAAGACTGTCTTACATCCAGTGCAGGTGTGGACAGCAAGATGTGTGTGGACTGGGCCACATCAGCTGCGTGGAGACTGTTGTGATAGGCAACTTCTGCGTGGTAGTGGTCTTCAAGGGTCATCATGTATGTCACAAAGGCGTTCACTGGGATCTTAAATGTCTTCATTAAATCTCTCTCCTATAGACAATAAATTTTAGTTTTAAAAAGAAAATATATTCCTTTCTTAATAGGTGAGCTTTTTGTTTAACACTTACCTGAAAGATGGTGTACATGATACAGGTCAGTGGCCGGTGGTGAGAATGCTCTGCAACTTTGAAGATGTTCAGACCCCACTTGTTGATGTCCTCCAGATCCTGCAAAGGCACGAGAATATAGAAATTTGATGTCAAACTGTACAAGCCCACTACAATATTTCAAGAGGGATTCTATGCATCAATCATTTTTAAAACCGTACCTTTGAAAGCAAGCCCTCAAGATCTGTTTTTACTCCAAAGCGGCCCACACCACAGCTGCTGGAGAGATCAGGACCATATGTGACCTTCCTCACCCCACTGATCTGAGTCATGAGCTGCTGCCTCCTCTTCCTGTCCCGAGTCTTTGGTGTTGGTGATGGGATCTCCAGTTCATTCTGTTTATCTGGAGGGGTGTAAGTTTTGGTCTGTTACTCAGGTGTTTTATTACTGATAGCACCTGTACACTCAATTTACAACTTGTCAGACCATGAATTTAATTCATAAAAATTAAATTCCATATTAATAAAAGCCATCTACAATAACATTTTGCCCAAAGTTCAACAACCAATGCCACATTAGATAGAGACCCATCTTAGAATTTCCATGTTGGTCCAGGCAGGTTTATACTGGTTAGTGCTGGTTTGGTGCTGGTCTAAATGGTGGACCAGTGTAGCAAGTTCTTTTAACAACATGTTAACAGAACAGTGTGGTGTTTCTGGTAAAACTGGTTGATCAAGTCTTGCTGGTTAAGCTAGTTACTTGATTGGAACATAAGCACTTCAGAATTCTATGTTAGAGACCAGTATGTAAGACCTAATACAAGTTGTTAGCCAGTCATGGAGATCTTTTCAACAAGGTTTACAGTCTTTTAATAAAATATTGAGATTGTGGTAAAAAGCCTACCTGTATGAAAGACAAATCATCTCTATGACTTTTCAATTATTTTCCTCAAACAGCAATTAAATGGAGAGCACATGGAAAGCTAGTTGCTGGTGTCCAAAGCACAATACCCAGCATGAAAATGTATGCTGATCTAAGCTGATATTTTCAGAAAAACTGTATGTCAGCAATAGTCTCTTTTGTGTCTATTTTGATTTCTGTTATTTATAGAAGACCACATAGAAAATGTATCTTGTCTGTAATGCTGGTGCTGTGTACATCTGCTGCTAAATGTTTTTTCCCCACAACACATTTAACCTTTCATAATTTTGACATGATGATATCCAGCAAGTCAACATCCACCAAACCATCTTAAATGCTCTTGAACTTTCATTCTTCTCCTGAACCTAGTGAATCACGTTTCATTCCACAGTTTATTTGTTCCTTTCTCTTGATTTCTTCCTCCAGTCAACTGCCATTCCCTAAGAACCACAACAATCCCTTCTTCTCCTTCCAAA
This sequence comes from Chromobotia macracanthus, assembly GCA_036877525.1. Taxonomy (NCBI): domain Eukaryota; kingdom Metazoa; phylum Chordata; class Actinopteri; order Cypriniformes; family Botiidae; genus Chromobotia; species Chromobotia macracanthus. The sequence goes on from JAZGTH010000013.1 coordinate 9,360,373, forward strand.
CATCTGCTGTTTCCCAGAGCTTGAGATGCCTGCAAGCTCCACATAACATGCTGCATATTAAGAGTGTAAGTCTGAAAATCTCCCTGCTGTTGACTGTGAGTAAGTGTGTAGGCCATGGGGTTCTGAATACAGGGGTTAGGAGAGTACAGTGACCTTGTGGCATCTGACGCAGACTACAGTTTCAGCCCCCCCTCTCTCACACACACTCCCTCTTACAGTGCAGAGAAGGACCAGATCAGACTGGTTTGAAAAACAGTGGTGAAGGCAAACCACAAGACGTTCAGCTATGATTAAACCTCATCTCTTTAGATATCTGTGTTTTTACAGATGAGCTAAACAGCTTCTTTATCCACAATCTTTTTTCTTTTTCATCTAAATAATTTTCATCAAGACTATTTGAGTTTTCACAAGTGGTTTTGCTCCTCAGTTTATCCAATTTGTCTCATTTTTAAAAAGATTTATATTTCAGTTTATGTGCATACACTGTAAAAAATACTTTGCTGCCTTAAATTTTTACGTTTAATCAGCTTGGCTATACAAGTCATTTCAACTTAATATCTTGACTGGTATAACTTAATTAAATAGGTTAAACAATTTTCCAATTATTTCTTATAAGTTACGTCAGCTCCACACCAGTCAAGATTACAAAGAATAAGTTGAAATGACTTGTGAAACCAAATTGATTTAACTTAAAAACTTAAAAATTTAAGGCAGCTTAGTTTTTTTTGCAGTGTACATTTTAAGTCTACTTTACTGTAAAAAAAACTTTGCTGCCTTAAATTTTAAAGTTTAATAATTTATTCTGTCCCCCAGTAGTCTATATTTGTTTGTTATCACAATTTGTTTATTGCATATTTATACATTGGGCCTCATTCATAAAACTTGAACAGAACAGTTTTCTTTTTAAATCATTTGTAATCAAATCAACTGATGCAAAAGTATTTACACTTTTGCATCAATTTTGTTGTATGAATGTGGATCATTGCACATATGGTTTTGTAGCTCCCGTATTGTGTTTCACATTGTAAATATGTCTTGTATTTATACCCTGAAAGTTTCCGTCACGTACTGTATGCATACTGTACTCTATCCGCAAGATAACATGGGAGCTGTATAGGGTACAAAGGCTTTCTCAACATATATACATCTACAGTATCTTCACCAGTACACCAGTGAGCACCAATTATTTGGAACATAAGACTCACCTAAGAAGGTGTTGGAGATGAACTCAGACACCTGGTTTCCAGAGCGACTCATCTCAGACAGGTGTGTCAGTTCTCGGTTCAACATTCTCTTAAACTAAAACACAAAACACAGCAAGCCTCAGTAAATGTGCATCATTATGCATCATTATAAATCATTAATTTTTCAATTCACAGCCAACATTAAATGCCCTCACAGACATATACAGTACTGTATAAAATGTTGCATATATGACTACTGTACAACCTATAAAATAATACTTTTTTGATTTTCAAGCAGCCTGTGTAAGAAACTCAATCAATAAGTCTAGCTAAATAAGTCAACTGAAGTTAAGAAAACCAAAACGTGGTAAAGCAAACAATATACTTAAGGAATACGTTTCTTATACCCACTTTCTCACACACACAGACCTTAATGTAACCCCAGGAGAGCAGGTAGTTGACCTCAGGCATGTTGAAGTTTGTAATTAGCAGATTAAACCTTGCTCTCCTCATTTAGAAAGTGTTACAAAAAAATCCCTGCATGGATTCCAGTAGCACCCCCACAGTCTCTACCGATCTCATCTCTGTATTCCGTTTGACATCCCAGCTATGTTCTGATAAACAGCAGGCATGAGCCGAGATGCAGACTAAATTCCATAAGATGTCCCCTGCAGTAATTCCAGCCTGTCTGGTTCCTCTCTCTTCTTCTCTGCCCAGCTTATTTTCCATCTTTCCTTTATGCTCCCTCCTTCTCTATGTCTCTCTCCTGCCTCTATACAGTACATGCCTGCTTCAGCAAGCCAGAGATGGGCACATGCTCACACACGTTTACTTATCTATTTAAATGGGGACATTCCATAGACTTTTATTGTTTTCATACATAGCTAGTTATAAACAATATAACCTAAACCACACTCTAACACTAACTCTAAAAGAAAACATTTTGAGAACATCCCAAAAAGGAGGTTTTGCTGACTTCTGGATACAATTTGTCCTAAATATATGGTTAAGTAAATCCCCACATACACATGCTTCCTCTCTCTCATGCCATATTCTGCTTGACTAAAACTGCTCTTCTTGGAAGATGGTCAATGATCCTCATCAAATTGCTGATAGCAAATTTCTATAATGCAAACCATGGTAAAAATATACCTTTAGATATGATCTCTGGCCAGTACTTATATTTGTTTGTTTTCTCATCGTCAGATCAGAGAATATTCTCTACGTTTAAAAGAACCAGAGATGCCAATATTGTATCGTGATAAATGCCATGGAAACAGCCACATGCACGGAGATGAGAGTTTTACCATGCCAGACAAAAGTAACATGGAATACACACACAAACATGATACACTGTACAAGTTCATTTAGAAATGTTAGTAATTGTTATGTTGTTAAAATATTATAATGCACATTAAATAAATCACTGATTCAAGGTAAGGATATAATAACAGTTTTAAAAGTGGTACAATTATTTTACATCATATGTAATATATATTAAATATATATTAGAATTTTATACTAAATAGTATAAAATTCTTATTTCAATGAAACATTATTAATTAAAAAGTGCACTGGCATAAAGACAAAAAGAAATTACTTTTTGTCACTACTTTTTGAACTAAGCAATTCCCTTAGTTTTTATTTAATAGGGTTTACAATTTTTTATTTTGTTGCAATTGTTTTGAATTTCCAGAACTAACTGCTGACAAACTACTAAGCCACAAATACTGGATGCTACACTAGACTGGATCCATATTTGGGATTACACAACAAATGGAGTAAAATGAACCTGCTTGCAACCCATTTCAAATGATTCCAAAAACAGTTAAATAAACTATAAGTGACAGCTTATACATTAAACAAACAAATAAAAAACAGCAGCCTGTTTCAGTCATAACGGACACAGATGTCTTTAAGAATCAGTTGGTTTAGCATTAAACCTCAGAACAAAGACTGAACCTGAACATGACCCCACAAAACAAACAAACTCACCTCTCTCCAACTTTTTAATGCACCAACCTTTCTCCTTTTCTCAGAGTAGCACAGTCCCATTGTTGCTGTGATGGTGTTTTGCGCACTATGGGTGAGTGTGTGCAGAGCGGTGCCTGAGAGCTCGCTGTGACAGCTGTCAGGAAATGCGTTAGAGAAAGTGCAGAATGATTCACCTCACAGTAGATGTGCCCTCCTCCCTCATGACTCTCCCTCTCCTACTATGTGCAGCCTCAGGTACACATGCAATCAGATAAGGCTACTCATGTTCTGACTGCACACGTGGGTGGATCAGACTAATGCACCAGTCCAAGAACTTCAAAGGCATGACAAGACTGAATTTTAATGCCTCTGATGTGCTGAGAATGTAAGACTTGAGCAGTCAATCAAGCTGCACTTCCTTGTTTGTTGTATTTACAGTTGCAATATTACAATGTTGTAAAATAATCAATAAAAAATAAAAATACAAATATTTTATAATACATATTTTACAAAAACTGAATTTTTTAAAAAAGCAGTTTTTATTGTAGTTGTCTAACAACGTTAAATAATCTTATAATTTTTAATTATGAGATCAGTGTTATAGGTTTTATATTACCTTACGCTAATTATCTACATCTGATTAGTTATCAGGGTAAACAAAGCAATAATGTCAATGATGAGGCCAGTGCCAAAGCAGGAAAACTGCACCTAAAATAAATGTTTAAATGTCATTGGTGAGTATAATCAATGGATCATGTGTTAAAAATGATAAATTCACAAAACTAAATCACCAGATCCTATTAAATCACCACAATAATCCTATTTCCTATCAACACCAAATCCATGACCACTTACACATAAAAGTTTAATTTGAGACAAAATACTTTTCTATACTCTAAACTTCAGCAGGATCTCTCACTTACAGAAATATACAGTATACTATGCTTAGTGTTTCCTGTGTAATCCCACAGGGTCATAATCAAGAAGTGATATAAACTATTCAGTAAGTTCTCAATTTGCTATTGACAGTATCTCTGATCCCACGTCACTGATGACATTGCCAATAGTAACCTCATGGACACCAGAAAAAATACAACTGTAAACAACATGCACCTTTATCAACACTCAACAGTCCACCACACAACACAGCAGCTCTGACCCTGACTAACCAATAACATACACATACATATAAAATGATGCCAGTAATATGAATAAAGTGGTCAGAATGATAATAAAATTTGGACATTTGAACTAATGCCTATATATATCTATATCTATATATATATATATATATCTTTATCTATATCTATATATATATTTCACATCCTTATAACAAATAATTACAAAACAGACAATCCCAAAAGTTGCTTGAGTAGTGTGTGCAGAATGCCACAAGAGGGTATCAAAACTTCTGTTTTTTTTTCTATTTTATTTATATATCAATAACATCTTTTATATTTATAGATATAAGCAAAAATGGAAAATTACACTTCTAACAAGAAGTCACAATGTCAAAATGTTTGCATTAAATTACAATGTACATTAGATCTGATCCCTTTTTAAAAAAACTAACTGCACTGCTTCATTCTGCATTTCTGTGCAAACGGATGTGGTGTTACTGAGCACGTTTTTAAGCCTTTTAGCACATAAAGATACAAAAATGGAAAATTACACTTCTAACAAGAAGTCACAATGTCAAAATGTTTGCATTAAATTACAATGTACATTAGATCCGATCCCTTTTTAAAAACACTAACTGCACTGCTTCATTCTGCATTTCTGTGCAAACGGATGTGGTGTTACTGAGCACGTCTTTAAGCCTTCTAGCACAAGACGGTATTTGAAACACTTAGGTAAAGAGGGAGTGGACAGGCTGTGGTCTCACCTTATTGGAGGCCATGTCACTAACAGAACGATACGTCTGGATGGTCTCCAGTTGGTCAAGGCACCAGTCCAGCTCCTCCATGGTCTCCACGGCCAGCTTCTGGTAGGATTCATCTAGAAACAGACATACGGAGAAGGATTCAGGATCCAACCTGTGCTGCATGGTCAGTAAAGGTGGTCTGGCAAGTGCAGTGTGGACAGGGGAACAGTGATCTTTCATAGTGAGCTGACTGCAGCTGATGTAGCCATACTGCACTAATAAATCTTCATTGGATTATTAGTTCACTGCATGTTTCATAGTCCCTTCCATTGTCACTGGCTCTGTCTCCAACTCACCTACTGTGTAGTCTGTCTGGCAACAGTATTTGTGTTCTACCAGTCTCTCTCTCTCTCTCTCACCTACCATTGCCTTGTGCTGATGTGTCAATGAGCCTCAGACCCATGGGATCTTGGTGGGAGGGACTCAACTCATTCCTTCTCTCTCCGCTTCTGTTTCTCTTTCACACATATGCAAAAGTCTTGTCATGTATAACATTATATTGAGAGCTGAATTATCTGTTGTACCTTTTCAAGAAATGACCAATAAAGTATTTGATTGAAACCAAGTATTATGTTAGTTAATTACCTTGATGGATTAATCTTTAATTACCTTGATGGAAAACATGTGCATGTCCAGCTCACATTTTACTTCCAAATCAAATAGATAAACAATGTATTTTACATTGTAAAAATGTTGCCTATTATAGGGCCATTGTAATTTATTACACTGACATTATTTTCACACAATTTCCCTTCAAATTCTCATGATCCTAACATATTCCAACATTTCACTTTTGAGTTTTTATTTATAATTATAATTTTTTTTCAAATATTCTCGATACACTTTTTTCCACTTTAATTACTATAAGTACTTTGGAAAATCATTTTCAATCAAATACAATTTCACTATTATTTTGTATTATTTAAGTTGATAGGGATCAATAGGAATAGGAATCAAATTGTTTTCATTTTGTGCAGATGTGCAATGCTCTGGAGAAAAGGACAATCAATTGACTACATTAAAAAAACAAAAATGCTGGTGGGTGGGGTCTGGAAGGCATCTTTTACTGTGTATGATTCCTCTGCCCTTACAGTGAGCCTTAACTCTGATCTCTCAGTGGTATCGGGCATTACCCCTACCATCTCCTTCTAATCCCTCCTGAAAGAACTAACGAGCTGGAGAAATAAAATTAAAGCTGAGGCTGTGTTTGCAGCTGCAACACGAGAGGCAAACTTTACTCCCCTTGTTGGCCTGCATCTAGCAAAAGCTCAACAGGAGCCAAGCAAAGTAAACCACTTCCCCTGAGGGTGGGACGTTGCTAAATCATGGAGCAGATTTCCGTGTGACACTCAGGCTTGAGTCTCCCCTTGGGCTGCAGCTACAGAGGTTTCACAAAGTTGATAAAACGCTGCATAAAAAAGTGCTGCATAAATGCTCAGACATAGAACTTATTGAACAAGCACACATTGAACATTCTAAACAGGCTTTCTTGTGTTCTTTGCCTGTAAGAAGCTTCAGGGCAAGGAAGTTACCCTTCAGTGTCTGTGCCATCAAACCAGATGTGTTATTGTTCAGGTACAGCTAGATATAAACATGTTTCTAAAATCGAATTTGCTTGTGGATCTGAAAGTAAACGCTTTAATAAATCTAATCCCTAGAGTTTAATGCATGAATTAATCACTGTAGTTTCAGCAAGCACCTGTAACTAAAGCAACAACATCCCACAAAGTAATTTGAGTAACATGTAGCCGTTGTAAAAGAGAATGAAAGGTTTGCAGAAACCATGCTGATGTCTGTGAGGGAAATACAATGCATAACTGGTGATGAATAAGTTCATTTTAGGAGAACTTCCTCCGGTCAAGATGTCTCACATATGGAGATGATTTAACCCGTGTGTGTAGATAAAGTCTGGCAGATATACACACAAATATTAGCAGTAATATGTCATCGTCACAGGAGCTTTACAGAGAACAATAAGTGGACAACTTCCACCAGGGGCCTAAATGAAGCCAAGCATGTGCCACTGTATGCTAGTGATGCTCACAATTATGACCAGGATCAATCTATGTTATGGTAATATCAGCGGATTAAATACAGTAATTTACAGTTTAAATAATATATGTGTGTGTTTATACAACAGTCACACACACACACATATACTTGAATATGTGGTTTATGGGGACTCTCCATAGACGTGATGGTTTTTATACTGTACAAACTGTATATTCTATCCCCTAAACCTAATCCTCACAGGAAACTCTTGGCAATTGTAATTAACATAAAAACACCATTTAGTAAGTATTTTTAAGCCATTTGACGTATGAGGATATAAGAAGTGTCCTCGTAAACCATGTTTACATAGTTATACACATGCATTATACACATTTGTGTCCTTGTAAAGCATATATACCAATACACACACACGTTTATTCATCAACCACATCTATTTAAATGGGGACATTCCATAGACTACTATTCTTTCTATACACAGCTAGTTACAAACAATATAACCTAACCCTAACACACACTCTTACCCTAACAGAAAACTTTCTGCATTTTTACAATAAAAAAAACTTTATTGACTATATTTTAATAACCTCCCAAAAGGAGGTTTTGCTTAAATTTGTCAGGTTTTGCTCACTTTTGGGGACAAATATATGGTTAAGTAACCATACCCCCCAACCACCATATATATATAACCCCTCAAAACACTAAGATGTTACATGTTTGTAAATGTAGTCTTTCCTCTTAAATGCATGATTCTGTGTTTTTCAATATTAGGTAGTTCCAGAAGGACAGTAGTTCCAGTACAATCTTTACATCAGTGATTTGATGTGTGATAAAGAGAAGTAAACTGTGGTTACAAAAGAAATAACATGTAAACACACTCATTGACAAACAACTACCTGAGCAAAGGATGACTATATTTTTTAGTCTTGACAAAGGTTGTATTTCCTTTATTATTTATCTAACATTTTGATGGTCCTATATATGTTTGTCACATGACAGAAAGATTGATCATCACGGCAATCCGTTCACAGTATCTGCCCTAAGCTGGTCTACAGGTTACATGCAAAGAGCTGCTGGAACGCTACCACCTTACACAGAAAAGTAGTATACTGTAGTGTCTGGCATGGCCCAATATTTGGATCATGTATGGATTATAAAATACCCCCTTTTACTTAAGACATACAAACCTAGGCTCCAGAGAGTCTGGAGGCAAACCTCCCCTCCAGATTGCTATCAGCAACCTCTGATACCAGAACAGTTTATGACACCCTGCACAAGCTTCAAAAGAATTCCATGGGCACCACATGGTGTTCCAGTAACCCCAGGTGGCCCAAGAAAGAACACTTTTATCCAAAGGAAGAACTCTTTCTAATTTACAACTAAACTGTATATAGTTGTATACATTCCCATGGTATGCTGGCTACAAAACTATGTATCTTTACTGTAACTCTGTAGATAGGTATGCAAGTTTGGATTGATGTTTTGTTTGCATTCATGCATTAGGATGAATCACAACTTTATGTAGATCAAACTCTGTTATATTTAATATCTAACAGATCGTCTTGTAATTTCCCATCAGACTATGTATGCTGTGTAACCATAACAGGCATGATAGTCTTTCTACAATAATCTGGATTAATATTTGAAAATGTGCCATCCCGCCATAAAACATGCAAATAAGGTGTTGAGTGAGACAAAGAAACTTTGCCTGCTTAACACCTATTGGTTGTTTAAGTTTCACTGGGCGTGACCGAGCTGAACTTAAAAATTACTGCCAACACCTTAGCTTCAGTTTGTCTTGTCGGCCTAGTCTTAGTCTTCGTCTTCTTGCAAGGATCTTCGGCCCTGGCACCCCTCCCCATGGGGGGAGGGGGGTCCAGCTTCTGGCTCAGTCCATCTGAGACAGACTCTGGACAACACTTCAGCTAACTTCGTCGATCTCCGGAACTTGACGAACTCCATCACTTCTGAAACACTCAGGACTCTTTCTCTCTCCATGCGCATTTGGATTCGCGCTCTGCATTAGAGCTCAATGCAAGTATCCATATTCTATACTCTATACACATAGAATAGCTATGTTGTGCCCCTTTATTAAGGTGATTCTACTGGTGGTTCATTCAGAATGCTTAGCTGATCTGACTTGCACAGGCTTAACATCCTCTCTCTCTCTCTCTCTCTCTCTCACTCCTTGCTCTCCTTACTTTTGGTTATGTTTAATGTGTGTAGATTTATGTCTAGTTATATGTTACATGTTCCCTTATATGTTACATATTCCCCTGTAGTGTAGTTTAATAAACACCCATGTGTATCCACCCTTGATTGTTGCTGCATTTAATGCTCACAAGTAAGGTCACTTTAACTGTGTTCAATCTTTCTACCTGCTCTAAAGCCTATTAAAGCAGAGAAGCGTTGTTTTCAAGGCCAGACAAATAATGTTTCTTAGATTCAATAAGACCACGTATGCACTCGCTGGATGAACGCAAAAGCTGATTATTGAAATCATCCTTGCTGATCAAGTACTACAAAATATGTATATTTAATGACGATTAATTATATGTATTTTCCTTTGAGTTTCGTTCCATGAATGAAATGGTGTTTTAAACAACACTGTTTCATTGATTTGACATCCGATTTGCTACATAATTGTGGTGCTGGTTCATGCTTATAATCTGGAGTCCCTAATTCTGCTGATCTTTGCTACATGCTCTACAAGAGTGTTAAATCAATGTGTTACATTGATTAAGAATTCCCCAAATCATTGATCCTGATTAATTATTAATAATTTTATATATGTATTTATATATTTATATATGTGTATATGTGTATATATATATATGTGTGTGTGTGTGTGTGTGCATATGTGCATAATTATGTGCATATGCATATATATATATATATACATATATAATGTATATGTGTGTGTGTGTATATATGTTTCCTGGGAATGGTGGAGAACATATTAACATTAATTTTGAGTGAACTTGCTCATATATGACATAACTATTATTGAACAAGCCTCACTATTAATTTCCCTTAAACACATTTTTGCTACAATACAGTGCTGAAGTGTGGCTTGGCCAACCATCATTACATCAATATGACATTCGTCGTGAAAAATCAACTTTCTCATTATCTTTCTTACAGTAAAGAAAAAATCTATAGTCAACAGCAGTCAACACAAATATGTAATGCTCAATCAAACCCTATAGACTTCAACACTAAATTAGGATGTTCAGAAATGTTCATACTGATAATGGTAATTATCAGTAATTTCATACTGAATATACAGTTCTGCTAAAACGGGATACTCTTACACAGTTATGTAGATGGTGAAGCTGATTAACTCAAAGACCAGTAAATGTCATGGGATGTTTCATAATTTTGCTTTCTGCCCAACCCCATGACAAACTTCACTTGTAAATGAACCCTGAGAACCTTTTAAAAGTCAAATATTTTTGCAAAGTCCTTTGCCTACAGGTTTGAATTTCTGTATGGTCAGCCCACTTTATGACTACTTTTACAAAAGACGATAAAGTACATTTACCCGGCATCCTCTGTCTCACAAAACCAACCTTGTGAGAGTCCCCCTGTTACTGCTATACACTGCCTCTCTGTATCTACATGTGTCCACAGTCGCACCGCTGATTCTGCCTATAAGAGCCCAATAGTCAACAGCTTCTCTTTTGCACTGGTCGGCTAAAAGTGACTCATAAAGCACAAACTCCTGACAACTATGTGATTCAGATGCCTTTGATAGTCACGTTCAGTTCTTTGTCATTTCAGAATGAAATGGGCAGGCTGATGCTGTTAAAATGTCTTATCAGAAAGATCAATTGAAAGGCAACAGATTGCAACTGCAGACCATGTGTCTTATTTCAACATTTTCTAAGAGACATACTGTACACGTCTGATGATTGTCTGCCTGGCTATTTCTATGAAACACTAAGTTTTAATGACACCACTTCTTTCAAAGTCAACATTAAACCCAATGCCGATCAACTTTCCTAATCTAACAATAAAGTAGATTGTTTTGGTTGTTCAGGGTGATTGCTAGGGTGTTGCTATGCGGTTTTTAATATGTTCTGAGTGGTTGCTAGGTTACTTACTGGTCTTAAAAGAGCCCACAAACAAGTGATGTTGATATTCTAGTCCCTACATGTGGCTTGGGTCCCTTTATTATATCCCCTTTATACTATTATTATTATTCTATTATTTTTAACTTTTTTGCTTTACACCTTTCTTCTCCCGAAGTTTAATCCCTTAGGCTAGGGGGTTTGTTGCACTGTTAACAATTTAAAGTGGGACACTTTCACATATATCTAACCCACATATGTCATAAATTACCCCAGCATGGCAGCTGAGTTATTTGCTGGAGCTGATGGATTGGGGGGTTCATTGAAATTATGCTCCAGAGGCTGAGCATGTTTGTCCTTTGGCTCAACTCATTGGCTCTCACCATCCCACTCCTGTTTTTGTTTGTCTGGGTTTTGCACGTCCATGAATCAACTATGCCACTGGGGTCACCTGCATTCAGTAGCAGTGCGCCAGCTTCCAAAAATGACAGCCACGTTTATCTGCTGCCTAATCAAAGACTCAAACAGAGGATGGCGTCCTACCAATTCAAACAAAGCATTAATATTCTCCATGATCATATTACTGAAGCAGTTTAAAAGTCAGTTCTTGTGCAAAGTAAAGCAGAATGTTGCCGCTTTGGTGCGTCTACGATGACGTTGGGGTGAATAATAATCATATCCTATATTATATGCACTTGTTTGAAATTATTTTTGGATCATACTAAAAATGGTCCTAAAAATGATACTAAAATGATCATACTAAATTCCTCTGATTCTGTGATATTTTTGTAATTTGGCCACACAATTTACATTTGAAGATTGTGTGTTATTTGACATTTATTGCTCCTAAAAAGCACTTACTCAGGGGTCTTTAACAGTTTACAATAGTTTTTTTTTATCTCAGCCTACATTTAATGCTGCATCTCAGGCAAACAACACTTTCCACTCTCTCCCTCTCCTTTGCTTTCTTTTTCTCCTTTGCGTCTGCAACTCATCTCATGCCTATTTGACAGCCTCCACAATGCACCATAGAGAGCTCTTGGCCAGAAATTACTTTAGGGAAGGAAAGCCGGTCAGCTTTACAGCTCTGCTGACGTCAATGGCATAATTCAAATACTAACCAGGGTGCAGGCTTTAAGACCTGCACCACCACTTTGCAGTCTGGCTGATTTTAAAAGAAGGACTGGATTTTTTTTATGAGGTTGGAAAGGATGTAAGAAAACTTTTAAATGAGTTTAGGTGAGTATGAATTTTAACACACAGATGTTTTGCAAATAACACTTAAAGATTTAAAAATAATATTCATAAAACTAGCTATACAAGTATTAATGCAGATCCAGGGGGTAAGTGTTAGTTTAGCTGGTGGACATGCATTATCTAAACAGCTTGCTGATGATTTTGCGTAACAGTTTACTCATAACAAACTTGCATCTGTCTAGGTTCTACCACCAAGGTTTCATGTACCACAAGATGCATCAGGCTTGCATGCACAAACATGCAAATACACGTGCAAAGTAGTACGCAAGCATGAGTGCACATGCATGCATGACTTGTTTACATGTGCAACATCTGTGCAGAAGCAAACCTGCATAAATCTACAGGTTACAACCACTGTTAATGAGCAGCTCAGCAAACAACTGTTGGTTGTAGTGGTTCAGCACTAGTGTAATTAACATGAGCATGGGTAAGTTTAACAAACCAGACACTGTGCAATGTATGCAAGAATTCAAGCACACATGCAGAGTTATGCATCTCCTTGTGGACATGTCCTGAGATTTAGAACATTATCACAAATAGTACAGTGGCCCTAAATGTATCTGGATATTTAAGTCACTTGCAATACATACCAAAAAATGTAACCATGTGGAGTCAGCACATAAATTATTCTAGACAATTTATAAGAACTACACATTGTGAGCCATTGATTTCAGGTGACGTTGATATGACCAACTGGACCTGAGGTAATTTGTAGTGGATGTGTTTGAAGTCAGTTGCCCTCAGGTTCACACAGGTGTCCTTGCAGAGTAGCCACGGAAGTTACTATTGACATGCTTCTCTATACTTTACAATCAGAAAGTGTCTGCCTTAATTTTAAACAGCAGGTCTGTTTTTTACCATTTTAAACCTAATTCATTTTTTATCTATGCCCAGGGGTCATGACATCTTTTTTTATTTTATTATGTTCCCTGAGGTGTAATTAGGGTTACAAAATTAAGTAATTTATGCCCCTATTCCATCCAGTTTTAGTCCTGTAATTAAAAAAGTCAGATTTGAATTTTCCCCTTTAAGAACCTTCAGGTGTAATTGTCAACGTGTATGATTAGCTAACATCTTAACCAAAGAACAGCACAGTCAGGAACAGCACAAAGTTTGACTGGCATCTTTAATGCTACAATCATATTGTGAGTGTAGCAAGGCCTTCAGATCCACTCCCTCCTCCAAAGTATATGTTGAAGAGGATATTGGTGTGATGTTGTTCTGTCAGGTGAGGGATGTGTCTGCTTCTTTGCGACTGAATGACCATGGGCAGATCCATCAATGCAATGATTTAAATTTAGGTGTTAGTATCTTGCTTTGGGGAAGGTCATATGAAAATGAATCTACCTTGTGACATCACAAATCCAGCTATTTTGCATTTGTTTTTTTCAAGAGAATTATTACTTAAATGTTTTCTTTATTGATAAGGAGAATGTTTTACTCATAAGTGAAAATGTTTAACTATTAAACTTGCAGGATGTATTAATGATACCAAGACCTCCTATGTCAAAAGATCATGGGAAATTTGACTCCTCATGTCATGACGTCTTTAAATAAATACTACTTCCATTAATAAAGACTTTGTCTTTAGCTTGATCTCTTTACTCAGTTCCAGGCACAGCTGTTTAATTCTGTCAGTGGGTCCCTCAGCCACCCCACCTGTGGCTTATTAAAGCTGCATTTAGCCTGACAGTCTGCTGCATGGCCCTCCTTTTTCAGTATGGGCCTCTGGCAGTGCATGTGCGAGACTTAGAGGGAATATAAACATAGGTTTGAGGATGAGACCTCTCTTCCTCAGGATCCTGGCTCCTGATGAAAGCTCTTTTACTTCTTCTGTTTTTTCTCTCTTTCTCTCTCTCCCTCCCTAATTTTTCTGGAAACCTTTTACAAAAGCTCCAGTTCAGGGCTGGGGCACTGGCAGATAGGCACTATGATGACACAGCAACAATCAAAAAAATGGAAAGTGTGAACACAATTTAAAGTATTTAAATAGTTAAATAGCTAGTAGTAATGCTAGATAAGATGGCAGATTTGTAATACATACTATATATATATATATATGTATGTATACATGTTACAGCTTGTCCAATAAAACTACAGAAATATTCACATACTGTGTTAATACATAACTGGTCAGAGGGACACTGACGATGCGACACATGCGATACACTCTGATTTCCTCTGGTATAGTTATTAAGTCATTCATATTTAAGCAAGCAGGTTTTACATTTTCATATATTTTCATTGTGTGGCTGTGGGCATGCTTCTTCCTGCAGGACCAAGAAGTGTCTGTGCATTTAAGCACACAGGAAGTGAAGGTAATAGTAGGTGGGTGGTGACTGACGTCAATGAGGCTAAAAAGGCCTGTGAAACAGGAACCAAAACATCCCACAATGCCTTGCCCCCCTCTTCTCAAGTTTTGGCTCAGCAGTTAATTGGCTAAAGCTTTTACATCTACACACACAGCTCACATACAAATAAACACACATGCACACACATTTACTTGACATGTCACCATAAAACCTTCCCATTGTTGGTATTTACAAAAAAAAATTATTAAGAAATGTCTTTTAGACCATTAGGATTTTTTGTTATTAATGTGAAAATTAAGCACCCATCAATCACCAGGTCCTCATTTTTGCCAGATTTGTACTCAAACTTTTGAGTTTATTCTGTAGTTTCCATTATCCCCAATAATCATTTTCATTAAACACTGTCATTACTGTAATCAAATCATTTAGTAAACAATACTGTATGACTATATTATTGTATTATTTATATATAAAAAGTAACAATGCAAAACATGTCAATGGTTTGAATAAATTAATAGTTTTTTTAAAGCAAAATACAAGTTCAGAAACATTTTACAATAATGTTCCATTTGTTAACATAACTTGATGCATAAGCTAACATAAACTAACAACGAGCATTATATGCTTACAGCATCTATTAATCTTTTCTAATACCATTCTGTGTTCCTGTTAGTTCATTGTTCATAACTAATATTAACAGATACAACTTTTATTTTAAGAATGTATTAGTAAATGTTGATAATTACATTAGTTTAGTTAAATGTTAGTAAATGCAAAATAATGTTAACTAATTTTAACAAATAGAACCTTATTGTAACATGTTACCACAATTTTTTATTTTTGGGATTTTGGGGTGAAACATGACCCTGACATTTTTGAAAGGGTCCATGAGATTCAACCAACTGTATGTTCTCACAACCCCCCCTCAAAAGACTTTTACATATTTTACAGAGCTGCACACACATAACATCACGCTTACGCATGCATGAATATTAACACCCACGCAAACACACTCGGATCAAATGCACCTTTTAACATGCACTGCTTTTGCATGCTGTGGTGTGTGTGTATAGAGATCATAACAAACATGTTTTCTTACTCTAACTTTCATTCTTTCCCTTTCACCCACACTGTCACACATGCTTGTCTTTGTTCTACAAAGATGCTGGGGTTTTCAGGCCTTACAGAGGTGTGAGCATCGTACGAGTTGGGCTAAGTCTTTAAACATATCAACATCTGTGTTGCTTCAGCTAAACATAAAGTATGTTTTGCTAAAAAAAATGAAAGCACTTTTTACATTAAGAATTTTACAATTACATTAAGACTTTTGGAATTGTAGAAGGAATCACATTACATTTGTAAATTCTTTACCATTTTATTTATATAAGTCAGATACATTAGAGGCTTTACAAAATGAACAAGCAAAACTTTAAACTTAAACGTTTGCTTTAGTGTGTCAGTAGAAAATATTAATGTAGTTTTCCCATACATTCCCTTTAACTGTAATAAGAGATATTTGCATATTTGGCACAGTTTACAGTTAGTCTGTCTCATTTTTTTTCTGTCTCTTCATGAAATCTCAGTGACTATAACTGTGTGCACCATACAGTCTGTTGCAGGACATACAAAAATCTTACTTGATTTTAAGTTGTACACTACCGGTGAAAAGTTTAGACTCACTTGTCTGAAATGTATCTTATGATCTTAAAAGTCTTACAATCTGAAGGTGTTTTTTAAATGTTTGAAAAAAACAAAAAGCTTGTTGGTTGTGACAAAAGCTGTGAGTCTGATGATGTTCTACAGAAAGCATTCATTTAAAATTAGTAAATAAGAGTGTTTTAATTATCTTACCAGACAGATTGGCCTTTGTCATCTGGGGCTGACTGCTGACTGGAGATCTTCTATTAAGTCAAACAAACAAACAAACAAACAAAAATACAATTCAAAAGGAATCTCCAATAAATCACACTATAAAGAAAGCACTGCTAATATAACGTATTAAAATATTTTTGTGTGATTATGACACATTCTGTCTTAGTGACTATTTTGTTTGTTGTACATGTTTACTTAAAGGTCCAGAGGCACCAGAGCCTGGCCCAGATTCAACACAGGTAAAATGTATAGGATACCAGCACAGACAGAGAAGCTTAGGACCTAAACACATAAAGGAGCTGTTATGTAAGTAAAAATATCAGGCAATTTTTTGATTCATAAATCTTTTTACATTTAAATTAAATCTTTTTGCACTGACCAGCGAATCAAATTAACCATTTCATTTTTGTATTATTATTAAGAGAACAAAGGTTAATAGGTCAGTGTCCTTCTAACCTGACACATTAATATTAAGTAGATTCTGCCCTCTTGTGGTATCTTCTCAGATTGTTACCCTTCTAAAATGCATAGAAACACTTACTTGCTGGGAGGGCACTGTACATTCGTCAAGATGGTGAAATTATTCCTAACAGTGCGAAGACTGGCAAGCACCTATTGCACAAAATGACAGCAGCACGAAATATAAGAAGCATAGGAAGGAGTGCACACAGAAAAAAAAATCTGATTAATGTTCACTTACCTGAGCAAAAGGAGTAACTATGAGGTCTTCACCATGTCTGAGAACCCAAACACAAAACATATACATAAATATGTATTCTTATTAGGGCTGCACAATATTAAAGAAAACTCACTACAACATCTGAGGTCTTTTTTTAGGATCATGCTGTCCTCACTATAGATAACCTACTATACAAAACTTTTTGAAAAACTGAAATCATTTGTTTGTTGCAAACCATTGCGATATTCATATTGTGATATACATATCTGTGATATTCCAATAAGTTAAATATATTGTGCAGCCATAGTTCACCTTCATTTCAAAAGAATTTTTATTGGTTCCTCACTGCATTTGTAATAGAAAATACTGAACAGCAAAAGATTAAGTTTTTGAGATCAAGTAGAATGCATTTCTGCATTCCACTCTTCTGCCTTTCTGTACTGCAGCTGGGATGATATGAATGATTTATTACATAAGTCATCAGTCCTACACATGGAAAACCGCCATCCAGCAGGGTTCACTATCAGACTTGCTCAACACAGCTAACTGCAGGTGTCAAATAAAGCTGAATACCCTGATCTGATGATTCCGGTGTGTTTAATTACTAATAAGGCTAAACTCTGATGGATGAAAAGTATGCTGATTGTGGTGCAAAACTGGTCTCTAGAGCAGGACTGAGTATCTCTGACTTCAAAGAACATTGGTAATGGTGAGAAAAAGTGTTACGTTCTTACAGCTGTTCGCCTACAAGGGAGGAGTTGCGAGAGGTGGATTTGGGTGAGAGATCATAGTCACTGTCTGAGCGGTACAGGAATGACTCTCGCCTCTGACCGTGGCTGGCCATGCTGGGATGTAAGACCAGACCAGAGCCTGGTGACACCTGCAGGTCCAGTGGACTGCAGCCCATGGAGGGGCCATTCTCCACCTCCAAACTACAGAAAAGAATAAATATGGAGATTACAAGAATACAATACAAGCCCACAAGCTACATCTTTCACTAGTTAGAATTTGTAAAAAAAATAAAAATAAAGAAAAATAGCATGCATCCAAAATCCTTCATTGCTGACATTTGGCCATAGGTCCATAGGTCTGAGTAAAAAAAAAAAGCCAGTGAAAGGAGAATGTCAAAATTAAAATGAGAGATGCTGAAAACTATTGAAAACAAAAATAACCTTAATACAAGAGCTAATGGAAAACAGCACTGAGCAGAGATGAAAAGATCAATGGAGAAGGACTAGGAAGAAAGCATCAGTGGAGAACAGGTCAAATTGATGCTTTGAAGAGAAAGGTCAGTGAGCTGCCTGCTTCAGTGAAAAAAATAGCCAAACAGAAAGAAACCAAATGAGAAAATAATAAAAAAAAAATAATTTAACTTCAATCAGACATTATATTACAGAGCTCTTGTCAGATCACAGACAAAAAACAGTGAATTACACTAATTCTGGAAAATGAAATGAAACTTTCCTACAATTTTACCAGCCATTACTTCTGAAAATGGGTACATTCTCACTTTGAAATAAATCACTTTAAGATGAAGACAAGAATGTTTATAATGCAGATTTACCATTTCATTTGTTCCCTCTATTATATAAAAAATAGTGTTATTGCACACTACCATTAAAACTGTAATGATTGGTCTGACACACAAGGATCCATTTGCAGCATTTATTCAAGATACAAACAGGCAAGATCGAGCAACAGCAAACAATCATAAACCAAAGAACAGCCCAATAATCAGGGCATGTAGCAAACAACCAACAACAGGATACACAGTCCAAAATCAAAAACAGGGAATCCACAGACAATGGGAATCCACAGACAATGGGACTCCACAGACAATGGGAATCCCCCCCCACCCGCACCCGCGGCAGCATTACAAACCTAAATTGTAAATCATTAATTGTTTCATAAATCTAGAAGCAGTAAATCTAGCAATTAGTTGTCAGTTCTGGGTTAACACATTGAACTGAACAGATGCAAAACAATAATAAATAACAGGACATAGAGGAGTCTTCTCTTCTAACAGTAAAACAGGCCATAGAGTGGTGTGGTTAAAAGGAACTGGGGGAAATGACATGCTGCTGAAAGTGCTGGATCATCACAAGAGGCATCTAGAGGGCAGAAACTCTGCAGGGAGTTTGAGCACCCAATGGTTTCAGACTTTTTTGTGGCAAAAAAATAAAGATAACTATGCCTTTGCAGTGTTCTTAGTGGTTTATAGCATATTCCTATGCAATGGCTAAGGTGTAGTGGATGGTTGCTATGTGGTTACAAAGACCAACCCCAAGTCTCTATGAAGTACAGATCTTTAGATACAGCCTCAGATCCCTCTTTCATTGTAAATCAATAGGATTTAGTCATCCATTTAGGTCCATCATGCAAAAATTGCAAGTCTGCTGACAGTAATAGCACTCTTCTCAACAATCGCCATGATTTAGGAAATCATCCACGTCTGTAGCACAAAAGATTGTGCAAAATTATAATCCTTGCAGCAATTGTTCAAATCCCTGATCTTTTTCCATGCAAAAGTGATGCTTGCCTTAGCAAACACCAGTAAAAATACAACATTTTCAAAAGTGAACACCACTTTAATCTCTTTATTTAAAAAATAAATTTAAACTTTCTTTACATATAATGAAAATGCAGTAATTATAATGATTAATTTTGCTAGCTGATGAGTAAGGCTAAACAAAACCAAAGATACAGCAAGATGAGGTTGTGAAAGATTCTTACCAGGTGTGAGACACAGCCACTGTAAAGCGCCTGCGCTGGCGGACGGTTTTATTCACCACCAGTTTTTTAAACATTCCCAGGGAGCTCTGAGGCAAGTTTCTTGTGTCGACCACGCAATCTCTTATGCCAGACTGACAGCGCGTCTCCGATATGATCTCTGTCCTCTGGCTGATGGGACTAATGTCAGCATCCTGTTTTAAATCCATGAGGAAGTGTCATGTACCATGCCTTAAATCCAGAGCTTTGTCAGCTGAAGTGTGTGTTGAGCTGCCTTGAAGGCCACAATCTCACTCTCTGCTTCCATCATGCTCTATTCCCTCTTTTCTGCCCTCTTCCCTACTTTAGAGCCCTCTACCCAGCAAGTCCTCCCCTCCCAAGAGTCTTCTGTTTGGAACATTCTGGGACCTTGGCAGTCTACTTGGCCCAGTTTAGATGTAGTTTAAACCTGATATGCAGAGACAGGTGCAAACCTATTTACGCTTAAGGTTAGGGTAGATTTGTTGTAAGAGTAGACATATTGGTTGAGTGGTATAATATTTAAAAAGATTTAAGTACTAAAGATTTAAGCAATTATTAAAAAATTTAGAAAACCTCCTCTCAAAATCTGATTCTGAGATCTTTTTACACACATTAATACCAGGTGTTAACATGGCCCAAGTAAACTGGATGCAGTCAGTTTAGATTCTACTAAGTCTATACAGTACATACTGGGTCATATGCTTATTTTACAGGATTATTAAATAATTTAAATAAGTAAAGTTTACTATATACTACTATACGACATATAAGCCACAATAATATAAACATCATTCTACACATATAACCTTTGTGAAATAAACTGATAAATAATGGACGCCCCATGCTCAAAACAAGCATAACATTGTGCTGATACTATGAATCATTCTCATAGTCAGTTAGGAAATCACATGAAGATGCCAAAACTGAACTATTCCCTTCTTTCTAATTTGCATACTTTGGCAAGCCCCCAAGGGAGTATGACATCAGTAGCAGCAATGATAGCCTGCAGTGCGCAGACTAAGGAGGGTAGAACTATGCTGAGTTATTTATGCAATAAAACAAAAGAGAGAAATTTGACACATAACATGACAGCCACGATTTGGTCCCCTGCCATGATTTTCAAAGCAAAGAAATTCAAATGCCAGAAATTCAAAGCAAAATGTGGACCCAAAAAGCTCAAAGTGTTTGTAATATGTAATGAAATGTTATCCAGTTGTATATGAGTAGATGATCATATAAAACAGTCAGAATTAAATACTTTGTCTTTAAAGGTATTACCATGTTAAAAGGGGGCTTGAACTGTGCACCACACTAGCTGATATTGATATTATTCACAACAACACAAGCCAGTGTTACAAAATAAGAAAAAAATGTGTAACAAAGAAACCCTTAAACACTATTTCAAATGTTGTAGTATTTATAATCCAAACCTTCAAAAATGCAGAACAAGAATGTCATTTTTACCATTCGTCGATTTACTCAATGGAATGATACAGTTATGGGTCAAAAATAAAACAAAAGCTTTCAGCCAATTAGTCTTTGTGGGTGGATCTAACTAAGCTCACCTATCAGGGGGTACTGGTGTGATGTCTATACGTGGTGGGGTAACCAGGCCCAGCGTTGTGGGTCTGGAAATGTGATCTTGTGGACTGCGGGCACTCTCTGCCTGTCTCCATGACAACGGTGGCAACACAAGGGTTCCTGAGTGCCGTCTGGGGCCACGCCATAGATCCACACCCAAAGTAGCTCCTGAAGACGTACATCCAGAGGGGTCCTTGCTGTCCTATTAGTGAATAAAGAACAGAAACTGTCATGTTTCATACAAAATCACCCTGTGAGTGATGAATGTAACTGCATGAATTAAAGATTTATGCATGAATAAAATAGCTAAAGAATATCTGCAAGAATGTAAACTGAAGTCAAAGTTATATAGTGTTTACACACACACTGGAGGGCACTATATAACAGAGATCAAGAAAAAATACCTGGGAGCAAACGTTCAATCACAGAATACAGTATGAGGAGGAGATTGAAGCACTCATAAAAAACAGCAGGAAAACACTGCTTTCTCCCATTCAAGCTGGCTGATGGAATCAAAGTCAATTACCATTTTTGTAGAGAAATCAGTTTTATTATTGCAGAACTTTAAGGCAATTTTAGCTATAGCCGTACAATTGATCATGTCATTGCTATCATATTTTATTACTGCACTTGCATGACTACAAAATAGCTTACTTTCTTAAAATATGTTCCTAGTCTTACTATGCGCAATTCATTCGAAAATATAAAAAATAGAACATTTATAAATGAATGTTTGTTTGTGTAATCCTTCACCAACTGTTTTTAGTTTTGTTTGCTTCGTTTCTTGAAGTGACTTGTTTTAAACCAACATCACCAATACCTTTCATATTTCAACCCCCTTTCCAACCCTCCTGTTCTATATAGACCACTATTTATTACCCTCAGTTCTCAATAGATATAATGAACTCCCACCTATTATTTCTAATTTATTTCACTTGGAAACATGTCACATTGCAGAATACAATTCGTGACAACCTAAGTTTCAGGTTGAATGTCCTTTGAACTGGCCACAATAAAAAGTTTAATTAAGGTTTTGTGAAACACACATAAGTGTGTCAACATTGAAATCAACACACTTGGTTTTGGTCATATTGCTGACACCGGAGATGTTGTGAGAGATCTACAGTTTTCAAGAATCCAAGTCTCTTATTTATGTGACTGATATAGAGCTCTTCTTTTCTTCTTCTTCTTATAGATACAGCATGTTTAATGGCTGCCTCCCTCACCGTGATTGCATATCACTGTCTGGGTAGCCTCTGGACAACATCCTTTGTAACAACCTAGCTGGAGACTGAATATATCACAACAAAATATGTTTACAGCTCAATTAGACTTGCTCAGAAGAGGGAAGCATTACCATGAATTCCTCGAGCACAGACTATAGATCATGACTGGACTGCAGGATCTAACTGATAAGAATCCAGAAATGGAAAGCAAAAATGTGTGGAAGTGAAAGAGAGAAGGCATGCTTCTGTTTGACTGGTTGAGTAAAAATAAGAGTTTATGATTAGCTTTAATTCTGGAAGTCTCTTTTGCAAGGCACTGAAAACGTCTTTTCCTAACAGGAAAATGTTGTTTGGATGAATCACAAAACTATTAGTTAAATTTCATCCTAACATTAAACAAACTAATTGTTTACTTAATTAGCATACTTTAGCTCCATTAAGAGATTTGCATTTTTGCATTATGACATTATTGTCATGACAATTAAGTACCCTGACAAACTTTCATTACTGTAATGTAAAAAAGCTATATTATTTAAAGTGTATTGCAGAAATGAGAATACAATACAATCATTTAGAAATGTGAAATTGGCAAAAATAATTTAATTTAAAAAAGTAAAATGTCTAAAGCATCATGTTAATAAGGGCTGTGTCACAGAAGATCAACTGAAGGGGAGTTGAAAGAACCCTTGTGCAGTTTATTGAACTAAATAAGCATGAACATGAACAAAGACTTGACATGAAACTCACCAACAGCAGACTGAAACAAAATTAGATTTGGACACATTTTTCATGAGATTAAACCATGTAGAAATTTCTGTTAATTCATAATTATACACAAAATCTTCTTCATTCTGTTGTGAAAACAAAATACTTTATTGAACATCACTGCCAGACCACAGATTTGTTTCCATATAAATGACAGTGGCCACTTAATTACAGGAGGGAAATGAACTGCAGGGGAAGGGGCATCCTGTGAGAAATGTTTCAAGTGTTATTTAATCATCTCACTCTTTGGAGATGTTTCGGACAGTGATGCCACTGCAATATAAGTAATCCCTCTTTAGCTCAGACTGTGAGGACAGAGGGAAGCAGGACAAAGACCTAACAGCTGCTATACTCTAGAGAAAGTGAGAGAAAGAGATTTTCATTGGCTGATATGTGAAGGACGTGTCAAAGATCTGTGCATAGGCACTGATCCAATAAATTAATAAGTCCAGTAAACATATCCAGTAAACAAATACATAAAACAGAAATAAAATCAGACAAGGCTGTGTAAAGAAACTGGCTGATTGCTGGGGGAATCATTACCTTGGCGACCACATTGATACCTTGATACGAAACCTGATAGGTTTGATTAAAGGTTAAACAACTGGGTTTGTGTGTAAACACACACAGCCAGCACTGTGAGACAGCAGGATGGGGAGGCTGCCAGAACAGCCATGAGGATCTTGGGTTTGGGTACAACTGGAAATCAGCTGCATCGATACCAAATCTGCCAAATATGGCCAGCTTCCTGCATTTCAACACCAAATGTGCTTTACATAAATGTGTCTGCCCATTAAGCATGAAATAATGGCGTTACTTTAAGCCCTGCAGTTTGGGGAAACAGCTCATGCACAAATTAATAAAGGCTTTAGACAGCATGAGCATCTGACAATTCCTCTCCTGTAGCCCACAGGAGCAGACGGGCAGCATGTGCTTTTAGTTCCTCCTGTGTTCCTGTGGACATGAGTCACTGCCTACAGCAGTCACACATATATACTATCAGTACTATACAAACATACTGCAAATGTAAACATTGTAAACAGCCCTGGGAAATCATTATTAGTGGTGTCCGCAAAAGTGAGCATTTACACTACTGTTGTGCGTACTAAGGGTTATGGGTCTGAACCGCCAACTCTACTGTTGGTACAAATGTGTAATATGTAAAAACAGGTAAATATGTAAAATATGTAAATATATGTAGTGTAAATCTTGTTCATCGCTGCTCCAAAAACACCAACATTTGAAACAAATCTGCCTGGCGAATTTAAATATTTATGCAGTAGCTGTCATATTTCACACTGCCCCAACAATCACCAGCAGAGTTAATTTGGTGGTGGGATTTTTTGTCATATGTTGGGACTTTAGTACTTTAGTAACCATCTAGCATTGCCCCAGCAACCCCCCTGAATACCCTAGCAACCACATATCAATGAGATTTAAAACAAACACCTAAATTATAAACCTATTAGCAACATCTTAGCACTGTGGCTTCAAAACCACTTACATTTTGTTTAGAAACTTCAGTTTATGTTCTTGTTTATCTTTAGTTTATCTTCATGGTTACAGCCTAAAGGACCCGTAGTTTCTGTAAATCATAGTAGCAACAGTGTGTTTTATAAAGACTCAGGTCTGCATAAGCAGTTTATCTAGATCTATAACTGTAAAACTTGAACTCAGCATTGATTCCTGGCAGAGAACGCCTCACTTACTTTAGCATAAGTAATTAGACAGTCTTGTTCTGAAAAGAGATTTCAATAAACTCAGTGATAAAAGAGGCACTGCCATTGATACAGATTTTTTGTACTTGCAAACAGACTACTAAAGTAAAGATAATGCACCACCTGTTCATTCTGACATTCTGTAATCTGGAAGTTAAGAGGATATTTTATCAATTCATCATTGTTTCTATTATCTCCTAAAAGCTTGTCCAAAAACACATTCCCCTTTTTATACTGTAACTTTGCTGTAGCACTGTTTTCCTTATCGCCCTTTGCAAACACTTGTATCACCTTTGTATCACACTTTGACCAGAAAAGGCATTGTTAAAATACCAATTAACATTGCTTCCAAGAGAAGCCTGCAAACACATCATGATCCAATCAATTCCCAAAAGGATAATTACCAAGTTTCTCCCTACATTTTATTTTCTCACTAAATATTGTGTTTTACTTGGTAATATATCAAATTATGGAAGTATAGTGGCTTGCAAATGGCACATATTGTTTAATTTAAACTAGGATATAAAACAAAATTACAATATTAATACATACTGATTTCAAAAACATTAGGTCTTAATCAACATAAATAATTACCAACACAAATGAAACAAATCATTCTGTTTTTTTCTTGTGTTAAGATTTTCACTCTACTCTGCATGTTAATTATTCTTATATCTCTTCTAAGTAGTTATTAATATTATGCGTGCCTGTGTGTATGTGTGTTTATGTTCTTGGGGTACGTGTGTTTATGTTCTTGTTTGCCTAGAGCTGTCTGATAGTTTTAGTTATTTCTCCAGAAATCTAAGAACAGAACATGCTCTATAACAGATGTACAGAAAAACGGGCTGTTTGCCCCAAAGCTGTGTGATGAAAATAAAGGGGCACACCAGGAGACTGTACTGTATAAGCAATCAAATGAATAAAGGCTGAAAACATACACAAATTTGTACGAAATGCATGCTCAGTTTCATCTTTGGATAGTGTCAGTGCAGGAGACAAAGAAATTGATGTACAGCATTATTTCTATTCACAAGTATACACTGCAGTAAAATGTCTTACATCAGTAGGTGTTACTGTCAGAACGCTCCGGCTCTTCCTCATGTTCTCTGACAGCTAAAGCTCGTAAGGTTCTCCTGCCTCCTGAGGTTCTCCAATGGCATACAAATGGACTTCTGCTGTGTAAACTGTGGCCAGAAAAAAAATCATTAGCATTAATTAACCAGAACTTCCGCTCACTTTTCTAGGTGAACAACATGATTATGGTAAACCAATGAAGCTGTAATGAAATTATAAACATGAAGCCATTAAAATGTCACATCATAATACTTCTTACACACAGTTTTGGTTATAAGCAACATTAAAGAGAAAGTTCACAATTTTAAATACAAATTAAACATTTTAACCTTTAGAAATTTTGAAGTGGAAACCAGCTTAGTTGTCAGCTATGACCATCAAACCATTTTAGTCTGGTTAAGATGCTTTTTTAAAAATAATTCCATCTAGCTAGTTAACGTGATCACAGATGTGCAAGATAAGACATTTTGTGTTTCAGGTGCTTTTTTGTAAAGTACAAGGACAGGTGTCGCTTTGCACCTGAAGGCAGGCTACACCATTTTGTCTTTCTTGTCATCAGAGCTGCATGTAGCCATGGTGCCACTTAATGCATTTAAATAACTGTGAGTTTTAAATTATTGATTTAGGACATTCCATACATTCGTTGTACATTTAAGCAAAGCAAAATTATTTGCAGGGTTTGTGTTGCATTTTAAATATAATTATTAGAGTAGGAGTAAGTGATTAGTCGATTATTTATGTACCTCTTTTTAATGCCAACAACAACATATATGGTAAGCTTTCTCTTTTTAAAGTTAATAAGTGTTTTAAGTTTATTTTCACTGCTATCTGTGACATATTATAACTGAACTGCAACCTAGAGCCCCTGTATTATAACCATGACCAATAACAAGGTAACAGTTGTTTAGAAGACTAGAAATCCTAACCTTCTAATACTCTTGTTAAGAAAAAGGCCTAATGTTGTCCAAATGTGGTTAATTGAGTGTCCAAGTACAAAAGGAAATTCCCAGCAGGTTAAATTGTGCATTGTTTGTGCTTTTTCAACCATGATCTGCATCATCCTTGTTTTCAAACAAGAAATGACCCTGCTGGTGTGAATAATGATAAAACTGTTTCCTTATTATTTGCTTCTCCATTCTCTTGAGCAGAACTCTGATGAGCCCATTTACATTTCTGTTCCACACTCCCCATTTTTCTCTAATTTGGAAGATGTGTTCAGTCTCTTGAACAAATTTGCCTGAGATAAAAGATTAGTTAACACAAAAAACACAGGGTGATGGATTCAGTTGAAATTTATTTTCGTGTCAAGTTTATAATTGTGGCTAAAACTGTAATTATGTAATGCAAAAGGTGTGGAGTCGTGGGCTGGGGTAAGCTCGGATGTAATTATTTATATTTTACACTTTAATTTCAATACTTCAGAGCTGCCAAACGGAATACTGAATACAGGACTCTATACAAAACAGAAACTTGATATAATTGATATGTTTTACCTTCAGATAATTACTTTACACTATTACAACACTGGTAGCACAAAGTAACTACATTTTTACTATTTTTACATTTTCTAGAAAACAAATTTGGGTGATGCTATGTGTTGCTACAGAATATACAGAATTGTTTTCATGTTGCTGTGTGATTGCTTGGATGTTCTGGGTGGTTGCCTACTGGAGCCAACCCCTATCTTTATGACATTCTCATCCCTGGAAATGACTGGGGTACCCCCCTTGTAAATCTATGATCTAAGTATTTTTGCCTGTTTCTTCATCCATCTTGAGAAAATTGTAATCATAAAAAGACAATAGCACACCTCTCCTCAACAAGCCAAACAGGACGAGTGAAGCACAGAATTTACAATTAGGGTTAGGGGTTTGTATCTCCTTACCAGACACACTAAAAAACTTCAATAACGATGCTAATGCCCCACAATCTGTGGATTAACTTAGAATAAACACAACCTATAGTTTGAGATGTTTTCATTTTACTTTAGGCAGTACCGTTTTGTCTTAAAAATTCCTTGCTAGACACCAAAAGTTCCACATTTCTATTACTAGAACCAGGGGATTCACAGAGCTTCTGAATGTCTGTATACCCACAATTATATCCTTCTCTCTGAATAAAAAAACAGGGGTTGAGGCTTACTACAATAAAAAAGGTGTGTTTGGCATAAAACTTTAGGTACCTGTGTGGAGAGCAAAAGTAGGGACTACAAAACTAGGTGACTGCTTGAATCTTGAATCTCTTTTTATTGTTTTCTGCACACCATTTTCCAGTCAGGCTACAGGAAGCAGAAATTGAAACAATTAGTTTTATATGAGTGAGAATCCACCTGGCTCATATAAAAGAGTGTTATTGTGAATTTGTAATAAATTACAGAGTTTCATTGAACCCTGCAAAATTAAAACTCTGTTCCAAAACAACACAACAGGTTGGTCATATAGCATGAGGCCTGTAACTATAGCAACATGGCTCTTAACCTCACACTTACACATAACGACATGTCAGGTCCTAATGAGAACAATTAAAAAAGCAGACATGGGTCACAAGGCACTGTTTATCACAGTATGAATTACACAAGGATTTTCTTCTGGTGCATGGTGAAAAGTGTTAGCCCTTTAAATGTATTCCAGTGTGAAATTGTATGACTTTAAAACGAGATTACACAGTTTTCTGTGTAATTTACGTTATATAGGAAAGTGAATCGTCGCAGGATGTTTGCCTGTTTCCACCATTACGTTTAAATCACTACTGCTATTGCTCATACTTAAGGTTAGGGGTTTGAACACCATCCCAACTATTAAACCTAAGCCATTAACTCATCCTTCACCATTTAACCTGCAAAACATGAATGGGACCTGAAATAATGCTGGTTGAGGAAAGGTTTGCCATTACTTTTCTATGCAATTTACATCCATGGGACAATAAAAACAGGTGCAAAAATTCTTTTGAATAAATAAAATTTATTTGAATAAATACAAATTTAATAAATTCCTAATAAATAAATTCATTTGGCACTGAATAAAAGATCCAAGCTATATATAGGAAGTAGAATATTATAGAACATTGATGGTGGGCGTTTTTGACTTGGAACAAACAGCCACCTGGCAACCATTGGTAAGAACCTAGAACTATGTAACACTATCAACTCTTGAAGGCTTTAGGTGTAAAATCAATAGTCAGTAACATTAGTATGGAAGTCTGTATAATGTCCAGCATCAAATTATTGATCAAAGATGGTACTGTTATGAGTTGACAAATGTTTCAAATGTGACCATTTTTATTTTTATTTCTTTATGTACTGTATGTTGTTTTTACTATTGTATTGCTACATTGCCAGTGCTTTAGTAATATGACTTTACAAATATTTGTGACATTATAAACTAAGACTTGAAATATTGTTCACTGCATCCAACTCCCAATGCTTTTTGCACCAAAAAATACACACATATGTGTAATTAGAATATTATCCCTTGGGAAATAAAATAATTCTCCCTGCAGGACTACAATGTGGTTCTTGTATTAAACAGTCTCTATAGATAACATAATGTCATGCTATGCAATATGTTCTCATTACAATATAAAATAACAGCACTGTCTATGTGAACTACACAATGCATTGACCAACAGCAAAATCTCATTGTAAAAATGGGAAGTTAACACCCTCTGGGCTTGCTAATTGTACTTTCTCTATCTACATTAATTACTTTCATTTGTCAATTGATTCAGTAATTATGTAAGAATTATATAATTACATGTAACAAAAAGTCAGCCAATCAACACATAGGAAACAAATACAGCTAATGATAGCTCAACACGTTATATCAGATGTATGCAGGTTTTTAGGTTTTCAATTTGTAAGTTGTTTACATACACATCACAAACTTTAATATCTCACAACTAGTCCAATTCGAATCATTAACTGTTATTTAATTGGGGTGCACAGATGGAAAGGTTATTATTATTGAATAATATATATATATATATATATATATTGAATATATATATATTGAATATATACATATATATATATAATCAATATATTGAATATTAAAAACATTTATTGTTCACCTAAACAGAAACAAAATATGTGTATTGATCTTTTTTGAAAGCAGACTGTGCAACAAGGGCATCTGTGCTATTATTTTTTAAATGGTATGATGGTTTACAGGAACAGATCCACAGAATACATTATGAGTAATGCTGTCCAGTATTTCTAACAAATAGTGGTATACTGTATCCAGCAGTCTATGAAATGTATGTCATGGTAAAAGACAGAGCAAGTGATGGGAGGAAGTGGTGAGCTGGGGGTTGTGAAGGGGAGAGTAGTGAGATGTATTTCATTTGTCCTATTAGACTTTGTATGCTGGCCCTACAATATTACCTGGGAAAAAGGAAAGTCAATAAAAAATTCCAGAAGCCAACAGGAATTATTGTTCCAGCTGGCTCTATTTTTTTGCACATCATTGAGTTTTTACAAAGTGATCAACCAGGAAGGGTGCTAATAATGTATTTTTTTTTGCCAGGGAATATATTTAGCCAGGGAGTATATATATTTTTATATATATATACTTGCATACTTGCCTATAATTTTTGCCTATAATTAATGTGGCTGTCATAGAAAAACATCTAAATACTGCATTTAATATAGTGAGTTACAGTACATTCATATTCTTGTCTGAATAAATAATGGCAATACAAGTACACCTCTCGATGTATTCAACGCAGATGACATTAGTAGAAGTGACTCAGTGAATGAATTGCATTGAGCACTATGACTCATTGGGCATATCTTAATCACAGCAGCGCAATTATATTAGCCCCATAGTATGTCCTGGAAATTTGCATAACGTTATTTAATATTTATGAAATTGGATGACGAGCTTTCACATTTCCAAGAGCAGACCACAAAAAGGCTATCAGACAATAAAGTTCAAGTTAATAAATATTATTAAGTTAAAAGGCACAAGCATCCAGTCTAGCCTTAATAAAAAAAAGCGCTGTTCTAGAGAAATCACACTGCGTTAACAGTACAATATTGAATAACTTGGTATTACATGACGTTTCCAGGGAAAACACCTTTACGATTCCCTGGCAGCCCTAGACACCATCTGCGCGTGACGTGTGTATCGTTTGAACTCGTCTTCTTCATTTAGAACAAACAAGCTAAACTTCACAGGGCCTGGCATTCGTTTTTAGTCCACCTGAACAGAGGTTAGATGTTATTGAATTGCACGGCGTCTTTAACAGATCACGGTTACAAATAATCGCTCGAGACAGATGAAACACATGCACAAACTACAATGGCAACCCATTGGATGCAGCTGGCAACTTATAATATCAGCCTATACAGTCGCGATAATAGCGGGGCAAGCGAGTCGTAATTCAAATGCTTGGAAAGCAACAACGTAATGTTAGGCTTTGCCAATGAAGTGCATGAACTAGTGGATGGTTCCCTCATTGTATGCACCGAACAATAGCAAAGAGACGCTGGAGAACTTACCTTATATGCATGCGCTGTCGTTTCAAGATGATAGTCGCCGATAAATGAATAAAATAGGCGTGAATAAAACAGACCTTTCCACAACCCCCTTCTATCCTATTGGAAGTGGTCACCCATCACCAGCGGATGGGACATCCCCCCCCCCTCCTCTCTGGGACTCTGGCATTGATGGTGTGCTGTGATCCTTCTGCACTTCTATTCCCTCCAATTGAACAATAATGGAGAAGATAAAAGAAACCAGAAAAACAAAGAGCAAAGACAGCGGATTAAGATTGGTTTATAATTTATCTGTCTGTGTATCTGTTAGTATGTGCTTCATGTGCAGTATGTGTATCAGTGGTCTAGTTCTAAAACAAAAGTGGTTTGCTGTTAACGTATCCCTTGAAGGCTTCACCCCGCATACACACATGCGACAAATGACAGAAGTCGTGTGTGTGTTTTCTTACTATAAAAAACAAGGACATATGCAAATATTGATCCTTGGAAGTCATTACATAGCCTTGAGGAAAATGTATATGTGCGTGCAACCCCGACTACACCATCACTCTGAATATGCAATCTATATATACATAGACTTTACTCATCCTTGTCAATACATGATTATTGATTCAGTCTGTAACATTGTCAAATGTGTCCTAATTCTCTATCCCAATTCACATCAGCAGAGAGTTCACCTTGAACTACTAGCTCTAAGCTCTCTGAGAAACGTGTGTATGTTTTGGGATTGACCAATAAATAGGATTGAAATTAAATTAAAAGTTCAATTCAAGATCCATCTATACTGTATATAGCTCCCAGCCTCAGTACACTAAATTGTTTAATATGTTTGTATTTTAGTCACAACAATCAACTCGTAAGAATGTTGTAAATTAATTAAATAAATAAAACAGGATCACCAGGCTGTTTCCAGGCAACGGTTGTGAGGTACAGACATCCATGGCCACTGGAGGGCCCTTCCCTAACCCTTAACTTCAACTGCTGTTTTCATGAAATCACTATTTTCCCTGTTCCCTTGTCTCTTCAAATGACTCTGAATTAAGATATCATTCTAAAATCTTAAGTGATCTAATGCTTGAATGACATAAATCTTGGAGCATTCAGATATATTTATTCATTGATTTTTTTCTTATGCACTCTCTAACAAACGCTGTTCCATTCCTAATGCTTGTCAAAGATGTGGCAAGCCAGTCTTTAAATGAACAAAACACTTAAGCCAACCAGAAAACATCAGTAATTTATAGTAATTAATAATTTGGGCACATCAATATTTGAGAGTCTGCATAGCATCCCTGTTTTTTTGTACTATATTTTTGCCATCTATAAAGTCAAATGCATTAACTAGTCATAGTTTTCTGATCTCCTTTTGGACACCTCTGAAGATCTGTCTTTTTCCTCTCTGATTCTCATCCTTCTGTCTGGCTGCTCTGATTGCATTTAGAAATAGGGCAGAACTCCCCAGGGAAGGTCATTACAGAGTGACACTGCTGTCGTTAAGTCCAGTGTCTGCAGACCAATCATTTATTCATTTGAAGCAGACCGCTTGAGGTAAGACACAACTCAGCTGTACGGGTCTGTTTACTTGCCTTCAGATGTAGAACTACTGCTACCCAGTTGTCTGAAATATTTCATCATTTTATCCTCTGTCATTAAAGCACAGTTTGAAATTGAGCTGTTTCCTGGGATAAATCAAGATGTATTTTTTATGCAGCCAAATCTAGCTCTAGATATTTTAAGACTGATGTTCATCTAATGTGGTCTGCTTTAAAAGGCAAAATGCAGTGCAGAGCCTGCTAGCACTGTAGTTTTAAGCGAATAACAGAAACAAAATACCCAAATACAAAAACTAGAATACATGACCCACATATTTGATTCAACTGAATATTGAATATTTGATTCAATTCTGACACTGGAACATTGGTAATACTATCAGACAGACACGTAATACAATGAGCACCTGCATTTTTGTTTATTCTTTACCACTTTCTAAACAAATATTTCTTAAATTGTGTGAATTATTTAGCCAAGCATAGAAGTCAGGCTGAGAAAATCTTTCCATAACATGAATACAATGGTGGGATTTCAAGTAAAACCACCAACAACAGAAGGTAAATTATTTCACACTTGAATTTACACACTTCTACAACAGCTGATCTGCTGGTCTCCTCCATAAAACCTCAAAACAAATAAAAACCTTTTATTTGTTTCCCATTCTGCATGTTACACCTTTACCCTCTGCTTTTCATCATAGAATTAAAACCAGATGTAGAACATCTGTTCCTTGTGTCCAACATAAGATTAATGTTTGCAGTATGCACATATAAATCTAGTTATCTTATTGCCAATGTTCTTTTGCAGTCTGAGAACATATCTCTTAAAAATCCCTTATATAGCCACAATTTCTGAACGTTATGTAATTCTCAGACCTTAACTGATTCTTAACTTATTCTCTGCTGTACATCTCGCTATGCTTTGTGGGTCGGTTGGCACTTTCTTCAATTATGTCTGATATCAGCGACCAACTCATTGCTACACCAACTCATAACATGCATAATTTCATATAATTTCAGTTAAATGTTATAAAAACATTTTATAACACTTTATAATGCTGGAAAAACATTCTAGTTTTTTAATGTATGTTTAAGGTCACTGAAAAAGAAAAATATGACAAAATGAAAAAGGAAAACTCAAGTGCTTTTATTTATATAATCAAATAGTTTAAAAGTGCTGACAACAAAGATCACACAGAATAGCAAGCACATCCCTTATACAATTCAATAAGATTTTGCATGTAGTGGAGTTAACCTCTGAAAAAACTGTAAAAAAATAAAGATTTTAAATAGTGGATTGAAACAATGTTATAATCTATGTGGATATTTTAATTGTAATAATTACCCATTTCACACTACTAACTAAACACCTTGAATTTCTGCTGAAATTGAATCTCAAAAGTTACACTGTAGAGCTGTATAACAATCATGTCATAGTGTTTTATACAGAACTATGTCAGTTATAAAAATGTCTTAAATTGTATGAATCACATGTTTTTGTAATCAAATACACTAAGTACACTAAAAATAAAACATTATATTACAGGAAGGCTGGTGATGATTGTATTTATCATGTATTCTAATATAATCCACATGCAAATCTGTGGATGAAAATAAAAATTTAATGAATGGAAGAGGTCCACTTTGGTAATCTTTTGTAAACAATTCAGGAAGGTTAAAGATTAATGGTATATGCCATATTTGACATTAGTGGCATTGCAAAAACAAAAAATGAAAACGTAATATACTGCCATGGTTACACTGCTTGTGTTTTTAAACACAAATCCCTGCTTAGCTATAAGCTGTTAGCAAGTTGTGGATTATGCTATATAGCAAGTGCAAATGTCAAGATATTCATTAAGGACTTAATGGTCACAATCAAAGCTGACAGGGCAGTATATTAATTCTACACTTTTATGTATTTTTTTAATTTAATTTAAAGTATTAATGGTGGGTTTTTAATCAGAAAAACTGAAATACTAATTGAATCTAAACATGTCGAAACAGAACCAAAGGAATTAAAAAAATATTTATATTAATGCTTTCAGTAATGTGCATCTCTTAGTTTTCTCTCTTAGGTTTTGAAGTCCAGAAGCTGTTTTATCATGCTTTGCCTAAAATACAATAGTTCATACTACAACAAAAGTGACAAAAACATGTTCACATTTCTCCCCTAAAGCAAAAGGAAAACAATGTAAACATATATTTATTGCTTGTTTTTTGATTTGGGAGTGAATAAAACCTGGATATGTTTCTAAGATCCACCAAAAAAAACCCTTAAAACTATATTTCACCCCTTTATAAATGCCACTGCAACAATGGTCTGTTGTAAGCAAATCATTGTATATACTGAGCCATGCAGAGGTCAACATGAAAGATGCAGAGTTAGTAAAAGACATAAAGCAGAGTAACAGAGCAGCATTTACAGAGAATGATAAACTCAGAAGTCCAAGTCCTAAGTAGCTAATTAATCAGCACTGCCATGGGACAACTATTCCACATGTATTAGTTTATATAGTTGTGGTGGTTTCTTCTCCTTTACCACTGTTCCCAGCTGAAGTCATCACCACCTCCAAATATCAGGAAGAAACCCAAAATGGTCAGAAAAATGACACTATTACCTGCCATTACCAGGCCACAAGCACCCCACTGGATCTGTGCAGGAAGAATAGCATTAGATTCATAGTGACAGTGGGTGTCATACAGTGTGCTGTTCGGTAACACTCATTGCTATTTAAAAGGCATGCTTTATTTTGTGGATAAAATGAAAACATTTTATTCAGTTTCAATGACATTAAAAACTGTCTGATCTGAAAGCCTATAGGCATAGCCTTATATGTTTGAAATTAGTTTTGTAGACAAAAATATAATTGTGCCATCATGTTAATTTCCTTAATTACAAATCTAAAACCTTGTTTAATATAAAATGCTTATGGAATGGAAGACTCAGACTGAATAATGAAGACAAAGCAAAGATGGGAACTCCTTTAATAAAGTTTAAAAAGGACCTCAGGGCAGAAAGTTTGGGGTAAAGTGCAAACAACACATTTTTGCAAATGCTAGAAAAAGGATGGCTATTTTAAACACACTAAAATCTTGATTTTTATCTTGAGTCTTGATTTAAATAATCTCTACTTACAACACTTTTTCGTGCAAGCACAACAGGTAACCCGTAGGCTGATACCACTATGCCAGTGGTTAAGAAGTATGCCAGTTCCCTGCATGCACTGGTCGACTCGGTGTAATCCACATGCCTCCTAGCTATTAGATTTGGAATAGGTGACAGGATGTAAAAGATCAGGACAAACAGGGGCCAATAGATTCTGTGTGGAGAGAAGCTCATATTAGGTTATATTCATGTGCTCTTCAGTTGAGGAGTGATTCTTTAATACAGAAAACATGGACGTACTTACCCGTACTGTTGCAGTGCGCATCCCAAAAGTAGAAAGGTTAGTCCAAGCGCTCCACTAAAGGATAACGCAACAAGAGCTGAAACAACAGTTTCTGGTTAAAGAAACTGGCAAGGCTTTGTTTTCTAAAACAACTTAACTTCGTTGCCCTCTTGCGGTTATAACACACCGTCGCAGAAATGACGTGCATACATAAACACTTATGCTAAGACACATTCTGGTAGCTAAATGTTATTAGCATTTTAACTCTCTTAGTTTGATTTTTCAATTGACCGAAAGATACCTAATGTGACAAAACTGCATTTACACTTACACTCCCTGCCAACAACTTATTTTCCTATAAAAACATGACACTATAAATACACCTTCAATTTCAAACGAAACAAACTGCGCCATTTGCAGTTAAGTTTTCTTTTACGGAATTTATACGGCGATCCTGTAAACTGCAGGTTTACGGTTTACAAGACTTTTTCGTTACGACGGAAATCTATACGCGCTCTCAAAAGGATTTTTACTTTGTTTAAATATTGTTAACAGATAAATTGATCAAAACAAGAAATACTGTATGATTTTACCTTTTATTCCTGCCATTACGCCTTTTGTTTGTAGGTCTTTGTGCTAAATGTTGCTGGCACTAACTTCCTATTTCCTCTTTAGAACTCATCAGATACACCCTTAAAGGAGCAGTCCTGATAAAACCTCAACCGAGACCTGCATCTGTCTAGACAAACATACAGTAATAATCGTCCCGTTCCATTTACTACCCCTTTTTTATACATTTTTATTTAGGAACTGTACACAATAAGATAATACCGACTATCACTGAGATATTAGGAAAAATGTTAAGTTAAAAAAGAGAGAAGAATAAACAAAAGTTACATTAATGCCTTATTAAAGTTATAAGAAGAGTCCAAAAGCAAAGCACATTTTAACAGTCCTTACAAGCTTTCTTTACTACAGACTTCCACTCTGGAGCAGCGTAAAATGAATGTCTGTTGGGTTAAGGGTTAAGTCAATGGTTTACTGCAGGTGACGCCATGAGAAGGATGCTTCAAACACCAAATCAGATTCAGCCTGTGTGTCTATATATCCGCAATTTCTTCGTAAAGCGAATCGACAGTTGGGGGAATCTAGATGATCAGATGACAGGTCTTCACATTTTACGGTAAGATACCATTGATTTATATTATTTACACTCTAAACAGTTGGATGATACAAGTTTTTCTTTGCCAGAATGCAGAGGTTAAGTTAAGCCAGTGCGTTAATCCACCTTAACATTCAAAGAGAAAGATAACAGACACATCACTACGAGGTGTTGTGCTTAAGAAACTACACAAATCACAAAAACTGGGTGTAACAGCCAGAAGTAATCATATTCCCATGCACTGACAAGTGGAATGCTAAGTATAGCCTAGATCTGGTGAATTGCAGTCAATTTTATTTTATTTTTTTTATTTGCTTTATTTTACTTACTAGCATAATTAGTGGCACAATTTACCCCCAACATATCCTCCCTCTCATATTTTTGGAAACCCATATTTCAAAATTAGTTTATTTCAGAACCAAAATGATTGTTCCCAGAGATGCAAAACAATAGACCTGTGCAGACAGTGTCTTACAACAGCCTGAGACTTGAATGTGGATGCCCACCCCAGATGTACTGGATTTAGAGATGACCTGTAGCACCGAGATACAGATGGATACTGTAGGTGGATATAGCCTGAGGTTTATCACTTTGATCATCACTCAAAAGTTACAATGAGAACACAATACTGCTGTAGTAATGTCTTTAACGTTTGTTGGCTTGAAATAGCCCGTCCTGAAAAGTGTATATTGGTATGAAATACTTTAGTCACCATCGTGTTAGAGAATGTCTGATGTAGTTTAACATATTTTACTATATTGTTTAACATAATCTAGCAATATTTTAGTATGTTTTAGCATGATGCTACCATGTTTTATAATCAATTAGCATGATGTTAGCATATTTTAACATCAATTAGTATGCTGTTAGCATGATGTTAGCATATTTTGACATACTAACATGATCATAGCATGTTTCAACATCATTTAGCATGATGCTAGCATGTTTTAGCATCAATAGGCATGATGCTAGCACATTTTAGCGTCAATCAGCATGATGAAAGCATGTTTGAGCATCATTTAGCATAATGCTAGAATGATGCTAGCAGGATTTAGCATCAATTAGCACGACGCTGGCACGTTTTAGCATGATGCTGGCATGTTTTACCATTAATTAACATGATGTTAGCATGTTTGCCATGAAGCTAGCATGTTTTAGCATCAATTAGCACAATGCTAGCACGTTTTGGTGTCAATTAGCATGATGCTAGCACATTTTGGTGTCAGTTAGCATGATGCTAGCACATTTTGGTGTCAATTAGCATGATGCTAGCACATTTTGGTGTCAATTAGCATGATGCTAGCATGTTTTGGAAATTGTGGTGGGTGTAGCTTGAAAGCTGTAGGAGTTACTGTCGATAAATTGGGGTCTCATAATAATAATAATAATAATAAGCTTTTCAAGCCAACATAATAAATTCTTTAGTGGTACAATAATATATTATGGGTGGTTGTCAGTGTGTTGCCACCGTTTCCCAATAACCTTGTTTATTCAAAGCGACGCACGGGTATGCACAGAGGTCATATTATACCAGGCTTAGAAAAAGAGACTGTGAGATAACAAAAATACATTGATTAATTAACATTTGCTATTAAAACTTTAATTATGGTAACACTTTATAATAAGGTTCTTTTATTCATTTTATTTTATTTTTATTTTATCTCAACATTTACTAATACATTTTTTTAAATTTAAAAATTGTGTCTGTTAACATTAATTAATGCACAATGAACTAACATGAATGAACAATAAACGATTGTTATTTGCATTACCTAACATTAACAAAGACTAATGCCATAAAAATATGTTGCTCGTAGTTAGTTCATGCTAGCTAATGGATTAACTGATTAAATAGTTAATAAATGGGACCTTATTGTAGTGTTAGTGATGTTATTACAGTTTATCATGACTAAATTCCATGTGCATTTGGTGAATTGAATTTTTGGGTCAAATCGATGTATAGCTGTGACAGGGAAAATTTAATTTATACCCCTAGTTAGAACTTTTAATACATGTTGACAGATTGTAGCACAATAAATCTTTCACTTCTAATTCTCATCACGTGTGTGGATAAAGTGTATTGACAGGATACCCTGGATCTCCCTGGAGTCTGTTAAGAACCCTGAAGTACTGAGCATTGCAGCTGACAAATGGGGCTTTGGAATCACACTATAGGAAATAGGACAAGAAACTCTCAGAGGTGGGAGCAAGCAGAAATAATTTATTGTAAATGAAAATGTGTTTTACTATTAATTGTAATAAAACGTTTCTTTATATGTGTGAGATTAGAGCAATTCTGTAAGGTGTGTGGCACTCTGGGCATCAATGAGCTGGCAGATCTGATCACCCAGTGTATGAACTCTGAACCCAGGAAGAGGCCATTCTTCAGAGAAATATAGACATGTATTAAGCGCATTTAACTACCCAAATTGTCAGTAGTTGCTTTAATACAAAAACTTGCTCATAATATAGTAATATTTTTCCATATTTTAGAATAATAGTACGCTCATGGAAACTATTAAATACAAATCAAAAGGTGAGTAAATTGAGGAATTCTAGAATATAACCTAGTTCAATTTGTTTTTTAAAGTATGTCTGTATGTCTGTATGTCTGTATGTCTGTATGTCTGTATGTCTGTATGTCTGTATGTGTATGTGTATGTGTATGTGTATGTGTATATACATGCACGCACGCACGCACGCATGCACACACACACACACACACACACACACAATTACTTTAAGTGACTTGTTACACAATTTTTAAAATCAGGTTCTGTGGTAATTCAGAACATGGCTTCTTTTTTTTCCAAAGACAACAGTTCATAAGAACAAGGTCAAGCTGCAGACAACATTGGGGACAACAAAACTACAGACTGGTATAGGACGAAAACAACTCTCCACTGAACGAGATGACTGCCAAGTGATTTGAATGTCAGTCAAAAACTGTAGGATGACATGAAGTGACCTACAAAAAGAATCATGAATGGCATCTGGGGTGAAGTGCACGGCAAGGATGGTTCAAAACGGTTCCTAGAGGCAGGGTTAAAGTTGTGCTAAGCTAGAAAAAGCCCTTCATCAATGAGAAGCAAAGAAGAGCCTTTAAAGTATGTTATGTAAGTTAAAACATTAGTTATGTGTTGTATGAATTAGTATGAACTTGTTTTCTTTGCAATTATTTGAGACCTGAAAACACTGCCTGGTGTTGTTTTGACCAAATCAATTTTCTGCAAATAAATGTTCTAAATGACAATATGTTTGTTTGAAATTTGGAAGAAATGTTGTCAGTAGTTAACCAACATGTTCATTTTATTTAAACATACCTATAAAGAGGTATATATATATATATATATATATGACAAGCTCAATAACTGTTTTTTCCCCAAAAAGTTTTGCAACTTTAAAATACATTAAAGAGTAAAAACAACTAAAATACTATATTGTGTTTGTTTGGTTATTATTATAAATACACATCTTTCTAGTTAAACCAAGTGTTAAATCATCTTTAATATTTTATTGGGTAAAAATTGTGTGTGGGTTTATGTGTACTGTTGTGAACAATACATTTAAATGAATTCTAAAGCGCATAGGTCATTCAGTTCTTTCAAATATTGAGTGAGTCCATGCCACCAGCTCATCCATTTCTTGCTCCCAGTTTTCTTGTCCATGTGGATCCTGGGAAGAACCAGAAATTGTAACCTCAAAGCTTAAAATAACAGACACTATTTTAAATGTAGAGGCATATTGTGTTATGTCCATTATATTCATTGAATAATATCATAGGTCCATTGTAGCCTATGCAGATTTGTTTAAGCAATAAGGTAAAAGAAGATTTGTGATAGATTGGCCACATGTCTATGACCTGAGACTTGCTGGGATAGACTCCAGCTCTGCCTGTGACCGTATTTAGAATACATTTGTAGCATAGAAAACGAACAAGTATCAGTGTTATCAGAGTGTCAGTGAGAAGTCCAT
Source organism: Chromobotia macracanthus (assembly GCA_036877525.1). Classification (NCBI taxonomy): domain Eukaryota; kingdom Metazoa; phylum Chordata; class Actinopteri; order Cypriniformes; family Botiidae; genus Chromobotia; species Chromobotia macracanthus. Next base: position 9,402,349 of record JAZGTH010000013.1, read on the forward strand.
ATGTTTAGACTAGAGTGATATACTGCAGGACAAGTTCATTTAAACTGCATGACATGCGTGTTATAGGTACGTTGTGCTTGAACAAATCATGTACTGCACTTCCAGTTGACCTGTAGGAGGCTGCAAACCTCTGTATATCTGATGAGTTAATCCAGGGCTACAGTAAATACCACTGTGTTTGTGTAGACCACTGTCTCATCATAGATACTGTATTTGAGCATATTAAAGAAGGCAGCACATGTTGATGTTTAAAGGAATTTGTAGTTGTAAAATTGCCTTGCCAAAAGTTACTATAAAGCTGCAGCTAATAGTGTTGCTATTGATGGATATTTAATCATATTTGTGTAATTAAACCCTTATATATAAATACATATATAGTTCAGGGTTAGTGGTGGCGATTTTCATTCACATGGTGACATACTCTTCAAAGGCAATTCTACATATACATCTTATAAAGAAGATAAACTAGTTCAGAAAGCCTACATTTTTATAATATAATACAATTTTATAATATTTTCAAACTCTAAATAATTAGAGTTTGAAAATATTCAGAGATCACAGAGAATTGTGGTCTTGCCCTACATTTGTAGCAGCATTTCTGATGGAAGGTGTGGAAATTATTGTCAGTGTATCATCATGTGATACAGTTGTTCTTAGCTCCTTGTTCCTCATGTTCTTCCTGGTGAGTTGTGTTGGAGCAGAAGGTCAGATCAGTAGCTTCTTTACAAATGTGTGAATCAGACCTGCTCATCATAAGCATTGAATTCAAGCTATAGGTCACATACATTTTCACCACTGATATCAGTACTGATAAAATTTGCATCAATTAGATATGATAGGATACCTGGTGATTAGTTAGGTCCTTGAGTTGCTATTATAATACAACCCCAAATCAGAAAAAGTTGGGACAGTATGGAAAACACAAAAAAAAAAGTACTGATTTCTAAATTTACTTAGACTTGTATTTCATTGCAGACAATACAACAGTTTTTTTTAATGTGTTCCTCATGATTGTTTTTGGTTAAAAAAAAAAAAACAAAACAACCTATTTTGGTTCTTGCAACACATTTAAAAAAAAAAGTTGTAACAGTAAAGCATTTACCACTTTGTAATGTTGCCATTCCTTTTCACAACACTTAGACGTTTAGGGACTGAAGACACCAAGTGAAGAAGTGTTTCAGGTGTAATTTTGACCCATTCTCGCTGCAAACAAGTCTTAAGGTGGGCAACAGTACGGGGTCTTCGTTGTTGCATTTTGCACTTCAAAATGTGCCACACATTCTCTATTGGAGACAGGTCGGGACTGCAGGCAGGCCAGACAAGTACCTGTATCCTCTTCCTCCGCAGCCAGGACTTTGTAATGTGTGCAGAATGTGGTTTTGCATTATCTTGTTGAAATATGCATGGACGTCCCTGGAAACGATATCTTCTTGAAGGCAGCATATTGTGCTCCAAAATCTCTATGTACTTTCCAGCATTAATGGTGCCATCACAGAAGTGCAAGTTACCTTTACCAAGGGCACTGACACAACCCCATACCATGACAGACCCTGGCTTTTGGACTTGTTGCTGGTATCAGTCTGGATGATCCTTTTCTTCTTTGGTCAGGAGCACACGGCGTCCATTTCTCCCAAAAAATACCTGAAATACTGATTCATCTGACCACAGTACACATTTCCACTGTGTGATGGTCCATCCCAGATGCCTCCGAGCCCAGAGAAGTCGACGGCGCTTCCGGACACTATTAACATAGGTTAACACATTGTTTATCTTAGGCTTGCGCCCTTGTCCTTTACGCACTGAAATTCCTCCACATTCCTTGAATCTTTTAATTATGTTATGCTTTCTTTGAAGAACATTGTTTTTAAACATTTCAATAATTTTCTCACGTATTTGCTGGCAAACTGGCGATCCTCAGCCCATCTTTGCTCCTAAAGGACTAGACCTTTCTTGGATGCTGCTTTTGTACCAAATCATAATTACAATCACCTGTTGACATCACCTGTTTCAAATCACATCATTATTTAACCAGTTTACCTGATTACTAGCCCTAAATTGCTCCTGTTCCAACTTTTTTTGAAATGTGTTGCAAGAACCAAAATAGGAATTTTGTTTTTTTGAAGAATAAACAATAAAAATCATGAGGAACACATTAAATAATGTGCTGTTGTATTGTCTGCAATGAAATACAAGTCAAAGTAAATTTAGAAATCAGTACTTTTTTTATTTGTGTTTTCCATACTGTCCCAACTTTTCTGATTTGGGGTTGTATATCACTAGAATATATCACTGCCACTTTTTTGTGGCAGGTTATTTTATTGCTGTCTTGATTGACTCTCGCATTTTAAAGAACATCTGTTTATTAAAAATTTACAGAATTGGTGTTTATTAATGTACGGAATTGGTTAACCCTATGTGCTTAAAATATAAATTTTCAGAGTATCTGTACAACAGAAAGTATTTATTTAGACTTTACATCTCACAGTCATTAGAGTGAGTACAGTACATGGCGTCTCTGATAGAAGATTGTGAATGCGTTGCTGGACAATGATGAGTAGTGTAGTGAAGTAGTGATCAGGAACATCACTGAGATATGAAAAGACAATGATATACAATTCTATTTACCCCTTGAAAACATTGTTAAAATTATATATATAATATAACTTCATATATATATAAAAAAAACCATAAAGGCCTGTAATCATGTGACAACAGTAGGCCCACTTCTCCCAGTTCTTTCATGTATCTGTGAAATCTGCAGGGCAATAGTAATAAGCTCCGCAAGCGCCACCTACGGCAAGACATGGAAACATTGCATTGAACATTAATTTAAGTATAAAGAATTCTATATTGCTTTACCTGTGGGTCCTGAAATATCTTGTTTACATCTTTCTCGTAACTGTCAATATAAAGACGAATAGTGGCTCCAAATCTATCAGTTCCACTGAGACGATAAATGATGCGAGAACCTCCCATAAAAATAATCCTTAGACCCTAGAGGGAAAAAATCCAGTTATTTTCATTTATTAATACCTTGAGTTTAAAATAAAGGCATTTGGAATCTGCTGTAAGTTTCACCTGGTTTCTTGATATGGTTCCATCCACAGGGTCACTGTACTCAAAATTGTCTGCTGTCTCCACTTGGTATTTCTTTTCCCCCACAGTGAATATTTTCCCAGTGAATTCCTTGTCAGAAATCATCAGCTCAAGATCCAACATCATCTCCACAGCTGCATCTAAATCCACCTCCTCATAGTCAAATCTGTCAAGCAGAAATGCATCATCGTGTATATAATCAAATATCTGACTAAACTGCAGGTGTGGCTGTTGACAGTTATATATACATAGTTACATAGTTTTATTCAATAGTAACAGAAACGATAATGTACTGTATGTTTTGTACTTGTATGTTTTGTATATATCTATATCTATATATCTATATATCTATATCTATCTATCATCTATCTATCTATCTATCTATATCTATATCTATATCTATATATATATATATATATATATATATATATATATATATATATATATATATATATATATATATATATATATATATATATATATATATAAAAGAGAGAGAGCGAGAGAGGGAGAGGTACACTTCGTACACTTGGCATTTTATTATATAGAAATCGTACACTTGGCATTTTATTATCCAGCTCCTTGAGGTCTCAACCTGGAAAGTTTTTAAATGGTATTGATGGAATTTTCTTGCTAGACTTTTCTTGGCTGCTTTTTTTGTTCACTATTCGGTCCGAGTAATCCTTTTAAATGTTTTTACATTTAGTTTTTAGTGAAAGAAAGAAATGTTGGCATGATTATATTTGTATCTACAAAGTTATTTCAAACATTGAAACACACACCTTCAGATTAAAAGATTGTTCATAAGAAACATTTCAGGTAAATGATCATAAAATTCCAATCTTTTCATTAGCCAACCTGTCTGTGTTTTGTAAATAGAAACAAAAGGTGATTTTGATGGCTGCACACACTCCAAAAGAATTTGGAAAGAGGCATGTTTACCACTGTTACATCACCTTTTAATGACATTTTTTAAATGTTTGGGAATTAAGGATACTAATTGTTGCAGTTTTGCATGTAGATTTTTTGCCCAGTCTTTCCTGATGCAAGACAGCTGCTCAACAGTCTGTGGTCATTGTTGTCTGTTTTTTATATTTTGATACATTTCTGCAGCTCTGAACTGCAGGCAGGCAGTAAAGCACATCCCCTCCATGGTGCAGAGTGTCTACAAAACCACTGTGTTGTAGCATGTGCAGAATGAGGCCTGGTATTGTCTTGCTTCCCAGGAAAGATGTCATCTTGATGGCAGTATAGGTCTCTGTACAATCCCAGAGTACATCTCCAAGTCAATGGTACCTTTACACATATGCAAGTCACCCCTGCCGTTTATACTGATGTGTCCCCAAAACATGACAGATGTTTGCTTTTGCACCTGTCACTGATGATGTCTGGTTGGTCAATTTTGTCTTCGGAATTGAAAACTTTTTTCCCCCAAAAAGCTCAAACGTGGACTCGTCTGACCACACAATTCCACTGTGTTTTAAACCATCTGAGATAAGCCTGGGCTCAGAGAACTTGGCAATCTTTTTATGATATTATTTATAGTAGATGGTGAAAGGCCCAAAATTTTTGCAATCTTGCATTTAAAAGTGTGATTTTTTAATTGTTTGACAAAGCTTGCTTGCAAAGACAAATTTTTGGTGGATGCTCCTTTTATACCCAAACACAATACCCCCACCCATTACCAATTCACCTGCTTATTGTGAACTGTTTAAAAACAGTTTAACTTGGATAGTTTGTAATCTTTTCACTGTTATTTTGGCCTCTGCCCTAACTTTTTTAGAGTGTGCTGCAGCCATCAAAAATCAAAAGACAGCACACCTGGTATAGAAGTTCCTGCCGTAGGTTCTCCAGTGTTCTACTATAATGTCTTCTACGCTTTGCCTCCTTGCAGCTAAAATAGAAAGCCATGCTAGTATTGCCCAAAGCCCATCCTTCTCGCGTATATAATCTGAACCTTAAGAGAGACAGCAGGTTTTATCAATCTTTGCTGCATCTTCTGTCTGAAAGAAATATATGTAAGGATAATGTACATGTGCAATGTTCATTTGATTATTATGGTAAAATAAATTCTAAAAAATCCAGGGTGATCAGGACCCTGATATGAAGCAGGAGGTATTGTAATCCTCTGAAAGTGTTTTTTTTGTATTAATGATTGATTAATACAATAATCAGTAATGATGTCTGACAAGAATCAGGTATTACAGACAAGTGTGTAATGAATTTCACAAATACATTTTCCCCATTAACCTAATTCTTTCAATACCTGTGCCAAAACTTTCTTCCCCACAGAGTGAAAGATGACCTGTGTCCATTAGATTCCCAAAGAACTTCCATCCTGTTGGTGTCTCATATAACTGGATCTTAGTTGCTTTGGCCACCCTACAAAGCACAGTATAGTGAGTAAAAAACAACTTGTCTAATTAAGTGCACATCTTTAGTCTTTTGTGCAGTGTGAAACATTTTAAAAGTTATAATCACTTGTCAAGAGCTGCACTGGTGGGCATACTCCTAGCAAAGCCTCTTACTCCTGTGTGCTGGAAGTAGGGGATGCAGAAGATATTTGCGGCAATGACAGCGACTGAGTCTGAGGGGTTTACAAAGAAGCCATGCTTTCCAAGAATCATATTCCGGTCCTAGAATGAGATTGTGACTGGGTCAGGCCAGAGTCAAGAAAACGTTATGCCAACAGTCACTCAAACACTTTAACTTGAGGTCAAAAGTCTAGCAACATTGAGCTTGAAGATGAATGGGGTCTCTCTACTGATTTAGAAAACGTCTCAAAACCTACACCGTCACCATCAAGTGCAGCTCCAAAGTCATACTGTCCACTCTTCATTGTCTCAACGAGGTCAGCGGCATAGGTCATGTTGGGGTCTGGATGACATCCTCCAAAGTCCTCCAGAGGTACACAGTTAAGAGCTGAGTTTGCAGGGGAGCCCAGCTCTTCACACAGGATCTTCTTTATGTACGGCCCAACCACTGTGGAACCAACAGAGGTTCAACAATAAAAGCTGAGTACCATCATTGTGATATGAGATCAGGTTGTGATCAATGTGATTAATAAGTGTTAGTGAATTAAAATTCTAATAAAGGCAAGTTTGGGTTTAACACAGTTTTAGCATCCTTACTGAATACTACAGACCGTAATTTTAACAATGTCCCACACTTTATATAAACAAGCCAAAAGTACATTTATAGAAATGTAATTACAATTGTGGAAGGCTTTGGAGAATAAATACTACAATTTTCTGAGCGTATAGCCGCAAGACCTAAACATGATATAAGAATTTATATAATCATTAACCGTTGGAGTAGCTAACTGAGCAGATGGTGAGATACTGCAGGACAGTAGATGATTGCTATTTCAGTGGGAGTCTATAAACCTTGATCAAGTAAAAATTTATGTGCAACAGCGAAAAAATCCTGTTGTGTTGTTTGTGTACTAATGGCGTCCGTTCATAGTTGTAATAGTGTGCAGCAAGCCTGCACCAACCCCTTAGATCTGCCGAGATCTATTTATTATACTGTTTAATAGCTCAGAAAATCTTGCAGAGCTAGAACACTCCCACATCAATAGATGTGTTGCCTCTAACTAACTCTAGAGGGCAGTGTGTAAGTGTCTAACACTTACGTGACTCTGCCTCTTTCTCTTGACCTCACCTGTGCGTGGCTCACCAACGCCACCTTGTGGGTGATCGGTCTCCTCCCTCTTCCTTTGTTTACTTGCAAGGTGACCTTTATCTTATTCCCTTTTTATTTCATGATTATTTTTAATCTTAGCTTATTTCCTCCCTTGTAAAAATAATATTTTATTTTAAAGTGACTTATCCATTTATGCTATTCTGGTTTACTGGACATGTTCTCCTTTCATTTAATCAATTATTATTACTGGCATAATAATAAGAGTTCCCTTTTATTTATTTATTTTTGTTATTTTATTTTATTTTAGGTTATTTTGTTCTCTTTTCTAGCACTCCTTTCTAATACTTCCCCCGCTTTACCCATGTAGGAATTTATGTGATTGGGTTCAACTGAATTTATTTAATCTAATTAAATCAATTATCATATTGGGATTCCCTGTACTAATTTAAGTGACTTTACTCTTGGTCAGCCTTATATACAACCTCTTTGTGCTACCTTATATGTAGTATAACATAATGTAGTGGTTCTCTCCACCGGGGTCTCCGGTGAGTGAGTTCGACTGTCCTGACGTGTCCGATGCTGGCTGTGGACTGCCTTGGATACCTCTGTCCCTGCACTAGTGGTGATGACACGCAGTGAGACAGCAGCAACATGCACACTCAGAGAGTGGGAACCAACTGCACTAGCTGGTGCGACAAGGCAATTTTGAGGGTATGTAACTCTGAGCCATACTCTTGGCAGGAGGACCAACCCTCGGGCTGAGTCTGTTGTGAGTGGTACCCTCCAGCCATAACCCCAATTTTAGCCATGCCAGCTGGTCGTTGTCCCACTTGGAGTGCTGCCCCGTCGTGCTAAAGGTCATAACTGTTTGAGTGGTCAGCACCAGGGTGACATGAAGGGCGAGTAGTCCTTGGCACCTACAGTCTAGTGCTTGGAGGAGTTGGAAGGGTCGGTCTCGCCACTGGTCTCTGCCTGGAGGACCTCAATTCACACTCAGCATGTTCAAGAGGTATAGTCCCCAATTCACGGTTAGGATAAATGGTATTCAGTGTTCACCACTAACTGTCCCCCAATTAGCTGCACAACCAAATAACCCACGCAGTTTATTACCTAGCTCACTAAAACTGTGCGGACTTGCATTGGCCCTCTTGTGCTTTTCTCTTGCCTTGGGGGACCTCCGTACAGACACCAAGCATAGAGAACAGTTGGAGAAGGAAGGCAGGGAGGATCTGGAAATTAAACTCCAACAGGCAGAGACTCTTTTAGAAAGGGCTGAAAAAGAACTGAAAGACCGAACTGCCAAAGTTAAGGCCTCTGAAGGCCATATACAAGCAGCCTGAGCTAAAGCCCGAGCCCTGGTTCAGCAACGGGATCAACTCAAGATGAACTTGACACTGTGCAACGAGAACTCATGGAACGTGTATCATTTTCAAATTGACCAACAGGAAGACAGAGACTCGACTCTGCCGAGCTTCCTCTGGTCAGCGGGCAGCCAAGCTCTGAGCCAAGTACTATTAGAGAAAAGGGGGATGGGAGCTCGCTGTTTAAAACTTCACCAGCCAGCATCACAGAGCCTCTAGCTGCTACAAACCCATGGGAACGTCTCCAGAGAACCCCTACAGCAGCCCACCTCAACATGTAAATGAGGTCTTAAGCAGGACAAATAAACTCTTTTCCCACCTCAGTATACACCTCATTATTGGTCCATCAGCCCTTAAGGGGTGTACACCCATGGTTAAAAGTCCATTACACAGAGCAAACTTCACTCGCTCTCTCCCTCTCCCACTCGTTTCGCATCCTCTAGAGCCCCGCCTCACTCTCCTAGACAGCCTTTCCGGCGGTGTTTAGTTCGTCTATCTCCGCTAGCCAATCAGACGCCGGGAAGGACCCAACAAACTGCCGCTCACGTCGAACACATCAGGACCTGCATCATCCCTCACGCGCACCCGGACTCTTGCTTCAGCACATCTGAGGTCAGTTTTCAATTTGTTACCTAATAGCTGCGTTTAAGCGATACCTCTTTATAAGGTGATTTAACTGATGGATCATGCAGAAGTAGTTAGCCGATTTAATCCTGCCATTCTTTACTCCTCTTCTTTCTCTCACTGTTTATGTTTTAAGTATTCGTTTGTTTAATGTATGTTTATTTGTCAGTGTAGTCATATATGTTCCCCGTAGTTTAGTTCAATAAACCCGCATGTTTTTTCCTGAGAATTGTTTCTGTGTTTTTTGCTCACATATTAACGTCACTTAAGCTGCCTTGATTTCGTTACCTGCTCTTAAGTAATACTGTGTCACAGTAAAAACGTTGCCTTTTCAAGGCCAGAAATGTAACATTTCTTAGTGTTGGTAAACGATCCGCTGAATACCCGGTGGACAAGTAATTTATTCTATTGCCAGTATTATCTCTATTGCATGAGGTAAAATCTATAAAACACGCATGATTAATCACATTTAACTGTGCGTGAATTTTCCCTTTGGGCTAAACATCTAATGTTCCCAAATACACTACAACAACAAAAATTAACGCTGCATATGTTTGCTTTTAAAAATTCCGGGAAACCATGCCGCATATAGTAGGTGTCCTTTAAATTAGACTTCTTTTCTGAGGAGTCGAAATTGTTGCCTGTGCTAATCAACAGCATGCCACAGGCAATAGAGCATAACTTGTATTGAAGCCAGAACATTTATTTTATTTCAAGGGACTCGTCAATGGTGGTGTGGTTTTACTTCTTGAAAGAGGAGACAGTGCTTGGTTTAAGAGTTGTGTCAGATAGCTCATCCTCAGATCAGCGCAAGGATATGGAAACTCCTATAAAGAGATTCACGGTAATGAAAGCCTAAACTTATCCTGATCCCACTGGCACACATTAAACCAATTCGATCCAGCTGTTACTACCCTAGATGTTTTTTTGGTACTGCTTCCATGTCCATGAAACAAATATAGTCCTCACCTCCATGCATGGCATCTAAACGGATCTGTATATGGTTTTCTCCTGAGAGTAATTCCTTTAGAACAGCAAAGTCAAAGATGTTCCTCAGGGAGTTGGCATACGATTCAACTGGGTCCACAATTTCAACTACAACAGTATATTGACAGATAATGTTTTAATGTCCTTTAAAGGGGAGTATATGAGCATTTACCTTATTTATTTTGGATTAGTGGATTTACCTGTAAAAGGTTTAAATTTGTTCTCTAGATCGAATGATTGTTTGCCAATGGTTCCCAGGTATACTCTGAGTTCAGGACAGATGGCAAACTCCTCTATGGATCTGCTCATTTGGAAGATTTTGTTTGTCACGGACTCTGGTGCTGGACCTGTGTTAAAGATTTATAATTTATTATTATAACAACAAGAATAAACTTTAAAAATGACTGAAATGTAAAATATGTTACAATATTAAGATCTACCTGTAAATACAACATTTTTTGCCTTTCAATTGTAGGGTAGAAATTTTGTGTAGTATTTATTTGCACTTTATCATCTGTTATAGAAACTTTAAACAAAAATTGTTTAATTTTCATGAAAACAACATGTCAAGGCAAAAAATTAAAAAAACACACTAAAGACATTTAAGCAAGATTCTTATTTCTTTATTTTAATGACCGGTATTTCTTTACCCTTTAATCACAAGTTGGCTATATTTTACCTCCATTGGCAATATTGAATTGGATGCCAAAGTCTCCCTCAGGTCCTCCAGGGTTGTGACTGGCTGTAAGGATAATTCCACCAATAGCTTTGATCTTCCTGATCACACAAGACACAGCAGGTGTCGACATGATGCCATTCTGACCAATTATAAGACGACCCATCTGAGATGTGTATGTAGCAGGACACACATAAATTCATCAGTGTACACAGCCCCATCAGATAAAACACCATCTATAACTGATTTAAATTTTAGGTCATTGCATTTAGCTAAGCTAAAACATATAGTATTAATACTGCTTCAGAAAAAAATATTTGCACACTTGTAGATCATTATAGTGAACTCCTTACAAGCATGAGACACATTTAGGGTTTTGTTAGCTTATATTACAGGACCAGAGGCTAAAGACTTACAATGAAGGATTACTAATCTGACTAGGTGTCTAAGCAACATGACCTCCTCATTTAGAAGCATATTATATCATAAAGCCTATTCCAATGAAAATATGTACACTCCAAAAGCAGAACAAATTACAATCTCAGCTGACCCCGTTTGCAGCAGCCATCTGCACTATAACCTGAATGGCTGTCGAGTTGAAGTAGCGTCCATCTCCACCAACCACCATAGTGGAGCCCTGTCTGTCCCGCAGGTCGATGGAGGAGAAGATACATTGAATGAAGTTGTGTAGATAGTTCAATTTAGACTGGAAAATATAGACCTTCTTCCTCAAACCACTGGTTCCAGGCCTCTGGTCAGGGTATGGAGCAGTAGGCAAAGTCAACACTTGCAAGGGGCTATCGTTCATCACTCCAAACAGTTGAGGAAATAAGGAAGAACCAAGAAGAACCTGTTACTGGGTGGTCTCCTCTCTGTGGAGAGAGAGATCTAATGGCAATGCTCAGCCTTGGATTGAAGCCGTAAGCGGGGTAAAAATAAACATGGCAGGGGCAGATGGTAACTAAAGAGGGTTCCTCACACATGTGCATGGGCATCACTGTCAGATGCACATGCCCCCAGAGGCCTGTTGAGGCAGATGCATAAGATGATCAGTGAGGGCCGACGTATGTGCCCTTTTTGCTAAGCCATCTACTATGATGTTAAATAGAGCTGTTGTTGAGTGAATAAGCCAAGGATGGATTGGCTGTAAACACTTTCTGAGATGCTTAATAAATGTTGATAAATGTTGAATATTTTAGGACTAATATAGGACTCCAGAAGCTAATGATAGTAGGGGGACACTTGGGTGTCAAGGGTTTGATATAGCTTGCAACTCAAATCCTTAAGGATGAAATTTCCTGATTTATGTTTTGAGATGCCTTAGCTGGTTACAAAATGAGTGAGACCCAACAAGTCTTTATTTCAACAAAAACAGGGCCGTTGGACATTAAAAAAAACTATAAGACTATAAGAAATTATACAGTTGACTTGGGTAAGTCACCGATGTTTGCTCTGCCACAAAACAAATAGTCCTTCATGCTGTTTGTGTACTGTCCCAAAGAGATGGCTATTGATTAATAGTAATTATTAGAATTTTTAAATAATTGACTTTAACTTGCAATGACTGAAATTAAATTTTATTAATCGTTATAAAGTTATAAAAAACTGAATTTACTAAAACTAAAATTTCATACTTTCATTGTGTTTTGTTTTATTCTAAATTTTCAGAAAAATGTTTTATCTTTATCATATTTCTAACGTCATATTTTATGACGATCAGAGTTTATAATAAAAAAATCACAGCAACTTCTTTTTTCAAAACAAATAGGGTTTTGGCGCAAGGCACAGGAACAATATTACAATGATATTTACTAGCCAAGGCCATTATTTTTCATAACACCTATTTATTGTAAACATCGTAATGTTAAACATCATCAGTTAGTATTGATATTATATAAAATATAGCCATTCAGCCAGAGTACAAAGTGCATAAAATACAGAAACAATTTTTCACATAATTTTGATGTAGGCCTACTTTTAAAACAATCTTAAAAAAGTGTAACTATCTGCAATACTCACTAGGGGACAGTGTGGAAGTAGCTATACAAATTCTTGTTTTATTTCTTTACTGTGTAAATTTTTCTCTGTGTATAATCCACTGAAAATGTCTGTTTTCTTGGCATTATTTACATAAAAAACAGACACAGAATACTGTACTTATGTGTGATATTTTAGTCAATTTGACTCATTTAAACACATGTATGAAACCAGTTCTTAAAATAAGGCTAAATAAGAGGTTTACTGGACAATATAATTAAGAGACTACTGCAGGAGAAACTGAATCATGTGCACTTCAGTGTGCATCATCATAGTGTAAATGCCTCGTCTTTATCATACATCATACTTGATGCATATTTAATAATGTTCTTAAAAATGCAGTCATGTTCATTAGAGGGCTACTGGGTTACTACATTTTATACTATATATAAAAAACAAGTAAAAACTGGGATGCAGTTGTTTGACATGGATATATATTGGAGGTCTGATTATTTTAGCAGAAGCATACAGTGTTTCTGCACATACTGTACTGATATTAAGGGCTTTGTGGTTTTGTAAGATGACTAATGGAGATTTTTGAAGCCTTGAAGCTGGTGGTTCTTCTGCCAGGTTTCCAGTGGGTTCCCTTTTTATGAGGTCTGTTCTGAGTACACTTGCCATTCAGGTTAATGTCACCACAAATGCTGAACCACCAACCACCTAGGCAACAGCAGACGTATAAAAATGCAAGTTCAGTTTGCAATTTCCAAGCTGGTTTAAGCATGGAATCCTATGCTGGTTTATGCATAAACAAGCATAAGATTTAGTCAAAGTTTATAAATTACACACCTGCAAAAAATCCTGGAAGTGTGATACCTGTGTAGTCTTGGGCACAGTTAGGATCAAGGTTTCCATCATTGCGGTCTTTAGTGGAGAACCTCAAACCAATGTGTTCATCCACAGCAGAGCTCATCTCACCCGACTGCAGTTTTAAGCGGATGGTGTAATTGGAGACAGCGTCCTGCAAGATGTACTGATAAACCATAAAATGCTTCTCCTTTCTCCAGTCCTCCAGAGGACTGAGTTTCCCTGATGGGCAATAGCGTAGATCTTCTTTAACCCCAGCCAGAACTCACCTATCAAACAGAGGCATCTGAGACATTTAACTTTCCTTATATAATATTACAAATTAGAACTTTAATTAAAAGTCTGGAATGGCAGCTGTGACCTCTTTAGCAAGCTGCTGCTTGTATCACAACAGAACATCCATAGCTCATCATTATGTGGCATAGCAACATTCTGTTACTATCTACATGACAGTGGCTATATCTTGTAAAACAAGCATGGTATTTAATGATTTGACTTTTATTATGGTATGTTCAAATAGAGGTATGTTTTTGTTTAATGTGTAATTTTATTTGCAGGGCTATCACCAGATATATAATAATATACTATACTGCATTTTATAGGTATTTTGAAATGCCATGACATCTTATGATAACAGATTTTGATTAGAAAGATTTTGATATTTTGAAAGCAGAATCTTGATCCTGATCAAATTATGTAGCAAAAAGTGACACTAAGATGTTAGGCTCCATATTAGAGAACCCTTATTGTGCTCCACACTATATACATCTCAACTGTAATAAAGTCATTCACTCATGAGTTTACAAGCACATTGACCTAACCTAAAACATTGTTTTAACTTACTGCTGAAGTCTCCCAAACCGTCCTCATATTTCTCCCAGGACTGGTCAAAGTCCACAGAGCAGTCATGTCTGCATGGATGACAGTAAACACTCCCTCTGTGGGTGACAGAGATACAGTTATGAGGACATAGGTGAATTATTGCCATCTCAATGTTTAATAAAAATGTCTCTTGTTGTAGGGAAACATCTCTGGCTGTTTAATGAATTCAAAACTGGATATGTCAGAATGGACATTTGCTATATTCTTACCCTCAGTGAATTCACAATCCACAAGAAAGGTTTGTGACTGGTGTGGCTTAATGGCATACAGGCCACTGGACTTTTGTCCTCTGCTGAAAAGCTCACCACAGTCCTTTGGGAGATTTACAACACAACCTCCATGCTGGTCTCATTGAACACATGCACTGATATCCTTAAACACAAACCTTGCACTCCTTACCACTTGAGAAGCTTCCATCATATGTGTAGTATGGTAGATATCCAGAAATGCTGTAGGTTGAAAGGTTCCTGTCAAAATTTTCAGCAGTTTCCTGGATCCAGGCAGAGCTGAACTAGACAATTGAATTAACTGATAATAACACTTCTTAACTAGATTTTTACACTTTCTGAGGAAAATAGTAATGCTTGTGCATGCACAATTTGTTGAAATACTGCTATGGTATTCTAGCATTCTAGGTGGTTGCCAGGACTTTGCTGTGTTGTTGCTAAGGTGTTCTTGGTGGTTTGTAGGGCATTGCAATGTGGTTCCTGGGGTGTTCTGCATAGTTTCCTGGCTATTTTAGATGGTTGCTTGAGCATTGCATTTTAAAAGATGTTCTGGGTTGCTGGGGTGTTACTCTACAGTTTATGGTATGTTTTTTGTGGTTGCTACAGTTTTATGGGTGGATGTTTGTGGGCTCAAAAGAGCCCATCCTGATTTTTATAAAAACTGTACTTTATTTTCCAGGCCCTTGATCTTTGTCCTTTGGTTGTTGAGCTGCTCACTTTGTTCATTAACAGCCCTCAGAATATCAGTAATGGTCCTTTCCTGGGCCTGGATTACATCCTAATGAACATAATCATCAACATCTCAACATCCTTCCAGTTTGGGCATGTCATAGAATTTACAATTTTCATCTGATTACAACTAACATACACTATTAACTGTTTGTACATTTGTGCAAATTCATGAAAAATAATTTGCTGCTTTGCCATCAGAGACAAGCTTTACTTATTTGTTCATACCTTGAGTGCAGAGATTTTTGCAACCTGGTCAGCTGAGAGAAAACTCTGGGACAGGCCCCTTAACCTCTCCTCCAACCTGCCCACCTACTTCCTCAGGTGGTTTCTTTCCTTTATGATATTATCCACCCTGGAGTTGATCTCCAATGACAGGCTCTTTATTGAGGGCACAAAGCTCACAAAATCTCACCCTTCTTTACAGCTCTTACAAAACCTAATGTAACAAATGATTGTTCCCAGCTATCCCAGCAATCTACTAACGTTTCTGTAATGTTTTCATTAAGTAATAAAAATGCTAAAAATGTTATTTTGAAAGTTTAAGGAATTTTCAAAACATCCAGTTTTTTTGACATTGTATTAATGGTTTTGATTGGTTATAAGAACATTATTCAAACATTTTTTATTCTTTATTCTACTTAACGCTTTTAAAATGATCCACTAACTACATAAGAATTGCATTTTTGATATATTTGATATATACCATTAAAAAAGTTCTACTAATGTTAATGAAAGAACTTTTTGATAAATTTATGAGAACTTTAAGAGAACATTAGTCAACTTTCCCTGTTAGTTGGGAATGGTCATTTATCAAGAGAATCTGGATTTCTGGCTCTGGATGCCCTATTTGTGATTATGTGTGTGTCTTATTGTGTGTTGTTGTGATTTAGCAGAATGACCTGAGATGATTAGATTATTTAGAAAATAAGACAGTGAAAAGCAACCAATACAATACAAAACAATAGCCTGTGGCCTAAAACGTGTCTTCCAGGATGTTATACAGTACACTATAAAAATGTGCATGGGCAGGCAGCAATCCAAATTGTCTTGTTTGAATTTGACTTCAGTAAATTCTCATGCCACAAATCTACAAAACATTTAGAGAATTTTCTGAAATAGATTTGAAAATATTTCAAATTTTCTGAAATATTTGAAATAGTCTAAAATATTTTTACATTTGTTGAAGAGAATGTGATTTGTCATCACCACGATGCTAGATTGTTGTGGGTGGGTGCTGAGCTGTTTCTATGCAGTTGCTAAGGTGTGCCATCTGTGTGGTGCTTAATGCCTTGCTAGGGCATAAGGTCCATAAAACATTTAATACCTGGGTTTTTTATATTACTTGTCTTGGAAAAAAACACTTATAAAAACTTTAAGCTACAGAAACATCCGTTTAGAACTTTGTGTTTTTGTTTTTGTAACAAGAAAAAGTTCCAATAAATGATGCAACATCCTTGTGTATTTTGCCATTCTTCCACACTTTCAGATTACAGGGTAGTACGCTCTTATTTTGACTCACTGTGTCATTGTACCAAAATAACCCCCCCCATTAACCAATGACAGCTATTTTGATTTTGAAATTCAGAACAGCCCAACACAGTTGCTCAAGACCAGTCAAGACCGCAGCTAGGCCCATATACCAAACCATATAAAGATGCGCTTAGTGGGCTTCCCTAATTTTAGGGCCATGAACAATGTTCCTTATTGTCTAACAGACAATGACCCTAGTGGTAGAGTGTGTGGATAGCTCTCCAGTGCCCTACTTTCATTGCTAAGTAAGCTAATTTTTTTGTTTTGTTGGCTTTATATCTATAGTATGTAATTAAATGCTTTGTATTTGATGTATTGAGAATAGGGTGACAACACATCAGAACTTTTCATCAAAATTTTTCAACAGTCCTATTTGTTTACTTGATTCTCTTTCTCACATACCTAAAAAGAAACAGTAATTCAAACAATCATTAGGAATAAACCAAATAACTCAATTTATACTTGTTGGTCCTGCGTGTCATTTCACAATTACGTCATTTCTCTTGTCAAAGCACACTTCTGACAAACACAAATCCCAGAAAACCTTGAGTCACTTCCAGTTAAATATTAACTTAAGGATGACACAGATATGGCAAACCTGACCTCATCTCCTGTTTCAGTCCAGACAGGGACTGTGTTAATGTTTGTGGACTAGTATAGAATATGAACTGTATACCATATGTGATATTTTTGTGACTTGTTATACATTTTAATTCTTATTTAATTCTTATTATATCTCACCATTATAATTCTTATTATAAAATGGATAGTTCTAACCCTGAATTCAAATTAGATGAGCAGTGTTCAAAGCCATTATAAAATTACAATTAAGGCACACTGTAAAGGCACAGAAACATCAACCAGTTTAGGAAAACTAGCAATAGAATTGTTGTTTTCAAAAACAAACCTTAAAAAAATGAGAAAATGTTTTTTTAAGAACATGAAGTGCTAAATTTAAATGTTTTCTAAGTGTTAAAATAATGCATTTATGTCAACTGAGAATTACTATTCTGAACTTTCCATCATAATGATGCAGGCAAGTAATAAAATGGCAGCAGCAGCCTCAACAGTTAAAAGTATTTTACATTTATTTTTAAACGATATTCCATTTGATTACAGATACTGTTTCCTGGGGCATTTTCTTAGTTGTAAAACATTTTGCAATAACATAGAGGTAAAATAATAAAATAAATAAAATTAATAAAATAATGTAGTAATTAAATTTGACTTTAGTGTCATCACAACACAAAACCTCATATAGCTTTATTTTGGTGTTATGAGCATAGAGAGCTGCAGTGATGTATTTTTGTAGGCCAACCTGGAGTTAGCATCACACAGGTTCCCTCAATAAAAAGCCAATTTTCAGAAGGCTTTTGGACTATCGCAAAAAAGTTGTGAGAAAGACCAAAAGTTTATAATACATGTTTTGACCATCAAAATAATCTTCATAAACCTTAGGCTATAAACAAACTACACCACGGCCGCTTAACTTCAACATCACCACCAAATTTGACGTGTAATATGCTAGACAATGTCTGTAGTCCCATTTAGCAACTTGTTAGGAACTGCATTTTCAACACATAAAAGCTATAAAAATCAAGAATGCGGTATTAACTGTTTATGTTGAAGAATAAAGCCTGAAGATCTTGGCCACCTCAGATGACTGAAGTCTTTTTGTTCAGTGGCTGTCACATGCAAGTGGTATAAATTTATGTGTTATTTTTATGTCTTGCGATGTGTGTCAATCACAGTTACATTTCGTTTATGAAGCTAAAATTGTACCAAAACTAAACAAACAAAAACAGAATTTTGCAAACAATCTGCTTTGCAAAAGAAACTCTTAAACAAACAAAAAACACTTTGTAAATACAAAAGGCAATTTGAGAGAAAATGCACATCTGTGTAACAAACAAATATATATAGTTTTTACCAAAACACATCTTTATGAGCGATCAGTTTTAATTTAATTAATCTCATTAAATGTATTTATTTATTAGGACTGTTACAATAAATTATGTTGCTATAAATGATTTTAAAAGTGTATTTTGAAGTGGGTATTTTTAAAAGTGAAACTATAAAATGGGTTATTACTACTTGTACACTCCAGTCCAGCCAACTGCCTAAAGAGTGCTTCTTCTTCTAGTTTTACTTTAATTAATTATATTCATTTATTCTCTTGAAATTAGTCATATAGATCTGGTTTCATGCATGATCTAGATTTTGCAGAAGATTTTGCAGAAGTTGTATCTTTTTCAAAAGTCTTAAATAATCATGATCCCAACTGAGCTCAGAGTTTGATATATCAAACTCTGCACCTGAGCTCAGAGTTTGATATGTCCATCACACTGTCACTCAAAAAAGTAAATTAATTTAATGTTGCACATCTGTTCATATAATTCTATTCAGCAGCAATCTTCATAGGCTTTCAGATTCATTCTTTATATGATCTACCACATTCATTATTTAAACCAACTGTCAAAAAAATGCAGAAATGTTTGTTTTTCATTTTACTGTAGACTTTAAGTGAAGTTTGAATCACAAAATAGTTTAAGTTGTAATGAATAAATGCCTTAAATTCATATGTAGAATCATGGTACATGATTCTACATATGAATTTAATTTTATATAAAAATGTGCTTTAGTGCAAGCATAAAAATATTCATGGCATTTGTATCACTCAATCATCTACATAGTTTCTTTGGATTGAGAGTAGGAGGGACATGTCAAAGTCAGGGCCTGAGCTGGCTGGATGGAAGTACAAGCAGCAAAAACCAAACAGCAATGTAAATGTAAGTCGAATTATAGCACTTTTTGTTTGTTTGAGAGTCAAGTTTCCTTTGCAAAAAAGATTGCATTTGTTCATAGAATGCTGGGTTTGTTTGCTTAGTTTTGCCACAATTTTAGCTCCATAATAGTTCCTTTTATAGCTTCACCAAGCTAAGTGATTTTAAATTGGAGATATTGGGTATAGATTCCATTTTCTACATACAAAGATGACAGAAACATCAGCAATAAATTAAATATACTACATATAATTTATATATACTACTACTTATATATATATTGACTCAACAAACACTACTAAAATGAGAATTTCTCTCCAAAATAATTTGTAGTTACAACAATAATCAGCTATATTGATTTTTGTATTTGTATGCACATCCTAGCTGATGCTGTTTCTCAACTTCAATAATTAATAATGTTTTGAAAATAAGATTGGAAAAGTAGTTTGGTGACTGTAATGGAATAGAGAGAAAGGAGATACATTAGGAATTAATGTCATGCCCTGAGAGAGTCTAAAGAATATGTGCCCCTCTCATGAAAAGTCCTGCAATAGTTTCAACATTATGATGGATGGTGACTTCTATGTTACAGTGGATTAAATTACACTTAAACTGTGTGGGTGGTGTGTTCTGAAATTCTTTTGGGTTACTACAGGATCCTATTTCACCCAGTTTCACGTGTTTTGTGAGTGCCCCAGATTGTACTAGTATACTCAAGCCCCCTGCCTTGACATGGGTCCTGTTTTCAGAAGTGTCTCTCAATTTCAGTAATGCACAAGCCCTGCCCACCACCCAGCTGCTCAGTCCGCCCTCTTACTGTCATTGGGTGAATTACAAGCGCTGCCTCCTGCCTGCTGGCTCTGATTGGACAGAGTGGAGTGAAGAAAATCCCAAGTGCCCACTTTCCACCTCCCTGCTCCACACACAATAACACTGCTTATGTTTTGCAAGAATTTTACATTGGCATTGCTTTGCCTTTGAATGCCTTTTGTCTGCCTTCCTTTCTCTGAAGCCTCTGTTTTTTAGAAGAAACAAAAAGTGAAGAGGTGAACAAGCTTCATATAGCACAGAGATGAAACAATGTCAAACCTAAAGTGTTTAAGGTAGGATATAGCCCTTATTATACTTTTGTATTCTGTCTAACTATATAAAAATAGAATGACACAGAAGCCAATAAGACTTGAAGCAAATATAGCTATTAGCAAATTAGCAAATTAGTAGACCTGTAGAAAACTAGTAAATATATCTTTTATATAACAGCATTACAATACTCAGTTAATCAGTATACAGTTTTTACTGTACTCTAATTTACTATAATATACAAAATGCATATACTGCAAAATAGTTTTTTAGTCTGATTTAGTCATGATGTGTTATTTGATTATTTTGCACAAACAACTAAAACATTCCAAGGAAGTACAATTTTGGGAAGTCTTAAATGGGATTTGAGACTTTCCTATTATGTAGTGATTGTTTTGCTAAAACAATAGAGAGATATCCTGGAGGGCTTAGTTTGTGTGACAGGAGCCAATAAACAAAAGGATTCAGATGATAGCTTTAGAAGACCGATTCTATTTGAATGGTTCTCATTTTTTGAATGTTCAATGTGTCTGATTTACAAAGAGTATTGAATTTACTTTCTGTTGTTCCACACGTCTTGCATGCACACATATTGCTGTTGGCTGAGAGCCAATATTATAAGCATGGTCCAAGTTCTGTGGACATGGAAAAAATACCACAGGGGAAAAGATGAAAACACTCTAAGCAAGAACAAAAGAAGAAACCACAGGAAAGAAAAATCACAAGTGAAATCTCTTTAATATCTTACTAGTTCCTCAATTCACAATGAGATTAAATGGGAACTTTTGTTTGAATCCACTGGTTTTCAGATTTTTCTCCTGAGATAAAGATCCTAGTAATTTTAAATGTTTACTCTAGAAGTCCATCTCAAGAGAAATCTCAACAATGTCTCAGGATAAGCTAAGGTACAAAAGTCTATAATCAAAAGTCAAAGATTTTGCACAATGCAAAGGGTAGACTGTAGAAAATAGACCTTGGAACACTGTCTCATTGTATCTCATTGCAGATCAACTTCACAGCAAAAAATTATAAGCAGCAGCCTCTCTTTTCTCACAATACTTATTCTGAAAACTCCAGTAGCAAAACAGACTTTACCACACCCTCTCACCATAAGTGAAAGGGTGATGGGGGTCAGAGAGCAGGAGCCTCAGTCCTTCATCCAACCTCCAGAGAAAGAATGAGGATCTGAGCCAAGGAAACCGCACAGCTTACAGGGACAAACAGGAAGAGCAAAACGTCTGTCTATTGTGTGTGTTCAAATGTGAGAAAGTGTGCAGGACCAGCAATCTGTTATGTGAACGTGAATTGTGTCCCCTTGTGTTAAAAGTGCATGTCAAAACAGTTTTAAATAGCACACATATTCAGAGAGGCTGAGGGGAAAGGTAGTGCTGTCTAACACCCTTTTAAATGACACCACAAAGAGATCGTAAGAGCAATGAAGGAATTTCTTAAAAAGCCACACAGTCATTTCTAAGTTATGCATTGTGTGGTAAAGTTTCCCTGAATCATTATGTTTGAATTTAAGTGGAGGATTTTGGGGTTTGAAACTCTCTGCAGGATAAAGTGTGTTTGTTCCTCTCAAGTTTCCATCTTGGTATTTTTTTCCATCTTCCAAGCCTGACCTAAAACCTGAAATTGTCTGTTTCTTATGAGAGAACAAAATGTTGTTCTTATAGTGCTAGTAGTTTTTAAGTTGTCTTGAGTTCCAGTCCAATTTGTGGTGTAAGAAAGAATGCAGTGGAGAGAAATACATTTAATGAGAGGAAGGATTTTTCTGAGTGCTACACAGTTGTATAAAAGGACCAATAACCATTGCTGTGAAATAGAGCATATAAAGATGAGTGAACAAAGTCTACATTGTAAATAAAACAACCAAAAAAATTAAAATAAAATTGAATTTGTGTACAGTAGCTGGAGAAGTTTACCTTTACAAAATTGCATGGAGTATGTCTGCATCTCGCATGGGACACTAGAGTCTATGTGTTCCATTAGTACTGCACTGGTGTACTAGTTAACACCTGTGTCTGGATTGTCAGGATACAAGAAAGATTTTCCTCAAGGATCCTGTTGATCCACATTGTCCTGTCAGCAACACTATCAGTAATGTACTTTGTAATAACAAGGCCCATATACTTCACCTATTACATCAGCTCCTTTATATAAACACACTAAGCACAAACTCATTTTGAACTCAGCTTTTTGTAGCTCAGTTGGAAGAGCATTGTGTTAGCAGCACAAAAGGTCATCAGGTGAATCCTAAGGAGCACATGCACTGATAAAATATATAACCTAAATGTACTATAAGTTGCTTTGGTTAAAAGTGTCTGCCAAATGCATAAATGTGAACTCTTATAACCAGAACAGGTTATAAGATTTGATTTATAAGATTTGAATATTTGATATGTTTTGATGTGTTTGATGAGCATCTTGAGAGAAGAGTAGAAGCAAGGACAGGTATAAGGGAAGGCTGAGATTTTTTGAGCAGATTGAAGATAAGATTTTATTTATCAGTGTGTGTTATGCCAAGTTGTGTATCTGTGTAGACTTGTGTATGTGAGACCTGGTGGAAGTGTTTGGTCTCAGCAGTTTGTGTTTACTGCATAGTTAACATTGTTTGGACTGTGGCTGCATCTGTGGTGCCTTCAATGTGCTGCATGGTCAAGGAGAGACAGGAGAGAGAGACAGGAAGAGAGAAAGACACACAAATCCTGGCTCAGTAAACCTACATGATACTCATGCACAGCTTTCTCTTATCTCAACTTTGCTCCCAGCATTTAGAATATTTGCTTAATTCTGTTTAATCCGGCACATCAGAGTAATAGTAACATCTCTTTGTCCTCAGGTGGTAAGAAACAACAAGCTTAAGCCACATGAAGCTGGAAACTCATGACTTTTGTTAAAAATAATGGCTTCACAGAAAGGTATGAATGCACCAGTGTTTGTAAATTGTTTGGTGTAAACAGATGGTTCTGTGATTCAAATGGTCTTAGCATATTTGGACTGATGTGCATACTATGCATTACTAAATCAAATTTTTTACTTTTTTTTCAGCAAATGGTATCTCACCAAAGGAGAATGGAAGCCAAAGAAGGCCACCCTCTTATTCAGTAGAGACACCTTATGGATTTCATTTGGACCTGGACTTCCTGAAGTATGTTGACGACATTGAGAAAGGCAACACTATCAGAAGGGTGCCTATGCAGCGAAGGCACAGGGGACGAAATAATGGTGTCCTGTCGCGTAACCTGAGCCTTCCAGGATATGGATGCAGGTCTACACAATGGAACTCCATTAGCACTCTATGGCCCAAAACGCAACTAGAAGACTTTCAACAAGAATTTGACTTTTGCTCTAGTGACAGTGTGTCTGATGGCTTTGTCAGGAGGAAAGAATCTATCTACAAGTCAGAGATGGATGCCAGTATTCAGGCTTTTGACGAGCAGCCCTTAGGATGTTATGTTAGGCCAAATCTCTTGAGAGCTTCAAGTTTACCCTTGACAATTTTATTAAGAAAACACTCTGAGTCCACTGAAGACCCAACTAGCCAGAGCAGCCCCAAAGAATACTTAGCACAGGAAAATGGTTTGTCAGAAGATGTTTTTAATGCACCCTACAACAGGATGGGTGGGACAAACGTGACCCTTCAGAGGCTCACAGCAGCTCTTGAGCGGGTTGGGGAACTGGAGGCAGAGATCAGAGTCATTCCTGAGCTTAAGGCCCAAATATGTATTTTGCAAGAGGAGCGAGAAAGGCTTTTACTTCAACTATGTTCCCAAAATGACACCACTGGGCTTCTGGATGTTCCTATTTGTCCTCAGCTTAACAATAACAGGGACACTCCCTCATTTGCCTCAATAATAAGAGAAAATAAAGACCAAACACGTGATGATTGGATGAATCAAGAATACGAGTGGCTCGAAAAAAATGTCAAGGCTTCTTCTGAGCAAGTTGATGCAGTTGTGACACCTTCAATAACCCACAGACTGCTGCCAGAGATAGCTAGCTCTTTGCAGCCATGTGAGATGGACTTGCTAGAAGAAGATTGCTTGGATGATGGAAACACAACCAAATGTGTTACTAAGACTCTGCAGAGGAAACTGGTGATTCTGGAACAGGAACTTCACAGACTGGGGTTAGAGCTAGACAAGACGAGAGGTCTGTTGAAGCAGCAAGTAGAGGAGAGTCATCTCAAAGATGAGAAGATTAAGCAGTTGACCATACACCTTGACACAGGGTGTACAGTGACCAGGACAACTTCACCTCAGAACACCACAGTAGGTACACAAAATCCTGAACCTGTGGCAGAATCATGTGAATCACTAATAAGTTACCAAGAAATGCCATCACAGGAGTTAACTGCATATCAAGGGCTAACACAACCACCAGTGTCACATGCAGACATGGAGCACCATGTAAAAAAATTGCAAGAGCTCCTTCAGGAGCAGTGGGAATGTCTCTGCAAAGATGACTTATCAGGAAAAAAATCTTCTGAGCACTTGCCAGCACAGGTTAGCACTATTCAAGAGCAGTTAGTAACCTTAGTCACGCTTCTCTCCCACTGTGTGTTTCCTACTGGAGAACCAGAACCAGGTATGATTTCACTCTTTAAATAAGCACCAAATCCTGTGAATCTGTGACATTTAAGTACTTAATTCCTTTGAGGTCTCTTTTTTCTTTCCCTTGTAATCTTAAGAATCCAAAATGGAGGAACTTCACGTGGTGGAATATGAGAATGTAAAGAGGGAAAGTCTGAAGACAGTCACTTCAAAAGACAGGTACAAGTTTCACTACTCTGTACAGTTTTGACATAGCAGAACCAATAATCTTTGTGTGTTAAGTTTCTGCTGTAGAGATATTCTTGATATGTTTTCACTTCTGTATACTCATAACTTCAATGCAGTTTAGACTCTCAATAATCCAGCAGTGACTGTAGAATACTAATTCTCTGTGACCTTCAACGTTTTGAAGTGACAGTGTTGAGCATAGTGAGGAGGACTTTTACCTCAAGACAAATGCCAATCTGGAAGCCTGCAAACCACTGAATTCATGGAAAATGGACCCTATAGTACAGACAAATAAAAATGAAGATGTAAAATTTAATCCAAAGGAAGATGTCAGAAAAAGTGACCACAAAACAAGAAGATCTCCATAAACAAACAAGTCAAGCGATAGATGAGGATCAGGCAGTAAGAGAGGAAAAGAAGCAGATAGACTGTAGAAGAATGGACTCCAGTCAGAAATCACAAAGACAGAGTAAAAGAAACTGGTGAGATAGAGGTTCAGTGGCATATTTAAAGTTTCCTCAGATGATACAGCAATGAGATATAAAGCTGCTAGCTGATTTCTTACCAAATATGAGAACTTCAACCTCATTTTGTTATTCTAGGAAAGCAGTCAATAAAGATTTCATAGCAGCATGTTGTTTCTTGAAAGACCACATGGATGAAGTGTCTGATCCTGATGATGAAATGGTAATTAGCTAACGAACACAGTTTAAATCTAATAATCCAAACTTGAACAATAGTGTTTTTGTTTTACTGTAGCTATGCTGATACAACCTACATATTGTTAAAATGTATACCTTGATGACACTGTACAGTGAGTTGCTTGAGATAGAAGCACCTACCAAATTAATAAATATAAATATGACCTCTTTTGACACAATATGTACTACCCACAGTTAATCAGTCAGTTTGTCAATTATGACAGGACCATACACAGTTTTGTGTGTTGTATCTTCTATTCTTCTGAGCAGTTCCTCCAGTACTAATTTTCTCCACTCCTCATCTGCAGAGCAAGGTTCTAACAGTGGTGTTCCAGCAGTGGTTCAATGTGTCTGCTGAGGAGGATGCACACGCTGACATTGTTGCATTGTATCTCAATGAGGTTAACTCACAGACACCCATGGTTCTTCCCTTTCTGGTCAACATGGCAGATGATAATGGAAATACTGCCCTACATTACAGTGTGTCTCACTCTAACTTCAGCATTGTCAAGCTCCTTTTAGACACAGGTCAGTGATAATAAGGTCTTTGCTCTTTTTCCTTTACCTAATCTAAACTCATTTTATAATATGCTGGAGGGATTTTAATACAAATTTGTCATTATGTATACATTACATTATAAACTAATTTTCTTTGAGGCTAAAGAAAGATATAAATGTTAACATAAGAGGAGTCTAATTCACTTTCCCACTTTGCTTATTTACAGCTTGGTATGAAAGTCCAAGGGAGCTAGGCAAACAAGGCAAAGCAAACCAAGGACTTCTAAGACGCCTCATATTGCCCAAATTATAATGCATTAATGCACTGCTAACTATGTAGAGGCTTTTAAATCAGTTACTTTATAGGTTAAATTCAGATGGGATGTTGCCTTGGCAAACAGCTCACTAGTGTTTGGAAACAAGCTGTAGTTGTCCAAATACAGGCTGCTTTGTAAATCCACCTTAAGCTTTGTTTCCAGCTGTATTAATTAATTTCTCTTGAAGCAAAAATACAAAAAGTAGTTTTTATAACATTATCTGTCTCAATTAGAAGATGGAATCCTAACTGAAGCGTTCTTTTTTTGCTTCCCCTTAACCACAGGTGTGTGCAAAACAGATCTTCGAAACAAGTCTGGATATACAGCTATCATGCTGACTGCCTTGGCAGCTGCAGAATCTCCAGGGGACATGAAAGTGCTTCAGCAGCTGATGGAGCTCGGTGACATCAATGCCCGTGTTGGCCAGGTGATGGCTGGGATCAGCCAGTTGGCATGAACTTGATATTAAATAATGTCTTTTCAAATCAACAGTGCGGATTTGCATTTGCTTTGGCACTTATTGTAATGTGTTACATGCCTCTTCTAACTAAATGTCTCTTCAGGTGGGACAAACAGCCCTCCACTTAGCAGCAAGACATGGATGTGCCCCAATAGCGCGTCTCCTGTTGGCACAGGGGGCAGATCCTAATGCCCAGGACCATGCAGGAACTACCCCACTGATCAGCGCATGCGATCGAGGGCACATCAACATTGTGCGTATTTTGTTAGAGGAAGCAAACTGCGATATCAATTTAAAAGACAAGGTAACTTATAATACCTTCCAAAAAACTTCTTTGAGAACACTGTAAAGGAATGTTTCAGGTTCAAAAGAAGCTAAGCTCTAACATAATGTTAAGCGCTAACTATATGTGACATGCTATTGATTACTACTGTTGATAATAATTTTAATAATGGAAGTCTGTGGGGCAAGGCAACTGGATCTTGCTAACCAGCCAATCCCTCCCATGGTACAACCAGTAAACCCTTATCATTGCAAGAGAGCCTTATCATTGCAAGAGAGCTAGAAACAGAGAGAGAATTTGGATTCATGTAAGACAAAATGAAAGTTATAAGACTCCTTCCCCACATCTATAGCTAAGCTGTTAGTCAAGTAATCCCTCAGGTACATTACAACTGAAGAGCTGTTTGGAAAACTATAGCATCAGTAAATCTTCTACACCACAGGAAAGAAGCTATGAAGATGCCCTGCAATGTCTGGGGCACCAGTGTCCTGTTTGATGGTACACGTGACCTTCCAGGGGTTGAGGCCTGATGTTTTACTGGTTGAGCATGACACTTGCAACACTTGTGTCATGGGTTCTATTCTTGGGGGATGGATTGCATGATAAAATGCTGTGTCACTTTGTATAAAAGCATCATGTCCACATGCTGGTTATATCTTTAGGACATCTTAGGAAAGGCAAATATCATGCTTTCTTCCTGTTCTTCATTGTTTGTTATATTCATATATCCTGTATGGCTGTTTTGTCACTAGGGTGGTCGCAGTGCATTATCTTTGGCGACCCAGGCCTCTCACACAGAGATTGCAGATCTTCTGAAATCCCGCACAGAAACCAAGAGCTCAGACAAGTGCAAGGTATCATAGGAGGAAGCTCAGATATCTCATTCCTCCCAATGCATTTAATGCCTCAGTGCATCCCCACTGAGTGTAACCTTTAATAAGCATTTACAGCCATGTGAAAAGATTAGGACACCCTACGAAAGCCTGTGTATTTTTGTAACATTTTTGCAACATTTTGGATATATGGATATTTAATCTCAATTTTAACAATACAGAGAGATTAAAGTAATATATCTAAGCAATTAAAACTGAAGAGGGGATTTTCTGTAAAATGTAATTCCACAAAATGCAAATTCTAACTGAGGCAAAAGTTAGGACACCCTCACATGTAGTCCCTCTTAAAATGGCTCAAATCACACACAGGTGTATCACACCAGGTGCACATAATTAGTAGATTGTTATTTAGCATTTTGAATGAGGCTTGCCCTATCTAAACCTCAGACATTTAGTTTGGTGTGCTCCTGACTGTTAAAGTGAGAGTGAGCACCATGGTGAGAGCAAAAGAGCTGTCAGAGGCCTTCAGAAAACAAATTGTAGCATCCTATGAGTCTGGTAAGGGATTTTAAAAGACCTCAAAAGATTTTGTAATCAGCCATTCCACTGTCCGGAAGATTGTCTACAAGTGGAGGGCTTTCAAAACAACTGCCAACATGCCCAGGTCTGGTCGCCCCAGCAAGTTCACCCCAAGAGCAGACTGCAAGATGCTAAAAGAGGTCTCCAAAAACCCCAAAATGTCATCTCAGGACCTACAGCAGGTTCTGGCTACTGTTGATGTAAAAGTGCATGAATTTAAAATCAGAAAGAGAATGCACAAGTTTAACTTGCATGGGAGGTGTGCAAGGAGGAAACCTTTGCTCTCTGAGAGAAACATCAAGACCAGACTGACATTTGCCAGAGAGAATGTTGACAAAGACCAGGACAACATTATTCCATAATGTTATTTGAATTATTTGGATTGAATTGAATTATTTGGACACCAGAGCAGAGGACATGTTTGGCGTAAACCAAAGACAGCATTCCAGGAAAAGAACCTCATACCAACTGTGAAGCATGGAGGTGGAAGTGTCATGGTTTGGGGCTGCTTTGCTGCAACAGGACCTGGTCAGCTCACCATCATAGAATCCACCATGAATTCTACTGTGTATCAGATGGTGCTTAAAGAACATGTGAGACCATCTGTTAGAAAATTAAAGCTGAAGCGGAACTGGACCATGCAACATGACAATGACCCAAAACATACTAGTAAATCAACCAAAGACTGGCACAGATGGAGAGTCCTGGAATGGCAGAGTCAAAGTCCAGATCTGAATCCCATTGAGATGCTGTGGGGTGACTTGAGAAGGGCTGTACATGCAAGAAACCCCTCAAACATCTCACAGCTGAAAAAATTCTGCATTGAGGAGTGGGGTAAAATTTCCTCAGACCAATGTCAGAGACTGGTAGATGGCTACAAGAAGCGTCTCACTGCAGTTATTTCAGCCACTGCAGTTATTTCAGCCAAAGGCTTTTTCCTCCGTTAAAATAGGCATTTTTGTAGAATTGCATTCACAGAAGATCTGGAAAAGACTGTTCTTCAGCTTAATTGTTTAGTTATATTACTTTAATCTCTCTGTATTGTTAAAATTGAGACTAAATAACCATATATTAAAAAAAGTTACAAAATGCATGCTTTCACAGGGTGTCCTAATTTTTTCACATGACTGTATGTATAGATACTTTTAAAACGGTATTGGTGAATTTATTGGAAAAGCTACAGCAATATGTCAATATTGAATTTTAAATGATTTCAGCAGTAGTTTAACAGTATAAATACATGACATTAAAAAAAATCTGACAATTAAACCACATGCATATTTATGCTATGTATTAATACTACACAGAATTAAAAAGCTGTTTTTAACAACTTGTTTTTAATAAAGTACAATGAATTGGTTTAAAATTGATTGTCAACCTTTTCCAATCCAGATGTGTATATCTTCTGTGGAAGGTGCAGGGCCTTAAAATTTTCCTTTAGTCATTTCATTCTGTCCAGGTGCAATGATAGGATGCCCTACTTCCTGTCAAACTATGTATTTTGCATACCTCTGCGCACCACATTTGTGCATTTTGGAGGGGGCGTGGCTTTGAGAGCACTCTGAAGGGAGGTTGGGAACTTAAGCTTCTTGCTGCTAGCCTGTCCAAAACTGCCTTCCCTTCCTTTAACCCTTAAGCTGAGAGCAGCATGTGTACCAAGTTTTAAGGATTATAGATAAAAATTAGCACTAGGTATAAAGTGGCTTGTATCAGCAGTGGCTTGACATTATACCAGATTTAAAGCATTTGGAGTAAATATAAGCAGACTATATCAGAGTTTGTAAGTGCCACACTTCCTGCTGCCAGCTGGTGATGCTATGAATATGACCCAAGCTTAGCTAAGCATGCGAATCCCCTCCCATAACAAAATAATAATAATCCTAAGGAAAAAAATAGAGGCCACTGTAGAGGATTCTTAGGGGTGAGCAGTTGGAGATAATATAAGATGACTCTGCACTAGAGGTCATATTAGATTTTTTTAAAAATGTTAAATGTTTTGTTGTTAAATGAAAACTTCAAAGATACCAGATTGTGATTCATTTTATACCAATCTACAGTGAGACATATAAAGAGCAACATTAAAACAATGAGACTGTAACGCCACAATAAGGTTTAAGCAGTGACAGATCAAACAGAAATAAAATGTCAGTAAAAATCACAAAACGAGGCACCAGAACAGAAAACAATAAGTTTTGTGTTTGCAAAAGTGCAATAAAATGTAATTTAATAAAACTACTCAGTTTGCTTTATCAGCACTAAAAGGGTTAAAAAACATTAAATAAATCAAAAACAAAAACATATCAACAGCACAGAAACACTTTGGCAGACTATAATACCATCAGAAAACAATGTTCATAAATTCAGAATAAATTAAGTCATAGGTAATACTGTTATCTAAAATCTTATGTACATTTTTACAAAGGAGTATCAAAAGTATTTGTATGAAAACATTTACACTTTCCAATTCAGAAACACAACACAGTGGTTTACACCACAAATATGTGCATGCCAACTCTTACACACACACACACCACAGACTCACTCTCTTTCACACACACACCCACGAGCACACGCATGCGCACACACACACACACACACACGCACACAGGATATATGCTGCTCCTCTCTTATGGAGTATTCATTTTAAATCCTAGAGTGATACTCTTTAATATTAATGAGGTAACATCTGATCATAGAATCTGTGAAAGAACAGCTGGTCTTTCTGACACAAACCAGCCTAATAAGAGAAAACTGTCTTTTTGGCTGCCAATTTAAGACACTCTTATAATATATAGTATGAAAAAGTCTCAGCAGGTGAATGTCACTACACCTGTCAAGAACATGTCTGGATCATATTTTACCCCAAAAGTACCTCAAAATAAATTCTATTTTGCTATGAAAAAATTAAGCCTTTTTTGCATTATATTATTTTTTGACAAGCGCCCCCTGGTATTAAAAAAGCTTCATTTTTTTATGCCAAATAAAATATATTTTGATGCATGTTTTCATCAAATTCATGCCAGAAGTTGTGTTGTGCAAAGATTAGATTTTTTTAGTTTAAGTACTTCAAAAAGTTTTCAATATTTTGGACACTGTAGCCCTCTAAGAAACCTGCCAATTTTCATTGATAAAATAAAATCTCTCTTATACCATCTCCCTGAGATGAAAAGAAACATTCCCTCACCAAATGACAGAAGAATATAGAGGTACCTACATTCAACCACACAAATAAATGTCCAGCATTTGGAATGTATGGCCTTTAGGTCAGTATGTCCATTACAGTCAAGTGAGAACGGTAGATCTGCTGAGCGGGCTGTCTGCACAAATGCCACTTGGCAGCCATTTCTTTCAATGTTGACATGATTAATGTGTTTAGACATTGGCATAGTGCTTATATAACCATCAGCTTGGTGTCTATTGCAATGCTAGATCCTTGGGGTGACTATCAGGAATAAACAACAAAATGAAAGCAGGCAACAAGCCTGTTCAGCACATGGCAACCCAAATAACAGAAACAGATGTGTGAAACAGTGACATTTCATAAATGACCACCGGTTCATAACCATTTACACCTAGCAGAGCATGGCTTGGTGTGAACCACAAGAGACCTTGTTGCTCATAACATCTATTTTGTCTCAACGTGATCACAATGAATAAATTCAGGACAATGAGGTTTCTTTGCATGCCAGTTGTAAATAAAAGATGCCCATCGATGGAGTAAACACAACCAGAACAACTGGATAATATTGCTGATGCTCAGAGAAAAATTATGAAATCTGTTGAGATGTTTTAACTTTCCTACTTTTAAAGTCAACATGAAGCGGCATTTTCAATTTATTTCCACAATGTAATATATACCTATTGGGACTGAATCATTTACAGTGATCTCTATATGAAAAATGCTTGGAGAGGGGGATTGAAAAATACTTATTAAAAATTAATGAAACAGACAATTGTTTTCTACTGAATAATGCACACTCATATATTGTGCACAATAAGACCAGTAAAACAAATTAAGTAAATAGGATAAATTTTGATTTCCTGTTAATTTTAAACAGTTTTAAACAATATACTGTATAATAAAGGCTCTTTGTAAACATTTTTAAATAGATTATGACCCTAAGAAGTTACCGTTTTTTGCCCATGAGTCTTCAAATGTCTACATTTGGAATTCTTTTGTAATTACATCTAATTTCTTTGATGAACCCATCAGTTTAAATCACTTAAAGTTGTACTTTTTTACTGTCAAAACATGAATGATATCACAAAGCTATGCTGACAAAGGCAAAAGTTTCTCTGTGCTAAACTCATCTACCCATTTAGGGAATTCAACAAGTTACAGTGCAGTATTTGTTAAGCCTGACTAAAACAGAAATGTAAATAATTGCAGGATTTTAAAAAAAGATGTTAATTGGTGGTTCTAACTAGCAAAAAAGTGACGTGTTAAATGGACCAAATGAATGTGGGTTTTAAGTCCAGAAGCTTTTAACCACATTTCCAGTATTTATGTAAGTATCCAGCATTTGCACTGCAGTGTTTTAATACACTTCAGAAACTGTTTGTGTGTAGTTCAGCTTGCTATAATGTCACTCACTCAGTTTCTGCATAGCTTGGCAGCCTCTTTGTGGTCACAGTATTTCTAAAACTTTACTCCTCATTTGGCACTGGAGATGGTGGGCTGCTCTGTGTACCAGTGTGTGGCTGGGTCCGATAAGCTGGTCCCTAGAGGCAGAGTAATGAAAGGTGGGCATGTGGCCGTACCAACTGGAGTCATGCCCACCACAGGCCTGGGGTACGGGTGGTGATGTCCGGCCAGCCCGTCAGTCCGGCCGATATGGATCTCGTCCTCTTCTGTCTCTCCTGTGGTCTTGCGGTAGACAGGATTGTCGAAATTCATACTTTTGGTGCTGTTCCGTCTCCAGTTACGGTAAACAAGGTAAATGCCGGTACACACGATCCCGAAGACCACTGTGGCAACGACAGGAACTGCATGTTTTTAACATACAGCCATGAGGGACATGTTAACACATGGTTGACTGGAGGTGAAATGATTGATAAGACAACCAAAGAGACAAAAATGACAGAAATAGATAACTGGGTACAATATGATGGGTAGTTAGATTAAATGGGACAGACACAGACATGTAAATGATGATGGTTGAATTGTTCTTTTAAAGTGACAAGATTGAAACTACTGACAGCAAAAAAATGGAGTTAAGAACTGAAGAGCAGAGAAAAAATAAAAAAGTGTACAATGAGGAAAGAGTATGATGAGGAAAAGGTTGAACACTACAAAGTGTGAAAAGCAGAAAAACATTTTATCTTCATCGAAAAGACAAAATCAAAGCATTTGTGTAACTAAAACCTAAAGTTCTTGTAGCTCATAAAAAACAGAATGGCATACAGAATAAATGGTTTGTTTTTAACAAATATTAACTTTATTAACTAAATCAAAGAAATCATAACATCTGCTCTCTCTGGAATGCAGTAGGCATGGTGTTAGTCAGATTTGTTGTACCACTGCTTGGGGTTTCTCTCTTGGCTCACAAAGACAATGAAGTGGAATTAATCTAAATTCAGTCACACACAGACTGCATTTACATACAGCTGAATCTGCTGCCTTGGGCTCAAGCACCTTGCAGTTAGAGCATTGGTGAGTAACACTGGTGTCAAATTGCGCTCTGCAGAGCAGGAGTAACACTGGTGTCAAATTGTCCTGCAGAGCAGGACTCCAGCGGCCCATTTGAGCCAGAGAGGTTCAAGGTATACATACCTATGGGAATTACAACACCAAGCACTGCCACTGTCAGATTACGGCCAAGGAGAAACAAATCATTTCCAGCTATAGGTGAAAAAAGAGAAAAGAATTGTTTACACATTTAGATATATACATCTGTCCTTCTCATCTAATAAAGTCCTACAAGCTGACTCAGCAAACTGACCCCTCACTAACCGTCGTCCTAAAATATTTATTGACCAATGGTGGTTTGGGGACTAATTACTAGGCTAGAGCACTTCTCTCAAAACAGTGTGCAAGGGGAACTTTCCCCAAATAACCAAAAAGTTCAGAGAGTGAAGAGAAAATTTCAACTCAATTGGTTCTTAATATTAATTCATTTATTAAGCTACCCTAAACTTCATGAACAATGAAACTGTTGTATGTCCATATTGTGGATTTCCAGTGTCTGAGGATTTTAAATGAGACCTCTCTATAGACGCAGTCATTGTATTGTTCTGATGTTAAAAGAAAATTATTTTACCAATGTAATATACTGAAGCATACTGAAAGCATACTGAAGACCTTACTGTCTGCAGGTTTGGATGCATATTTCCAAAAATATAAATTAATATATCGGTGTTAGTCTGCCAAAATTGTTGAAAGCCCCATATTTCTCCATAAAAATCCATATGCTGGTTTGAAAAGGTTGCTAAATGCAGCAACAGTACATGTAACTTGGTCTATGCCATATTGATGTTTTTTTTTTTTTACTCTGCAAGCTGTAAACTACCCTTTATAATTACTAGTTGCTGCAGTTAAAGCATTTCTTCCAACCCAGAAACAATAATATCCATTTAATTTTGAACCCTTTAAACTTACATTTTACCAAAAATCATTCATATAAAATATTAAATTGAGACTTACAGGATGTTCTATAAAGCTTATCAGACCTAGCAATAGTAACCAAGGGGCAGAGCTTAGCAAAGTATCAGTTTGACTGAGGATTCTCTAGTGCATGGAAGCACACAGACAGATGCTTACAGTGGTGAGACAGGTTGCTTGTATCTCGTGTTGTGCTGGATGTCTGTACTGCACTCTGTCCTGTTGTAGTATTAGAGTACACGGACGGTTTTTCTGGGTTGAAAGGCAGGACTGATGTAATACTGGTTTCTGCCACACTATCAGACTGAGAGGTCACTGCTGCAGGATGCTTTGGTGCCTGGCCAGCCAAAGGTACTGTTTCCATGGTAATATTGATGGGGACAGTGGGTGTTACAGCAGTGTCATTTTGGACTGGAGGCAAAAGGCGTCAAAGCATTATTTACAGAGAAGAAATGTATGTAATCAAGACAAAACATTTGCTCAACTTTAACACCTAATGTAAAGCTTTGAAAACAAATTTCCAGCAACAAGCTATATACCTGACATGAAGTTGTTGGATGACGTGACATTCAGAGAGAATCAGGATTTCATGTTTAATTTACTATTACACAGAGCAGGGGTTTGGACCAATCAGATTTCATAGAAACTAAAAACAAGTGAACTGACATTCCATATTGCTCAATGCCCAAAAAGTATCAGCGTGACAAGCAATTTCTGTTTAAAATGAAAGTAAAAATGTCAATCAATATTGCAGCCAATCAGAAGACTGTGTGCATGTCTCAATAGCAATGCAGCTGCTTTACATAAAGCATCTTTCTTCCTTAAGAAACATGAGGAAACTGTTCTACAACGACCAGTGCTTCTTAATTTTAAGATTAAATCCATGTTATGATTTTTAACGTACAGCACACGAGGAGCTGAATTTTGGTCCTGCCAAATGTAGCACTGGTTAGAGCAGAAACTCAGATTAACATGAAAGAGACAGCTTTTATCATTTGCCAGTCGCGTTGCACCTGGTGAGGACGCTGTGTAGGGCACAATGTGATGAGCTCACCAGGTACACACTGGCGGGTGTCAGGGCTCAGCTCCTCTCCATCAGGGCAGGCACAGGTGTATTTGGGCGAGTGCTCACTGATCTGAGGGGCTCGCAGACACAGGAAGTTACAGCCTCCGTTAGTCATGCCGCCCATGTTACAGCTATCAGGAGCTGCAAGCATACGTGACACAAAACACAATGATAAATCACCTGCCAGCAGGAGGCAATACAGACGTTATTCTGTGAGCCGTACCGCTCAAACACACTTTATCTTCAGTCTGCACAGACTTACACTATGAACATGGTTAACATAGTAAATTATTGACACTTATTGTCTTTGGGGCCAGATTGTTACATCTAATGGATTACAAAATGGAGAAATCTTCTAAACGATTATGTAGTACGCCATTGATCAAAAATGGAAAAATGAAAAAACATACATACAAATAGCTAAATTCCACATACCTTCAGGTTGGCTCAGTTGATGGAAAACTACAATGTCATGTGGATCGTTCAGGTGTTCAGCGAGACTGGTCACATCTTGACCTGTGAGTCTGTTTGCGCTGTAGACAGCCTCCTTCTCGCGGTCTGTCCAGTACACCCGATCCTGAGAGAGACACAAGAGGACACAAGACTTCTACAATGTGAGAGGTGCTTGCCTGTGCAAAGCTTGCCACCATGACACAAAGGTACTGTAGTTAATTGCTAGGGTGTTGCTATGTAGTTGCCAAGGTGTTTGGAGTTGTTTTTAAAACTTTGCCATGCAATTGCTAGAGTTGTGAGTTAAACCATTATTTGTTGGTTGCTAGGGTGTTCTGCATTCTTGCGAGGACATTGGTATTGATAGGGTTTTCTGGTGTTGTTTACTGGCTAAGTCACTCCTTACTTCCACAATATTCTGTTTTGTAATTAAAATGTAAGTTTGGTTGTTTTAGCACACAATAGAGACAACACCTATACTATGGCTATATTTGTTTAAATCTAAAACCGAAGTATTAGCATCAGTAATAATTGCCTTAGTAAACATCACTAATTGGAAAATAGAGGGCTAACAAAGTGACTTTTCATCAATCTGCTTGCACCACAGATATTGAAGTTTGTCAGAAACAATGAAAATCAATTTTTTTGATTGACACTCTTGTTTATATATAAGCTCTGTTACTGGGGTGATCCGTTTTTTGTCATATCCGATCTGGGCCAATTTCAAATGGATTTGGAAAGCATTAAAGCAGTCATTATGAAAGCATCTTAAAAAAAGCTTTCGCTTTTTTTGTGTAATTAATTGTGCTGTTGTGTGTACTTTTACCAGCTGAATCATGATGTTTATAATAGTGAATGACTGGAATCTTTTCGACCGTGAGACTAAAGTAAACACGCACAGTGACATTTTATCAGATATGGTAAGTGTAAGCAGGTGGGTCAAATGTAAGCCACACACATTTCAATTGACCCTGTCTTTGTGTGACTACTACAACCAGGGCTTTATATCACTATGTGGGGGGTTTACTGTTACATTTACTGTAGTAGGCTGATGTACATCAAACATTAAACATAAACACTCATAAAATTGCTAGTGTTAACTGGAGGATGGTAAACACACATATATCAAATACAAACAGGAAGCAGACACACATTTCTAAGGACATGCTGCTAGAACTGATGGGCAAACTGATTTATCATAAAAATGACTTATGAAACAAGATACAGGTGAATGATCAGCCACAGTGGTGGATGTTCTGTGTGTCTACAGTACTGTGTCCCAGGACACACACTTACCTCAAACACAGCAAGGGCATAAGGATGGCCAAGTCTCTCAGTGGAGGACAGAATAACTCTGCGGTGGGCCCCATTTAAATCCACGCTGGAGATCAGGTGCAGTTTTGAGTCCACCCAGTACAAGCGTTTGCCTATTACATCTATTATTAAGACGTGACAGTATAGTCAATCAGTCTGGAGATGCGAGATCACGCACTTTATATGCATCAACCGTTACAATTATATTATATTTATAAATTATAATTATATTTAAAATTATATCTCATATTACTACTGAGATCATTTTTGAAGATGTTCAACCTCCTGTTTACTGCAGGGCAGTAACTAAAGTGAGTTTTACCTAGGGTTATTCCATTGGGCCACTCAATGTCTTCAGACACTAACACCTGTCGATCTACACCATTCGTGCCAGCCTTCTCGATCTTGGCCCTGATCCCCCAGTCAGACCAATACATGAACCTGTGAAAACAATGAGATCACTAGAAAAAAACACTTCACAGTTTGACCAGACATTCACTAGCAAGGCTGGA
The DNA here is from genome assembly GCA_036877525.1 of Chromobotia macracanthus. Lineage (NCBI taxonomy): Eukaryota > Metazoa > Chordata > Actinopteri > Cypriniformes > Botiidae > Chromobotia > Chromobotia macracanthus. Next base: position 9,441,214 of record JAZGTH010000013.1, read on the forward strand.
TAACTGTTAAAATGACTAAAATGACAATAAAGGGCTGTTTATTGTCAGTGACTTACAAAGTAAGAAAAGTAGATCAGAAGAAGCTTCAGAACATAAACTATAATAGTAAGGAGTATGATTTCTTTCTTCTGTGTAAAAAGAAAACTCAGTTAAAGTACTGAGTATACTAAGTATCTCATTTAAGGAACAACACTAAATGTTGCTAGGCGATGACACAAAGCATAAGGAATGACAGGAAATTAACTTATTAGATGATTAGCAGTCTGTGCACTGACGTTCTGATCATTACTATCATCTACTAGATCTGCTGCTATACAATTTCCACAGATTGTTAGAAAGGCTTCAAATCCTTTTATTTCAAGTTGCTGGATTTGTTAAGGGTTTTCAGGTTTGTGGCATCACATCTTCAAAAGATTCAGTTTTTTAGAGACACTTACTGTAATAGCAAATTAGCTAGATATTTGTTAGCAGAACTGCACATTCCACCTTGTTTTCTGAGGTCTATGAAATAATCCATACTGAGTAGTTAGAAATTCTAATCACAAGGTTAACACACCTTTTCTGGCAGATTTTTCTGGCATTTAATCTACAGCTGCACAATTAGTTGTCTTTTTTTATTGCATTCTGTTACTGTGGTGTAATCTATTTCAGAATCACTTAAACCCACCCCAAGGGTATCATAAAAATTAAACCAATGTTGGTGGGTCACATCCTACTAACTGATATATACCAAAATATGAGAGGCTCTTTATATTTTGTCTTCTGTGTGCAACATTGAAGGCATAATATGTACATTTTTATTTATTAAAGTATTAAAAATCCACTTGCACAATGTTATATATTGGTTCAGTTGTGTACGTACATTATCACAAAGGTTTCCAAGTATTTGTAAATTTAGAAAAATTCTTAAGTAGTAATAAGACACTGTTACTTGTCACCTGTCAATGATATAACATCTGGTTTAAACCACATTTGTACTGCCGTTTAAACCATGGTAACACAGTGACTAACATGATAAAATGCAGAAGTAGTTCAAAGTAGCTTCTAGCACGCCACTCTTGTTTTTCAAAGGCATCAAGGACCACAATTACTCATTCAATTATTTATCGTTTGGAGTGAGTTCTGTTGCCAAAGATAACTTCATGAAATGTACAGGTGAATTAAATGACCCAAGAAGAGTTTTTGAAAAGAGGATAAATTATACAAGGATCAGTATTGGTTATTATGTGTTAGCCTTTTTTCAAGTGTTGTGGGTTAGTTCATGTTATTTATGTACTTTTTGTAGGATTGTTTTGAGAATGTAAAACTGCGCTGCGTTACCCCACTATTTCATTTGATAAATTGACATGAAAGGGATGCTTCCTGAAATTATTGATCCTCTACATAGTATCATTAATTTATCATTGTTGTTAGGATATGTCCCAAAACTTTACAAACTGACTGTTATCAGACCCCTTATTAAAAATCCACAACTTGAGCCTTTTATTTCAAAAATACCGCCAAAGGTGTCTTCACAGACATGTTCCTTCCTGGAAAGAAATGGTATATGTGAAAATTTTTTAATCAGGATTCAGACCACATTATAGTACATAGAGACTGCTCTCATCAGTGTGACAAATGATCTGCTCTTGATGGCTGGTCATGGCTGCATCTCTTTTCTAGTGTTGCTCGACCAGCCTTTGACACTATTGACCACAGCATTCTACTAAACAGACTTGAAAATTACGTTGATATACACAGAACTTCACTGGAATGGTTTAAATCATATCTATCTGACTGTTTCCAGTTTGTTGCTGTGAGTGAAAAGGTGTTATACCGATCACAAGTTCAGTATGGAGTATGCAGGGCTTAGTGTTTGGGCCTCTACTTTTCACCCTGTACATGCCACCTCTAGGAGTTAGTTTTCATTGTTATGCTGATAATACTCAGCTGTACATTTCTTCAAGGCCCAATGAGACATAATCACCAAAATAACATAATGCATAGTTGATATAAAAAATTGGATTTCTAGCAACTTTCTACTACTAAATTCAGACAAAACAGAAGTTTTACTTATTGGACCAAGATCTTCCACACAGAACAACCAGAACACTGTCTCACTCTTGATGGATGCTCTATAAAGCCTACTTCATTAGCCAAGAATCTGGGTGTCATTTTTGATAGCAATTTGTCCTTTGAAAACCACATTTCCAATATTTGTAAAACTGCATTTTTCCATCCCAAAAACATAATCTAAACTACAACACATGCTCTCCAAGACAGACACCGAAAAATTTATTCATGCATTCATGACATCAAGGTTTGATTATTGCAATGGCCTACTTGGTGGCTGCCCTGCAGGAATAATACAAAAACTCCAGCTGGTTCAGAATGCAGCAGCGAGTTCTCATGAGAATGCATAAGCATGACCATATTAGCCCAGTTTTGTCCACACTGCACTGGCTGCCTATCAAGCATCATATAAACTTCAAAATTTTGCTGATTACCTACAAGGCTCTGAATGGTCTAGCTCCTCGATACCTAAGCGAGCTCCTCCTTTATTACAATCCTTCGTGTTTATTGCGATCTGAAATTTCTGGCCATTTGATAATACCCAGAATTTCAAAATCAAGTGCTGGTGGTACATCCTTTTTGTATTACTTTTGGCAAAATACGAAAAGGAACAGTGGAACAGTTCAAACTGTTCAAAACTCTGGAACAGTCTTCCCAGTACTGTGCGGGAGGCAGATACATTATGTCAGTTTAAATCTAGATTAAAGACCCACCTCTTTAATCTAGCCTACACATCCCCCAAATCCCTTAAGGGATTATTAGGATGCATTAATTAGGTAAACCAGAACCAGGGACACTTCCCATAGGTCTGTCTTTCCTTTGCCCAAGGTCCTGTGATGGGGGACAGGATGGTATGACCCCTGAGACAGATCATCAGGATTTGATTGACTTCTTTAGTAAACTTACCATTATACACCTACCTCCAGCATAGTTAGTTTTGATACTTTGTTCCCTGCATAGTCAAAGCAGTGTGCTGTTATAGCAGCAATTAATAACACTGTGCATCTGTTTTTAACATTACGCATTACGCTTGTAACATTACGCTATTTCTGTTGGTAACATTTCTCAGTGCCTGACCTATTGTCAGATGTAATTAGACCTGACAGTTTCTTATCATTTCCTTTTATTTATCTATAAGTCATTATAATCAACCTTCCATCCATATCCAAGAAAGTTACAAATTGCAGCTTTAATATGCCAGAGGAGAATTGGCCCCTTACGGTTGAGCCTGGTTTCTCCTGGTTTTCTTCTGTTTTTTCTCCAGCTACACGCCATTGGAGTTTTGGTTCCTTGCCACTGTCGCCCTGTTGGCTTGCTTACTGGGACATTGCTGACATCTAACTTAGCTTAGGGTTTTGTAAATTGTTAATATTGCTTCCAGCTATATGATATAATTATAGTCCAAAAGACTCTTCTATTTTGCTACTCCTTTGTCTCAAATTGTCTCACATTCTCTTTCATTGTGTCATTTTCAGGTATTTCTATTGTATATTTACATTTACATTACAGTTATTCATTTAGCAGACACTTTTATCCAAAGCGACTTACAAGTGCGGAATACAACAAGCGAGTCAACCTGAAGAGGCAACTAGACACAATAAGTGCTCATAATACAAAAAAAGTTTCAGACATTGCTCAGAGTATCATATGCTACAACAAGGGAGAGATTTAAAGGGAAGAGGGATAGGAAATGAAGGGAAAGGATTTTTTTTTTATGATGAGGTTAAGTGCTCATGAAAGAGATGTGTTTTCAGCTGTCTTTTGAATATTGGAAGATCATTCCACCAGCATGGAGTAGTGAACGAAAATGATCTGGAGAGTGATTTTGTGCCTCTCTGTGATGGTGCCACAAGCCTTCGTTCCTTCTGTGATCGCAGGCTTCTGGTAGGAGCGTAGACTCGTAAGAATGAGTGAAAGTAGGAGGGTGCTGATCCAGTGATAGATCTGTAAGCAAGCGTCAAGGCCTTGAACTTGATGCGAGCAGTGAGCGGTAGCCAATGCAGAGAGATGAGGAGAGGGGTAACATGGGCTCCTTTGGGCTCGTTGAAGACGAGACGCGCTGCAGCGTTCTAAATCATTTGTAGAGGCTTGATTGTGACAGTAATCAAGCCTAAAATGACCAGAGCCTGGACGAGAATATATTGTATGTATGCATTTTACTTTATGTTGTGTGGATTTCATGGTACTGTTGCAAATCCCTTATACCACTGTCCCATAAGATGCTATTTTTTTAAATGCCATCTCCATGTTAGCTGGAATGGCATATCTTGCTTAATGCATTTGTAGTTTTATCGGTTCAGTCACCCCTTTTGTTTTTAAACTTACTATAAACCTAGTATGCCTAATTAGTCTTAATATACATCTCACAAATTATTTGCAATAATACCATGTATTCTTTGTATTATATGTAAAGCTGCTTTGAAGCAATGTAATGTTGTAAAAAGTGCAATATAAATAAAATTGAATTAAACATTACATTATTTATGGCTAATTCATTATAATGAAATGAAATCCTGTGATCTAATGTAATATTTATAAACATTTTTATTTTTTATCTCATCCATGAACATGATTTGGTAGTCCCATTAGATTGATTTCCTTTGAATTCCTCTGTTATTCTTTTGAATATGTGACCTCTAGCATGAAAATTACATATTGTGCCCTTAAAATAGATAAATAAAATGAAAACTGCCAAGGTAGACAATCCTTTGCTGATACATACAAAAGTACCATCTCTTATTTTCAGTTAAGATCAAGACTTGCTTGCTACTCTCTCTTACATCTTACATTTACCTTTATACTTCCCAGTCATATAGAGCCATATTCATTTCTAGGTAAACTATTCCCTTAATGCATTTTAAAGGTATAGTTTAGCCAAAATAAAATTCTTCCATCATTTAATCACCCTCATGTTATTTTAAACCTGTATTACTTTTTGCTTCTAAAGAACATAAAAGAAGATATTTTGAGGTGTGTTGTTAACCACACAACACTGGCACCCATTGACTTCCGTTGTATGGACACTAAACCACTGAGATATTTCTCAAAATATCTTCTCTTCTGAAAGTAATTTAGGTCTGGAATGACATGAGGGTGAGTAAATGATTTTCAGTAAATGAGTAAACCTTTTAATTTCTATCCCTTTAATACAACAGAACAACATCCCCTCTATAAAAACCACAGACTTGCGCACATCTCTGAAATCTCCTCTTATTATTTCAGTGACCTTTAGAGGCAGTCGGGCTGTCTTTGGTGTGACAGTGTCGGGATGAGATGTGTTTGATAGCTCTGTGAGGAATGTGCTCACCCTCGCTCTGGATCCACGGCGATGGCCCGCGGTTCGCTCAGCTCCGTGCTGATCAACACGCGTCTCCTGCTTCCATCTGCAGAAGCCACAGAGATGCTTCTGTCGCCCGAGTCAGTCCAATAAAGGTTGTGATGGACCCAGTCCAGAGCCAGACCCTCAGGGGAATGCAGATCTGAGTCAATCAGAGTAACATGACGAGATGGGTCACTCGCTTCATGGATGTACGCACTGTAGAAAGAGAGAGAGCAATAAGTGATGCAACCCACTCATAAATTCCTTTCATGTACTGGTTACTCTGAATGTGATCTGAAGAGTTTATAATGAAAGTTGATGTTTTAAAGCATCATTAGCGACAATGTCCACTGATGTGAAAGTTTAATTTCACCAATTATCAGCATTACAAGAGATTACTTGAAACATGTTGTCACAATTGGTTACAAAACAGTCTAAGGTCATGTGTATGGTCTACACATGATTTGAAGAGCTTTTCAGTGCAACAGGTCTCTTCATAAATCCAGGCCTCTGCATGGCACCAACTCAGGACCCCTATTCAGGCATTCTATTATCAGCTTCAGCATTCTAATATAGCCTTAAATTATTTTAAGATCACAGTGGAGCAGTTACCGCCAATGACTTTGCACTTTATCTACAAGTAAGAAGTCCAAAAGAGACAGCAAAAAGATGGCAGAATACTGCTGTTTAATAAGATATTACCTCACTTTTGGCTCCCACTGAGGTATCTATTATTTGGAAAGCGAATGTCCCTAATAAGAAACATCTGAATTTGGAATCAGGAAAAAAGGACTGTGAAAAAATAAAACTGAAGCTGTTTTTCAGTTTTACATGGGTTTTAACAGGACCCGATCTTAATGTAGCAAGAAGATCAAAAACTCTCCTGCATTAAAGACAATCTGGGTAATGTAGCAAAGCTCTACTGATGTGATGACAACCCTAGAGTAACAACCAAAAACCATGAAACTTTACATGATTAAACAAGATCAGTGGTTACTAATCTTGGTCCTGGGGTCCTACAGCACAGCACATTCTATAAGTCTCCCTATTTAACAAATCATCACCAAGAGAGGTCCATAACAGAAGTGGGCAGGTCAGATAAGGTGACATACAAAACATGCAGCGCTGTGAGTACCCAGGACCTGGATTAAGTTATCTAGAACTAAACTTGAACTTCAATTTTGAAGTTTTTGCTTAATCTCACTTAAGAGCCAAAAACCAACATTTTGAACTCAACTAAGAAACAAGACAGAGAAAAGCATTTATTTATACAAGGGAACAGCAAGGTGAATCAAAAAACACCAATGACAAGACAAGACTGATTACCAGTGACCAATCATGACACAAGACTAATAAACAAATAACAAGACACCAGGAATATCAAGATAGGAAACAGACAGGAAAAGAGGAACAGGAACTATAGTAAGAGACATGAAAAGAGCAGCACAACTAAATTATAAAAGGCAAACATGGTAAAACGAAAAAAAAAACACGAAACAGTCTCAATATGTCAATAATATGGCAGCTAAAACAGTCAAACTGTTTTGTTTTCTGCCCCTCTGCATCACTTCTGAATGTGTCTCAATTTAATTTGAATTATTAACGTGTTATCTGGAGACTCACAGTCTGAGCATGTGAGGAAGGGGATATGTAAATAACTAGAGTTGTAGCTGCTGATTTTAAAATTAACATATCACAAGATGCACTTCACCACTCAAATTAAGCCAGACTCTCATGGTACTGGGCATGACTGTCTTCTAAATACTTAGCTCAACAGCTTCCAAATAAATTTACGTAATAATAATAAAGCTAAAAGGTCTAGATGAGGTCACCTGTATATTTTACGTTGAAAACGATCACACCAGAACATACGGTTGGCAGCCACGTCTATATCAACGGCCACTGCATTCTTCTGAGTAGGAACCACCTGCGTGTAGTCCCTCTTCACCAGGTCAATGCGTCTGATCTCATGCCTGTTCGTAAACATCAGGTAAGGGCTTTTTCCTATAGGCATAAACATACATGACATGGGTGAGACTGACTGTATTCTCCAGCAAGCTTTTCCTTACAGTTGCGTCTTGGAGTTAAAGGGAATGTCAGTCATCATAAAACATAATTTTATCTTGTGCCTTAGTTTGTATAAACACACTAAATTTACATTTATAATAATGCACTTAACAACCCCAGTTCAAAAAAAGTTGGGACGCTGTGTAAAATGTAAATAAAAACAGAATGCAATGATTTGCAGATCTCATATACCCATATTTTATTCACAGTAGAACATACATATCAACAGGTTGATGTTGAAAGCAAAATCTTGACCAGGGAGAGCCGATTAACTTCAGTCTACTTGATAGACTGGAAAACTGTGTTGGCATTAGTGGTCAAGTGTTAGCCTGGTTTAAATCCTATTTAACTGACCGTTACCACTTTGCTTACATTAACGAGGAAAAGTCTTGTTACTTGCAAGTAAAATACGGTGTGCCACAGGGTTCAGTTCTTGGTCCCATTGTATTTTCATTATATATGCTTCCGCTTGGAGATATTATTAAGAAACACAACATCAGTTTTCATTGCTACGCTGACGATACCCAGCTTTACATTTCCTCAGAACCCGGCGAAACCCGTCGTTTTTCTAGGCTAACAGACCATATCAACATAATCAAGTCTGGATTATGTTTCCCTGTTTGGTTTCTGTTTTCCCCCTCGAGGGAGTTTTGTTTAATAAAGTTTAAGTTTTGTCAAGCTGGCCTGCGATTGGGTTCTTCCCTTCCATCCCTGACAAAATCTCTGTGCACAAGGGACAAGGCAGCAAATCAATACTGGATGCCTTTGATTAGGCCATTGGCCCTCATGCAACACTTCATTAAAAACAGACATGATTCTGTCTTGGAAATCACTGCATGGACTCAGGAACACTTCCACAAATCATTGTCTGTGAACACAAAGTTACTCTTTGTAATCTTGACTGGTGCTGAGTTGAGGTAACTTATAAGAAATAGTTGGGAAATTGCTTAACCTATTTTTTTAAGTTATACCAGTCAGGATTGAAAATATTAGGCTGAAATTACCTGTATAGTCAAGCTGATTAAACTTAAAAATTTAAGGCAGCAAAGTTTTTTTTTTTACAGTGTGAACACAATCCAGAAACGTAGCCATCTTCTCTGGGCCAAAGCTCATTTAAAATGGACTAAGGCCAAGTGGAAAACTGTTCTGTGGTCACACGAGTTGAAATTTGAAATTTTGTTTGGAAATGATGGACACAGTGTCCTTCTGACTAAAGATGAGAGGGACCATCTGGCTTGTTATCAGCACACAGTTCAAAAGCTTATAAACAAAAGCACTAACTGCACATTTCTGCAATTAAATTAAATTATGACTTTGGAATTAAACAGGCCTCTGTTATGCAGGTGAGATAAACAATGAAAAGCACAAAGTTGGACAGACTTACCTTAGTTTTACTCTTTATTACTTTAGGTCTCTGCCATTTAGAAATAGTTTCTGACTACCGAATAGTTATGTCCTTGATGTAGGTTAATCATGTTCATATGTTTTGGGTTTCTGATGTCAGCTCTGATAATGATCTTAATATCACAAAATGGTCTTTTCAGACTGAGAAAGGAAGTTTTGAGTCATATTACAATGAACTTTTCATTTACTTTATTTTAGTGTTTTTACATGTTACATACATGGAGTACCAAACCTGCAAAAATTAAAAATAAATAAATGTATAAATATATAAATAATTAAATGTAATATTACGAAAATAAATAAAGAAATAAATGACTCGATAAAACAAATATAATTAATTTAACTATTTTTAATCACAACTTTGTTTTTTTATTAATTATTTTCTGTATTTATTATTTGTTGCCATTACTTTACTTTTTTGTTCCTTTTACCTTTTTTTAATAGACTTTCTTTTGTAAATCGAGTGGTCTGGGTTTTGTTTTCAAGCAGTGGCTTTACATACTAGCATACTAAAATACAATACTATTTCTATTCTATTCCAGCCTTTTTTGAGGCTGTTACATGAATAAAAAGTTTTGTTTCCGGTTTTCTGTTAAGAACGGTTCTGTTCTTAACAGAAAGCCGGAAACAAAACCCAGACCACCCGATTTACAAAAGAAACAGTCTTTAGACTGAAAACCATCCACTGGGTGTCTAAGAGTAGAATCTAGAATCTGACGACACTGACGTTGATGGTTCCGGACTTGGTGCAGATACTGTGTAAGACAATCGCATAAGTATAGCTATAACTTCGTGTTCTGATTTCTGGAAAATCGTGATCTATACAAAATAATTTGAAATAACACGCATCGGTAAAAAAAAAAATCACAAGAAATTTTATTCATGTAACAGCTTTAAAAAAGGCTGGAATAGAATAGAAATAGTATTGTATTTTAGTATGCTAGTATGTGATTCATCATAGCTTGGATAGCTCAGAAACTCTATTTTAAAAGTCTAGAGTTTAAAAAAAATATCCTAGCAGTTACCACAGGCTCCAAGTACTTTGAGCTGTGGTGTAAATGCAGATTCAAATCAGGCCCTTGTTGTGCTCTGATTGCCTTGCCACTCTTCCCCTTCTTGGTTTGTGCCGTCTCCATTATAATCTCTCTATCAATACAAGCGTAGCTTAAATGTCTTACCCTTTGCTTTGCAAGTCTTGCTTACGGGGTCCATCTCATAACCTGGATGACATTCACACTTGAAATCCCCCTTAAGGTTGATGCAAATCTGACTGCAGGCATCAGGGTTCTCACACTCATCAATGTCTGTGGAACAAACCAACACATATGACTGCAGACGTGCCCATCCACTCAACACAGATAAATGACACCAGATTGGATGGGTGTACACACACGCACTGTTATTAGCTGCTCAGTCATGTTCAGCAGTGTGGACACATGTAACTGGAACAGCACATCCAACAGCACAAACAGATAAAGATAGTCTTGGTCACCAGCATTATGGTGTTTCTCATGCTGGTCCCATCCTTAGATCCTGGGTTTGTGTCCCTACCAAGCTTTTTAACTATCCTTAACTATCCTAAACTAAAAGTTTAGTTTAATTTACAAAAGACTTTGTTGACATTTATTGATTGACACTATAGAAACCAAACAATGCATTTCTATTTCTTCATGTGCTATGATTTTGCAGTTTATGAAAAGTGACCTTTTTAGGACATCTGTAGTCTATAAAAGGCGGTTTCACCGTTTTTTGCCCATAATCAAATTCACGAGTAGTCACTACTTTTACTCTTTGTAATGTAAACAGACCAAATCATTTGATTTACTTCAGCAGAAGTAAACTAGAGTCAGTCCTGACCTCCACATGTCCTCTTGTCCAGCAGCTTGTAGCCAGTGGGACACTGGCACTCATATCCAATCGGCCGGTCCACACAGATGTGTGAGCAACCACCATTGTTGAGCAAACATTCATTCAAACCTATGAGACAGAGGAAAAGAAGGATGAGAGAAAATTTTTTAAATGAAAATTTTTTAAAATGAAAACTTTTAAAAATTTTACACTGAATATGGTATTCAGTGTAAAATGTATGAACATCTATGTAAAAGAGGGTATATTTTGGAGAATTAATTAAACCAACACAATTACTGGCTTTGGTCCTTAATTTCCATTTGCAAAAATTGGTTTCAAAAACACAGACACATTTTATACACAGCTTGACAACCACTAAGACACTGTTCATATACTACGGTTTTAAATTAAGAACCTTCACAGTGTCTTTCATGAAACATGAGAATTAATTTTAGGGCAAATTATACATAAAACCATTCTCACATACATTGCATAAATCATGATGCACTCTCAGCTGTGCTGCAGTGGCCTCTCAATAAACCAACATCTTAGGTAACCTCTTATAATGTTTGAAAATGTTTGAACTAAATGTTTGAACTAAAGGTAACACTTTAGTAAAGTCAACACATTCACCATTAACTATGCATTTTGGTCTCAAATCCCCATTTATTTCTAATTTATATGCAGTTGTAATGAGGGGCGAGTCACATGAGGATTCATTTGCAGCTTTTATTGAACAGTGGTCAAACAGGTTGGGGTCGATAAACAGCAGACAGGGTTAACAATGGTAAGCCAAAGGCAGATCAGTAAACAGGCAGTGGTCAGGGCAGGCAGCAAACAATCACAAACAACCAAATAAACAATCCAAAGTCGGGGCAGGCAGCAAACAGGCAAAGGGTATAAACAATCCAAGGGTCAAGCACAGGTAATCTAACATGCAATAGAGAAACGTTCAGAATTGATGCCGGGGCAAAACAAGACGTCGCAGTGAGTAAAACAAAGTCAGGGGTTTGTTCAGGAGCCCTGACTTTAACAGTAATATTAAAGTAATATCGTAATTTAACAGTAATTTAATAGTAATATCGTTCAAACCCCGGTAATCGATACATGGTCGAAGACCTCCATCTTTCTTCTTAATAAAAAAGAACCCTGCTGCCACCAGGGAATTTGAGGGAAGAATGAACCCTTTAGCCAACTCCTCCTCAATGTAGTCTTTCATAGCCTCAGATTCGGGTTGAGATAGGGGAAAGATTCTTCCTTTGGGTAACGTTGCTCCAGGGATCAGTTCGATTGCATAGTCGGTTGCTCTGTGAGGAGGTAACTGTGATGCTCCCCTCTTACTAAACGCCTGCTTTAAGTCCGCATATTCTTGAGGTACATTAATGGTGGAATTCGGAGGTTCCTCCAGTAGAACTTGCTGGGGAAAGTTTCATATGACCCTCTGTAGGCAATGTTTCTGGCAGTAAGATCCCCACTGTATAATCTGCCCTTCCTTCCAAGATATTGTAGGGTTATGGATATGTAGCCAAGGGAGCCCTAAAATGACATGATGGTGAGGTGACGTTAGAACGTAAAAATCTATCTCCTCAGAATGCAATACTCCAACTTGTAGTTTGATCCGTTTTGTGCAGAATTTTCTCGTCACCTAATAGCCGGCCATCTATCGCCTCCACTGCTAGAGGGGAAACACAGGAAATCAAAGATTGTACTGAAGGGCAAATGTTTGCAAGATAAAATCGATCAGGGCCTGAGAGAGCACTGGTTTATTAGCAATCTTTAACTGGATGGGTATGCAAATAGTCGAGAGATTAACGGGAGAAATCTATTTTAGGATTCACCAACTGAGATCCTCTTGAAGGGCGGACCGGACAAGCATACTTCAAAGGGCCTGCTTCACCACAATAAAGGCACAGATGCTGTTGTCTGCGGCGATCTCACTCCTCTGGAGTACGGCGAGTTAATCCTAACTGCATGGGCTCTAAACGTTCGACCTCTCTAGGGGTAGCAGGTGAAGTGACGTGAGTCGGGCGTCGAGCTCTGAATAAACTGTCTATTTGAATGGCGAGAGCTATATAAGATGGCAAGTCTTTCCCCTCATCCCGGCATGCTAGTTCCGTCTGCAGTTCCGGACTGAGACCCCTGCGGAATAATAGCTTCAGGGTGTCCTCTACCCAATCAGTCTGAGCAGCCAGTGTTTGAAAACTCCCCCTGCTGACTGTCTCCCCTGGGTTAGAGTTAGTAACTCTTTTCCCGTGGGATGCTCAAAAACCTCTTGGAATTTCTTCAGAAATGCATCATCAAGTGGGAAATATGTTACCTTCGGGTCTCCACATAGCAGTTACGCAGTCCAAAGCTCGAACGATGAGGAGTGAGCTGACCAAGGCTATGCGACTGGAACCAGAGGGGTAGAGTGTCAGCTGTTGTGAGATGAACCGAGAACACTGTAGTAGAAAACCTTTAAACTTGGTAGGGTTACCATTGAATTTCTCCGGGAGCGCCGGTTGTGGGTTACGATGGTTGGAGGTGTTGTAGCAACAGGGGTTGTTGTCAGAATAGTAATAGGTGTGACAGTGGAGGTTGCCATGGGAATGTTCTGCAGGGCTTTCACAATTTCTTCGGTTAGAGTAGTCAGTTGAACGATCTGTTGATGGTAATACAATACCATCGTATTCAAACACAGGTAATCCAAAATGTAATAGAGAAACGCTCAGAATTCATGCCGGGGCAAAACAAGACTTTGCAATGAGTAAAACAAAGTCAGGGGTTTATATACACGGGATAATTGGCTACAGGTGAGGCAGGAAATAATCAGTTTCAGGTATGGGGCATTCTGGGAAATGTCGTCCGGATGGAACCCGATTAGTATTCAGGTGAGGGCTCCCTCCGGTGGCGAGGTGAAGGTGGAGCCGAGACCTCATTCTTAACAGCTGTAAGGTAGTTGTTGTGTTTATTTGTATGTAGGATTAAAGCATGTACAATATGTTCATACAGAATAGGGCATTAATATGTGCTTTATAAATGCTAATAAACAGTCAATATGCAAGCTAATAGGCAACTTGTTTGAAGTGTGAATTGGTAACTAAAGTGTTACCAAACTAAATTTTACATTTAAAGTATAATCCAGAAAAGGGTGATAAAATAGAAAGAAAGAACTGCAATTTGAGGTAATCATTCATGTTCAAAGAAGAGACTACAGGATAAGTTACATGTCAAGGTTTAATATTTGGGGTTTGGGTTCATAACAAACCCTTAACCCAGAGTATGGGAAATAAGGTCACATTTTGCAACAGAAAATGCGTTGCTGGATCTGGAATATCTTTTGCTGATCCTAGAACAATGTTTCTGCCAAAGAACCATATCTCAAAACTCTAATCATACATTACCCCTAAAATCAAAGGGAAATAATAGGTTAATAACAATTTTATACAAGACCAGTATAAAATCCAGTCTGCCAACAATTGCCACAAAAAGTTTTCTTACTGCATTCCTTCTTCAGTTCGTCTGATTGATCCTTACAATCTTTGACATTGTCACACACTTTGGTGCCATCAATGCATTCCCCATTTCTACAGAGGAACTTCAGAGGTCCTTCACACTTGGTGGCTAAAGTATGATGGGGAAAAAAGACAAGAGATATTCACAAAACAGACAGCGGCTAATTGCATTGATTTCTATTTTTGAAGATTGCGATTTTGTTTTGTTTCCTCAAATACTCAGAGGTGCAGAGTTACGCCGGAGATATAGTAGATGGCAGGCATTAGGTGGACTCTCTGCAGATCTTCGGAATGAAAGCCATTTTCAAAAGGACTGCCCAATTTTTTTTTAGACATGAAAGCTTATTACCATTTCGGAACATACATTTTTGAAGAGGACATGCTTCTGCCAGCAGACAGGTCTGCAATCATTTAATGCTGGAGGGTGTTGTATTAAGGGACGGAACCAATTTAATCCCTGGGATACTTTATACCATGCTGAATAAGTGTCACCAAAAATCCAAGGAGCAAAAAACACACACACAAACTTGCAAAACTGTACCGTTGACGCAGCCGGCCTCATCGCTTTTGTCTAGGCAGTCATGTATTTTGTTGCACTGTTTGATGCCATGGATGCAGGATCCGTCTCCGCACTGGAACTCATCGGGTCGGCATGTGACCAAAGCTGCAGACAAGCCAAACCACACACATAAGCCAAACCAAATTCTGACTTATAGACGACTGCAAAATAAGATTTGGCATTCCATTTTGTTCTTTCATTTCTGTGTTTTTAAGGGAACCTACTTTGGAGTTTCTTAAAGGGATAGTTCAACTTAAAATTTTATCATTAAGATTCTATAATCAGTAATTCACCCTTATGTTGTTCCAAACCTGCATGGCTTTCTTCCACAGAAGAAGAAATTTGTGTTCCAAGTGGGAAAGAAAGGCATACGAGTTTGGAATGACTTCCAAAACTTTTTTCAATGAAAAAAAATTGGCAATTTAAATTTTTGGGTGAAATATTCCTTTAATTGTTAAGGCTGCAATCCGTAACTTTTGCCTCTCTTTTGCTGATCTGTTATATATTAACTTGCTTTAAAAAACACTCAAAACCTGTTAAATACACCAGTAACCTGTGATTTTGAATATACAAAACAATTACACAAGTGACAACACTTGAAATAATTGTGTTACAGAGGAGGCTCCCATTCCACCTCCTCCGCACCGCCAGAGGGAGCCCTCACCTGAGTATTAACAATTTCCCATTCAGATTACAATTCCCATCATGCCCCTTACGGCAGACTGACCACTCCCCTCACTCACACCTGTAGCTCATTATCCCTTCCCTATATAAACACCTCACAAACATTCATCCCTGCGAAGTCTTGATTTGCCCCAGCAATCATGGATACACTCACAGATGACACCTGCTGTTAGTATCAATCTTAGGTGATTCAATTATAAGTGCACAATGCAGGTGTAAATCCAATGTGTTTGTGATCAAATAAAAATAAGCATTCTACTCTAAACATTGTGTGTGGCGAGAATGGTATTACATATTGTATACATTGTATACAATTGTATACATTTTGTGTGATTGGCATCATTGGGACTATTTTACAAGCAGCAAAGTCCATATCAAAAAAATTAAGTCTTACAAGAGTTACAATTTCCTAACGGACAGCAAACAACCAATACAACAATATAACAATGCAAAATGTCATAAACTGTACACCATGATAAATGTTTTTTGGAACTGACCATGACTGTTCGTTTTAAGTGTGATTGTGTTATTATGATCTTACATTGTTCTAAAGTGGTTGTGTTTATGCATTATTATTGGAGGGCTGTTGCGGAGAGTTGCTCTTGAATGACTGAGAGTTCAAACAATATTGCCCATTATAAAGCATAAATTACATAAGAAACCCTGAATGGCTGCAACAAGGAATTAAAAAAGATTATAAAGTATCCTGTAGCAGATGTACCGTCCCTTTATTTCAAGGGCTCTCAGATGCTCAAGGACACACAGGGGTTGAATAGCAACCCTTGGACACATTCACATGCCACTTATATTCCCTCCGGATTGGGCAGAGTGAAATTGTAAATTACCTGGATGTGTTATCTCACCAGGTTTAAAAAAAAGTCTGCCTCACCTCACATTCCTCCCAAGCAAAGTTTAAAGTTAGGAACTACAGTAGATAAAGCATCATAATTAAAATTAAGGCCTTTTTGGAACATCTGTCTTTTTCTTTGACTACAGATTTTAGGTCAGTTTAGATCTTGTTGTTTTACCATATTGTCTCTTCAGAGACTGCTGTCTCAAATAACAAATATTTTGCTTCAGCTTCATTCAGTGAAACATGTCTAGAGTAGTATGACAGCTGAGATGCAAAATTTGAATTTTTCCAGCCTAGAGGGAATGATTTGGCCTGGAAAGAAATGACATAACAGCGTTTTGACTTTTGACAAATCTGATTTTTGATGTGCATCAAAATTAACTGCTGCAATATGAAATGGACTGAAAAATTGTAACAAACCCTCGTGACACACTTCATACTATCATGGGCCAATCAGCTGTGAGCCTGAGACAAGCCTTCAGCCAAATTTGGTCAAATATGTGAAAAACTGTATCTCAAGGAACAGTAAGTGCCACTTTTTCAAGCATCCAACAATGGGCTGCTACTACAGATAAAATAATAATTCGGATTCAGATAATTCTCAATTTAAGGCAAATACATGTTTCTGATTTGGCACCTGACTTCAGGGCAAGATAGGGTACACTGGTGTACTTCTGTATAAATCCTTCCTTCAGATAGTTTAACTTACAAAAAACTGATTAAAAACAAAAACTTGTATACACTGTCTACACTGTCAAAGCAACAAATGCAACAAAGCCTTGTAACAGTAATGACTTCTACAATAAGAACTGTCTTTGTGTGGGTGGAATAAATAATAAATGGCAATCAGACAGCAAAAATTATCTTTTATGAACCTCTGTCTTCCATATTTGGGGCATCCTTATGATATCGGTGGGAATTTAATTTCTGTTGCTGCTGTGTGCCCTTCAGAAACATTGTTTGGGTCGTGTGCTCTTCACAATAAGAACTCCTGCTGAGGGAAAGGAGGCCTGCAATAAAATTTCCATAAATATGGCAGTGATTTATACAAAAGCCCAAGCACATTCATGCTCATTGGCTGAGAGTGTTTGTTTTGTGTGCATAACAATGCAGCATCCAACGAGTTCAGCGGGTGAAGAATGAGTCTTACAGAAAGAACAAGGCACTATAGAAACAGTTGCATACAAAGAGAAAAATGGTTAGAGGCTGAATTGGGTGCACCAATGACTCTTAAGATGTAAGATTGTATTATCAATGGTTTGTAACATTTAACCATCCCACTTTGAAACAGTATATATTCTGTTATACAGTATATATACAGTATATATATATTCTTTATATTTCTCAACTTTTTTTGAGTTGTGCAGTTGTGAGTACTTTGTTAGAACTAGACTTTAGGAACATGCACAAGCGAAGTAGAAAAGATCGAAAGTCCACACTGTGGAAAAGGCCTGTTTCATAAACAGCTACGATACTGTCATGCTACTAAAAATGTAGTAGTGTCTATACTATTTAATTACTCCCCAACACTGTCAACAAACACTATTCATCCACAGTACCATTACAACAAATTCCTCTAGATTGTTTAATTTTATGTGTTTAGTATACAGTAAGTAACCTGTAAGTAACAGTAAATGAAGTCTGTTTAAAAGAG
The DNA here is from genome assembly GCA_036877525.1 of Chromobotia macracanthus. Taxonomy (NCBI): domain Eukaryota; kingdom Metazoa; phylum Chordata; class Actinopteri; order Cypriniformes; family Botiidae; genus Chromobotia; species Chromobotia macracanthus. Next base: position 9,459,148 of record JAZGTH010000013.1, read on the forward strand.
TAATTCACTATAACATTAAAATCGGCTCATAAATTACTCACCCTCAAAGCATCCTAGAGGTATATTACTTTTTCTTTCAGATAAACAGAATCAGAGTTATATTAAATAATATCCTGGCTAGTCATGAGACAAGTGAAAACTATGCAGATGTTTGCTACATATGTTAAAAAAAGTAATTGTTTTCTTTCACAAACATTGCTTTAGTTCAGAAGGCATTTATTAACCCCTTGAAGTCATATGGATTACATTTATGATGGATAGATGTGCTTTTTGGAGCTTCAAAACCTTGGGCACCATATACTGCCATTAAAAAGCTGGGAAGAGCCAGGATATTATTTAATATAATAAAAAAAACAATTCTGTTCGGCTGACAGAAGAAAGTCATATACCCCTTGGATACCTTTGGGGGTGAGTCATTTATGGTTGAATTTTCATTTTACATTGAAGTATTCTTTTAAAGTAGCTGTTGTCAAATTAACTTCTTATAAGTTTTGTACAGTTAGATCCAAGGGCTTTGTTATCAGGACAGGAATACTTACGGCAGTCCGCTTCATCTGATTTGTCCTTGCAGTCAGGATCCCTGTCACACCTCCAGGTCAGCCTCACACACTCCCCACTGCCGCAATGGAATTCTCCAGCACTGCACTGCAGCCTGCGGGTGGGGGGTGGCGCTGGCCGACTGGACCCGCTACTGCATCGTCCCGCCCACTCATCAGAACCGTCAGCACAGTCGGGGTCACCGTCACAGGTCCAGGGCTGTGGAACACACTCTGAGCTGTTACAGCGGAACTCGTGTGGCCCGCAGGTGGGTGGAGAACACTTTTCTTCATCGCTGCCATCTCCACAGTCGTCGTCACCGTCACACACGTAGACTGGTGCTAAACACTTACGGTTACGACACTGAAACTCTCCTGATGAGCAGGACCGGGCATCTGTGAATACGTCACCAGACAGTTGATCAAAAATTGCTTTAACATACAGTACTGTGCAGAAGTCAGTAAGAATTATAAGATTACATTTCCAAACATTCTTTTTGCCATTAATTGTGATAATCCAATAAATTTTGTATGCACAAGGAGACAACAGCCAGTGCTCCACAGAGAGATCTGATCTCACAATCATCGAGTCTGTCTGTGATTACATTATGAACTAACAGAAAAAACTGAGACAGACTAAATCCAGAAGAACTGTGGCAGCGTAACCAAAGGGTGTTCACACAAAATATTTATTTGATTTAGTTATTAGAAGTTAAGTGATAAATAAAATCTATTTATGACATTATTTTTGAAAGCATCCCCACTTTAACCTAACCCTAATCCTAACTTTTTCATAGCACTGTAGCTTTACAGGCAGGTTTTACAGTTCTTCTGTGGCAGCATCTCCACAAAAGGACAAAAACTGGACAAAAACTGCCTAATTAGAAAAGAAGAGGCCCATCTGATCGACATGTGAAATGGCTTACTGCACATTTGCACTGACTATAAAGTTCATTTTGAATATAACAGGTTGACACAAAATATGTTTTGGATAAAAAATGTCAAGGGCTGTTTTTTACTTTTACTAAAAAATTATATATAATGAGATTAATTACATGGTACACTGAAAGTAAGCAGTAATTTACTATGTATGTACTCAATTATATATTTCAATTAAGTATTTGTATATATTTATAAGTATCTAAATCCAATTTAGGTTAAAATAATATGTAAATAATGTCATTTAGTTATAACAAATTATAATAGTAGATATTTTATCACTAAAGGCTTTCTTAACTGGGTTTGTTGAACGTGACTACGTCTAAGGTTGATTTTTCCCCTTTTCTTTCACTAAAGTTTCACTAACCTTTTTAAATAAAATTATTAGATGAAGGGAAGTCTAACAGTATGTGGGTGGCCTTAACTATATTAAGGCTATATTAATGCCAAAGCGAACAATAGGTTCTCAGACTTCACATATCATGATGGCTTTATATTGGCTGAACAAAATGAAGCACAGACCAGAGAAGCAGCAGGCACTGGAGAGAAAGACTGCATACCACCGCTTTATATACTACGTTCAATGGACATTCACACACACACATACACAGATTGTCAGAGATGGTAATGATAGAGGGATCTAAAGAGATTACAGAGAGAGATACTGTACACTGAAGGATCTGCCCATCAAAGTCAAATTTTAATGAGATCTCAAAGAGGTTGAGGTTGATACTTGAGATAAGTGGAACAAAGTAAAAGGAAATCAGAAAAGAAAACCGAAGAAAAAGGCCTGAGTTCTCTATTGGGAGGAACCAAGGATGGTAGCTTTATATTGACATGAAGTAACCACCTAGCAACTTCAGAATGGCAGAATCAGAGATGTATTATTGTGCAAGTATAACCCTTACCTAGTCTGCTATAAGCAAATTCTCAAATCTCAAGTCTATTGATATTCCTATTCATTTATTCATGACTAGAAAGAAATTGAATCCTCATGCTGATTCAGGTGAGAAACGTCTATTATTTGACTGAGGATATAATGTGGATGTTTCCAGTTGTACAACACATGTACAAGAGTGCTTGCGAATCACGTGAGCAGTTTCAGTGTAAAGGCCTGTGGCTTGAGATTAGATTAATGTGTGGGAACAGGCAATCATTATCACTGTGCCAAAACATCCTCCAATTAGATGATTTAATTATTCCACTGCAGGAAGCAAAAACCCTACAAAACTTCAACACACAACAGTAATATGCAGCACATACTCCTCATGGCTTGACCCCTTTTTTATATCTGGATTAGACTTATTTTCTGGCCTGATAAGTTTGTAATTACTTGCATTACTCATGCATTATTTGTAACAGCAGTCTAAAACAATGCTTAATTATAAGTTTCGGTATTTGCTAAAATTAATAGCCGGTGCTTCCTAGGTTACAAAAATCTGTTGCAGGAGCAAAACAACTTACAATTTTAACAATTACATTTTAATAAAAGATTCTTGTTCATTGGAACAACAAGCTCTGATGAATCATGCACAATATCACCGGGAATATGTCATAAATATATAAATAGGAATCAGTTTTTTGTTAAATTTAAAAATTGTTGTTCTGCTTATTAAAGCAGCAAAAGTTACGAATACACGTGGCAGCAGTTCTGAAGAGTTGGAAACAAATTTGTCTGCATTGATTTTTCTATAGCTTTCGGCTGCAGCCCAGTTAGCAGTTCAAACAGTCATGCTCTGGTGTATAAGGTGGTGCTTGATGTTGGAAGGTAGCCAATTTGACCCAGTTCACTGGAAGCCACACTGCTGTGATGATGAGAGGTTCTGAGTAGTAGAGGTGAACCTGTGGGCCATGAGGGCGAAGGGCAGGGGCGAAGGATGGACCAGTCCAGCCATATTAACTTCCGCTAGTGTTACGCAAAGCTCCAAACAAAGAATTATTTTTTTATGTATTTTGCTGCCTCTATGGAAAACGAGCATCAAACATCTGGGTAAAAAGTTAAATCACCATGAAATCAAAATATACAATTCTTATTTTTTATGGAATATTGCAGTGCACATCATTATGTTCTTAAAATTCATGTGCCCTCATAAATCTGAAAATGTTCTTCCTATCTGGAACGGCAAACTTCTAATAACATCAGTCTGATGGCTTGACCAGAGCCAGGGACAAAACAAGCCACACCCTCCATTTTTCCATTTCACCTTGAATTACACCAGAACACTGAAATTAAGTCGGTTGCAACTTCCGGTTCATGTGGACTTTAAGTGCAAACATTCCACAAATAATTCAAGCTTTACTTTTAAATGTACTTATATATTCCTGCAGACACTGCGCTGTTTCACATGGCAAACTAACACTACTACATAGTGTGCATCTGTATGCATGTTTTTTCAAGTTAATATAAAGTTTTTAGGCCAATCACCTCAGCCATAACTGACATGTGACCCATCAATCTGAAGCAACAAGAAAACAACAATGCTGGTTAGATAATGATTGCAAGATGATGCAGTTACTAACCACTATTATGATTTGTTATAGTGTATAAAGATGCTGACAAAGAAAATGTAAGTCCTTGTCAAACATCCTTGTCCCTCCATATCATCAGACTGCCAAAATTGCATACAAAAACATGTATATATATATTTCCAAGATAATGATTACACTAAGCATGCACATAATGAGGTCATGTGACAGCTTACTGTTGAAAACTAATTTGCATACTATTAAAAACAGTAGACAGTATTCAGTGTATACTGCGCAGTAAGCAGTAAGTGTATTGCATTGCCGAATGTAGGCTAAGGTCTCTTTCTGTGCCTTTGTGCAGCTAGATCAGGTACATGACCTGAACAGTGACTTTGTCAGTGAGCCAGATGTTACGTGTGATTTTACATGAGCAATTTGAACTTCTGGGGATGATAATCAACCCTGCTTGAGAAAATCATGCATAATTTACAGCGAGGAAGACTCAATTAACCAAACGCCAAAGTAAGATTGACTTTAATAAGTTACCAGCAGCTAGCAAACACCGGTGATTAGGATGGATCTCAGCAGTTAGGGATTTCAGTTTGTCTAGATGACTGTGTATCACCACTGTGTGTTTTTGATGAATGGCTAATAGGCAGCACATTTCTGTTGTATGTAAAGCCTGCATCCAAATATTTGTAAAATTATACTTATGTCCTTGAGCTTTACAGAACAAAGAATATAAAGTCAGAGTGGGTCATATGGTCTGTCACCTTTCTTTACTTATTTTTTGGTGAGTGTAACAGATCTGCAGCGGAAGACGATGAGTTTTTAGAAAATAACAGTCCGAGTTTGGAGTTGGATAGTGGAAAATTACCACAAATTAATTAGTGTAATTAATGTACAGGGAGACATATGATAGATATTGAGTAATGGGAAAAGAGTCAAGACCAGAAATAAATCAAAGAATCACAGTTTACCACATACTACCAAATGTGTGTTGTTAGAGGGTCATGCATGGGGTTGGAATATGCACAGTACCTGTTACTAACCACTGTCATGATTTATTATAGTGTAAAATGACACAGACAAAAATGTAAGTCCTTGTCAAACATATACAAGCCCTCCAAATAAATAGTCTGTTAATATAATGAAATATATACTGTATGTCTTAAAAAATATACCGTATTTACTCAGAATACACAGAAAAGTTTGAATAGCCATCAATGCTAAAAGATGTGTGTGAAACAGTCTGAGTCTGGAGTTGGATAGTGGGAAATTACCATAGTGTAATTAATGTACAGGGAGACATATTATGGATATTGAGTAATAGGAAAAGAGTCAAGACCAGAAATAAATCAAAGAATCACAGTTTAGCACCTGCTACTAAATGTGTGTTGATGTGAGGGTCATGCATGGGGTTGGAATATGTTAAATGAAATGACTTCTCACAAAAGTACTTAAAGACACAGGCCTGTAATAAAGGTATTAGCCTGGATCCCTGGCTTATCTACAACTGGGCTAACATGGAATCTGCACAGAATTCTGCAGAAGCTTTGAAAATTCACGTAGAATTAATGACACTGTCATTAAGATTCTACATCATCCTTAAAATATTTTTGACTTACTACTCGGCTCGTTGGTTAATTGTGGCATTCTGTGGTAAAATATTTGGGATAATTAAATGGCAACTGATTTCTTACACTGTGTTACAATGATGAGCTGATTGTACATTACCTCTTAATAAGTGAATAATGCATTTAGCTACTGTAACAATAGGAATGCAATACTGTTAGCATCATTTTATGCACTGTACCACATTTTCATCTATTCCACAAGGTTTCTCCCACAATAAGCACTTAAAATGTGAAGAAAGTGCACAGATTCAGTGTGCAGGATTCATTCATATACCCGCAGCCCAGCTGCAATGAGCTATATCCATTTATTATACTTAACGTCGGGGGTCCACACTCCTAGGGGTTAAAATCTCCACATTCTCTATTTAGTGATAGACTGACCTAATTTCAGTCAGAACAGCTGATTCACTGGCTACGTGACTTCTGACACACCTTCTTGACAGTATCATCACAAATACTATATTAAATTCATGCAATGTAAATTATACAAACTGAATCAATCAGTTTCTCAAATTGAATTCAGAAAGATAAAATAAAGACTAAAATAACAAAAACGTACATCAGACAAAATAAAATATAAACAAATTTAATTGAAATTGAAAATAAATTTGTGCTTTCAACCGCATTCAGTGATACATTCACCTTTTGTGAATTGCACTGAGACATAAGTAGCAGGCATCAGGTTGCCCATGTTTGAGTGTCACTGCAGTGGATTAAAGTTATGAGGCCCTCAGCTGTGGATAATGAGAGGTGTATTACACAGCACTGACCTAACAGGGCAAGGCAGGAAATCAATTATCATCATGAACCAGGTAAAATATCGTTCTGAGTCCAGCTGTGGTTTGATAGTGTGACATTGGCAGGGGCAAAATAATCAAGAGACAAGAGAGGATGAGGTAGCTTTTTAAATAAAAGTGTCTCCAAAATGCATAAATATAATGTACAATTAATGTAAAAACGTTTTTTAACTAGCTTGTAGAATCTCAATCTTAATCTTATAATAACTGTGTGTACAGAACAGAATTAAGCATGACACTGTGTGTATGGCCACTAGATCTTGTAACAGAGCTATCTTCCCCTCGCTGGACTGAATGATTAATTGGTTGGATGCTGTTTTTTGGTTTATAACAGGGCTATTACCACTGTGATTTATATCTCATAACATTTCGGGAGGTTTTTGTTTTCAGATGAAATTAGAATTTCTTTTGTTGACAGCCACAATAAATCATTTACAGGAATGGCTTCACAATATTAATGAAAAGTACAATATTTTGGTCACTTATATTTTACATTTACATTTATGCAGCTGCCAAGATCCAAACCAACCTGAACTGAAGGAACACATTTTATCATTTTTCATATTTTCGAGCATTCAAAATCATGACTTTGGTGTTGCTTTTGCATCTCAGCTAGAAGAACACAACTGAGAATTTTATTTTGAAATGTAAGAAAACATTTATAAATGTTATTCACATTTACATTTACATTATTTACATTTACATTTTAAATTATAAACTGTTTATATATGTTTTGTCCATGGATATCTTTGAAATTATTACATTTTACTGCCTACTATACAGTCCTTTAATTGAACAGTTAATGAGAGAGAGACAGTTGAGCAGACAGACAGAATTAAGGTTAAAAAGTATTACAGGCAGTGATAGAGAAAGTTGGAAATTGAAGGAGAACAATTTACACAAGCTCTTAAAAGTAGGGCAGAGGAATTCATAGTGGGGGTCTGTGAAGTTGCTTGGTTGACCTAAAACACCATTTTGTTAATCAGGGCTTAGGCCCTTCCACCAGAAATAATAAGACAGTCAATAGGTATGACACATGAGTATACACCCTGTCACTTTAACATCAGTACCCTGGAGTCTAGACAATATATCAAAAACCTTGGACAAGCATGTCAAGTACATCTTATTGCCAGCTCTAATTGTTTAATTGCTCTACTGTCTAATTGACAGTAATTGCACAGCCTAGCCTAGAATATTAATTTTCCATTTAAGGTAGATCTAAAAAATTCTTGACACCTTATATGACATATAGAAATAATTAACAGACTGTCATGTTACTGAAAACTGATTATGCAACCATAATTTGTGGGCATCAATTATTATTAAAACACATGCAAGTCAGGTTTTTGCCCCATAACGTTTTTGTGTATAAAATTGTCTTCCATAGAAAAAGGCAGAGCTGCTCTTAAAAGTGTAAAAGTATGTTTATCTGATTTGCCTAATCAGTGTCTTGTTTAGTATCTTGTTCTTTTGCTACTGAAGGCAAACAACATTGAACAACTTTGAAACTTTGTAATAATTCTAAGCATCAATAATCATTAAAGCAATCAATAAACATTATATATAAGCAAACAAATATATATACATAAACAGACTTCTTTATACCAGTCAGTTGAAAGTATCACATCAGCCTCTTTCAGACTCCCTTTTGGAAATCAAACAAACCATCTCAGACAGAAAAATCAGCAGAGGTGGGACCAAGTCATTGTTTTGCAAATGACAGGTAAGTCTCGAGTCTTTGCATTCAATTCTCAAGTCAAGTCCCGAGTCAGGACAGGCAAGTCCCAAGGCATGTCCCAAGTCAAGACAGGCAAGTCCAAGTTGAGTTGCAAGTCATCAGCTTTAAACTTCAAGTCTTAAACAAGTCATTAGTACTCTTTGCCCAAATTAGTGAATCAGTAGTAATAACCATATCAAATTTATGGTAATTTATATCAGGAAGGCAGGTAGAAAATGTTTAACATAGTTCAATTTTACGCAAGATGGGTGCCCTTAGTAAAACTACTCAAGTTAATTTAATTAGTTCATTCAAGTTCTTCATTGCAGATGAATCTCAAGTCTTCTTTAATTATGTCAAGTCGCAAGTCATGCTATTCGAGTCCACACCTCTGGAAATCAGACTCACCCGCAGCACAGTCCTCTTCATCTAAGCCGTTTTCACAGTCTCTCTCACCATCACAGCGCCAGGAAAGGGACACACACTTTCCTCCACAGTCAAACTTCTCTGGTGGACATGTCTGTCTGACTGCTGTGGGAGAGAAGCAAACAAGCGAATCTAAGACATGTTTCAAGTAAATGAACCAACACTAAATCACTATGTTGATCTCTATATGCACTGGACCTGTCTTATCAGAAAGCCCTTAGTGCTTACCGTCACAGTGAGTCATGAGATTGCAAACAGGGTAAAAATACACTGGGCAGAATGTTAAAAGACGTGGCTTTTAAGCTTCACAAATGAACAAAAAAGAAACAAGAAAAGCATCATAAACCTAGTCCATATTTCTAATTTGTGACCTAATCATTCAGTCTGATTTGTGAATCAAAAAAACAATTACTGTTCACTGATCCATTTCTGAAGAACTTAATGACTCAATTATCTGGTCACAGAGGTTTGTTATCAATGAATATGCTGTATGTGTAACAATACAGTCTGTTTATGTGGCTTCAAAAGACTTTGGAGAATATGGAGTCATGTGGTTCTTTTTATGGTGTTTTTGCCATTATTTTAAGCTTGACAAACATGGTCACTATGAACTGTCATCGTAGAGGAATCTGCATGAAGAACCTTCCAAAATTCTACTTTGCTACTTTCTACTTTCAGAATTCTGTGGAAAAGAGAAAGTTGTGTAGGTGTTTGGGTGAACTGTTCCATTAGCTGAAATAGAATGGGGTCATGGAGTAGGTGGCCCTCAGTTTAGCAGATCTTTACTCCTTTCACATTCGTTTTCATGGCCAATCTACTCCATTTGGCAGGCTGTCTGTGGATATTAGAGTAAAGTTTGAGGCATCTGGGACATAGTAATTCATTTCAGAATGCAGAGGCCTGGATAGCCACCAGTCAATGTCAATAGCTGCTTTTATATCATAAAATATTTCAAAGGGGCCCAACAAGTCCAGACTATATTAGTAGAGGGAAGTTTTTGCTCTTGAGTGAATTTTCTATCGTTCACTAAACTGGTTTCATGATCCACCGGGATGATACTGTAAAAGGGATGGGATTTCTACTTCAAGCACAAGTACTTCAGTATCATTCATCAGACAACATGGCTGCTATTTATTTTCTTATTTTTATTCAAATATACAAAATGATATCCAGCCCCTCTATTGAGAAATAACCTGAGAAATCCTAATTTCACTTTTTATTTAAGGCATAGATTTAACCTTTTAAATGACACAAATCAGACAACACGTACGAGCAACTAAACAAAAATGAAAGGAAACTACAGAGAGAGCTTGAGATTTGATTTTCAAAAACAACCATTATAACCACTATTTCAACTTTGTTACAAACATTCATGCATTAAATACACTATTTGTAAATGGGCCGCATTACATGATTCACAAGAGGGCTCCAGGGATTTGTGGTACACCACTGACTAAATAGTCATTATGCTGTTTTGACATTTTTTGGGATATCTGCAATGCAGTGTGTTGTGTGAGTCTGTGGGTTGGAGTGTGTGTCGCAGTGAAAAAAAACTCTGGCAGTTTTAGGCTGTAGCATACGGTATCAGATGCTAGCAGAGCCAGAAGTGATTAAATGAGGGCATTATTGACAAATTTGAGTATAAACCTGGGAAGAAGACAGTGTAGACAATGCAGAAAAATCAGTTAAACAAGAAAGAGTTTATATTTGATAAGCATAGTCTTTTATGGTCTAAAATGCACAGAACAGAACATAACAGATTAGAGATGCAGAAAGTGTAACTCATGAACTTAGTGACCTTCCATACTGTCTACTGCTACAGGCAACTAACTTCTAAGGCAACAGCCTAAACTGAAACAGATACACTACATAGGCAGCTATTCTGAGCAACAAACAAATAGCACTCATCACATGAAGTGCACAACAGATCTGGCATCTAGGCAGATCTAGGCTGAACATTTTTTTATTTCCACTGAGCACCTGTCCAGGGTGTTTCTCTACCTTGGCACAAGATAGCTGGGATAGGCTCCAGCACTCCTTGTGACCCCAATAGGGATAAGCAGTGTAGAGATATAACACAGTCAGTGGATACAATTAACTTTAACTTAAAGCTGCTGTGGCATTGTGAGAGGTAGGGTATCAACAACGTGTGGGTTGCTTCACAAATCAAGTCCAGACTGAGGTCAAGCAACAAGTTTCTTTTTGTTTTAGTCATCTCTTCAAAAGTCAAAAGTTACAACAGAGGAAAAACTTATCCAGCTTCTCTCCACATAGCCACACAAAAAGAGTCAAAGTTCCTTTGTTTAACCACGGTTTATGTTTAGCATAATTTCCACTGGCATTATAGCTCCCATAAACAGACCCCTATGATTATAACTAATGTTTAAGTGGCATATGTGATAGGACATACTCAAGGAAAAGATGGCATGCACCAGCCTAACAGTGATTTACTAAACATATTGGGCGACATATGGCAGTCAATTATATAAAGTGGGGCAGCAATATCCTGGTTGTAATGTGTTTGACTGCAGAGAGCACACACATTCTCAGCTTTTAGCCATTAATACTGTCTTGGTGAAAGAGAGTATGACTGCCTTCCATTTAAAAGCTGTCCTGTTCGTGTGTTTCATTGGACTAGTATAATGTTAATAACATGCTGATTGTGAAGGTAACATTCATTTTTAAATAGTGCACATTAAATAATATATTAGTAGTGCTCATGCAATAGTGTTGACTAATGTAAAAGCATGGCTACTCAAGCATGAACACTGCCATAATGTGTGACAGAGAAAAACAGTGTGTACGTATATATTTATAGTGTACCTCTGTGTGTGTATTTATATGTATGTAACTGAATTTCCAGCCTAACAACTGAATGGGAATTGGCTTGTTCTTTAAATCACGCACGTCTCGTAGAGAACTGTTACTTATAAGAGAGTTTAAATACAGTTTTTATGTTGACTTTATTATGCCAGAATTTGTAACCTAAATCCTAAACGATGCAAAAATGACTATGAATAAATTTCGTTATTTATGACCACAAGATGAATTAAACCTATCAAATTCAGCTTTGATATGTTTCCACTTGGAAGTTTCATGTTCCCAAGAGTATGATCCCAAAGCTGTTGGAGAACATTTTTTTGTGAGATCTTTCCTCACAAACCCCCCAGTGGGATTTTCAGTGGGAGTATAGTGAATATTTAACTTAAAACTTAAGTTTTTCGGCACTTGATCACATGACCAGAACATTATTTCAGACTTTTGTGATGTCATAAATAATGACATGTCAGTGTTGAAAGTCATATTTGAAAATGTTTTTCATTCGTAAGAGTGTAACATTAAAATTCAATATCCCAATATATTATATTGCATATACTGCGCAGCCTAGCTTACATAAAACATAACTCACGTAAGCATGTGAGAAAGACACTGGATTAACTACAATTTATGCAAACAAGCAGGTTTACAAATAAACATCATTTAATAAACAGCCCTAACTGGTTCTTATCTTGCCCATCAACTAATGTTTTTTACAGAAAGCATCAGGCTTACTTTAAGGATTCATTAGAAAAACTGGAGCATTGCTGAAAGGCCCCCTTGAATATTCATGCCATTTAAATGCATCAGGACACTCTTTTTTCAGACAGTTCTGTTGAAGATGCTTCTTAAAGATATTGAAAATCCTATTAGCATACAAACTTCTTTCCTGAAACCGCCTACACATAACAGCATCCAGTCTGAATGAAAATGCTTCTTGTTTGCATTGTTCTAATTTAATACCATTCATTTTATTACAAAATATACATAATTTCAGTGAAATTTTAAATTAAAATATATATAATTTCTTAGTGTTTTGTTTATGCCACATTCACCCAGTTTTTTAATGACGTGAGGAATCTTTTTAAATCCTGACTTTGTCTGACCTGACCTTTTTTTGTCTTCAGTGTTTTATAAACTTAAACTCTTAATTTATTTGCAGGTATATATTAAATTATGAATCCCAAATTCATAATTTGCCTTCAGACTTTTAGTTGTAAGTAAATGACTGTGCACATAAAATATAGTATGCAAATTCAATCCGACACACACGTACAGTTAAAATTAACAACCATGATATGTTTCCTTCTGATGAAGTTTAATGCAGGGATGGAGCAAAGCAGGCAGAAATTCCACAGGGAGACTTTATTTTAAGCTTCAATCAGTCTAAGATGATGTTTCATAGTCCACAGCTGTGCTCTTCACCTACAAATCAAAGCCAGCATACTGTAGTCATGGAAACAAGAGCCACATTTTATTGTGCTGCTGACAAAATACACAAAATGGCCATATTAATTCAATAACAGGCTATTGGAAAGGCTAAAAAAATTAAAACATATTTATTTCTAATACGACTGGGGCATAGTTCCACTGAGTAAAGCTTAACATAATGTATTTAGCTCAACAGACAATTGGAGTACTATGAGAGCTGGGCAAGATAATACAGTATTAGGCCATGGATACAGAAATTTTACCATGAGCAAAAAGTATATCCTTGTATGATACCTTGCTTAAACCTTCATAAATAGTTACATTAATTAGTAATAAAACAAATAAATATTTCAACAAAAAATGTTTTCAGCCAAAATGTAAGCAGTTTATAGTTACCAAACAACATAAAAACTATAAAGCAAAACAATGAAAAAATACATTAAGATTCAGTAAGAACATGCTTCAGTAATTTGTGCGGACCAAAATTTCTTTCTTAGCCCTGTTTCACACCACACACATATCCAGTGCATATGCAGTGCGTATTTTTTCAGCGCCCATGTTAACAGATTAGAGGTTTTGCACTGTGTATGGATGCAATGTGTCCGGTCCATTCCTTGAGTGGTGCAGCAGTGCTGCGATCATTTCGGCAGTAAGTCTACTTCTGCTGTACTGCTAACGCTCAATTAAAGTTACAGTGGGTTATGGTCAAAATATACATGGACTGATGTGAAAACGTAGCAATTTAACACTGATGACACCTACTGTTTTAAACAGTCATCACATTGGCAATTTTAAAACAAATACCTGAAAACACTCTCTCCAAACCACAGGTTTAAATAGCTCATTTAGCAGAAACAATAGTTTTATTCTGAAACTTGTATTGTGAGCACTTATTGTGTCTAGTTGCCTCTTCAGGTTGACTCGCTTGTTGTATTCCGCACTTGTAAGTCGCTTTGGATAAAAGCGTCTGCTAAATGAATAAATGTAAATGTCATTTTACTTTTGTTTAAAACTTAACTAAAAGATTATTTGTTTAGCTTAATTGAAAGATTAATTTGATTAAGATAACTTGACTAAGATAACAACATGGTTTATATATATATTTTTCCTCAGAGTACATCTAAATAGTAGACATAATAGATGACACGACGTCTAATCATTGAGGTAGAACAACAAAAAGCTCTTTAAGACTTGCAAGCTAAGGAAAAGGAATGGGAGGCAGTTTCTTCGACAAGATGGTAGTATACACCAAACTTCTTCTGCGCTGGTTTAGGGGGTGAATACAAAGGTTCATATGCTTTTCCTAACCTTCGCAGTGATACAGCACCAGATACACACTGGATACGCATGCAGTGTGAAACAGGCCTTATTGTAAAATTTCATTCACTTAAAATAAAATGTTATTTTATATAATCCAGCAAAGAAAACAGAAAAAACTGCAGAAGGAATGATTCTGTGCTCATAAATATTGTTTAATTTTACAACAGTAGTGAAATGTCTTGTTAGGGCAGAATTGAGAATCATTTTGGAAGTATTTATTTTTAATGGGATTTCCTACATAAACAGCCTATTCTGTCTCATGTTTTCTCAGTGAACACCATCACTGAACAAGCATTTTCTTAACTGGTGGGGCTAAATTCATTAATTTTGAGATGCAAATAGTATGTAAATGCTACCTTTATATGTGTTAAATGCTACCTGAATACTTCAACGCTACAACGCAATATTTCATTTTCCTGCAGAGAGGACAGGACATTTCCTGCATAAATCAGACCAACTATCACAACTATCAAACCCAATCTTGTTACTGCACAACAAATACATTGGGTGGCCAATCATTGTCTATGTTAACATAAAGATGCTAATCAAGGCCAACTTCAGTTCAAGCACCACCTACAGCAGTGCTTTTAAAGTTACTGCCTTGCATAGATCATTAAACAAAGCTTAATTTATTTGTTTTGCTCTTGTTGTGAATAGACCATTAATCAGCAATTGATTTCACATTTCTGTTTCAATGTTGGACTTCAAACAAAGAATCAAAGAATCAGGGTCCAAAACAAACATTTTGATAAAAATAACCAGCCATAAATATTTTTGTCAACAAATGTGCAATGTAAGCATGGCCGGCCCTAGCATTTTGGGGGCCCTAAGCAAGTTTCAAAATGAGGCCCCCATCCTCCAATGTACGCAACATACTCATTCTTTACAGATTACATCAGACTGCTGTAAAGGGGATAATATGTCAAATTAACAATACAAAGTTGTTCTTGAATACATAATTAACTAATACGTACAGTTTTAAATCAAAAAATAATTATAAATCATTGTTATCAACTCTCTGTTTATATCCAAAAAAGTTACAAATTTGACCTTCTGTGGCTTTGACATGCCACAGAAGAGAACTGGTCCTCCTGGTTGAGCCTAGTTTCTCTCAAGGTTTTTCTCCAGCTATACATCATGCAGTTTTGGTTCCTTGCCAATGTTGGCTTGCTTACTGAGAGACTGATGACATTTAACTTATCTTAGGATTTTGTTAATTGTTAATATTGCTTCTAGCGAAATGATATAATTACAGTCCTAAAGACTCTACTAATTTGCTATTTCTCAGTCTCCAATTCTCTTTCTTTTACGATTACGGACTCTTTTGTGTTGTGTCATGTCTATCCTAGTTTGTTTTGGTTCACTTCCTGTTTTTCCTTATTTGGTCATGTTCCTGTTTAATCATCAGTTAATTCCTATCACTAGATACAACATAGAAATGTTATCTTTCTATGTGCCATCTCAATGTAAGCTGCTGTGGCATATCTTACTTAATATGATACCTATCTTGTTAATTGACTACACGTTACAGTCTCAGATGTACATACTGTTTTAGTAGGCAGTCTAAATACGGAGAGCAGTACGAGCCTTCGCACTTAATGATGGATATTTCTAATGCATGTCAATTTAATTAAAATGGTCCAAATGTGTTGTAGTTTTTATTTTTTTATTTTTATTTTACGATTCAGTCAAGCCTTTTTTCAACTACAAGCTACTACCTAATTAGTTTTATTTATATACATCTCACAAAGTATGATAATACCATGTATTCTGTGCTGAACATGCTTGACATTTTTTATGTTATATTTTTTATTATATGTAAAGCTGCTTTGAAGGACCGTAACTTTGTAAAAAGTGCTATATAGATCAAATTGAATTTAATTAATGTGTTAATATGGTAATAAGTATTAATATGTTTAGACAAAATATAATTCCAATTAGCATGTTCCATCAATGTAATTAGAATACATACAGCATAACTACGAAAGTTTAAAAGTTAGTTTGTTCAATAGATCGTTTAACAAAGCACTTAAAAGCAGAACACTATAACACTATAGCTGATTCATTATCAACATATTAAATACATATATGTATTTAAACTAATAAAATAAACATTTATTTATTTTATTTTTTATAATAAAATAAACATTTGGCTCTCTGACCTGAAACTAGACTTAACTGGTGAGCGATCTGGAGAAACCAACGAAGAAGAAGAGAGCGATCTGTCAACTGTCATTGCTCTCACTCAGCCCAAATAAATAACAAGCATGTGAGGTTTGTGCCAAAATGTTGAACATAAATTTGTGGATTGAAAACAAAAACTGTGAAAGCATAAAAGAAAACTGATTTGTGAAAAAGGAACATTAGAAAACAGTTTTAAAAAATACAGTTTGTTTAAAAACAATGTTATACTTTTTGTCATCAAGTTTAATGGGCCGGAGTCCATTATTCCACTTATCCCACAGTTACCCCACCACAAGACATAGTTCAGATGTTTAATTCCATCAGACATTTTGTCCTTAAAATGCTCTTTTTGGTAAGTCTAATTTGTCATTCCTAATCTTAGAAAAAATAAGAAAAAATAAACAAGTAGCCTATCAGTGTTTATTTCAAGTAGCCTATCAGTGTTAGCTTTATTTATTGAAATTAAACTGCAAGTTTACGTCCATTGCTAAGTTTCACATTGAAACAGCAGGGACTGTTGTCTCATTAAGTGAGTCAGCGTTAACATAAAGTAATAATGAACAGTTGTATTTATTATTAATGACAGCAACTTAAAGCAATAATAAGATCACTTTAAAAAGTACACACATTCACACATATATGCTGCTACTGTCTGTCCTGAATTAAAAAATATTTTTAAAAAGTGATAGTAATGCTGTTGTTACATTGACACAGCATCTTCTAATCACAATGCTTGCAAAATGCTGAAACTGATATGATGCAAGCAGCAGCCATTTTCAACAAATGTTATTATATTGCAACAATTATATATCTTCTCAAAATTTTCCTCTTCTCTGTGCCAAACCGATAGTGCTGCCATTTTTCAGTCAGTTTGAAAAGAATAATTCATTTTTTATGAACTTTCAGGAAGAGCCAAGAAGAGCTGTGATTTCTTTAATTTATTACATTTTGGTCAGTTCTTCAACGTTTATTACTTAAGAAGATATGAAATACAAAGCATAAGTCAAACTATATTTCTAATAATTTAATAGTGCATTTACATTCTTTTTAAGCTTAATTTTTTTCATTTTTGGGTGTGCTGTTCCTTTAAATATTTCCTTTTGTCTATATTGATTGTTACATTGTAGTGAAGTAAAGAAACTTACTGCAGGTTGCATCTGCCTCATCAGATCCATCTGGGCACTCTGGTTCTCCATCACAACGCCATCGCCCAGGAACACACTGACCGTTCTTACATGCAAACTCTGAGGGTGCACATGTCATCTTCACTGCACATGGAGAAAAACAGAGAATGTTAAAGGTGAACTGGGTAATTTCCATACCAAACAGGTTCCATACCAAACACCAAACATCTTCTATGGTCATAAAAACAGGTGGTCTCAGTCCTAACTCATGTGATTGTTTTGGCCAATGTCGCAGTGTTATGCTGGTTGGTATACACAAACAAACAGAGCAATGATGACATCACTGAGACTACACTTTTGGGGGCAAACAACCTACATGCTTTTTTATAGAGGCCTCTGCATGTTAAAGTGTAAATTTGCTGATTTTCTACACGCTTTGTATTGTTACAATATCTGTAGTATATGTTAATGAACAGCATTTACTCTTTCTCTGTGTTACCAGAACAAATAAATTTTTGTTTATTTGTTTTTGACAGCTTATTTTTTAGCTTTTCCTGAAAACTATAGATTTTACTTCCACATTTTTGTATCCCGACTATAAACAGTCGGCTTGATACAGGGCAACATGCTTAGTGCAATATGGATGCTGAAATATTCTTAACCATTTGGCAGAAAGGAAAACAGTAGCCCTTTTGTTTTCTCAGGTAGCACAGATTTCAAAACCTTTTTCGCCTTTCTACAGCCAAGTTTAAAAAAAAGCCTTTTATTAAAAGTAAAATATGCAGTTAAGTTGGGATAGAAGAATTTTAAAATAAAACATTACATCACCCTTATCTGACAATGTTGCAATAAACATTTTCATCCTGTAATGCACCCTGTGTTGCCACAATCAGCTGCCAGTTTGTTTCCTTATGCATTTTACTTTTTAAAATGTATTTATATTATAACATATCTAAGCAACATAAGCTTTAAGCCTTTTCTTGCTTGTACATTTTACATTTTTATAAATTTGACAGGCCCTTTTATCCAAAGTGCATTTAAAGTATACATTTCAGCAGTTTATGTGTTCCCTGGGAATCAAACACATATTCTTGGACGCACATATTCTGAAAGCACAATGCCCTATCAACTGAGCTACGGGAACATCTGCAGCATGGAGCTATGTGCAACAGAGAATGGACAGCAGTCTGAAGCTGTAGGTATCATACACAGAGATCCGCGGGCACTGCCTTTCACCTGCTGAGTTCTCACAAACACTCAGTCACAATATCCGATGCTGCTCCGCATGACCTGTCGACAAACCTGAAGAAGCCACTGCTGCATTTTCTTTCTGCACAACTGTGTGCTGTGGTTTTCCATTCTAGGACAATAGGAAGCATTACAACGTGGATGAGTAACCAACCAACAGGGACGTATCTAATGAAATGGAATGTACCGGCAAACCTCCCCCTGCATCAAGCTGTGTATGTGACTCATCTGAGATCCAGCAGCAACATTAGATCAGCCAGTCTCCATTTCCCTTCACAACAGCAAACATTTGTTTATTGCGCAGATGCTCCTTCTCCAGTCATAATTAAATCAAATGAAAGAGTTTCTATGACCAGACGCAGCTGTTAAAATTCTGGTAAACTAAGTGATATGATTTAAAAGTGTTATAAGAGTAAATACAGAAATAAAATAGATGTTGCAAAGATTATTTTCTTGAAGAACTGTGAATGCCCATGCACAACTTTCTCTCATGATGCTATAGGGTGTTTTGAGTGATTGCCGGGGTATTACTTTGCTATTACTATGGTGTAACAGTGGTTTTAAATGCATTTTCTCGTAATTGCTGGGTTGTTATAGGTGGTTGCCTAAAGTCAACAGAGCTTGTCCCTAAATGTTAACACCAGTATTAAGATCCATCACAGGTGATAAGATCACAAGTCGTCACACCTGTTACTCCAGTTACTGTAACTGTTTTCACCAAATTGTGCCATCTGTTAAAGAGGCTCTGTGGCTTGATAAGGTGGGAAGATTCTTATGAAAAGAGGAAAATACAGAAAAAGAAAGGAAGAACACAACGTTGGCAACATTGTGTTCCAATCGCGTGTGACACAATAAAGCAGCAGGTGATAAATCAATCACATAAATCTCAGTTTTTGTCCAAACCAGCCACAGTTATGACTAACAACAGGACTTGTTAGTCGCTTGGTTTAAATTACTGCAGTGTCGCCATGCATAGTTCCACCCACAGACTTTTTGGTCTAAAATTCTGCACCACATCACTGTATTGAACATTATATATTTTGTGGAAGCCATGGTCTGGTAGGTGGGTGTGCATGCTCTAATGTGTTGTGCGGTTGTACTGCGTTTTCCTCTCCATTGTCCCACTATCATTCTCTTTTTTATATCAATTAAGGCAATAAAGCCTTGAAAAAGTGTCATAGAAGGGGTATAAAGTTGGCTGATAATCAAAAGAACAGGAACAGCCTTTGGACAGCTTGGATCAATTGGCTTTGTAAACCAAACACAGCAAACGTTGCTTAGGGGAAAAGGTTTGGATTCACAGACCATTTTTAAATGTGGTTTAGCCTGTCAGGGGGAACATGATATCCAATCTGTTTCACACTGTCTGGCACAGCATAACCAGGTAAATCCAACAAAATTAACAAAACAAAGCAAACACAGGTTTGATAACCCAGGGGTAAAATTATATGTGAAGCGTAATTAAAATTAAATGTGAAACATTGCTTAACATAGGGTTAAAACTGGCCCTTACTCAGAATAGATGACGAAGGGTTAAGCACAGTGTGAAAATGCGAAACTCCTCCACTCTACTCTCCTTCTCCTATAATACTTGAGGATTTGAAGAGGAGTCTGATCCAGAATCAGGGCTTAAGGACAAATTGAAATACCTGGAGCTTTTGAATAGGCGCTCAAGAGAACAGCCTGTACCCAATCATGTTTATGTGTGTAATCCTCAAATGTCTCTCTCACACGATTGGATGTGCCTCACATGGCAGAGAATAAACCTATGACATGCCCTCAAAACTAATCCAAATTCTCATATTTTAATCCTCAATCAACAAAGGAAAAATCAATATTTGGCAGACGGTCTGGAAACTAAGAATTACTGCCCTCTGTTAAAGATGCTGATGAAAGAAATTTTCGACCCCCTGCTATTAACTTACTCTCTGAGTCTGACTGATGTCTATATTTTTATCTCCTATTTGAGACTAGTAGTAAAACACAGCATTGGAGAGCTATAACTCCTGGTAAAATACTGTGAGGATTTGATAATGTGTGTATTTTAATACTCTCAGTGGTAGTTTTCTGCTGTCTAATTGTCCCTCAAGAGAGCGTATAATAAAAAGCATTTATTTTGCAAAGATTTGTGTGGTCAGCTGTGAAACTTTTATTTCTGTGCATTGCTATTAAAAAGGATTTTCTCAAATAATAAAAAATATAACCGAGTTTAACATGTTTTTTTTACTCTGAGTATAGCAGGAGGAGGTTGGTGAAACTGCTGTAAACATACTGGCACTGTTTCAACTCCATTACACTTCACTGAATAATCAATTTCCTGCTTAAGTATTAGTGCACATAAGGCTTTATCTGCAAAATGGCATGAGTCATTGAAACAGCCAAACTATAGTGTTTATACAGTTTCTGTGGACGCCTTTTACTGCATCAGAAGTCTTCTGTGTTACTCCATACAAAAAGATACATTAAATAGTGGTTAACATTATAAATATATATTTAAACAACAGTTCTGGACCTTAATTCCAGTTGAGTGGGAGGTGTTCCAACAGTGGAGATATACAATCCGATTTGAGGCATCACTGAGGTACAGTATTTACAATACATTGTACAAGCCATACAAGATGAGCTACACAATGAAACTGAATACTTTCAAGGGGTTTGTTCAAATCCTTGATGTCTTAATAAGCACTACCAATAAGTTAATTTACAGGCATTACGTTTTTTAAACAGTCTTTCAATAATTAGTCACACATTGCCTGCAAGCATCTTATCACACATGCAATATTGTCCATGCTATTGGCACCTCAGAATAAACAGTTTGTGTGTGTTTGTGTGATGCACACATTTTAAGGGGGCTTGGGAGCACTTCATGAGCTATGCTGATTAGTAAAGTGCACCCCACTGTGTGGGCTGTTTCCTACAGACATGCTTAAAGGAGAAACCATTTAAAAAGCAGAGTGAATACATCTAGCAAGCCTTCGACCTCTGCTCACAAAAAGCAGACTATGTCCTTCAGAACGAATAGAAGAAAGCTTACTATTCTTGACAGCCGATTTACTTCATTAATTAATGCAGATAATACTTGCACAGCTCTCACCGCTATTCACTCTGAATTTAAATTACAAATTGGCAAATTATCAAATTACAAATTAAATTACAAATTATCATTATTCTGAATTTTCCATTGTTTCATTGTAAGTGCTCTCAATATGTCCACAATAAATGATGGACACAATTTCTTTCATCAGAGCTGCCCCGTTGGTTTGGGCAGTGCTCACCAGGGGGCATGCTTCCATCTGGTGCTGAACTGAATTTCAGCAGAGCACTGTTCTGAGAATTCAATAGGACTCTGCTGCGGTCACCTG
The DNA here is from genome assembly GCA_036877525.1 of Chromobotia macracanthus. Taxonomy (NCBI): domain Eukaryota; kingdom Metazoa; phylum Chordata; class Actinopteri; order Cypriniformes; family Botiidae; genus Chromobotia; species Chromobotia macracanthus. The sequence continues at coordinate 9,481,152 of JAZGTH010000013.1, forward strand.
CTGCATGATAGAGTTGTGGGGTTTTAATTCTGTACAGCTGCTTTGAAAATATTAGGTCTACTTTTTGAAATCCCAAATTGGTGTATCTTGGAAAGTAACAGCAAATCAGAAGAGTTCACCTAGGTGTAATTCTAAACATTATGTTAAATAAGTATAAGCAGGTATAAGCATCCTGTTGGCTCTCAAATCCAACGCTGCCATATCAAGCAGTATCCAGTGGTCAAAACGCACCACATGATATCTGAATACCTGTTTACTATGTTGCCTTCATCTAGAGGATTTTTGAAGGTAGAATAGATTTAACCTTTGCTGTCTATGATAACCCACAATGCTATTTGTGCAATTTAGTGTTTGGTGAAAAAACACTAGCTAGCTGAGCTAGAGCAGCAGCATCATCAGTAGAGAGTGTTTGGTGCTTACACAATAAGGCAACATTCCTATCAGTATATGCTTATTAAATGGCAGACTAAGCATTAGAAAAAGCTTGCAAACTCATAAAGCTCTTACATAATTAAGCCACATAGAAACAATGCGCTATAATAAAGGACATACCATTCATTTTACATTAATAATAAATGGGTCAATCAGTATTAGATCATTAAAGTTTCAGCTGAGTTACATATGCAATGTAATATGGTTTCCTGGTGGCCCTTCAATAGCATATTACCCATAAATCAATATTGTGAAAATAAAGACATGCTGCTAATAGTTTGGCTACGTATACTCTAGATTTTACCTACATGTAGTATCTAGAGATGCCAAAGCCAACATCACAGAAAGAATTACTCATAGAATGCAAAAATACTTGACTAAATTTGTCCAGAAAAAACATCTGAATAGAAAACAGTCACTTAAATAAATAAAACAGTAATATATGAACACAATCCTGTTTCAATCTTAATCTCTGTTCAAAAACCTAAGATTATGAGATTGAGGCTGCTTCCATCACTTGGACCAAAACTGTGCATTTGGCAAAAGATGCCAAAAACATGAGCTGCTATCCAAAGGCAACTTATGCAAAGCAACAATGTAAAATGCATTACACCACAATAAGTGTGACAGTGCAAGGCTGACTGTTGACTTCTGTGCACCTGAATTTGGAAAACAACTAGTCCCACCAGTAAAACAAATGAGATCAGCTCATGTAAATCATCTTTAAATGCTTAAATACATGGATGGACAATATAACACCAAACTAAAATGATAAACTGTCTGTCCAAGAAAAAGATTTGCCATTTATTTGATTAGACATTGTGTCATGTATACTTGGACAGGCATATGTACTGACAAAGACTAATTTATTAGATCTATATCACAGAATTCTGTTAACCACAATTATGTAATAACTAAATAGAATTGCACAAAATGTCTGGATTAGAGTGTTCTAGATCTAATTTGAGATGTAGAAATCAATCAGCATAAAGTACCCTTATTCTCTCTAATCGTTTACTAGTTTCATCTCAAGTGTTTCATCATATGTAGTGTTGCGGTATGATGGATTTTAAGTGGGATAACCAATGTTAGAATGTAATAATGGGATTTTAAACTACATTTTTAACAGCATTGTATAAAAGCAGAAAATAACAGAAATGGTAGTGAGTGATGTTAAAATCACAGTTGTTCGGCATCACCACATTATAAAGCTGTTAGTTATCTGGCATGTGTTATTGGTTTTTAGCCACCTAGGCAAGCATGGATCAATAAATAACTGCAAAGATTAGCAACATATTAGCAAGAAAATGTGGCACAAAACACTGTAATCACAACAAAGACTAAGAGACAAGAGCTAAGATGATCTTATAAAATAAAGATATTAAGAATTTAAAAATAATAAAGAAAATAATAAAGAATTTATTATTTATAAGACAGTTAAGTACATTTCTCATCTAATTTCTCATGACTGTAATGAAAATATTGATATAATAATACTATAATAGAATATAAAAATAAAAAACAAATACTTTATTCTTCACAGCAACTTGCACCATATACAGTATGTTCAAATATTTACACAAAGTAACGTGGAATAAGATTTTCAAAAGGCAAACAGACATCTACTATTTTATTATTATTACTATCATCTATTTGGTGTGCATGATATTATTTGGCAGACGCTTCTATTTGCAGTAAGTTACAGCAAATTAAACACATATGCTGTTTATCAGTACATCATCAGTAAAAATGAACCCATGACTGTGCAATTGTAAGTGCCCATGTGCTACCCACAGGGCTCAGACTTGTGTTTAGTCCAGCAAGGCCATGACCACTAACATCTGTCGCTAGAGCACCTTCTTTGAGAGGTCGGGGAGTGAGATCTTTTTACTCTCTAGTTGGCTTCCATTACACTCACCCCCTACATCTTACTCCCATCCAGGTCACAGCACCACTGTAACCGGTCTTACTCGCACCCGCTCCGAGCTGGGCTCTAACTAGCATCTGGTCTGGCATGGTAGTCACAGCTTTTCATTTAATAGTTGGCCTTTATTACATACATCAACAATGATGAACAACAATGTTAAGGACAATGTGTACACAAATGGTAATCATAAGAAAGGTCATTAACATATAGAAACCCTAAAGGTACAGTAGAAAAAACAGGAGCTTTAAGGGTCATGACTGTGTTTGGTATAAGAAACCTTGATGCAAATAACTGTACTCTCCTGTATGTTATGGTTTAGTGTCAAAATCAAGCAGATCACTATTAACTGACAATGAATATTTCTTAAACTCCATAAAGAAAAAGGTCTCTTGATTCTTCAACATTATTTGGAACATAGTTTATTAGAATCTGCTGCAGAAATTGTCCAAAGCCATTTACTTGTCAATGGCATTTTCTTGAATCAAGGTCTTAAGATCACAGTTCAATGTTGCTCACTGTTTAATTCTCACACTCGCCTCTGTTTTGAATTGCACATTTTCTTATTCCTTTTAAATGTCTCTTTTTAATCTCATGAAACATGACTTCTCTGTTTTACTGTATTCTCTTTTTGCTCTATGATTATTGTGGTCCCCGCAGGACTCTCTGCAGTGGTCTTTGTGTGATTTTCCATCGTTCTCTGAGTGGGAGTCTGCACACAGATAGGACTCTCACTCGAGTAAGATACAAAAGATTTCTTTTGGCAGACGAAGTGAAAAGCCTCTTGAGAAGCCCCAGACAGGGGCTACAGCTGTGCAGGGACCCATGTGGGGTTGTGCTGCTATGGTGGCAGTGAAAAGGTTTCATGTCTGTGCTTTTATGTTATATCTGCCATATGTTATTTGTTTGCAGCTTGTGTGAGACAGATTTCAAATACAGAAATGCATGCAAACATTCACAATATGCTCATCTTTGGGATGAAAGTACCACCTTTGCCATTATTGTCTAAGATACAAAATCTCTCACAATAAACTGGCATTGATTTAAAATTTAGTTTAAAGCTCTGCTATCAGCAGTGGGTCATGACCAAAGAGAAATGTTCCTTTCACTTCCTCACTACACACACCTTGTGCTCTGTTTAAATGTGAAAATGTGGGTTAAAAAATTCTTCTGTTCCTGGTAACTAAGCACGAAGGGGGAAAAAGAGTGAGAACAATTTGAAATATGCAAATCAGGACAGGTTAATAAGTTTGATTAACTGTTTTAGCACAGCTGTTTCTGTGTCAGTAGTTGGTGGAACTGAGCCTAGAATATCCATGTACACAGTCATATACTGTAGCTATAAAAATAAATAAGACGAGCAAGTGGTGCTGTCTTGGCACAGAATATCTGGCTCTCAGAGTAGCAGGTCTCTTCTGAAAACAATGTTTAATGCAACTATTACAGTGCAACTAACCACATAATCACATGTAGTCAGCAGAGCAATAAAACAGCTTTATCAACATGGAGAAAATATATCTCCATATCGTTTTGTTCCTGGCTTTTGAGGATTAGAGTTAAATCTTTTGATGTTTTGATCTTTAATTTTTTCTTCGTATAAGCAAGCCAAATGAATAAGATGCTAATATGGACAAGTTGTGTGTCATGCTCTAATCCTCAAAAGCCAGGAACAAAACTTTGATAAGTGAAACTCTTTTATAAACTGAGTATAATTACATTTACACATCTGTCAGATGTTTGATCCAAAGAAAAGTTTGATACAAAGCGAGTGCAATTGGGTATACAGTTTTATCAGTCCATGTGTTCCGTGGGAATCTAACCCATAACCTTGACATGAAGTCACATCCACAAACATCCCATCTGATTTGCACAGGCTATGACCTTAGTTCTGTTATCACTGAAATCTCATCAACATATCTATGCTCTTAATGACTGTATATTTCTCATATTCAGCAGAATAATTCAATATTTGTGAATGACAGACCTTATGAAATAGCGATTGTGAAACAAAACTCATCTGATACTGAACATGAAGGAATGCGTTATTGAAGCGTTGCAACAATACGGCTGCCTGTTTTAACTGTATGTGAAAACATACGACAGTTCCATTAAAGATGAGCTGAGGAAAAATCGCTTCAGTTTTAAATGTACCAGGTGAATGAAGAATATAAATAATAATAATAGTGTCATGAAGGAATGCGTTATTGAAGCGTTGCAACAATACGGCTGCCTGTTTTAACTGTATGTGAAAACATACGACAGTTCCATTAAAGATGAGCTGAGGAAAAATCGCTTCAGTTTTAAATGTACCAGGTGAATGAAGAATATAAATAATAATAATAGTGTCACAATCTCAAAATTGTTTGTTTACATCCACGCCCCTGTGAGATCACGAGATCACGTCCCTCTGGCATGATAATCTTAATAATATCTTGTGGTGTGGTAATATCTTGTGGTAATATCACCATGATTTTAAAATCTCATAATGTGACAATGTTTAAGATTTTTTTGTTTGATATTTTTTCCTTGTGTAACCAGATTTGATAATCAGTCAGGATTTTAAAATTCCTGTTGTCTGAGCCCGGCTTTAGGGGGAATGATGATATTGGGGGAGGATAATAGAGACATGGGGGGATGGGACAGAGGAGAATCAGGGGAATCTGTTAAGGTGGAGGTTAGATGTTTCCATGCCAATAGTTGGTGAAACTAGGTGTAGAGGTATCTATTGTGATCAATATTTATATTCAGTCCGATCACAGATAAATTAAATTATCTTCTATTAAGATGGTTTAATATGGTTTAGTGTTAACACTACATCAAGTTGTCTGCTTGGAAAACCAAGGAACAAAGTGGAGACAACTATTTCTGATTATGAATGACAAGATCCACATGGACGTATTGCACTGCTAGGATGCAATAAGCAAATAAGTCTGCATGGCTGTCCTTTGTTGGAAGCAATTTAAAGAGCAGTCACAACAGTAAATTCAACACGTGCACGATGTGATGACACATTAATTATTAAAGAAAACAAACACTCTATTTGACCTGTTTTCAGCTCAGAGCCTCAAGACAGACCCTGTGTCAGCAAATTTGGCAATATAATAGGTCATAATATAAAAAGTCCATGAAATGTGGCAAACATTTTTAAATCATTAGTTAACTACAGTTATTCTATAGTTCTTATCACTTTCTTGTTCTATATGTGTGGTTATAATTGTAAATGCACAAACACTCAAATCAAAATGTTGCAAGTTATTATTTGAAAGCTTTAAAAGTCATCGGGCTCATTTGTTTGGTATTAACATCACTGCTTTTTACCTCGTGTCCCGAGGCTGCTGTTCTCACGACGACTGTCACTATGAGTAAACGTTACTTACAGCAGTTCTCCTCGTCGCTGTTGTCAGAACAATCATCGTCATCATCGCATCTCCATATGGTGGGAATACATCTCTTATTGTTACATTGAAACTGTCCATCCTCGCACTCCGTGTCAGTGCCAGTTTCAGTACCTGAGTAGGACAGTTAAGTAAATTACAGCCGTGTTGTGCATTTTGCAATCTGCTACTCAGTCAACGCCAGACAAGCAACCATCATATCAAAGGAGCGCAATACATTTTTTATTGCACAATAACAAATGACTGAACCCACAGCGGTTTTTGCTATCGAGCAGCAAATTTATGACCAGTGCATCAGGGAAGAGATCAAAAAGAAAGCAATACGCAAATGAATACAGAAGCAATATATGCATCATTACGGCACATTTAAGCGATTACAGCGTACTGTGAAATCGCTTAATTAAAAGAACGATGATGTTACTGTTAGGATGCTCATGCTCACGAAACAATAACGGTGGACCTCCTACGTTGCCAAATTTAATTTCTTCGTCTTGTTGCAGACAACCCCCATTTTAATTAGCGTGTTTTTATAGGCAGAAATGCGAAAACACTGGACTGTAGTAAGCCCACAGGATCATGAGTGTTTAGTATATAAACGTACAACCACGACAAACCAACACAGCATCAATCATTCAGTCCATGTATACGATGTTACCGATCATTTAATTTAAAAAATAACATAACAAACCTTTTGCTGAGTATAATTCCGATACTAAACAATGAAAAAATAATAATTTTCCAATTTCCGTCCACATTTCTGAAACGGTCTGGAGTGTTCATCCACAAACAAAAGCGTGTCCGGATGGCGTCGGCGCTCCTTCGCTGAATCTCCAATAGATTCACTGGCAGATCGAATCAATGACGACATCAAACGTAAAGGGGAGTATTGCTAGTATGGATAATTATTGCACTAAAGGGGCAGCGTGCTGTCAAGCGTCACCTACTAAACACTGATTTATGGCTTAAGTTAAGACAATACACTGAAATGCTGCAATGTAAATATATGTGTGTGTGTGTTTTAGTATATAACCCCTTTTATATAAATCCCCAATTTGTAATAATTCTGAGTACGTTTTTGTTTTTATTAATTTGTCTGTTTATTTGATCCGACCTCTGTTATTAAGGTCGGATCAAGCTGGGTCAGTCTAGACTTTTCATTTATTGCTAAATTATTTATCTGGCACTTTTATCCACGGTTACTTACAGTGCAGTCAGTGTATACATAAGCATGAGTGTTACCTGGGAATTTTAAAAAAATCCAAAACAGACATTTGCATATTATGAATTCTGAACAATATTCCTCTTGCTAGATTGTGTGTTTATTTCCAGAAATTAATCACCCTAAAGCAATTTAGAAAAAGGAAGACAGGCAGAAAAAAGATGCTCAATTGTTAAACTGCGTTAATTATAACCCTTATTAAGATAATGGGGTTAAGTGACCTTGTAAAAGACTTAGTTATATGCACTGCATCTGTGGCACAATGCCAACGTGAACAGTTTTGTCTGTCAAAACTAGGCCAAGGCTATCCTGACAGAATAATCAGCTGGGGCAGAACCTCCCTCCCCCAACCACTTAACTATGTATTTAGCCAGCCGCAACAAAAAGAAAAATTACAGGGCCAAAGACCCTATTGTCATGATTTTGCATATGCCCAGATTACAAACTGGCAGCAGGTGACCCCCAATCCACTTTTAGCGATTCACAAAATTGCCCCTGGGGATAAAAAAAAAGTTGTACTTATAATCTAAAGGCTTAAAGTTTGATTCCCATTGCTGACAGGAAATGACTGAGGTGTCCATGAGCAAGGCACCTTTTCCCACTTGCTCCGCAGGTGCTGCAGTGATTGGTGCCCACTGCTCCGGGTGTGTGTGCTCACTACTCACTGGATGGGTTAAATGCACAGGTCACATTTTAAGTAAGGGTTACCATACATTGACTATGTCACTCTTATTTCAATTACAAACTGTAGTTCAATAACAATTTAAAGTTTACAACATGATTGTTCAAAAAAAATTACTTAGCATTTCAAAACAATTAAGAGGACAAAGATTCAGGTTGCAGGACAAAGTATATCATGGTAGGCTCCATTGCCCAGAGACCTAGTAGACATAGCAGTAGTTGCCACTAAATGTGCATCAAAGGGGTCTTAGGAGTCAGATGCTCTACAGGGACAGAAAAAGATTTAAGTTATAATTAATCAAATCCATGTGGACACATCTATAGCTATTATGCAATTTAAAGAAAAGCAGCCAAAAGACTGATTCTGTGATTTTCCAAAGCTCTGTAATGAAGGACTTCTTAGAGTCATTACTAAATAAAAAAAATTATGATCCTTTTTATGCTTTTATACCAAGCGACTTGTCCTTTGTAAGTCGCTTTGGATAGAAGTGTCTGCTAAATGACTAAATGTTAATGCAAATGTAAAAGATCTTAGTCCTTACAAAACACATTTTCTTTCATCAAGCTGTTATAAAACATTACTTTAAAAACAATAAATGTTTAATAACATTTAAAAAATTCATTGTTTTTTTTAATATATAAAGAATTAATATTTTCAGGCCCCATCAGACAGACAGATTTCGGGTAAGCTCAGCAAGTGCTCACAATTGGCTCATATAGTTTTAACCAAACTGATGATGTTTGTATCAGTGAGTAATTCATTCACAAATCAGTTTAGCTGTAGATATACTGCTTGACTCTCAGTGCTGAGAGAACATTGACTTTGCCCAACAATACAGTTGTTTTTAACCTAGTTTAATCAGTTACTATTTTTTATAATTTTTTTTTTTAATTAACCAATGAATAGCCTATCCTTTTAAGATGGCATGCAAAATTAATCAGATACTTTCCTATAAGCAAAAATGGGGAAAAGCTGTGAAATGTAAATATTCAAAGAACTAGGTTAAAGGACATAAAATAGTTTTTTAAATAGTCATTTTGCAGATGCATTCAGCAATTTACAGCCCACGTGCTACAGAGATCATCTTTTTGCAGCAACAACAAGTTAAGTGCAGTAAGCTATTCAAAAGTACAATGTTATTAGCCAAGATAATTAAACACTAATCTACAACAATTCCCAGCCTTTGCCAATAGTTGGTCAGCTGCTTCTTTAATGTAGGGGAATAACTTCAACAAAAGCAAGCTCAGATGATTATAGCAGTGTTACAATCTAATTTAGGTGCCCTCAAGCATTTTCATGTTATTTCTGTAAACATTAAACAGCCGATTAAACCGTTTTTTGTTATTATGTTTTAGCTTAATTTAAAACATGTAACATTTTTACCATTAATGTATTTTTGGTCAAATGTTTTTTATGCTAATTACAGGTCATTTTAATACCTAACATGAGTCAGACATGGCAGAAATAGCCTATTTAGGTAAAAACTCCACATTTTCTCCAAGAAACATTTAGGGGAATTCCCTCCTGTCTGGGATTTCCAGGCACCTGCACGAAAACCGTGTGAAAGTCTGTTTTGAAATCTCTGAAACAAAAGATTCGTTTTTGATCATGGCGAAGATCCCACCAAACCAATGGATAACCGCAGAAAAAGCCAAGCGTAGTCCGACGTGTGCCAGATGTCGGAACCATGGCGTCATAGTCCCGTTAAAAGGCCATTCGGGAAAATGTCATTTCAGGTCGTGCATGTGCAGGAAATGCTCTCTCATGGCAGAACGGACGAAAATTCTATCGGCTCAAAGGCGGATTAAAACCGTTAATGGAAACGAATTAATGAATGACGATCGCCCAGGACATTTGACTCAGTCTGGTGGAAAAACAGTCTCTGCGGCTAGTAATACTAGCGGCTTTAACGGCGAGACCGACACCAGCACAAGAAAAAGTGCTACCAAAGCGCCTGGAAGTCGAACTTACGCTGGCGGTAACACGTACATTGAACACCACGTGCCTTTAACGGGCCCGGTAAGAACTGCGACCGCAGTTCATTGTGAACTGAAGAGACTGACTGGTCCAAGCTCTTCACACTGTGCACCCGGAGGTTTGTAAAGTTTGTTCTTAGTAAATAATTTAAAATAAGGTAAAATAGGTATATCGTATACACAGTTAATGTCATGAATTAAATTGTAATGACACCAACTTGTTCTAATGCACTTTGAATGTTACCGTGGTAGTACTCCAATATCAATATCAGTAAAGAATTACATATGTGAAGTATTTGTTAATGTTAATAATACAAGTTTATGCAGTGTTACAGAACATAATGTGATAATATAATATACAAATTACAAAAACCTTTTTCAGATCCACCAGCTTTTCCTGGAGAGTATGTAATAACAGAGGCAATTCCAAGGCATGTTTTTCCTGGAGAGATGTTTCCAATGCCTCTCTCCTTGTACCCGCATTATCCAGACAGATACATGTATCCAGCAGTGCCGATGACCCTGAGACCACCCGCAACAGGACTCTTCACCGAAACCTTTGAGTTTCTTCCCTCACCACCAGGTGCCCAGTCTCATCCACTGGAGACTCATGAATCTCAGGTAAGATTCACAGACATGATTGATGTGCACTGGCATACGCATAATTAGCTAGAACTGTTATGGAACAAATGCAATACTTTCACCTAACTTCATCTCTGAAAATCAGGCTTACTGTATAAAATTCTCTTACATAGTTTTAAGCAGCTCAAACTCCCACAAACTTCTCACTGTGAAACTTAGATGTAACTTTCTAATCACTTGACAGTTTATATCTACAGCAGGATGATTAAAATGAAATATTGGGCTGCTTAGTTTTAACTGAGAAAAATGTCTTTCTAAAAACTTTCCATAATTAAACAGATTGTAGGCTACTATCAAGCTGTTGAACTGTTTATTTTTCAAGAACTATTAAAACTTTAGGGAAGAGTGTAAATCAACAGGAAGACCATGTCCCTAAACACATTTTTAAAGTTTAGGTCAATGCTAACCTCCTGCTTTGTATCTTTTGTTTCTTTTTTTGTGCAGCTTCATATGCCATATTACAGCCGATATCCCACATATCCAGTTCAGAGACAAGAGCTTGGGCCAAGACCTCATCACCAGCTGCAAACGCCAATGGATGGCCAACAGGGAACATCTACACTGCCTCCTCAGACTGGACATACATCAGGTATAAAATAGAGAAACATTAAATATACTGTTGGTTTTACTGATGATAAGGGGAGGATTTGACAATTCACATAATTGAGATTCTTTAAGTTCAATTATGCCAGTGTTCAGTGGTACTGCTGTACCATATTATATTTTATGCAAATACATATTAAAGTATAGCTTCAATTTACTTAAACACCATATTAATATTTAATTTGATTTTTCTAATATGATTAATTACAGTTTTAGTTCTGTGACAACACATTATGTAATTTTAAATGTTTGGACAGAACAGGTGAATAACTTACTTCTAGTTCTTCCATATCTTTTAAAATAGTCTTTTCTGTTTGCAACACAGAAGGTCATGTTTGTGGTAACCAGGAACCAGATGTTGTAGTTGTTGATGGTCTTTCATCAAAGAACACACCATGAGCAAACACGATCTTCAGCTTCTCCGAAACCGAAGACAGCATGTTTTCACTCATATCACATTAAAAACTCTTGTGAGAGTTCTCTATTCTTGCAAATAGCAGCTTTACAGTGTTCTACAGTTTTTTGTAGTTATGTTCTACCTGTGGATTTTCATTTCATATACAAATTAAAACAATGTTTTTTATGATTTCAGTAAAGGCAACTGTTTTCAAACTACCAATTAGCACTGAATAAATTATGATATCGGTTCTCTATAGTTTCAACAGATTAGGTTGGATAACGTTAAATGTTATGCTTGCCTAGTTTAGGATCATTGTTCTTTTATAAGCCTTTCACAATTAAAATGTTTCTAGATTTTGTTTCTGTATCCTTAATTAAAGCTACTCAATTCTGCTTGCCCGATTCATCTCAGTATTGTCTATTAACACTTGCTCTTTGTAACTCAGACTCCCATTAGTATTGTCGTGTTTGCACTCTGAAAAAGAGAAATTAAGATTTCCAGAAAGAACAGCTTGCTTCATTTGCTCATCTGAACTCAGATGGCATATAAACTACACTGTCAGAATACTACAAAGGCGGCCAGTGGGCAGATAAACTAATTACAATCTCATAAATATTAATATCCTCTGACACAGAGGAGTGATGAATTTAAAACTCAGATACAGTTTGTGCCAAATTCAAATCTGTGTACAAATGAAGACAGATAAACATTACATTTATTCCCCTTCAAATGCAAACATGATTGTAAAAACAATTTGACTTGATTTAGTTCAGCATTTTTTTTTACAGTCATTTCAGAATCTTTACATTATAAACAAACACTGAAAGGTGCAATAAACTTTGGCATTTTTATGGCATAATAAATTCGAACAAATTATGGTGATCCATATATCTTTTCTGTGCACAAAGATGGAAAATGAATGTGGGGAACAGGTTTTTCTGATTGAGTTGAAATAGAAGAGAGGGCAAAAAAAGTAAAAACTTACATTTGTCTTTCCTCCTTTGCCAAATTTTCTGCCTCCTTTTCCATGAGCCACTTTGCTGCTAAATCCTGATGCGTCGTCGTGGCTGTCTTTGGTGTTCCATTTGCTGCCCTTCTTTTTGCCACCAAAGCCAAACTTTTTATCCTTATCCTATCCTAACTTTTTTCATTTTCTCTCTGCATTAGGACTGAAGACAAACCAATATATTTATGATTACCAGAACATTCCTGAACATTAAATTATTTAAACAAATTGTGTTTCAATACTGATTGTTGAGAAAGGTTAATTTGTTAAAAGGTTACGGTTTTAGTGTTACAATTTTTACAGTATAAAAATAAGTGGTCATTTAAACTGAGCTATATTATTCTGGCACAAAACAATTAGAGAAACTGAGTAAATGAATTGACAAATTAAAATGGACAACATTTATCTTGAACAGAAACATGTAAATACAGTTAAGAAACTATAATGCATATATATTTATAACAAAGTTTACAAAAAAAGAGAGGAAATATTACAAAAAACAACCACATCCTCTACTTTTAACTCGAGACAGGTCCCCTCAGTTCCCCATGGTACCTAATATTACTCCATAGACACACAAACATATACACCGTGCCCTCCATAAGTATTGGGGCAGTAAAGGAAAAAAATTAGCATGCTGTGAAACCAAGAACTTTTTTAGGATTTAAAAGATTAAAAATGTTCTGTACATTGCCATATTTTAGACATTTTTCAAAGTTTTTTCCTCAGAGTCAGCTCCCTTGTCTTCATCTTGAGTTCTGTGCTTTATCACTAAACGCAAGACTTTTAATGTGTGAACAAATAATGCAACAAGACACAGCCCATCATTTAGAAACACAATTGTGAGCCAATTGTCCAAATACTTAGATAAAATACTTAAGACGCTTTTCTTCTAAATTGGTAAAAGGTTTATTTGATAAAATAGCCAAATAACAAAATGTGACATTCTGTACTTTCATACTTATATTCATATGCATGTATGTAAAAATTATATACTTAAGAGAACATAAAATTGTGCACAATTACTCAACTTGAAGAACTTTATAAAAATAGCATACTGCTGGAAAATGTACACTATTCTGAAAACAACTGAAATTAGTAGCACCACCAACAGCAAAATTTACATAAGCAGAACACAGCTCAAACACAGCTAATATGAATATTTTATCATAGCAAAGCACTGTTTGAACCCATATCTAAACTGACTACACTGAATGAAGGCACTGAAAAGGCCACGTATCCTTTTTGTTTATATGTGCTTTGGGTACTGGTGATCCTTTCTTTCCCTGATCTTTATCTCCATCTAGGAATTCCAGTTTCTCTCTCATTCCTGTGGGACACAAACACTAAGTCAATATTTGTTCATAACAGGGAATATAACACAACTGAACTATTTAAAAACTATTAAAAAACTATTTGAGAAGAGAGAGAACCTTTTCTGACCCTTTTCCCATATTTCCCTTGTTCTCTGAGCTTCTTGGCTTCTCTATGGCTGCCTGCTTTACAAGGGGCTTTTTCTAATCTGGAAAATAAGTGGGGAGAATTATGACAGCATAATTAAATGCATTTAAAGCAACAGATAAATCACCAGCACCCTTAATGTTTTAGTTCCACGCTGTAAATTTAACACTTTTTGTAACTTTATGACTGTCTTACCCTATGCATGTGCTGATTTCACTTGGCCATCTCTGCAAAGTAATCATCTGGTCGCTTGGTAGGAATCATAAAACTTTTGCAGTTTTGGCAGGGCCTCTAAAACAGTTACTTGGGCCTGGCGATAGCTAAACACACCAAAACATTAGGAATATATATGTGAGCATAAAGATGTCTAACTGTCAGCAACGGTCTGACTAATTACTGCCATCAGAGATATTGGAAGCAGAGCTTTGTAAACTGTGCTGCTTTTCCCGGACAGATTTAAAAGAACTAAACAGCTGCCAAGGTTAATTATAGTAGAGTTGAATGCTTTGTCTGAAGCACCAAAAGCTTTTAAAATTCTCAATTAGAGATTTAGTGACACCAGCAACAATTAGAGCAACCAGCGTAGATTTTATTAGACATGAGCTGATGGTCATAACACAGTGAGCTGTGATCTGTCAAATTTTTGTTACACTTCGTTTAGCCACTCAATTAAAGAACTGCACAAAGCATGCATTTAAAAACTGATTATGTTGATTTCCTTCAGAGTCACCATTTTGAAGAACCTCTCCCGGAAGTTCCGGGAGTGTCCCGCATATGCGTAGCGGCTCCCTGATGCCCGCAAATTAGATACGATATACCGGAAATCGTGCAAGCGAGCAAGACACGTAGCGATATAAGCCGTGTCTCATTTCGGCGGCTGCGCGATGAGACGCAGCTATAGTAAGTTTTAAACTGCAACAGAATGAGCATCCTCTGATGATTGGTCTCAAATGCGCTAAATAGACCAATCAGTTGTCTCTGTGGGCGGGCATACAGTCAAGCTGTCACTCTCTTAATCTCCTGTCAGCTCAGAATTCAAAATTAATAGTCATTGACGCAGACTGTTATGACTTTGAACCATCCAGTAAAATGCTCAGATCTGCAAGACCATTTATTTCAGCCACTTGAGACAGAAAGTACTGAAGTAATGAATGTGTATGTGTGTACTGCAAATAATAATAAAAATACCTGATAAAATGTTCTATTAAATTTTGTTTACTTAGGCCAAACTGTCACAGAACTTTGGGAGACAGGTTTTTTTGGGGGGGAATGAAATGAGTTTTTGCGGGGGTGGGATGTCTGGATTACTGAAGTACTTATGAAATACTGCAATAAATTTGTGGCCAAATACTGAACACAGGAGAGCGGAAAATACCTTTAATGAATGTTGTTTCAGTGAGTGAGGACTAAAGTATGACTTAGGGCTAAACTTTAACGAACATTTAGCAACCTTTAGTTTACAGGGCTCCTCCGGCAGAAACTTGCCTGTATTAATACCTCCGTTCACTTTATCTGACACCGCATGCAAAGGAAGGCGGGAGGTTACCACAGCCTATTAGCAAATGCTAACTTAAAGTCAGTCTTGGTTATGAACGATTGACATGACATGAGTACGCTTGCGTTAGCATTTATTTCTTTGCAGACTGCGCAAACTTAATAGAAACAGCTTACCGCATACATGCAATTTATTTGCTCAAATTCTGTAAATTTACACAGTTTTAGAGGTTGCTTTAGGCTACGTCAATGTTAGACATAATTCATAGCAAAACGACACTCTCGATAATAAGCTGAAGCTAACAAGATAACTAGCAAACCAGAACACATTGCAATTGACTTGTAGCTAAAAAAAAGACGAAGAACTTGTATCTCTTGTCCAGTAACACTTTAGTATGCTCTTTCACCAAGCGAACTACATATTCTTGTCCAAATTGTGGCAATATCAACAGTGAGAGACGTCATCCGATGTTCCCGTGCCACTGTTTTGCTAGCCAAACCGGAAAAGTCAATACGCTGTTTCGACAAGCACTTCCGGATATGATAAAGGTCTAATATCTTTAATTTAAAGCTTATAAAGGTTAGGTTTGTCACGCGTAATACACACACAAAAAAATCAATAAATAAAGAACTGTGTGCAAAATGTAAACATTTGGTTAACCCACCACATTGGTTATGGTCTTCTTTACAAAAATAATGTATGACATTTAAAATGAGTCATTCTTCAGAACAATTTATCACATTAATATGAAACGTGTATTCTTACCTCGCCATCTGATCATTCGCCTCCATCTTTCTCGAATTCAAACCGCCAACTGGTGATCCTCGTCAATTTCTACCATAACGATAAAAGAATTACGACAGAATTGAGAAAAATAAGTACCGTCATAGCAAGGCTTACAACATTTCAAGTTTCACGTATGTACAGCACTTCCCCATTTGTGTGTTTACTATTTAAATCCTAACGGAGACAGAGAACAACAAAGAATGGTTCCGCTACTGAGAGAGGAGTTACAAGCTAAAACCAGCTCAAATCAGCAAACAACTCAAGTTTCAAGTTAATTTATCATGGGTATAGATATCAATGACACTATACTTTGAAATGCTTCGGTGGGTGCATTTCAAATGCACAGGTATTCTACAACATGTACTATATAATAATAAAGCAAAGTAAAATAGAATTCAAATAGGAACATTTGGTGGAAGGAACATTATGTGCAAGCATGCCCTGTAAAGTGCAGGTGCTAATTGTGAACTGGAAATGTTGCATGAGGTATGTTTGGTATTTAATGTAAGTGAATGTATGTGACTCGTTTAATTGTTTCCTTTTGTCGCTCACAATAAGCCTATTTTGACAAACTTTACAGTTCATGGGAGTTATGGGAGTGTTTTATCTTATTTCTTTAAGCAATGGTTTGTGTTTTAAAGATATTTCCTATATGGAAAAGTTTAGATTTAAATAACGATTACGCTCAACGACACGGGCGCCATCGTGTGAGCTTCTCTGAAAGCAGCTTAGGACCAGTTCGATCATTAAAGCGCTTATTGTTAATATGGTTACAGTAAACCTTGATTGGGTGCAATTCAGCTTTGCAATACCAAGACATTTACACAATAGGTAGCGACTCGATTAAAATGATCACTACGTAAAAGTTAGACAGCTAATATTTTGATCTGATTGCTACAATAGTGGCTCAGTCCTATTCGGACTGTGGACAGGAGTGTGAAATGGAGTGTGAGACATTGTACAATAATATTGCTGTGAGGGTGTAGGGTTGAGTCTAGGATTTTGCTTCACTGTCAAGTTTGTTTAAGGTCCTAGAAAAAACCATGGACATTAAACAATTTCTTTAAAACCTAGAAATTTTAAAATGTGATTTACAGTCCTAAAAAAGTAACAGAATAAAAGCAGTTTTAGAAGGTCTTCAATGTCTTCCACTACACTGGAGAAACCCTGAAGCCAGGACCTTTAAACCAGATTCCCAAACCAGATTACATGTCAATATGTTGTCTTGTCTATCTTGTGTTTGTACTTATTTTGCACATAGAGAAACACAGTCACATTCGGTGATGTTGTGTGAGCCAGTCACTGGGTGATAAACCTTACATCTGCACTGTCTGCGCAGGAGGTTGAGAGGTTAGTGCAATAAGCTGTGATCCTACATTATAAGAAGTAATAATAATTGTATTGCACATATGTTGCTTACTGCGATTTTGTGCCCAGAAGAAAATCTATCTGGGCAATTGCACTTTCTTTGAAGAACAATTTTTGTACTAAATCTGCAGGGCAACCACCCATTAAGACATTACAATAACTTAGTCTTGATGTCATAAATGCATGAATTAACTTTACGATGTTTGACAGAGAGAGCATGTGTCAACATTGGACATTTGACAACATCCTGAATCTGAAGGGACACAATGAAAAAGTATGTTTAAAAGTCATTTCAACTTATTTTTACAGCAATGTGTATGTCTTTAAAGTCATGTCCTTTGTAACTAAATAACTAAGAGGTCACACACATATAAAAGTCCGTTCTTTGAAGAAGAAATTTCAGTGTATAATGTTGTTCCTCAGGTGCAGATGACAGCATTTAGTGCAGACGACAGCTGTCTGGTATCGTGTGGCATGGATGGGGCTGTGTACCAGTGGAACACACTTAACGGTATCAGTCTAAGAGCGTACATGCGTTCTGTAGCTACACTGAGGTGACCATTTCTTCTAACGCCAAGACTTTCTTCACTGTTGGGACAGACTGCACTCTAAAGGAAATCCAAGACTGTAATATATATTACTGATAATTGCTCACAACTATACATGGCATAAATTACCTAAATACAAAAATGCTGTCATTTCAAAACCATTTGATTATATAAACCATATAAACCCCTGAACACAGAATTTCCAAGTCAACTGCAATGTCCAATGCCATTAGTTGGAGGAGAAGATCAGTGAACTCACTGAGAAATTTATTCAACAGATCAATTCACTGAACATTGAGAAAGAGGTTAACAGACCCATAATGGTTTTGTATGTAATAACAACAATAACTTGGCGCTGGACGTTGCGTGGGCCAGGAAGGCTAGGAACAGGCAGGGGGTTTCAAGACTGGCTGGCACCCATACTGGAGCTGGCTCAGCTGTAGGCCTTGTTGTCTCAGGGCATGACATAGGCTGTGGACATGACTTGGGCTCTGGCGGCTCATGGCAGGACATGGGCTGTGGACATGGAGTGGGCCTCCTCAATACGGCGACTGTGGCCATAAATGGAAATTCGGGCAGTCTAAAAATGGCCTCTGCCTTGCTGGTGGCGTCCTTGGTGCACTCTGTCTCCCTGTCATACTTTATTGTTCCCCCCAAAAATATTTAAGGGAATGGCCGTGAGGTGAGGGGGTTCTGGTGTGGCAGCCATGATGTGAGAGGGCTCTAGCATGGTGGCCATCATGTGAGAAGGCTCTGGAGTGGCAGCCATGATGTGAGAGGGCTCTGGTGTGGTGGTCATTACATGAGAGGGCTCTGGCATGATAATAATCTATTAATGGACAGTCACAGTCCAAAGGGACCAACTTACGCAATTGGGGGTTAAGGCCCAGCCAATACCAGGTCCTCAGGCAATTAGACTGGGACACTAGCCCCAACAAATTTAATTGTGAAGTCGAAAAAATAACTTGGTCCTTGATGGAAATTTATTTAAATCATAAATATGAGGCAAATATTTTTTGAACATTTTTCACTGCTTTGGAGACAGGGAGCTGGAGTCGGCTTCCTTGTCTTTAACTTGGCTTATTTTTTTAGATGTTATTTTCATGCCAGAAGTTTTCTACTGGATATGAAACAATTTGGAAATTTGAAATTATGACATTTTCTCCTTTCCACTCTGCAGCGTCAGGATGGGCAGGTTCAGGTGGAGGAGGGTGGAGATATCGAGATCCAGGAGATCCATTCTCATACAATATGAGGAAAATCTTAGAGAAGAAAGACTATTCCATTTTGAGCTCATCACTGATTTTATACAAGCCATTGGCTAACTTCTTCCTCATTGACTGGGTAATGAAAGGCAGTAAGCTGAACCTCACATAGGTTTTGTTGTATGGTGCAGTTTTAAAACCTGAAGCAGGAAGTGCAGAAGCTGCAGGCAGTGATCAAATCACAGGAGGAGGACGTCATGGGTCTAAAGAATGAAATACAGCAGAGACAAGGGGTCTTTAAGGACAAGGTGGGCACATGAGGACTGCCAGATTTAGGGTTCATTGTTGGTTGCAAACTAATCTTAAATGGCTAGACCCTTGATGCAGACTATCCAATCAAGAGACGACTCCAAAAAAGAGACGCCAATGACACCAAGAAAAAAAAAATTGAAATATATCCTAAATAAATAACAACTGAAAACAACCTGTTAGAACAATAAATCTACTGGAAATGGTACTGCTCTTTGTAGATAGCATAGTGGTTAATTATTGGTTGCAGGTCTTTAACCTTTTCTGTAGTTTTTACAGTAAGAGAAAGAAACATGTTTCCTGTTTGCAGAAAAATAGGACCAGTGAGCAGCAACAGAC
Organism: Chromobotia macracanthus; assembly: GCA_036877525.1. Classification (NCBI taxonomy): domain Eukaryota; kingdom Metazoa; phylum Chordata; class Actinopteri; order Cypriniformes; family Botiidae; genus Chromobotia; species Chromobotia macracanthus. The sequence continues at coordinate 9,500,942 of JAZGTH010000013.1, forward strand.
ACAAGACGCTTGACAAAGATGAAAATACACAGGACCAGACTGAGCCAAATGACAATGAAATCAAAGAACTGAAGGAGCAGATGCAAGAGGTCAGAGATGTAGTTTATTATTGTATTCTACAAAAGCATGCTACACTTTACCATAACATTTATTGATAACATTCAGGGCCAGCCCTAGCATCTTGGGAGCCTTTAGAAGATTGGAGGCCCCATCCTCCAGTGTACACAACATACTCACCTTCCACAGATTACATCACTGTTGTAAAGGGGACAATGTGTCAAATTAACAATATAATTGTGCTTGAATACATATTTAACTAATATGTGTTAATATGTTGTAATGTGTGTTTAGACACAGTATAATTCCAATGAGCATGTTCCAATGTAATTAGGAAACATATAACAACTAAGAAAGCTTATAAACAGTGCAAAATCAGTTTTTTTCAAAAGATAGAGTTTAACAAAGCAAGCACTTATAAGCAGAACACCACAAAGTGATAAAAGACACAAAGTTTGTAACTGTAAATGAAAAAAATATTTAAAAAAAACTCTAAGACTATTCTGTGGAGTGCAAAAAGGCACCAACATTCCAATAACAGATTTTACTATACACTAAATATAGTGCAGACAGTGCAGATAATTTTACAAAACACTAATACATTATACAACAGTGTAAATGAACATGATATTGTAACCTGTTAAAGTGGATTTTGCCATCAAGACATGTCCTATTGTTGCTAAGGCCTACATTAGCTAAATCATCTACATTAGTTAAACTAAGAAGGAATATTTAAACGATGCTAGCATGATACTAGCATGACTTAGCATGATGTTAGCTAGGGTGTAGCTAGACAGTTAACAGGGTTAAACCAATTAAAACCATTTACTGTGTTTAACAGACCATTGTTAACATGAACTATAAATGAATAGTTGTATTTTTTATTAATGAAGATAACTTAGATCAGTATTAATATAACTTAAAACTCACATACCCGCGCATACTGTTACTGTTTGTCCAAAATTAAGAAACATTTTTAAAAAGTGATAGTGATGCTGTTGTTAAATTGATGCAGCATCTTCCAATCACAGTGCTCACAAAATTCTGAATTAAACTGTTATGATGCAATCAGCAACCGGCTTTTTAACAATTGTTTTTATATAGAGTCCCAAGATTAAACACTTATCCTTTTTCTTATTTTTTTCTCTTCTCTGCACCAGACTGATGGTGTGGCTTTTTCATTTTTAAAATCGCACAATTTACCATAACGCATATGATTAACATGAGACACGATCAAAAAGCAAACTTTATCTGAACACACCCAAACTACACAACCGCTTATATCACTTAGGGCTGGCACTGATAACATTAACAAACCGTGTTACATAAAATAATGTGTGTGTCAGAGGGAGAGTTGGAATAGTTCCATAAGAAGAACATACACCTGGAGCTGAAATTTGCTGAACTGAACCTAAAGCTGAAAACCAAAGACAAAGAAATGAATATGTTGAAGAGAGACATGTTGAAGGTTTGTATATGCTGTACTGTACACCTCAGGCCTACAGCAATGCAGCCAGATTACAGTATGATTCAATCCAAGTCATTGTCTCTTGCTAAGCAAGTGTGCATTGAGCAAATACCTGCCCTACCACACATCTATACCATCATTAATCATGTATCCAGCAAATCACTTTCTGAGTTGAGGATTCCACACTGAAAAAAACGATTTGTTGGCTCAGCAAACACTACTTAAAAAGTAAATAGATTAAACACAAAAAACGTCCAATTCCAACTTTCCAACCTCTGCTTAACATATACTACTATGTATAACACAAGAATATAAGTTACAGGGTAAACTTAAATAAATGTCTAAGTAAAATAAAAAAATTAAGTAACGTCAACTACCATTAGAGTTATGTTAAAATTAAGTAAACCGAACACGAAATTGTAAGTATATTGCGAGCCACGTGATGTGCAAATATCCTTTCCACAGCCAGAAAATTGGAGCCATTTTTGTGAAGCACAAGCTTTACGAAGACATTAAAAAGGGGTAAGCTTAACTTAAAAATATTACTATAACTTAAACAGATTTATTTATAAGTTATTTTTATCTAAAGACATAGTTATATACTTCTTGGATAGCAACTCAATAATCATTTTGAGTTGAGTATGTCTTTAATGTTTCTACAGCATATATTAAATCAGGTGACTGACATAGCCATTCTTCAATTAAAAAAGAAATTTAGCTTTTTTAAAAAAAGTCTTGTCACTTTAGCACTTTTAGATCTGTTAGATTAGTTTTGCTCTTTTTTTCAAAACTGCTTTTTGTTTAATGTACTTATCAGACCACTGCTGTGGAAAAATGGAGAGTTGTAATTAGATACTTGATTGTCTACCTCTCTAAAATACCTGAGGTTTTCATCTCATCAAGCAATCTCATCAAACATGATCAAGTGTGCGTTTGAAATACATAATCTATAGTATTTGTAATGCTAATACAAATGCTCTATAGTATTTGTTTATATTTAGTTGACATTAGAGTGGTTGACCACCAAGTTAAGCTCCAAACCTAATGTATTTTTATAACAGCAACTAATTTCACTAAACTATACAGAATTGAACAGACCATAAATAAACAGAGACTTAAATTTGAACCAACTTAAATAACTTAAATTTAAAGTATAAAGGTTGCTTTCATTTTGTTATTTCAATGCAATGTGTTTTTCACACTGTGAAACAATCTGAACGTCAAGTGATGTTGTAAGTAAAAACAGATTTGCTATGTTTCTCTTCAAGGATACTTATGGGAACAAAGAGGAACTGGAACATATCACAAAAGGTGGCACCACAGATGATCCTTTACAGACTGGCACAGTGCTGGCAGGCATAGAGGTGATGACAGGGTTGGCGGTATTGCAAAGGCTTGTGCTGTTTTACTTGGCCTAATTTACACAATTAATCTGAGTTACCCCAAAGAGCTCAGAAGGTTCTACTGGAACTAGACAATGGCAAACTTTCCCCAAAGATTTATTCTCTGAAGAACAGACTTTGTTGAAATGAGACATTAATGGTATTGTTCTGACCATTACTATAAGATGTTTACCTATATGCACCTGGTTCTGCAATGTTAGTCTGCCAATATTTGATTGCAGTCTTGTTTGCAGTCTGTTGCATGTTCCAAAAGTAAGTGCTGGAAAAATGTAAAACTTTTAATAAAAATTTAAACTTAAACCGTGTTACAAAGGGTTAGAAAGGAAGTGGCCCATTGTGATCTTTTAAGAACTCTGTCCTACAAAAAACACCTTCGATTTTACTAGTTTTATTTTTAGGAAGTTTATTGCTTCCAAAATTTTTCATAAAGGAATGCAAAGGGTGAAAATCAAGGATGTAAACTGCTAGAAGTGAACTTCCATTTATCAAATGTAGTTTGTACATTCATCCTGTGTCAAGTAATAAAGTAAAATGCTTAATGTTTGTGTGATATGTGTGATTATTTTAAGGAATTTAATGTTCTGGAGCATACCAATAGCTGAAGATTTATATTATTATAATATAATTTATATTAATAGCTGAAGAGTTAAAATGTTATGTTGGTTCAACTCTATTAATTACCATTTTCTAATATAAATAGAGCCTAAATGTTAACAACTTGTAATTATGTTGTGTTGTGTTATTTTTTTTTGAGTAAAGAATGTTAAGTAAACTTAAATATTTAAGTACATATAACAAAGGTTTTCTTGTTCATTTTTTCAAAATTGAAATTTCTAAGTTGAGTTTACTTAAAAGGTGTGATGCAAAAATGGTGCATATATATTTTAAGGAAATTCAATAAATCATTTTTTCAGTGCATGTGTCATTTAATCATATTCCATGGGTCTTGCTGTCTCCAGGTCAAGAATATAGGAGCTCTGGTAAATAAGTCAGACCTTCACAAATGCATGGACTACATTCAGAAACTTAAAGAATTGAAGGAAAACTTATGAGAGCTCTATAAATGCTACATACGGGAGCCATAAGCGGGGAGCCATAAGTGGTGGGATCAACATACACGGATGATTGGTGGTGTTCTGATTGGTTTGAGCTCTAGTGTGTTTGTAGGTAGAGACAGTTGAAGTGAAAGCAGACAGAGGGAACACTTTGAGAAGATTGTCTCTTCATTAAAGAGGCATGAATGTGCATTAGTCCAACAACATGAAGCTCAAGAATTTGAGAGAAGGACAGACACACTTATCAATCCATGTAATCCTTACATCACTCCAGTGCATGGTTTATATGCAAAATGTATGTTAGTATAATCAGTTTAAATAAGGAAAACTGACTTTACACATGGCAAGTACCTCTAGGGGGTGTTATATTTGGGGTTTATGTTATCAAGCTTTATTCATAGCAGTTATAATTTAAGATTTTATTAGTGATCAAATTCAGGGTTTAAATTACTAAAATAAAGAAAACATAGTATTTCTGTAGTAGCATTTCTGTGTGAATACAAGAGAACATAGTTGTCATCAAGGAGATGAAGGACTTGAACCAGGAGCTTCGCACAGTTCATATGCAGCTGCACAATTATGAGAGTAAAAGCACTTTCAACAAGAGCAGGACCAAGATCTTGTCTAACACCAGAGGTGACCTGATTTTGCCTCATACACATGTTGATATTTCCTGAAAAGTAAATTTCACGTGTTTGGTTTGTAGATTATATTTAGCTGCCACAGATTAACTGTGACTATGGACTATTGGAGGAAGACACACACAGTCCAAATGCTGGCGTCTAACATCTTTTTCATAAGACTGTGTATGTAGTTCATCTTTGTGTTTTTCCCCCTTTTGGTTTTGTTAATTGTGCTGGTTTTAAAACACGATTAACATTTATGTAAAACAGAAACACTACTTGAAACAAAAACAGTTCAGTTTATTTAAAAAGCATTTAAACCTGATGTACTTACTCTCTGGTCTTACCCGTGAACTTCAAGAATATCTCAGATATTCATCTTGATGTCAAGAAGATTTTCTTTCTGCACATTTCAGCAGCAACTTTGGCAGAATGGCTGAATTTTGAAAAAGAAGTAGAGAAGATCATCCAGCATCAACGACTGGAGATCCAGAGGCTCAGAGACACCCTCATCCAGCACCAGACTACCACCTCTCACCAGCTGAATGTGCTTATTGTTGTCTATGTCTTAAGTATCAAATACGTTGAACAATGTTCTCTTCAATAAAATCATACTGAAAATCTGATATAAATCATTGAAATAAAAACAAAGTTTGGGGTTTTTGACAAAATAAAAGATTTATAGATTCTGCATTTTTAAAGGTCACTAATTGATTTGCAGTTTTGCAATTTTTATCATAATAACATTTTTTGTAGGTGAGACTTTCTTGTTTCTGTTGAAACAGAAAAGATGACCTTTAGAACACATCATGCTGGGATAACATGGATCATCTGGTGGAGTTTATGCCCACTCAGGGGTCTTATTTAAGTAAAAGAGTGACTTATCAGATACAATAAAAAAACTGAAACATTTGTCGGTCAAATTGTTATGCTGACAATTTGAAAAAACATTTGGGAGAAACACCAGTCATTAGTTTGCCCCAGACTATATGTTGTAACTGTACCAGATTCAAATGTAGCTTGTAACCCTATCATTTTATGGCTATTGGGCCATTTACAGTTCTTTAAAATTATAGAACATGTTCCACATGCTATTCTGAAACAATCTGATTTTTTATTCCCAGTGCATATAAACACAGCTCGTATTGGAATGATAATGCCACAAAGAGCAAGCAGAGAAGAGTGGCTCTATTGTTTTCGAGACGAAGCAAACTTATGTCATGTGAATGACACCATCCTTACAGTCACAAAATGTCCATTATGCTGAAAGCGTGACTTCAGAGCTTCATTGGTGGGATGTCCCTCTGTATGTCCCTCCAGTTGGCCTATTGTCTTTTTCACAATGCCTTGAAAGACATGCTTGCTTTTCCATGTCAGTCAGTCTGCCCATTAGGCGTATGCATGCAAGCGTGCGAGTGTGAGCATGTGTGTGTTCTCTGTTTGTGGACATGCCATTTAGTGTCACAAAGAAGACAATAAGAAACCATTTTATTGTCCTGGTGGAATGCGGCAGGAGTATGACATCATCCAACAATGTGCCCAGTTCACAACCAGTGCCCAGTTCACTTGCACCGTGACACACCACAGAATAAGAGAGACAGGTAACAAAGAGGAAGAGCGAGAGAAAGACAAATGTGACCGCAACTAGTACTGCACTGCAGCTAGAGCAAGCAGTTTAGATTTAGAACATAGGAATTAAACTTACTAAAATGTAGCTTTCTAAATGAGGACTTTATCCTATTCATGGAAACCTGCTGTTCAGGATGACTACTTTTGTGAAAATTTCATGATGTTGCTGATGTTTTTAACTGTTTTGAAAACTGAATAGAGGAGCATTCAAGAAATGCAGAACTGACAGAAGGTGAGAAAATCTTTTAGTCAAGAGAAAATCTTTTACTTGTAACTTAGAACTAGTATGATTAACCATATTAATTTATATACACTAATGTATGTTTCTTTGTATACAATAACTTTTTAGTCCTTAAGTGTTATTGGAGATGTTTTTAAGAAACAAAACTTACGAAGACCTCTGTACTGTGTTTTGCAGAGTTATTTTTTCTTATCATATACACTTGGGTTGCATTCACCCAAAAAAGCATTTAGCTTGCATCATGCACGTGTTCTGAAAACATTAAAACAAGCAAATGTGTTGCAAATGTTAGAACATGAACTAGAACTTACAGCGTCACTATTCCTAGCTCTTTAACCATCCTGATCAGCACCAAACTATCACTAGTCTTGCATAGCCATACTTTTGACTACCAAGTGCTTCCTATTTTTAAGCACAGTATACATCAAATGGTACTGTGGGCAGCCCATAGGCGTGCAGAGATTTAAGCAGCATGGGACACTATGAGACAAAGTTTTCATGCTGAAATCTTAATTTATCCACTTTTGGACTATTACATACATAATATCAATGTGTTTAGAAGAAGAATTATGGCCAAATGCTAATGGGTATGCTAATGTTTTAATGCCCTAATCAGTTAACATTAATGATATTTATCCTTTGTTGTTTTATTTATGCCAAACCATAAAGTGTTCACCAGCAAGCTGCTGGACAATTGCAGCATCTGAGAGATGGAGCTGCTTCCTCTGAGTGTGCTGAGTCCAGGAACTTCTCTTCATCTGCAAGTGGACCCTCTGTGGCTACAGCATCAAGCTGTGGAAGAGCAGGTGGAGCTGTGGTGGTTCAGCGAGCCACATGTGTCTCTCATCTGCTACTGCTTTTCAGTGGCTATGGTTCTGGGCCTGGGATCAGCTGGTGTAGGGCTGCTCTCAACTGCCGCCTCCGCTGTGGTGCCTTCCACACTGTGGCGCTTAGGCGTAGGTTCAACACTCTGCCTCCTGGCACTAGTGGTCCTCCTGAAGCAGTTGCTCAGCTCTGCTGTACAGGACATGGGATGCATACACAGTCGAAGACGCATTGAGCAGCTTAGGACTGGAGGAACAGCGGATCTCATGCTGTTGCTCTTCACTGGCCTGGCGTTGGTTGTTTGCGGTACTACACTTCTCAGTCTGACCCAATCAGATATGCTTCTTTCTGGGGTGACCCTCCTGACCAGTGGGGGCGCTGTGGTCCTAGGTGTGATAGTATATGTAGTGGTGGTATATGTGCAGAGAAGAGAAAACATAAGAAGGCAAAGAAGACGACAAAGGGTAAGAGTGTATACAGTGACAGGGCCAAGGAACCGACCATGGAGGAGTTCAACCTCCAGTCAGTCAAATTTATTATTATAAGAGGAGAAGAGGTCAAAAATAGGAACTGGAAGAACACAGTCACAGCATTGAAATATGTCAGATTTGCATACTACTGTTACTATTTCTAAAGCATTTAGAGGAGGCTGGTGTTATATCTCAATAACTTTAAGTTTTGAGTCAGAAGTCCAATTACAAAAATGTGTTTATTCTCTAGCAGAGATTTTGTATGTTGCTTTCAAAAACATAGTTCAAAACCGACTTAATCTAGAATTAGAACTTTTATTGTAAATTTTATTGACCTCCAAACTAAAAAAACGAATATCTTTATTTGTTTGCTATAGATGTTTTGTAAATAAATGAATACAATAAAGCATGCTAGCACTTTGTCTGTTAAATTAACTGTGTTTTTACACCATATGGTGTGAAGGGCATTGTTAACCAACTAGACCAATGTGAAGGTAATCTGGAGTATCACAATATACAGGAAATATCAAATAAAAGACAAAATAATGTCTAACAATATATTTGGATGCTTTACTTTTAATGTGTTTGCTTAAGTGGCAAAAGAATCATGTGCCAAACTCTGTTGCTAATAAAACCCTAATTGGTAATAAAACCTTACCTTTATTTAATTGCAATAAGGACAAGTCAAAGTCATTGTCCAAATATGGCGCCAAAACCTATATATATATATATGTATACTGTGCAAAAGTCTTAGGCACATTAGTATTTTCATACCCAAAAATGGTTTTAAGCTAGTTATTTATATCTTTTGTTGTAGCGTCAGTAGGAACTATAAGTTTACATTTCCAAACTTTGTTTTTGCCATTTTGCCAAATAATAGAAAAATGATGCACACCCGTGATGCACTTCTCGATGCGGCCACATTACCACCTCAGGTGTGGATCATTCTTCTAATAATTCAGCTGCCTAATAATTCAATACTTACTTCTTACTTAACAGATAACTACTTTTTATTTTAAGAATGTTGAAACTAACATTAAGATAAATGGAATTAGAGAAAGTGAAGCTGGTGTCACGCCATGTTGAATTCTGGGTAAATGCCATATTAGGAGGATTGCGCTGCCTTTCTGCTGGTGGGTTTAGGGCAGTTTTTCGATTTTTTTGTCATGATTATAAAAATGTCACCAATGTAGGTCATTCCTGCTGCACTGAGAACAGTTGCAGTAACTTGCCTTATTGTTCAAGGAAAAACTGAACAATATAATACATATCGCTTTTTTACATTTAAAAACGCCTGGGAAAGGAAGCTGATGAAGTGATGAGAAGACACCATATAGCAAATATTAAAGCTGTCACTGATTAAACCCACTGCTTATCACTTAATAAAATAATCACATTGCTGAGTGTTTTAAAGTTTTGAATTTTGTTTGATTTGATAATTTAACATTACTTTTATGTGTATGACTATCACTCTGCTTTTGAATTAGCAGAACTTGCTCGCAGCCACTACAAAAATGTTCACAAGGTTCTTGGAATTAGATTTTGGCTGTCATGTGTTGATGTCTTTCTGCTGAATGGGACCTACAATCTCTGATTCTTCTCTGTGACAATGTAAAAGATAATATTTACAATGACAACAATAAAATACATTTACGCATTTGGCAGATCCTTTGAAGTGACTTATAGTACATTCAAGTTATACATTTTTTGTAAGCATGTGTGGTCCCCTGGGAATCGAACCCAAAATCTTGAGTATCATAATGAACTGAGCTACCGGAGCACAGTTAAATAACATTTGAAATCTGAAAAATAACACTGAAATCTTTCCAACAAAGAAATGAGTGAGCAGGGAGTTTCCAGCGTGATAGTGTGTTCGTGGTAACCAGATACACTGTGAATGGATTTCTACAAAACCTTTTTTTTTAGTTTTTTAGTTAACTAATAATGTAAAAAACATTAACTAAGAGATGATTTATTATTAGTTCAATAGCAGATGATAGTATATGATGTAGACATTGGCAGTAGATGCCTTGATAGCATAATTGATTTTAACAGGTTACAATACCATTCATTTGCACTGTTCGGAAATAGTGTTTTGTAAAATTTAACATTTATTTATGTAATTGGAATGTTGGTGTTCTTTCTATTTGCACTGCACAGTCTTTTTTTTTTAATTTATAATATATTTTTTTCCATTTACAATTACAAACTACTTACTTTAGTGCCTTACTACTATTATTAGTGTCTGTTATTAGTGTCTGTACTTTGTGGTGCCTAAATGCTTGCTTTGTTAATCTGTTTAATAAACTGATTTTGCACTGTTTAAGCTTTCTTAGATATGTTGTATGCAGATTGGAATTATATTGTGTCTAAACACACATTACCACATATTATCATATTAACCCATATTAGTTAAATATGTATTCAAGCACAACTTTGTATTGTTAATTTGACATATATCCCCTTTACAGCAGTCTGATGTAATCTGTAGAGGATGAATATATTGTGTACATTGGAGGATGGGGGCCTCATTTTAAAATCTGCTTAGGGCCCCAGAATGCTAGGGCTGGCCCTAATATGACAATTATATTTAAAGTCAGCAACACTGATGCACCCTTTATAAATAAATCTGCAATACAATAAAATCAATATTCCATTTTTATTTTACAATTTATTTTACAGTTTCTTATGTTTTTTATCCTTATTTCTAAACTTGTTTTATTTAATTCAATAATTCTTTTAAAGCATGTTTGTTAAAAGCAGATATAAAACTCTATAAATGCTTTCATGGTAAAATCAAAATAGTTAAAACATTTTATTAAATCCTTATGGCTCATTTGTGCTTTAGAACAGTGCTGTTCTGAACAGGTTGTCAGAACAGTGTACCTATCTTACACATATGTATGTATAAAAGTACTATAAAGAATAAAATCTTGATTTTGTAATTACCATCATAAGACGAACAGTCTATATGACTGCCAATCAAGAACCTAAGAAATGACCTTTGTTTAATGATCACAAAGAATTGCAACATTATAAAAATTGATGTGTAATGAAAAAAAATCAGTTTATACAATGTCTTTAATGATCAGCTCATCATCCATGTCCTCTTCCTGGTGGTTCTTCTCATGCTCAGCCTTCTCTCTCTCGCCTGCCTGGATGTAGTTGTCTTCAATAAAGCCATCATCATCATCCTCACCTGAACTCTCCCCACTTGCATGGATCATTCTGCCCCCTATACCCCGCACTGGCATCCCCCCCCCCAGAGCCCCAGCTTGGCTGAACTGGCTGGCTGTATCTCCCTCCAGTAGTAAATCTTGAGTGTTTCTAGGCGAGCAGCACTGGAAGAGATTGTATTTCAGAGCCACTGCTATCAGAAAGGTGATGGAAAGCACTGCTACCACAGCACCAAGCACAGAGGGCCATGTGGCGCGGAATTCAGTACTGGGATCTGTGGCTGATGAAAAATACTTAATAATGACACAATTTACTTTAATGTACAGATTATTTTAAATGTGTGCTTCAGTGGAAACAATACAATTCTTGTATTTTCAAAAACAATTTGTGGTATTTGATGCTATAAATACTGTTGATAGTGCTTAAACCAAAAGTCCTTCAAAATATTTATCACAATACATATTTTAAGTGGTATATCTATGTACTACATATCTATTAAATAATAATAATAAATACTTGAAATGTTTGATTCTGGTGTATTTTCATCAACTTTGATCAAACGTTTTCTATGAATTTTTATGCTGTTTTTGCCATGCAAATGATCTGTTCATGACAAGAAAAAGAATGCATGATTTGTGTTTGCTAAGGTTACACAGCATACAGCATGTTACATAATGCTGTTCGTTACAATTTTCATGTATGAATCTGTTTTTTGCTAACAGAAGCAGGACATTAAACAGATGCACTGACCATTGTTTTTTATGAGCTCCAGTATTTCATTACTGTCAGTTTGCTGAGAATCTGAAGATCTTTCATGGGGATGTGATGAAAAACGTTCTTGTTTTTGTTGAGGAGTCAAACATTCATGTGCAGACATCACAACGGCCATATGTGTAACCAGGACCATATTAAGTTTGTGGTGCATATTTCCCATGATTCAGTATCTCCTAAACAATAAGAAATAGTTATTTTCACTTGCAAACTGGCATCAGTCTGTCATAATACGCATTCATGTCAGATTACTTGAAAAGTCAATGAATTGCCGATATGACCACACATACACAGTAAAACAGTATAGTTTTGGAAACACATTTGTTAAATTGTTCAGTTAACCAAAAATATGGCAAAAGTACAGTAAAACCTGTCATGTGACACAGATTGTCAGGTCCACGGTGTGATCGTCCCAATCCCCCAATGTACCTGTAATTTTGGGCCTCCCTTGGCTGCAGCAGCACAACCCTCACGTTGATTGGGTGAGACGATCCATAGTGGCTTGGAGCCAGTCTTGTCTGGCGTCCTGTCTGGGAGCTGCCTTTTCCCCTGCCTCTGTTTCCTCTGTTCCGTAGGTTGAGGCAGCAGATCTCACCGGGGTCCCGGCGGAGTATCGTGATTTGCAGTTGGTTTTCAGCAAGTCCTGGGCTACGTCACTCCCGCCTCACCGGCACGACTGCGCCATAGACCTCCTCCTAGGCACTTCTCCGCCTGGGGTCGTCTTTATTCCCTGTCTGGTCCACAGCGGGAGGCTATGGACAAGTATATTAACGAGTCCCTCAAGGCTGGCCTCATCCGTCCCTCTTCTTCCCTGGCTGGTGCGGGGTTCTTCTTCGCCCAGAAGAAGGACGGCTCCCTGCATCCCTGTATTAATTACTGAGGCTTGAACGACATCACCGTAAAGCATCGGTATCCCCTGGGGAGTTGAGGACCCAGAAGGGTGTCCTGAGGGCCGCTTGTTCGTGACGGTTGCGCTGCTGATATCCTTCAGTGGGGTCATTCGGAATAGCGGAGGTAGTTGGCTGCCATCCGCCAACGATTTTGGTGGCCCCTCTATGGGGGCCAATGTCAGGCAGTTCGTGTTGGCCTGTCCTGTCTGCGCTCAAGGCAAGACCTCTTCTGCGCCGCCATCAGGTCTCCTTTGCCCATTGCCCATCCCCTCATGCCCATGGTCCCACGTTGCCATCGACTTTGTCACCGGCTTGCCCCCCTCGAATGGTAACACCGTCGTCCTTACGGTGGTGGACCATTTTTCCAAGGCATTCCATTCCCCTGCCCAAGCTTCCCTCAGCCCGGGAGACTGCTCAAGTTATGGTTGGCCACATCTTTTGGTTGCACGGTTTGCCAACTGATGTTGTGTCCGACAGGGGTCCGCAGTTTATCTCCCGGTTCTGGCAAGAGTTCTGTTGACAGATTGGGGCCACATTGAGTCTGTCGTCCGGTTTCCATCCCCAGACAAATGGGCAATGCAAGCATGCCAACCAGGACCTCGAGAGGACCCTCCGCTGCCTGACATCCCAGAAACCGAGTTCCTGGTGCCACCAGCTCTCCTGGGCGGAGTACGCCTACAACTCCCTTCCGGTCATGTCTCCTTTCGAGTCTTCCATTGGTTATGTCCCCCCTCGGTTTACCGCTCAGGAACCCGAGGCTGTGGTGCCATTGGCCCTAGCCTTCGTCAGGCACTGTAAACACACCTGGAGGAGGGTTAGGTGGGTCTTGGCCCAGACCTCGAGACGCACCAAGGCAGCCGCCAACTGTCGCCACACCCCTTATCCTGTGTACGTCTTCGGTCAACGAGTATGGCTTTCCTCCAAGGACCTGCCTCTCCAGGTGCCTTCTCACAAGCTGGCGCCCAGGTTCATTGGGCCATACCAGATCGCCAAGGTGCTGAGCCCGGTGGCGGTCAGGCTCCGTCTGCCCTCTTCCCTTGGTCGGCTTCATCCTGTGTTCCATGTGTCCAGGATTAAGCCTGTGCAGACTTCTCCTCTTCTCCTCTTCAAAGACTTCATTTTTAATAATATATACAAGAAAACAAAATAAAATATAGAAGTCATAGAAGTAAAGACATACCTCTTGCAGCAGTCACCTGACTTTCATGTGATCAACTGAACAGAAAAATACAGTCGAACACTAAACTAAGCACTATATATTAAACTATTTACATACCAGTTGGCTAAAAAAAACATATTTCTTTGTCCTTGCAGTGCAATACAGTGAGCGTTATTGATTATTTTTGTTTCATGTTGGAAATGTGCATAGCTATGGAAGCATTTTGAGCAAAGGTTGAAGAAGGTGTAACTGTATTGGGTTAATAGATAATGTTTATTACAATGTGACTCATTTCTAGTTCAGAAAATATCAGCTGAACCGTCCACTTGATACTTACAGGAGTACTTTTTACAATCAATCTAAAGTCAGCTGTTACTATGCTACCTTTCCTCTTCCTATATGTTTTCTTTAAACATCTCAGTTGTGCTCTGACTTATTTTGAAATTAAACATGTGTCTTGTCTATCCATTTGTCATTTATGGTCTATATACTGTGCACCCCTAAGATGTTTGATTATTTGTCAGCTGTAATATTATTTAATGGAGACTGTTGCAGTTGGTACTCTTGGCTCTTTTCTAAGGTGTTTTTGTGTCAGTGCTGAAATCTCTGGGCTTTAACACTTAGCGGTTAATGTATAGTCACAGACAAATATTATGCATTTTCAAATTATTTGGCATTATTCCAATATGCAATTTTGTTAAAATATGGGGTTAAATATGGGGTTATATATATATAATATATTTTATATATATAAATATATATGCTTCATCAATGTTTTACAGAAACCATAAGCCAGCTCAGAAAAAACTTACAATTTAATATACAATTTAACGTTGATTAATGTCCTTATTTTACTAGTCTTTGTAAGACTTGTAAAGTCTTTGTAAGGCTTTTAAGTAATGTATAAATTTTACTAGTTTATCAGTTTGTTCATTTTACTAGTGTTTACGACTCTTTGGCCTATCCAGCCCCTAATGCCCTACAAGCCCATAACACATATGTGAAGTTCTACAGAAAGCATAAAGGAAACTTCATTTAAATATCTTATTTCAGAAACCAGGTTTATCTGCAACGCTCTACAGTTGAGCTACTACGCAATTTTATTTTATCTAAAAAACAAATATAAATGGGATTATGTCCTAGACAAATTGCAAAACTACACCAGGATCCAGGGACAGGCACTGAGCTGGTTTAGGTCTTTTCTGACCATTACCATTTTATTTAAACAAGGAATTATGGGGAAGTTAATGCCATAAATTATGGACTGCCACAAAGTTATGTTCTTGGCCCTTTGTTATTTTCAATTTCCATGCTGCCCCTTGACAATTTGCATTAGAAAACATGGGATTAGTTTCCATTGCTGATGATACTCATTTACACATTTCATCAAACCAGATTAAATTTTTAATTTATCTAAGTTGACAGACTGTGTTAAAGACATAGAACACATAGAACAAATTTGTCATAGTCAATACTACTTCCTGTTTGCGATTTTGGATCATATTGAAAACCTGCTGTTGATATCCAGACCATAGAAGACATAGAACACATAGAACACATAGAACAAATTTGACATAGTCAATGCTACTTCCTGTAATGGCACGCATATCCGCCTGTCTGGAAGACATCTTGGCTTGGATGACAAAACACCACGTAGAACTCAACCTAGCCAAGACTGAACTTCTTGTCTTTCCAGGTAACCCTACTGCGTTACACTGACATTTTATGACCACATTGCCAAAACAACATGCTCATGTAGATGTGCCATAACATCAAGAAAATACGTTCTCATCTCACTGAACATGCGACACATGTGACACCTCCTTGTCCAGGCCCTTGTCATTTCTAGGCTGGACTACTGCAATGCCCCGCTTGCCAGACTTCCAGCATGGGCACTAAAATCACTACAACTGATTCAGAATGCAACAGCTCGATTGGTCTTCAAAGAGCCTAAAAGAGCCCATGTCACACCTCTCCTCATTTCCCTTCACTGGCTACCAGTTGCTGCACACATCAAGTTCAAATCTCTATTCTTTGCATACAAAACCACCACTGGCTCTTTTCCAACTTTCCTTCACAAACTCATACACATCTACACCCCTTTCAGATCCCTACAGTCAGCAAAAAAATGTTGCTTTATAATACCCACTTCAAAAGGAACACAATTACTTGCCAAATGGTTCATTTTAGTATCCTTTGCTGGTGGAATGATCTTGCAAACTCTGTTCAGTCTGCTGCATTCCTCACTATATTCAAGAAACAGCTAAAAACCTGTCTCTTCCACGAATACCTGACACAAATATGACAAAAAAACTACTAACCTTTCTTTTCTCTCTCCCAAAAGGTATCACCCTGCAGGCACTGAAAGGTGTACGACTGATGTTTTTGCCTCCCTATGATTTAATGCTTCTTTGTTTTCCTTACCTTGTAAGTTGCTTTGGATAAAAGTGTCTGCTAAATGCCTAAATGTAAAACCTACTTTTTTAAACTCCTATTACAGCGTTTGTCCGATTTGCATAAAAACGGTATGTAGAATCTATGGACAGTTCTGAGAAAAATGTATGGTATTTGTGTCGATAACCCTTAACATTCTCGTGTACCGCACCTATGAATTTTATGACAAAAATGTAAAATTGGATATGAGGCTGTATTTTTGTCTTGCTTTGGTGTATTGACATGAAAGTTGGCAAGTGTCATCACAGGTATATCCTGAGGGTGCATGCACAGTTTCATCACAGTGCCACCTACTGGTCCAGAGATATAAAAAATAGCTTATAAAGTCTAAAAATGGTCTTAAATCATGGTTTCTTTAGACATGCAAAGTCGGTATCTTACGTTTCTACCTTTTTGGGCATAAACTATTTTGAATTTTGTTGTAAAATACAGTATTCAACAAATTCAATTTGTATCATTATGAAACGTGGTATAGTTCATCATCACTATAATCTGAGTTGACCTGCAAAATTTGGGGCTGGCACCACCTAGTGGTCAAAAGATATATATTTGTGAAAATGCTTATAACACATGACTGAAATAACATATTGTCATGAACTACCAAATTTGTCATAGTCAATGCTATATATATATATATTTTCTGAAAATACATTGTATTTTCAGATTTCACATTCATATTACACAG
Source organism: Chromobotia macracanthus (assembly GCA_036877525.1). Taxonomy (NCBI): domain Eukaryota; kingdom Metazoa; phylum Chordata; class Actinopteri; order Cypriniformes; family Botiidae; genus Chromobotia; species Chromobotia macracanthus. The sequence continues at coordinate 9,517,849 of JAZGTH010000013.1, forward strand.
GGATGTAGTTAATGGAGTGAAACATGAGAACATTTTTAGTGTCTCAAAGCTCCACACCCACTCCCCCTAAACACTGTTAAAAGTAAAACTTTCACTATGACAAATTATAGACAATGGTAACAGTACACAATGTACCCACTCACTGGGGGAACACCCCATTTGCGCAGCTGGCACATTACTGTTCATTCAATTTCTATTTAAATTATTTTAAAAATCCGGAAGTCTTTGTATAAAGACTGTATTTGTCTGACATCCCCCGTGTTCTATGTCAGAGCATGTTGTTTGGATCCTGACTCCAAGAGGCTTGTCATCTTTGTCCTGCCGTGGTTTTTCCTCGGTGTTTAGTTTCGATTTAGTTTAGTTAGGGTGACTACAGTGCATTTGTTAAACGTACATATGATTAACACACAGTTTTGACACATTGAATATACATTCTGATAAAGTCATGGCCACATACTAACAAATTTCAAATAGTTTCATAAAAACAATAAAACACAATAGCCTGCCTCAACAGTGTATCCCTACATAGGTCTATGGCATAGTTCAAAGGCACTTAATGTCCTAAGCTTTCTAAGAGGTTGAAACGTGCACGATGCTGTTTAGAATGGATTTGTAGATGGACGTAGATATTAACTAGCTCGACTACTATGAAGTGACTATGCATGTTTTTATAAGGCATAATCATTAGCTTTGGTGCAGTTTTATTTTTAATGACTGTCTGACGAAAGATTACGACTGAACACTTGGATTAAGACGAAATACAAGAAGTTTATGCGTCTTTAACGTTGTCCTGTTATTGTTTTGCGGTCCTTCCATAAATACCCTGGATATTCGTTTATTTTTATTTCATGTTTAGATTTGGTGTATTTAAAGGTATTAATTCACTTCTGCAATACCATGCATTGCTGAAGAAAGATGTCATCGTCTACAGAACCCTTTTCCTACATCGAAATGAGTCGAGTCAGCACGACCGGCACAGGTTTCTTTAATCTCTCTTATAATGCGGTTTACATCTGGAATTTATTCAGTTTCAATAACACTGCCTTTGATCAGTTCAGTTTGTCACACTTACGTTAAACTTTGTAACAATGTCATTATATCAGTATTTAGCGATGGTAACGTTTGTTCAAGTTAATAGAAAGAAAAGCAAGTTGACACAGACTTAAGGTTTTTGCTATCTGTTGAGCTCAACACGTCATCGTTGAGTTCACTGGGGTAACAAGTGCGGGCCACTGAACTCCCAATTTTACTACGGCGAAGCGCTTACTCAGGTAATCTTGACGTTGCTTGGTAACAGCCTGAGACATCCAATCATGTAACCTGAATAATGTTAAGGAGCCGCGGAAAGGCTTTATTTCAACCAATCGGTTCTAATGTACACATTACTTGTGTTTCTTCAATTAGACGTCAGTAATGATAAACATCTACTGGGAGAAGTGGAGCCAAACGCTTTATTACAGGAAGCCAGTTGGTACTGGGGTGACATATCAGGGTAAGAAAAACTGTTAAATCCACGGCCGTCCTTGAGGGTGGCCTGTGGTAAACAGACCGAAGGGGACCCCCTGAACCCCCCTGTGCTGGTCTTCGCTGAAACTTGATCGCGAATAAACAAAGAATCCCCCCTCCCCCTTGCACAAAGGTCGCCATGAGTCATGCTTGGGGCGGCTCTGGTTACGCATTCTTTTATTATAGACTATTTAATTTTGTAGCTTCACTTTATTTGATACAGTTGCACTTATAATCTCAGACCTGTTAAAGTTCTAATATATTTGGTGTAAATGAATAAAACAACTTACATTTAAACTCCATTGTGTTTCTGACCATCAGAGAGCAAGTGATTGAAATGCTCTGTGGCATGCCTGACGGTGCCTTCCTGGTCCGAAATGCCTCCTCCAAGATGCAGAGAGAATATACTCTAACAGTTTGGTAAGGATTGCATGTCTTCGGATTCTTATATTATTGAAATCAGAACTTTCGTGTTTTAATTGTCATGTGTAGTAACAATACTGCCCAACTAATCACTTAAAATATCTATAGGAAAAATTCATCCAACAAACTCATTAGGATTCATCATCGAGGTGGAAAATATGGATTCTCAGAGCCTCTCACTTTCGGCTCAGTGCCAGAGCTGATATCTTACTACAGGCACAGAACAACAGTACAACAGTGCCCTAGATGTCATGCTGGCTTATCCTGTGTGTCACCACAGTCTGGTTGGTAAATACCCAATGATTGTTGATGTTAAATTGTAACATTTGTTTAAAGAATTCACACGTAGCCTTTTGAGTATGACCATCTTTATGATGCCTATGTCACATTGTTACAGGTAAATGTAGAAAAATAATTAAATATCAGCTATAAAAACCTGTGACAGAAATAATATCAAATACACTGCTCATCCAAGAATTTTCCTGTTTTCTTCATACGAAATCCAAAGAAGAAAAGCTATTGAGACCATCAATATAACAGACACCTCAGAAGAACAGTGTCATTCACAAGACTTTGAACAGAGAATCCACAGTGACCTGAATGAGTGAGTTCTCAGATGATCTGCTTTATTTATTAAAACATTCTGTCTCGAATGAGCAAAGGTGTTTCTTTAGGGATTTATTTTAAGAATAAACACGATTTGTATTTGAAAGCACACGCTGTCAATCATTGACAATATAAGACAATAAGAATATATAAGAATATGAAACTAGATTATTTTTTTTCTGAAGAAATTGAGGTGCTTTTTGGCTATGTGAAACTCAATACCAGGACATAGACTGGTTTTTAGGGTGTTCTGGGTGATTGATAAATGGATGCTTGTCCAAGTCAAAAGACCTATTTTTGCTCCAGTTTGTTCAAATTTAACAAGTCAATTCAATAAACAATAGTATCTGGCAATAGTGCTCCTTGCTGTACTAATTACTACTGATTATTGTATAAAGGCTTTTGTTGTATTTCCACAAAAACCACAAATAATCTACTACAAATTTACTGAAAAGGATTACTGATATTGATATACTGAATATAATATATATATATATATATATATATATATATATATATATATATATATATATATATATATATATATATATATATATGTCAATATATAAAATAATATATATAATGATATAATATATAAGTATATTAATAGATGTAATATAAATAAAACATTTTTAACATATAATGGCAGAGTCTATTAGAAATCTCTCTTTAAATGGCAACCTACTAAACCGTTTTATGTTCCATTGTCATTAACTCAAAGGCTGCAGAGGTGGATTCGTCTGACTGCTTTGTGTGATGTAATAGCTTTGTAAGGTCTGCAGAAAACAAAGGAGTAATGGCTTGTCATGTAAATAGACATGTAGAAGAACAGCTGTGATACTGCATATAGAGACAGATCTTACAGCCACATCCCAAATCTGATGTGTAGTTTAATGAACAGATGATGTAGACTTGCAATAAAAATCACATCGCTTGCTTTTTTAATATTTGTTCATAATAATTTTTTTGTGTCATAATTGAGTTTTTTGTGAATAAAACTGTGACTGTTTTTCAGGGGTTCATGTGAGGTGAAAGAGGAGCGAGAGAGGAGCATAGAGCTCCTGAAGGAGGCCAGCTGGTTTGTGGGAGCTCTCAGCCGCAGTCAGGCAGAGGAGCTGCTTCATGGTAAACCATCTGGAGCTTTTCTTATCTGCAACAGCAGCACAAAGGATTGCTATTCTTGCTCTGTAATGTAAGTAATTAAACGCCATTACTGATGTTTAATAATTCAATTGAAAACTATAACTTCAAATAAGTCTAAAAATCAAATAAAAAGCTAGTCTTTTATCATGTGGACAAAGTGTGGCCCACTTTAACTTTATTATAGCCAATATAATATATTTTATGTGTTTTTTATGCACCCAAATAAGAATTTTTAATTGATGCAGGGTATATCTGTTCCATGGCCCCTGTCCTTTAAAGCTGTTTTTAAAAGGTCTAAAGGTTTAAATACTTTTAAATAGTTTTAAATAGTAATTTTTGGTGCCACATTAGAAGAAAAAAGGTGTTTTAACATTTTTTGTTAAAAAGTAACACAAAATGTACTTTTTATGCACATTTTGAATTTAAATTTGTGACATATCTGTAATGTTTACTGTTTTTACTATGCTTTTTAGGAAAACCAGGACAGAAAACATGCACACCGTCAATAGTTTGTATTCTGTTATTTTGGAGCAGCATTATTGCATTATTTTTCCTCTTCAAGAAGTTTATTTTGCTATCGATGTTTCTCTGAATGAAGCAGTCGACCAGTTCAAGAGACAATGATTTCTAGCTTTTTATCTGTCTGAAACTGGCGTAATACAGCGAATTACAGGGAATCTGTGTGGTGTCGGAAGACAGACTGTGCATAACCGCAAATGGGAGTGAGTCCAGTGCTAATCTCAACACCCTATATTACGGATTAAAAGATAGGACAGCTAATCGTATTCTGCTGCTGTTTAAACAAACAGGTCTTTAACTGTTCCCCTGCTGCTGAGACTATTTTTAACCCCTTTGTGCGCCTCTCTTTGCACACGGGCCCCACACTTTATAAACACCTGATTGTCAATTATGGAGTGTTTTTGCACACAATTTTAAAAAGTAACTGTAAATTGTATTTTCTATTTGTGAGTGTAAAGGTTGTGATACAATTCAAATACATGAACGTACAATGTCAAAATGAAGAGCAATGTTGCTATTGCGTTTCGCATGTCTTAGGAGTTACAACCCTGTCATATTTAAATAGCAATTAGCCGTTTGCTATTTCATTTCTTCTGCGTCACGTACTGAGCATGCCAAAACTCAAAAGCAACCGCAATTCTTTCACACAAACCTGTCAATCAGTGTCAGGGGTAGGACAATACTATGGGGTGTGTTTGTGTTGGGTAATGTGGTCACTCACAGTCGACAACCAAGAGGGGAAATGTCAGGAACAGACGATTGTGCTGAATGCTAAAAACAACCAACAGACAGGACCAATCACAGGAGAAACAATTCTGCAGAAGTCAAGACTTATAAAGGGAATTTAAAGTTGAGTTGATCAGGAGGAAAGAGAAGGGCAGGTGAGGTTATGATGGCATGTTTCTCTTGTAACACAAAACATAGTCATTTTATTAAATCAATTGAAATGGTCACTACAGTCACTTAACATATAACTAGTCCAAGAAACAAGAAGTCGTAAAGTTTGTCTGGAAGACCCTTATTCCCTGTACCTCACTGAACAAACTATCTCATCACAGAAATATCAACCATTTAAGGAAATCATTATAAAGTGACAATTTTATTTTTAAATAATATCTACTATTATTTACTAATATCTATTATATGTAAAATTCAGATAAAGTCTTACGCAAATAAATAAATTAAGATTGGATGATAATGTGGTTCAAACCAAGTAAGGAAGTGATAAATACATGTATACAATTTTAAAGAAATAGTTTAAATTTGTGATTTCATGGCTGTTTTCAGTGTTAATGAAGATAAAGACTCTGTCTGGCCCTGATTTTTGGTGACAACCTGGCTGCTGAAATGCCTCACTCATGCCATCAAGCCATGAGTAAGAAGCTGTGCCAACAAAAACATGAGCTCATGCCAGCTCACTATATATACATATATATATGTGTGTTTGTGTGTGTGTGTGTGTGTGTGTGTTCAAAATACCTGACAATGGGGTAGTAAAGCAAATAGGTTAATTCCTCTTTTAGACAAAGTGGGAATAAAATGTCAAGATAAAGAGCTTCAGCCCAATCCTAAAGAAAATGACGGCACTGGGTCTGCAGCCTTTCCTCATCTATCCGACGGCAATTAAACTACGGCACGGTGAGCAGATGATGTTCGACTCTCCTCAGAAAGTGGAGGATTTTGTCAGCTGACAGAATAAGATTGCCTTTCTGTTGCTGCAGCACTACAGCAACAGAAAGGCAATGGCTACCGTCTTCATAGACATGTTTTGTGTTGTAGTGGACTGGTCACATATTAAAACATTTTTCTGTTTTTCAGTCAGACCTATATTCTTGGTAATGTGCGGTCTGTTTTGGTTCTTTTTCAAAGTTGTTTGTTGTTCCTTTTTCTGGATTACTTTTATTTTGAACAACACACATCAATACCTTTATCTATTTTGTTTAATTTTTAAAAGGATTACTTATCCAGGTGGTTTGGTATATAGAGTATCAGCATTTACATGTCACTTACAGAATGGAATTGCTTTTGTTTTTCTTGATCTACTAGATACAATTTTGGGATTACGAATATAAAATGCATGTTCTAAATATTATATCATTGAATGTAAATGGCCTAAATTATGCTGTTAAACGTACCCGTGTATTAGAATATTTACACCGTAAATTTATTTCCTGTGCACTGATACAAAAGACGTCTGTAAAACAATCTTTTGGCAGTATTATAAACTTTTCCTGCACTCTTATTTAAACTAAGGGGGTGCTTATCTTGGTTAACAGGAAGTTACAGTTAACAATTGAACATACTGGAGGTGATGATGATGATGGTAAATTTGTCTTTATCTGTTGCAAAATAAATAATGATTGGATAGCATTGGTCTCTATATATGGTCCAAATGAGGCAGGCGGGTCATTTTTTACAAATTTTCCAATATTGGTGGTGATTTTAATGCTGTCATAAATCCTGTTTTGGATAAATCTCACTCTGATACAACAGCCAACCCATCTTCTAAGTTGCCTAATAAATTTATCACTGAACTCAATATAATCGATCTTTGGGGAATTCAGAATACCACATCTAAGGACTTTCTCTAGGATAGATTACATATTTCTCAGTCCATCTTTAATTTTGTGTAAATCTCTATATTACCAATCTTATTGTCTGATCTTTCTGCTGTGCTGTGTCAAATTTATCTTTCCAACATTAAAGCCAAAGCCCCTAGATGGCGGTTTAACATCAGTATTAAGCAATCAGACTTTCATCAATTAGCTAAAAAACATATTAAGGAATTTCCTGAAATTAATGTGAAATGTGATGTGGATCCTCAAATACTGTGGGAAGCGACTAAGTCTGTAAAGCTTTCTCTTCTACTCTTGCAAAAGCAAAAATTCATCAGCCAAAAATAAAATCCAATCATTACAAAACCTACAAAAACAACATTTAATAGATCAGGGGACCACACAACTGTCCTCCTTAAAAGAAAAATATGACTTACTTTGACAATCAAAGGCAGAGTTTATCTTACATAAGTGTAGGAAAAATATTATTTTGAATCGGAGAGACCTAGCACCTACTGGCCCTTAGGGTGACGGAATGTGGGTCTAAAGCATATATCAGCGCAATAAAATCTTCAGACGGTCAGGTCACCACAAACTCTACAATGATTAACAACATATGCAAAGTTTTTTATATAAATTTGTATAAAGCCGAAACATTCTGAGGAATGCGTTTGTAAGCAGTATCTAGATAAATTAGAATTACCTCAGATCTCTCAGATTAATAAAGAATCTTTGGAGGCCCCATTAAGCTTGGAGGAACTTTCAAAATCACTAAAAACTATGAACTATGCAGTGCCCCGGACTATGCAGTGCCGCTCCTGCTTCCTGCCCGACCGCCCGCTCCTCCTCCCGCTTCACCGCCCGTCCACCGCCCAGCCTCCCTACTGCTCTGCCCGTCACCCTCCTGGTTCCCGGGCCTGTATCTGCTAACTACCCGCATCTTTCCCTTTCCCCGTTTGTGAAATAACGTTACACCTTACGATGGTCCGTGATCCACGTCATGGACCAACAGGGGGTCCTGTTGGGCCGTATTCCTGGGTCCCAGTGGCTCCGCCGGGCATGGTGGAGCTCCAGATCACTCTACCTGCAGGCCTCGGCAAGCCTCGGTTCCCTCCACTCACTCCTGGGAGATCCTGAGCCGCGTGAACACCCCCTTGCGCTGCGATCCACGTCCACGTTCCTCCCGTGCTCCCTGGCACTGTCGAGTCGCGGGACAGCCGTCTGGGACTCTAGAGCACCTTGCTGTGAGAGCTTCTCAACATTTAAGCAGGAGATGGTCGAGCTGTTCGACCAGTTGGCCTGGGGTGATGAGGCGGCGTCGAAACTGGTGCGGTTGTCACAGGAGGGGCGCTTCGCCACTGAATATGCCATCAAGTTCAGCACCCTGGCGGCCTCCTGTGGCTGAAACGAGGCCGTGCTGCGTGCTCGTTTTTTGGACGGGCTGGAGGAGGACATCCAGGACGAGATCGCCATCCGCGAACTGCCCAGGGATCTCAAGGCTGCCATCGACCTGGCTGTCCACCTTGAGGCCCGCCTGGCCAGTTGTCGCGCCGTCGAGCGGCTCATCCATCCTGGAGACTGGAGGGGCAACGCGCCCTGCCCGCTCCAGAAGCCCACGCCGTTGCCACTGACCCTGAACCTATGCAGCTGGGGGGTATGAAGCTCACCCCTCAGCAGAAGCAACAATGCCTGGTTCAAGGCCTTTGTTTCTACTGCGGTCGGTCGGGCCACTTCGTCAGCTCCTGTCCTTTAAAAGGACAAAGCCCATTGTTAGAGCGGAGAGTACTGATGGGCGGGGCTTGCAGAACCTCTCCGTCTTCTTTATTAATGTTGGACATTTGTGTTGTGTTCCAGGGCTCCTCCGTTCCGGCGCAGGCTCTCCTGGATTCCTGGGCAGAGGGCAACTTCATGGACGCTCGGTTCGCCGCCAGGTGGACCGCCCCCTCGCAACCATCAGCCATTCCTCTCCCCCTGTGAGTGTGATCGTCTCTAGGAAACCAACGTGAGGAGATTGTGCCACGTTGATTGGGTGAGACGGTCCATTGTGGCTTGGAGTCCATCCTGTCTGGTGTCATGTCTGGGTGCTGCCTCTCCGCCTGCTTCTGTCTCTGTTTCTCCTGTTTTGCAGGTCGAGGCAGCAGATCTCACCGGGGTTCCGGTGGAGTATCGAGATTTGCAGCTGGTCTTCAGCAAGTCCCGGGCTACGGCTCTCCTGCCTCACCGTCACTACGATTGTGCCATAGATCTCCTCCCAGGCACTTCTCCGCCCCGGGGTTGTCTGTACTCTCTGTCAGGTCCAGAGCGGGAGGCTATGGACAAATATATTCAGGACTCCCTTGAGGCTGGCCTTATCCGCCCCTCCTCTTCCCCAGCAGGCACGGGATTCTTCTTCATCCAGGAGAAGGACGGCTCCCTGCATCCCTGTATTGACTATCGGGTCTTGAACGACATCACTGTCAAGAATCGGTACCCCCTGCCGTTGATGTCGTCAGCCTTTGAGCTGTTGCAGGGAGCCCGGGTCTTCACCAAATTAGACCTCCGCAATGCCTACCATCTCATCCGTATCCGGGAGGGGGATGAGTGGAAGACAGCGTTCAACACACCCACGGGACATTTTGAGTATTGTGTCATGCCATTCGGGCTGACCAATGCCCCCGCTGTTTTCCAAGCCCTCATTGTGCCATCATGATGTGTTGAGGGACATGGTAAACCAATTTGTCTTTGTGTATCTTGATGATATTCTTATCTTCTCCCCCTCTGTCCAGGCCCACACTCAACACATCCGTAGGGTATTAGAACGTCTGCTGGCCAACCAACTCTATGTCAAGGTGGAGAAGTGCGAGTTCCACGCCAAGTCTGTTGCGTTCCTTGGTCACATCGTTTCAGCCCAGGGTGTCAAGCCTGACCCCACCAAGGTTAAGGCCGTCGCAGACTGGCCCGTTCCTGACTCTCACAAGGCCCTGCAGTGGGTGGATCGAGCAGCGAGTGGAGCAGGCTGGTCGGGGAGTCGAGGTCCCTGAGGGGTGTCCGGAAGGGCGGCTGTTCGTGCCGGTTGTGCTGCGTCCTGATGTCCTTCAGTGGGGCCATTCGACCAAGCTGACTTGCCATCCGGGAATTCGGAGATCGTTGGCTGCCATCCGCCGACGATTTTGGTGGCCCTCCATGGAGCCGATGTCAGGCAGTTCGTGTTGGCGTGTCCCGTTTGCGCTCAAGGCAAGACCTCCTCCGCGCCATCAGCTGGTCTCCTACGCTCATTGCCATCCCTTCTCGCCCATGGTCCCATATCGCCATCGACTTTGTCACCGGCCTGCCCCCCTCCAGTGGCAATACTGTGGTCCTTACGGTGATGGACCGATTCTCCAATGCGGCCCATTTCATCCCCCTACCCAAACTTCCCTCTGCCCGGGAGACTGCTCAGGTTATGGTTGACCACGTCTTTTGGCTGCACGGGTTGCCCACTGACGTTGTGTCTGACAGGGGTCCGCAGTTCATCTCCCATTTCTGGCAGGAATTCTGTCGACAGATTGGGGCCACGTCGAGTCTGTCATCCGGTTTTCACCCCCAAACCAACGGGCAATGTGAGCGCGCCAACCAGGACCTTGAAAGAACTCTCCGCTTCCTGACATCGCAGAATCCGAGTTCCTGGTGCCACCAGCTCTCTTGGGCGGAGTACGCCCATAACTCCCTCCCTGTCACTTCCACTGGTTTGTCCCCGTTTGAGTCTTCTATTGGTTATGTCGCCCCTCTGTTTCCCTCCCAGGAACCGGAGGCTGCGGTACCATCAGCCCGAGCCTCGTCAGGCGCTGTAGGCGCACCTGGCAGAGGGTTGGGGGGTCTTGTCCCGGACCTCAAGGCGTACCAAAGCAGCCGCCGACCGCCGCCGCACCCCTTAACCCGTGTACATCTGCGGTCAACGTGTATGGCTGTCCACCAAAGACCTGCCTCTCAGGGTGCCCTCTCGTAAGCTGGCGCCCAGGTTTATTGGACCATACCGGATCTCCAAGATACTGAGCCCGGTGGCGGTCAGGCTCCGTCTGCCCCCTTCCCTTGGTCGGGTTCATCCTGTTATTCATGTATCCAGGATCCAGCCTGTGCGGTCTTCTCCTCTCCACCCCCCTGCCTCTACCCCTAGTCCTCCACCCCCGCGTCTTCTGGAGGCTCGCCGATTTACACCGTCCGGCGAATTCTAGACGCTCGCCGCCGGAGTAGGGGTTACCAATATCTCGTGGACTGGGAGGGTTATGGTCCGGAGGAGCAGACTTGGGTGCCGTTCTGGGACATCTTGGACCACTCACTGATCGAGGACTTCCGCCGTCGACAAGGTGAGCCCTCTCCTAGGACGCCCGGTGGTGTCCCTGGGAGGGGGGGTACTGTCAGGACAATACAGACTGATTGTTTTTTGTCAGGGCGTGTGGCATTGTTTTGGCGGCGCACCACATGCTCCGGTGTCCGCGTCTTCCCCCGCCCTCATTGTTACCCTGTCCCCTCATTATCTCCCTCACCTGTTTCCCGTTGATTTCGTTCCCTTTATATTTCCCCTCTCGTTGTGTGTCCTTTGTCAGATCGTCTCGGTTTATACTGCTCCTGACCACTGTCTAGTCTTGTCCTGTTTGAGACCCAAGCCTAGTGTTTTTGTTGTCTCCCTCTGTTTGCCCCGCTTTTGTGTTGCAGATTCGCTATCCGGTCCACCTCATCATCTCTCTCTCTCCCTCCCTCTGGATTATGCAGTGCCGCTCCTGCCTTCCCGCCCGGCCGCTCACTTCATCGCCCGTCCACCGCCCGTCACCCTCCCGGTTCCCGCTGCCCCGCTGTCTCCCCCTCCCCGCCTGCGCCGGAGCCGCCCTGCTTCTGTTTTCTGTTGACTTACCTGCAGTGTTGAACTTTCTCTGTTAAAATAAAGACTTAATCCGCAAATGGATCTTTGTTGCGTTCCTGACCGTTAATTGAATTTTATGGCTGGAATTGATGACAATGACATGCAGAGCTCTTGGTCAACTGCTGAGTCTTTCTGACAACCAGAAACTGTCCACTGAATGCTAATTTAAAGCAACCAGCTGGTCTCATCTGGTTGCTGTTGCTGCTGAAGTGACAGTCCATTTACGTCATTTATTACAGATGAGCTAAATGGATCTCACACCAAGTCAAAGGCTTCAGATGAAGTTGAGGGAAATAAAATATTTTTTTGAGTTTTTAGATGCTTACAAATATCCTCACACAATGTCACAAGTGCTGTCTAAATGTCCAGTTTGGGCAAGGTAAAACATTTCAAGAGAGCCTCTTTCAACATGTTGTTGACATAGAGCAAGCTTTGATTTGAATGTATGTACTTTGTCTGTGCTACTTTTTTACTTTTTTTTTTTTGCATTCGTATGTTCAACATTTCACATGGCTTAGGGTTTTGTAAATTGTTAATACTGCTTGTAGCATATTGATCTAACTACAGTCCTAAAGACTCTACTATTTCACCATTTCTTTCTCCCTTTCTCTTTCATTATGCAGTGTTCAGATATTTTATGGTATTATTGCAAATCTCTTATACTCCTTTCTTAAAAAATGTTTATCTTTCTAAGCACCATCTTCATGTAAGATGGAACAGCATATCTTGCTTAATATGATACCTGTCATCTATCATGTTAACTAAATGTCGCATAGTCTCAAAAGCACATACTGTTTTAATAGGCAATCTGAATACATTTGCCTCTTATAGACCACTAAAATAGTTATGAGCCTTGTTACGCAATGGCAGGTATTACTAATGCACGTCCATTTATTCAAAGTTTATATCATCAGTTTTATTATATAACCATTATATTTACTATCATCAGTTCAGTTAACTCTGTATTCATAAACCAATTACAATCTTGTACTAATATACATTTTAGTTCAGTTGTTTGTTTTTTATATATGTTCTGTTGTTTTTTTACATTTTTCTCTTCTGCTCTCTCTCACCTCTTTAGGATCCTGCCATTTGCCATCTCTGCTGTCTCCTAATTATCCAGATGACATACTCATAGCCAATCGTTGATTCCTATTGTCTTCATAAGCATGCCATTATTCATTCACATGAGCTTCAGCTGTTGTTTTCATTGTCATTTTCACTGCCATTTGTTCAGTTCAATAGTCAGTTTTATTATTAAATGTTATACCCTGAATACCTCTAAACATCTAGGGTCGTAACATTTTATAATGAACAATAAAAAATTTGAAAAATGTATTCTATATTCTGTGTTGTACATATTAGATTTATTCTGTGTTTATATTTTCATTATGTAAAGCTGCTTTGAAACAATGCAAACATTGTAAAAAGCTCTATATAAATGTGCGCAAAAAATTCCTCATGTCAACAGCAATGCTACTGCTACTATAATTTTTCAAAGTTTTTTTTATAAAACAAACTACTGTAATTTTTCATAAGCAATCAGACCTCTGTATGAAACAGTAAAGTCTGATAATCTGTCCATCTCAAATAATATGACGAATAGATTCTTTTCAAAGGTCTTGTTTTTTTGAAAGTTGACAATCTGCACTGCACTGTCTAACATTTGATAGCTTCTTTGGCAATGTTTTGGCAACAAGTGCCTTGCGATGCACAAAACAGTGTATGACCACAATTTTTGAGTTTTTTAACCCTACTGACAAATCTTGTCAGTAGGCTAGTCATAAGCTAGTCATAGCTGCTGCGCCATCGGTACACACACATTTCACTTTTTAGTCCTGCAGTATAATCAGAGGTCACCCAAAAAAAAAAAGTAAATTTTATTTTTGATCTGATAATGTCACCACCTACGAAACACATTTTCTAATAGTTGAGCATATCCACTTATGTCTGCTGATTCATCAAGCTGAAGGGCAAATTTTTCACTAGTTTTTATTTTTCCCAGTACAACACTCTGAATGTCAGTGGACATATATGGATATTAATATTTAATTGCAGCATACAATAGCATAAAACGAGGGAGGATTCTACACAAATACAAACAGACAAAAGAATATTACTAACAGTCATTAACTCCTCCCCAGTCATAGTGTACTTGTAATGAAGGGTCAGAGAAACAAGGATCCATTTGCAGCGTTTTAATAGAATAGTACATAGGCAGGGTCAACAACAGTAACAGGTATATCAGAGGCAGGGCAAAGGCGTAGTCGAGGAACAGGCAAGGGTCAGAGGCAGGCAGCAAGAATCATATAAATCAAACACAGTCCGGGATCTGGGCAGGCAGAAAACAATCAGTAAATCCAAATACAATCCAAGATCAGGGTAGGCAGCAAACAAATCAATAATCCACAAAACAGTCCAGAATCAAAAACGGGTAATCCAACAAGGTAGTATAAATGCTCAATTCTTGCTAGGCAAAACAAGACTTTGCAAGCGGCTCCTGACGCGAGGAGGAAATCGACACCGGGGTCTACCGCAAGGTCGAGGGGCCGGTTTATCTGGGTGGGACCTATGAAATTCCTCTGTGAGAGTGGGATCCAGAATATCCCTGGCATTCACCCAGGACCTGTCCTCTGGACCAAACCCCTCCCAGTCCACCAAGTACTGGATTACGCCAACCCGGCATCTGGAGTCAAGCAACTCATGAACATGATAGGCCTCCTCGCTGGGTCCCTCCTCCATCACTCCAGCCGGGACACCAGTGGGTTTCAGCAAGGACATATGAAAAGTGGGAGATATGTGGTAATTATTAGGCTTTTCCACACGAAAAGATACAGGAGTGATTTGTTTAATGATTTTGAATGGACCAACATACCTGGGATTGAGCTTTTTGCAGGGAAGCTTGAGGCGTAGGTCTCATGTGGACAACCAAACACATTGCCCAGGGGAATAGGCTGCACTGGGGCAATGACTCTGATTGGCCTGCAGAGTCTGCCTTCTCACGGCGTGAAGCAGATGGGTGTGAGCCCGGTCCCATACCTCTTCGCTGCGCTGGAGCTATTCAGTGACAGATGGGAGATTGGTGTCAATCTCCCATCTTCCCCTTGGTAAAACTGCCCCAGGCACCAAATCTATAGTACAATCAGTTTCTCTATGTGGTGGGAGTCGTGAAGCACCACCCACATCAGACTGCTGGTATAGACAGAATAACGTATTTTACTAAGAATATGAATAAAGATTAACAGTAGCATTAGTGTAATAGGTGATGGTGGCGGTTGATTTTTTTCACAGTTCCCATGGTGGTCACCCCCTCCTTTAGTCAGGCTGTTGTGAGCGTTGTCGAGAGAGAGAGAGAGAGAGAGAGAGAGAGAGAGAGAGAGAGAGAGAGAGAGAGAGAGAGAGAGAGAGAGAGAGAGAGAGAGAGAGAGAGAGAGAGAGAGAGAGAGAGAGAGAGAGAGAGAGAGAGAGAGAGAGAGAGAGAGAGAGAGAGAGAGAGAGTGAGAGAGAGAGAGAGAGAGAGAGAGAGAGAGAGAGAGAGAGAGAGAGAGAGAGAGAGAGAGGAGAGGAGAGGAAGAAGAGCGAAGATAGACAGATACGATTTTAGATGAGAGAATGAGAGAGAGAGAGAGAGAGAGGAGAGAGAGAGAGAGAGAGAGAGAGAGAGAGAGAGAGAGAGAGAGAGAGAGAGAGAGAGAGAGAGAGAGAGAGAGAGAGAGAGAGAGAGAGAGAGAGAGAGAGAGAGAGAGAGAGAGAGAGAGAGAGAGAGAGAGAGAGAGAGAGAGAGAGAGAGAGAGAGAGAGAGAGAGAGAGAGAGAGAGAGAGAGAGAGAGAGAGAGAGAGAGAGAGAGAGAGAGAGAGAAAACAGGCTTATATTACCGTATTGGCCGTTCACATAGAATGTAATAATAATATTATTGAACACTGGTCCCGACTTATTTCAGTGGTTTTGTGAGAATGGGATCTAATATACAGGTTGACGATTTTGATGAGTTCAATATTTTTGAGCTCGTCCAATGAAATGGCAATAAAGTTGCTAGAGTCTAGTTGTCAGATGTCACAGAAAAACGAACCCAGACGCAGACAGCGTTAAACTGAAAAATGTCCATTTATGAAACAAAACAACAACCCACGAGGGGGAAAAACATGAACAAAAACAGCAATAGAACTTATTACTTAAATAACTTAAAACGGAGCTGAAAAAAAAACTAAAAAACTAAAAACTGGAAAAAACAGACAGGGCGAGACTCGGGTCAAAAAACACGACGAGACAAGAACGTGACAACACTCACTGTGACCAGGAAACAAGACTACGGGATACAGGACTTGAGGACCGAGATGCGGGAAACAAGACAAGACTCAAGGAATGAGAACGAACCGACAAGAAACAGAGAACACGAGGGCAATAAATAGGACACAGACAACGAGGAACAGGTGCGCGAAATGAGCGCAGACGAGACAAGAGAACAAGGGGCGGGGACAAGACGCGTGACCGGAGAGCACATGGCGAATGTAAACAAAACAGAGAAGAAGCAAGAACCAAGACAAGGAGGAGTCAGGATCTAAACAACACGCTCTGACACAAAACACAGGACATGTCAGGATCCTGGCAATATAATCTAGAAAGATTCAGGACAGGAAGCCAGGACCCTGACAATAGTAGTACTTGAGGCGTGCTGTAGTACGTAATGCTATTAGACAGAGGCAAGGCTGGTTGAATAGATTCGATATTTTCTCTAATTTGCTCTATTTTATTTGCAAAGAATTTCATAAAATCATTACTACTGTGCTGTAGTTTAGCATCTTTGTCTGTTAAAGTTTTGTCTTTGGTCAAATTTGCAACAATATTAAAAAGAAAAAAAAGAATATTGACTACCTTGTAAACTATGTTTCCCATAATGCACCTGTTACTATGTTACTCCACCGTCTGTCCACCAGCTCCACCTGGCTCCCTCGTCCCTCTGGTCTCGCCCTGGTCAGTTGTCGACCCGCCATTGCTTCAGGACTATACTCCTTTGGCTGCACCTCCGGCTCTGTTGGACTCCTCCTTCCCTCTAGCTCCTCTTCAGTCCTCTGTCGCTCCAGCTCCACCGCGTCCCTCTGGATCGCCGTCTCTGCCTTGGTCACTGAAGCCCTCTGCTCCGCCTTGGCCCATCAGATCCTCGTCGTCACCCTGGCTCATCGGCTCTCCGTCTCGGGCTCTGTTATCGCCTACTCCGTCGCCGTCGGACGGTCCCATGGAGTCATCGGTTTCTCGTCCACCATGGTTCCTTCCTCCGTCAGCTCCACCATAGGTCATCCGGTCAGCAGTCTGCTGGTCTCTCCTGTCTTGGCCCTGGCTCCTCCCTCCATCATCGCCGCTTCTTTCCTCTCTTCAGGAGCCGCTCGTAGGAGGGGGGCTATGTTACGATGGAGGCTCCCGCACCATCAGAGGGAGCCTTCTCCTGAATACTAGTGCTATTGTGGACTACATTTCCCATAATGCCCCATATCTGGGTTTGATCACTTCCTGCTTCCTGTTTGTACTCTCACCTGATTCTCATTAACTCTTGTGTATATAAACCCCTGGCTTTCGCCAGCTCAGGGCTTGTTTTGCCCCGCCGACATTTCTGAGCATTTATAATCTGTGTGTGTCGGATTTCCCATTACTGTTTGGATTGTTACTTGGTTTTTGGATTATTTGCTGCCTGCCCTGATTATCGGACTGCCTCATGTTTATGATTGTTTGCCACCTGCCTCGACCCACACCTGTACCACGTTTACTCTACTGTCTTGTCTACATTGTTCCTGTTTGCTGTTACCGATTCTGTCTGCCTTGTTTATGATTAAAATACTGCAAATGGATCCTCGAGAGTTTGCCCCTTCATTACAGCACCATACCTTGTTCTGTTCCTCATGTGACTCTAATTACTTGGTGTATTTAAGCCCTAGTCACGCTATGTAGCACTGCGAAGTCTTGTTTTCCCCCGGCTGACATTACCGAGCGTTTTGGATTACCCTGTTTGATTACCCGTGTTTGTTCATGGACTGTTTATCCCATTTCTGATTGTTTGCTGCCTGTCTACGAACCCTGCCTGTTTACTGATTACACCTCTGTCTTGCCTACGTTTGCCCTGTTTGTTGTTATTGACCCCTGCCTGTTGACTATGATTATTAAAAGCTGCAAATGGATCCCTGTGACGTGTTCTCATAATTACAGATATTGAGGTTTTGATGTTGTCTGGAATGTATACATTTTTTTCAGTGAAACTCTATTAACCTAAAAATGTTTTAAATCAATTGTATGTTCCCATTACCACTGTTAATTTATAATGACAGTTGCATGCAGTGCATCAGCTTATACTAAAAATAATAAAGTTTTTCAGGAGACTGACAGTCCTCAGTGCAGCAAGATATCTAGAACACATCCTGTTCTAAACCCACATAAAGTTACAGGAGGGTCTAATTCTGCTGGTTCTGTTGACTGCTATACAGCAGCTGTTGATATTGTCATAGAGAGAAACAAAACCAGCAGGCAGAACAAGCATGAGAATATATATACATATACATATTTGAGAATCAAACCTTCCTAAACCAGATTTCACACAGCTGTACATCATAGGTCGTAGTGAAGGTGTGAATGCAGAACATGAGGTTTTATAGATATAGAGAAATTACAAGACACTCCAATAAACTGCAATGGCATATTTGATCCTGTAATTGAACCTGGATTTGAGATCAGTAGAAAAATAAAATCTGTTCTTACTAAAGGCATTGCTGGAATTGGAAAAACTGTCTCTGTGTATTCTAGACTGTATTCTAGGCTGGGTTGAAGGAAAAGCCAATCAGGAGATTGTACATTTCACAACAGCCAAATTTAATTAAAGGTGACCAGAACAATCTTTACAAACTTCTGCTTTCATCCTGAGCTCAA
The DNA here is from genome assembly GCA_036877525.1 of Chromobotia macracanthus. Classification (NCBI taxonomy): domain Eukaryota; kingdom Metazoa; phylum Chordata; class Actinopteri; order Cypriniformes; family Botiidae; genus Chromobotia; species Chromobotia macracanthus. The sequence continues at coordinate 9,536,387 of JAZGTH010000013.1, forward strand.
AGATCTCAAGGACTCAAAATTGTACAATAAATGTAAAAATACTTTCATCTTTGATGGCTTGAATGAAAGCAGAATTAAACCATTGTTTTCAGACAGAAAGAAAGTTTCTGATATTACTAAGACACCATCAATAGGTTTGTTAATATCAAATCTCATCAGGGGAGAATTGCTTCCCTCCGCTCACATCTGGATTACCTCCAGACCAGCAGCAGTCAATCAGATCCCATCTGAATTCATCAACCATGTCACAGAAATTCGGAAATTCAATAATCAGAAGGAGGAATATTGCAGGAAGAAAATCAATAATAAACACATCAAGCCAGCAGAAACATCTTACACATTAGAGGAGATCCTTTGTGAAGATGGGACAGTGTTCCAGATGGACAATCATTACTGCAGCCTACTGTCTGGGCTTTATGGCAGAGAGGCTAGACAGAAGCCTCTCCTTAGTACAAACACATGAAAGCCCACTTGCGCGCCACAAAGCCTTTAAAAAGCACCTGCAAAATCATCAGCAATGTCATCAGCTGATGATTTTGCATCAGTGTGCGGAGAGAACCAGCCTTTTGCAGCACAAACATCACTTAGGGATGCTCCCCTAGACAGAGTCTTAGATGATGCTACACCCCTGGTAGAATAGGTTCTAATGCCATCATTTTGAGTGATGTAAGAGTCAAAAGTAGAACCACCTTCAGAGTCAGAAACTTATCAAAGGCTGACTCTAGGGGCTCAAATGGAGCCAAAGAAAAACCCCTTAGAACAATGGTAAGGTCCTAAGAAGGGACCCGCATGTGACAGAAAGGTCTCTGGAACCATGCAGAAAATGAGACACCAGCAGCAAGGATTGACTCCACGCGTGCATTGTGCCAGCATTGTAGTGCACCCTTAGATGTCCCCCATCTCAATGCCATGTAGCTAACTCTTGAGAGCTGGCCATGATCAGCCAATCGTCTATGTAGTTCAGGGGTCTCAACTGAGCCAGGGATGCATCCAGGCACTTTGTGAAGGTGCAGGGCAATAGAGCTATGCTGAAAGGAAATACTCAATACTGGTAGGCTTTGCCCCTGAAAGCAAACCTGAGAATCTTTGAGTGTTCTGGCAAAATCTCAATGTGAAAATATGTGTCCTTCAGATCTATTGTGACAAACCAGTCCTTGTCCAAATTTCTCCTACCACCACAGTCTGTAAGATGCATGTAAAAAGCCTGTAGAATGGGTGGCAAATTCAATTCTGTACCCTCTCTCTACTGTTCTTAACAGCCAAACTGGGCAGAAGCTTCCATGCTTAATATTTGAATAATGCTGCCTAAATATATGTATACACAAAGAATGTATACACAAAGAAAGGTGTGGATTCAGTTTATTGCAGTTATGTTGCCACTTATGATCCAAAAATAAGACCAAAGACTTCTTGCATGAAGTCACCCAACTATCACCAGTAGCTATTGAGTTTTCCACTAATAAGCCGGTGCTGATACTGAGGAGTGACTCAGTCTCCTCAATGGGTTGTTGACTATTTTCTCCACGGATGACTTGTCGACAACTCCTCATTGTTCACTTTCACAGGCCACTATGAATACCAGGGCATGCGGTATGGGCAAGTTAACTCACTCTCTGTATTACAAGACTTCATGAATGAGGTGTTTAGGGAGTTTCTCCAACACTTCATCATCGTATATATTGATAATATCCTCATTTACTATTGGAATCTGACCGACCATCGGCAACACATTACACAGGTCCTGCAGACACTAAGAGCCCACCACTTATATCTAAAATGGAAAAAATGTGAGTTCCAGGAAACCACCATTTATTTCCTGGGTTATGTCATCAGCAAGCAAGGAATCCAAATTTCAGACCAGTGGAAGGTGCATGCAGTAAGAGTCTAGCCATAGCCTCCCACAATTAGAGCTACAGAGATTCTTGGGTTTTGCCACCTTTTACAGAGGGCCAACACCAGATGAGCTGCAACACCTACCTGCAGGGCAAAGACCCAGTAAGGCATTACAATAATCTTGTCTTAATGCATGAATTAACTTTCCGGTGTTGGACATACAAATCATGCACTGTGGTTTTGATTTAACAGATATTGGAAATGTGTGTTTTAAAGGACAAATTGCTATCAAATAGGACACCCAGGTTGCTGATGATAAAGGCTTTATAGAGCATCCATCAAGAGTTAGACAGTATTCTATGTTGTTAAGTGTGAAAGTTTAAGATTCAATTATTAAAACTTCTGTTTTGTCTGAATTTAATAGTAGAAAGTTGTTAGTCATACAGATTTTAATATCAACTATACATTCTGTCTGTTTGGTGAATTTATGCAGCTCATCTGTCCTCAAAGAAATATACAGCTAAGTATTGCCAGCGCAGCAGTGAAAACTAACTCCATGTCTCTTAATATTTTCTCCCAGAGGTAGCATATAAAGGGTAAAAAGCAGAGGCCCAGTGAGCAGTGAGTCTTTGAGGTTTGATTTAAGGAATTTAAACAGTTCAAGTAGATTAATACAGCAATCTTTAGTTGAAGATACAGTTAAATCTTTTAGTATAGTTCTACCATATCATCTTTATTCAACAGGTCAGATCTACTCCAAAAACTTTTCCAATTATCTATGAAATCTATATTGTTCTGCGAACACCACTTGATGTTTAGATTTAGCCAGCACATTTAAATTTGCTGTAATGTCAGGCTACTAATAAACATTTTACTATGGTGGCTATTTTCATGTCCTGTACAATAGAATCTCTGATAACTAGGGCATTTTTAACAGTTGTCTCAGTGTGTGCGTCACTGAGTAGGGATATCTAGATTTAGAGAACTAATTGGAACAGAAGAGCCCTATAACTCTTACTATCCTTGAATAAAGTTTTGATGCATGTTTTTAATTCCGAAATCTTCTCCATCAGCCTAACCATTTCCCTGCATTTATAACATGTAAGACCCTTAAGTCTGACAGGGAAAGCTACACTAAGCATGTGAAAAACAGTGCATGTAACAGTCATTTACGAATTCACCCTAACATGTAATCAGAAATTATCATAAGTGCATATTTGGCATGCTGTCCGGGGGAGGGCTTCAAGCTCGAAATTTGGCTTGAACCCAGAATACTCCCCCATCCTTCACTGAGATGGATACCAGCCAGAGTAAGGCAATGGGGTGGTGGAGGAATGCAGCAAAACTGTCATGGGACAGCGGTGAGGGACAGCTATTTATACGCACCCCTGCATGATGATTGGTTGGATTACATGACCGTGCTCGTTCCAAACATTGTTAAATAAATTCATTTCACAAGTTTGCACTAAGATGTAATCAGAAATAGTCATAAATGTATATTTGGCGTGCTGTCCAGGGGAGGGCTCTATGCTCAAAATTTGGCCTGAACCCAGAGTACTCCCTTAAAAAAGAATAATTGCTGTACAGCCACCGTAAGGATCCCCCAAACGGTGAGGTAAATAAGATCAGCATGAAGGAGTTTGCATACTACATTGCTTGACCGAAGGGCTCTTGCAGCATCCAACAGGAGCTGAGATGGAAAGTTCATGGTGGCGGACGGGTAGTTTTAAAATAAACAAAGGCAATAGTACTAGCAATAAACTAATTAAAGTGACATATTTGTCAGATATGGTTACCCATACCCAAAATGTGACTCTACATTTAACCCATCACTGGTGAGGAGTGAACACACACTGGAGCAGTGGGCAGCACACTTGCTCAAGGACACTTCAGTTGCTACCTGCCAGTGCTGGAATCGAAGCAGCAACCTTCTGATCACAAGCCCGACTCACTAATCAGTAGGCCACAAGTGCTCACTTTCGTAATTCTGCATATTACTAGATAATTGCTAAATTTTTTACTCAGGTGTAACTTTAAACAAATACACAGAACATCTGAAATGAAACTGAAAAAGTGATGAAGACACAAAATAAAGAAATACAACGGGCACACCTCCATAACGGACGGGACATGGAATAAGCACAAAACAAAGCGCGACCAGGAGGGTTCTCATAACATCTGATGGGCGCTTTAGCAGAGATGATCATGGCTTCAAATGGTAGCCCTGCAATTGAAGGGGGGATGCCCACAGAATTCGTATGGGGGGCTCAACCAGCAAAAGGTGGTCCCACACTATCTCTAAATGGGGAGCCCGCACACCAATGTGATCAGGCTATTTCACTGCTATTTGAGTGGGGAGGGCTTGGCTGGTGCTTTAACAGAGTAGGACAAAACTCTTCCCATGAATGGAGAAGCCTGCAATAACAATTAAAATATGTGAGTTTTTTTCTGACGAATGAGAAAGGTGTAATTGGTGTGACAAATACAATAGCTTACAATAGCATGTACTCCCCTGGGAAATGAACCCACAACCTTTGTGCTGCTAATGCAATGCTCTACTGACTGCACTACAGGGAACCATCAACCTGTAATGTTGTCTTCCTCGAAGCTAAAACACACACAATTTTATCCTGCGCTTCCTTCGAACAACTACATTGTGGAACCCGTGCTTGCTACAAATTAATGTTTTACCTCAAAAGCTATTGACAATATATAATCCACAGGCATTCAGCCAGCTGTCATGTTATGTATGTTAGGGCGACCAATGCGCTTAATATACATCCTGTTGACATTAACACTATCAGTTCTGTATGCTCTGCTTTGCCATCTCCAAATAACCCTACTGAAATTTGTACAGTACTGCACATTTACCTATAGGTAACATACACAGCATACTGTTTATTAACACGCCTGAACAACATGCATCAAGATCAAGCACAATTGATTTGTGTTACAACTCCTAACTTCCTTACTAACATGGTAGATGAGTATTAGAGACTTAGAATCAGCCAGTGGTTTTGCTGCACCCTCCATCTTTAAATCTGAACCTGCAATGGCCAGTTAGGGTTAGGGTTATCTAGATCACATCAACACTGCAACCACTCTTCTGAGGAAAAACAACAATATAGAAAATAAAACATAGGGGTAATTATTGTTACTATGGTAAACCTGGTCACTGGGAAATGGAATGGAGAAAAAGCAATATGATACTGTTAACTGAACTAATGTTTCCACAGCTACTTTCACATCCACACCCACAGACAGTGTTACAGCCGCAACCTTATCAAACTCAATGGATTCCGACCTAGGGTTGTCTACAGAGTGAACAGACTCCTGATGAATCTATCATCAGCCAAACATTGATTTGCTCGTTAATGGTAACACTGTTTCATTTCTTGTTGATATGGGTGCAAGTTAGCTCAGTCTATGTCAGCAGTACCCCTACACACTCAGTGGGAATTGATGGGGTCCCAATTTACTGTCCTGTTACTCCCCCCTCCCCACCCACCCATTTATTCTATAACAAAACCTAATTTAAATCTTTTGCATTGCTTCACAATCATTCCAAATTCACCTTTTAATTTTCTGGGCAGAGATTTTATGTACAAAATCGGTATGCAGTTATTTTTTACTAATGCTAATGGTCTCTCTCTTTTCCCTCTGAATTCGATGAAGAGTCTAATGACTAATGGATTACCTGAGGGTACATGCACAATTTCATTACAGTGTCATCTACTGGTCCAGAGTATGAATACTTTGGTCTATAATTATGAGAGTAGTTTCTTTTGATTTCTTGAGGCATGCGTAGTCAAACAATATCTGATGTTCCATGGTCAGCCATTTAGGGCATCGCCCATTTTCAATTGTCGTAAGCTTTTATATGGTTTATCATCACCATATTCTTAGGTGACCTGCAAAGGTTGGGTCACCTAGTGGTGACCCAAAGATAAAAAAGATATAACAACATTTACAAAGATGTTTCTAATATGTGATTGCAATTACATATTGTTATGCAACTTCTTTCGATTCTTTGGCTCATGCCAAGTTCTATGATACCAGATTTGTCATAGTTAGTGCTACTTCCTGTCAGCCATTTGCAATTATATAGAAAATCTACTTTTTAGAACTTCTCCTACAGCATTTGTCTGATTTGCACAAAACTTCTCAACAATACCTCTCAATTCTCATATACTGTGCCTACAAATGTTTCAGCAAGTATGTTAAATTGGATATGAGATTGTATCTTTGCCATGTTTTGCTGTATTAACATAAAACTTGATTTGTCATTGCAGGATTGACCTGAGGTAGCACCTAGTTTAGTTACAGTGCCACTGTCTGGTCTACAATATCCAATACTCTATGGTAATACCAAATTTGTCATAGTCAACGCAACTTCCTGTCTGACATTTTGAATTATATTGAAAACCTACATTTTCTCACTCCTCCTACAACTTTTGTACAAAATAGCAGTTTTGGAATTTGGAAAACAAAAATTATGGAATTTTTGTTGATTCCTTGAATCATTGTAGGTGGTATTGTCACATCCTGATTGCCTCTTGAAAAGTTTGGCGATAATACCACCAAAATACCATCAAAAGTTATAAATCATTTTATGGTGTTTAACCTATGTTTTCTTAACTGCTTTTATTAATTTAATTATCAGAGATGCAAATTGCAATTGCAGTTCCATATACCACTGGAATCCTTGGGTCACAATGAACAAAACATGTCTCTGGATTCATTTCTGTCATAAAAATGTTTTTGCAAAACCTACTTTTGTGAACTAGTCATAGCAATTGGAAAAGCCATAGTGATTGACCACTTGGTTGTGCTACCATGAGAAAAACATGAACAAAAACGTGTATACATTTTCCAGATTTAATGCAGGTAAATGATTGCATTTAATGTGACATTTCACAGACAGACAAAATATTGATGTCATATTATTAGGTCTCCTAATTCTGAACAACTTTGCCTCAACCACTGCTGTCTATTGAACCAATCCTTAAATATTTGAGAATATTAAAAAAAACACTTTTTTAAAAGGTCATGTCGTAGGTTTTTCACTTAATATCTGAAAAGAAAAACAATTCAGTATAATTATTAACCTAGAGTATAATGGACTCTAGGTTAATAATTATCAAAACAGTTTTGAATATGTAATGCTAAGACAGGGTCATTTAAAAATAATTGTGGCATAGTGTACCAATAAGTCCATATTCCCCATACAAAAAATCAGAAAACCACAAAACTAAGCAAGCTTATGCATCTTGTGATTTTAAAGAAGCATGCAAAATCTCATGTCGAACAGGCAAAAGGTGGCGCTACAGCAGTTATAAATGTTAAAAACAGTATATTTTTATAGGAAGTTACCAGAATTTAGTGAATGCTATCATTTACATCTTTATTTTAGGAGCTGACAAGCCTGCTAAATCTATTTATCATAATTGAGTCTGCAGAGCGCATTATCGGGACCAGCCTGTCCTACCTCCAGGATATGTATCTCTTAACAGGAACAGGGCAGGTAGAACCATAAAGGACCCCTCTTACCCCGCACACAGTCTGTTCAGACCTTCTGGCAGGCAACAAAGACTGATCAAGACAAGAACTTCCAGCCACCAGAACAGCTATTTTTCAACAGCTACAAAATCTTACAAAATAAGATTTTATACACCTTGCCATAATTTTGACAATCCCAACACACTACCACTTCTGCATTTTCCCATGTGCAATACCTACCATGTGTAATATTTTTATTTATTTAATTTAAAAAAAACTATACAGTCTGCAACAGCAATAACTGCACCACAGCTCCACTAGTTTGCCCTAAACTTGTATCTTTTGTTATGTAGATTTGATTGTCTGTTAGGTCTTTTAGGTTGTTTTGTACTTTACATTAGTGTAGCGCATATAGTACAATGCATAAAAGCAAACATGAAAGTGTAATGTAATGTATGTTAATCTGTATCTATGTTGCACTAGTGTAGCGGTGCCCTAAACCGGCAACAAATTCCTAGTATGCTCATTTGTACTCTAATGGTCTGAACCCTGATAATGTCCTTACTGTGACTAACATGTATTTTGTGTATATGGAAGTTCAGGTTCGCAGACACTTGTAAAATGTGGAAAACTGTTAATTCCTGAGGTAACATGAACACTAAGTTTCATCGTTTTCTGAAAGTAGGACTAATAGGTCATTTAAAATGATCATAATTTTATCTCCTATGTGTAGGCTGCAGTTCTATATTTTTTCACATGACAATAAGTCTTATTAATATATTTAATAAATAATATATATATATTATATTGACAAAATAATCTCTTGTAACCTTAAACCAGCTCATAGGATGCAGCAGTCACTTTATCTTATCTGCACTGAAGAATTAGACTAATCCTAGTTGATTGTACTGTTTAAAACATTCTGTTGTAATTTTTATTTAATTTTTTCATATGGAAGACAAAGCATTCTGGGGTAACATGCTGCATTTCGTGAAAATGTTTAATGAATCTATCATCAGTGTTGAAAAGCTTAAAACCTTATTCAAAGAACTATATGTGCAATGTTTTTGCAAAAAACGTGTGCTCCCAGGTACAAAAATATTTTGTTCATGAAGACAACGTATTTTCTTGTAACCTCAGAACAGCTTACCAGAGGCAGCAGTTAATTCTTTTTGTATCTGCACTGACCTTTACCAAACAAGCTAACACTAAATTATGGTACCTTTCCAAACATGTCTGCTGTAATATGTTTGTGTTTTGTGTAGTATTGTTATGCTTTTTTAGGCGTTTTTAACTAAAATGATCAAGCACAATTTTACAGACTAGTGAAGTTTATATAAAAAGTAGGTCTTCAGTGAGCAGCATGATTTAAAATTAAACATTGCATTTTATGTAATGTTTACTGGTGTCATACATAGCTCTCTGCCAAGGCATTTATTGCTTAGAAATACATTACATTTTTATTTAATCAAATTCAGAATTTTGGGTTTGGTTTTGTAGAAAGATTTTGTAGAAATTGTTACTTTAGGAATGTTTTAAACTTATATAAGATAATTTAAAGAAAATCTTCTTTACATTGCCATATGGAATATTAACTTTATACAAATTAAATAAAATGTTTTAAAATGCTTAAACCCTGGTATATTGTAAATATTTGTTTGCTAAAGATTAACCTTGTCAAATTATTTGGGTGAAAGCATACAAAGAATTTTGACTAACTTTAATTTTAAGGGATCTTTAAATCTTTCAATACAAAAAATTTACATACCTGTTTCTTGGAAACCATAGCACAAAACCCATTTATAAAGTTTGAACTCATTACATATTGATGTTACGGTACTTTTGAAGCCAGTATGATACCACTTTCCATTATACAGAAGGAAAGTGCTGCATAAAGGAAAAAAAGCACTAAAGTTACCTTTATGCAGCACTGCTTGTTAATTGACTGACCAGGTAGAGAGGCAATTACTTTCAGTTTTGAACCAACAGTACATTTTTTACTGATGTACTGTTATGCATCAAAAACAATTTTCTATTTCTGGGCTTATAACAAACTGAACGCAGACCCTGCTTAAATTTCCATTAAAATGTTTTCCTTCATTTTGAATTTTACTTTCAATCTCATCTGACAACATTTATCAAACCTTTAAAGTAACGCTTTTAGTCTAACTTTTATAAACCAACATAGGTTTCCTTTCAATCTATAGGGAAGAGTGGAATATGTTTAACACTTTAAAACACTTTCTTAAGCTAAATAATTAGAAAATATGTGAATTACACATACCAACCAATATTATACAATAAAGAGCAACATATTGTTGCACATATTATTAGAAAAAACTAATATGAAATCGTTAGTTTTCTTTTTATAACTCTTATTCTGCTCTTGAAGTCTATAGCAGCCCATAGAACCATAAGTAGGAAAGAAAATTTTTCCGCCATTTTGAATTTTTTCGAATTCCTCCTAGACTGTTTGTCCGATTTGCATGAACTTTGGTATGTAGCATCTAGAGACACTGAGGATGATAAGTTATCAAACTTTTTTGATGAAACCAACCATTCTCAAATAATGCACAAACGAATTTGACGAAGATCATGCAAAAATGGGTGTGAAGGCTGTGTGTTTGTAATGCTTAGGGATATTGACACCAAACCTGGTATGTGTCATCACAAGCATGACTTGGGGGTGCATGCACAGTTTAGGCACAGCGCCACCTTCTGGTGCCGAGATAGGAAAAATGGCTATTTTGGCATATAACTTTTGAATGCTTTGTCCTATAATCATGAGGCTGGTCTCAAGGAATTGATTCCTTGAGGCATGCCGAGTCAAACGATATCCAATTTTTCCTGGTCGGCCATTTTGGGTGTCGTATGCTGTACTTTATGACCTCATTAACGTATCATTATGAAACTCGGCTTGGTTTAGCAAGGCCATGTTCTGAGAGGACTTGTAAAGTTTTAGGTCAGTACCCTCTAGTGGTCAAGCAATATAACAAAATTTATGAAAATAAATAAATAAATATATATATATATATATATATATATATATAATTGAAATATGAAATAATTCAACCTATTGTCATTTCAAATACATCATTAGTTTTGCTGGCAAAATTTTATTCATAAAATAAACAAATATTATTCATAATTTTATTAATATTTTTTTTTTATTTATGACAGAATTTTATTCAAAACCTACTTTTCTTTTTCTACTTTTTCTAATTTGTACGAAAGTTGGTATGCAGCTTCTAGAGACACCCCTGGCATAAAGTTAATTAAAGCTTTTTGATTGCTCAAATGGTTCTTGTGTCAACAACTTTAAAGTTGAGCCTGCCAACAGGACTTTAGGTTATATATTTGCAAAACTTCAGTGCATCAATACGAAACTTGGTAGGAATCATAAATAGCTCATCGTCTTCATCTCATAGAAATTTGGTGACAGCGCCACCTACTGGTCACAAGTTAGTTACATAAACAGTTTTATTGTGTTTTAAGGGCTTTTACCATGTTTTTTAAACTGATTTTCAAAAATTCACAAATGTTTACACATTTTGTTCCTTGGTGTTGTTGAAGCGCTTGACCCCATAATTGCTGCTTGCAGCTATATTTATAACAAATTCTTGTATTGCAGAACATTTTTTCACATTTTTAATTCTTCTTTCTATATAGATATCTATAAACCAGAGAAAAAGTCTAATATAGTAAAACATTTTGTGTAGTTCATCGTCTCTAATAAGTCACTGGATCACTTTCACATGATGTCAGGCACAATAGACTAGTGCTGCCATTGTTTAACAAATGCCATGCACAACTTATTTATTACCATTGCTATTACCATTATGTGAACTTAAAATGCATTCATTAAAAATGCAGCATAACTTATATATATATACAGGGTGGGTGAAAAGTAACTAGGCATTGGTAATAAATTGATAATAAAGTCCATATTTCTAATACAAATTTATTGAAACAAATTGTACATGTACTTTATTAAATAGGAAAATGAAAGCAAATCTTTACATTTCACCGTAAGCACTGGTGGCGTCAACCATTTTTCTCAAACAGCTGGGGATGGAATACACAGTCTTCTGAAGGAAGTCATCTGGGATATTGCTGAGAATCCTGAATCCGTGCCTCCCCTTAAAAACCAGTGTTATTCCACCAAATACTAATTTTTGAACTTCCTAAGTTAAAACGTTATTACTTATATACACATACACACGTAAAGAATATGGATCCATCCTGCCTTGTCTCAACGGTTCAGGCTGGTGGTGGTGGTGTAATGGTGTGGGGGATATTTTCTTGGTACACTTTGGGCCCCTTAGTACCAATTGAGCATTGTTTAAACACCACAGCCTACCTGAGTATTGTTGCTGACCATTTCCATCCCTTTTTGACTACAGTGTACCCATCTTCTGATGACTACTTCCAACAGGATAATGCACCATGTCACAAAGCTCAAATCATCTCAGACTGGTTTCTTGAAAATGACTGGTTCGCTTTACTCTAATGGCCTCCACAGTCACCAGATCTCAATCCAATAGAGCACTTTTGGGATGTGGTGTAACAGGAGATTCACATCATAGAAGTGCAGCCAACAAATCTGCAGCAACGGCGTGATGCTATCATGTCAATATGTATCAAAATCTCTGAATAATGTTTCCAACACCTTGTTGAGTCTATGCCACAAAGAATTAAGGCAGTTCTGAAGGCAATACATACTGTATAGCTAAATTTCTCTGAATTTTACATTATTCACTTAGACCTAAAGTTTCAATGTTAAGGGTGTCCTCTTTATGTGGACAATGCTTTTTTTATATGAGCTTTTAGATAACTTGATTTGTTGAAACTTTTCCCATATAAAAAAACATTTCACACATATTGAACACATGTAGGGCTTCTCATTTGATTGTTTTCTGATGCCTTCTTAGGATTGATGATGAAAAATCTTTTGTCCACATTGATCACAGAATCAAATGAAGAATCACAATTAAATGGCCTTTCTCCAGAGTGAAACTGTATATGAATTTTGAGACTTTGTACTTGTGTAAAACTCTTGCCACACTGTAGACATGTAAAAAGGCTTTTCTTCATTGTGAATTCTTACATGATCAAGTGTTACGTAATTCTTGTCACATGAACAAGAATTACGTGAATTCTTACACTGTCCTTTAAATGGAAAATTTTTGCCACACTGATGACATCTGAAACTGCTCTCTGCAGAGAGGATTCTCACGTGATTCTATCTGGATTTAACATTCTTATATAAATAATGTTAGCATGCAAAGAAAAAAACATATTGCTGACTGTACAAAATTAAAACTTAATTTAAAAACAGCCCGCAAAAGACGCTTCCCAAAGATTCTCAATGAGGTTAAGGTCTGGACTCTGTGGTGGCCAATCCATGTGTGAAAATTATGTCTCATGCTCCCTGAACCACTTTTTCACAATCTGAGCCTGACGAATCCTGGCATTGTCATCTTGGAATATGTCTGTGTCATCAGGGAAGAAAAAAATCCATTGATGGAATAATCTGGTCATTCAGCATATTCAGGTAGTCAGCTGACCTCATTCTTACGTAACATTGCTGCACCTAGACCTGACCAACTGCAGCAATCCCAGATCATAGCCCCCACAGGCTTGTATGGTAGGCACTAGGCATGATGGGTGCATCACTTCATCCACCTCCCTTACCTTCTTACCCTGATGCGCCCATCACTCTGGAACAGGGTAAATCTGGACTCATCAGACCACATGACCTTCTTCAATTGCTCCAGAATCCAATCTTTATGCTCCCTAGCTAATTGAAGCCTTTTTTTTCCGATTAACCTCACTAATAAGTGGTTGTCTTAAGGCTACACAGCTGTTTAGTTCCAATTCCTTTAGTTCCCTTTATATTGTGCATGTGGAAATGCTCCTACTTTAACTATTAAACATAGTTGTGAGTTCTACTGTTGTTTTTTACTATTTGATTTCACCAAACGTTTAAGTGATCGGCCATCACGATCATTTAAGATTTTTTTCTGATCACATTTCTTCCTCGAAGATGATGGTCCCCCACTATCCTTCCAGTTTATAATAATGCGTTGGACAGTTCTTAACCCAATTTTAGTAGTTTCAGCAATCTCCTTAGATGTTTTCTTTGCACAGGATATGTCTTCTGACATGGTTGTTTAACAAATGAGCTACTCCATCAGTTAGGGTTAACTAAGTTGCCAGCTGAAGCATAATCATCCATGCAGTAATTATCCAATAGGAGGCTCTTGTCTATTTGCTTAGTTAAATCCAGGTGATGACTTTTTTTTGGACAGGCAGTGTATATAGTCTGATGGGAAATCAGAAGACAGTCTGTCAGATACTTAATATGACAGAGTTTGAAATACATTAAGTTGTGATTCATCCTAATGCATGAATACAATAAGAACATCAATCAAACATAACTATCTACAGAGATACAGTTAAGATACATAGTATGGTAGCAACATACAATGGGAATATATACAAATATCAGTTTAGGACAGCTTAGTTGTGACTTAAAGAGAAAGTCCTTCCTTTGGTGTATTGGAATGTCTCTCTTGGGCCATGTGGTGTTAGGCGTGTTTACCATAGCAAATTTGGAGCCTCTACCTCAAATCCTCTAGTGCCAGCAACAGTTCGTTTTTGTTTATGTGTTTGACCATGTTTTTCTTCTGATTACTTAAATCATGCCAATTCCAAGGCACCATATGATATCTTTTTCAGTCACAAAAATTTTACAGACATTTAGAATTTTTTTAGAAAGACACAATTTTTCAAACTACTAGTGTGTTTGTCCGATTTGCATGAAATTGGGTATGTAACATCCCAATTTTGTTTGTCAATGACAATATGTTTGTCAAGACACCCATGACAAACATATATCAAAATCTTTATGACAGACCCAATTGTTCTCAAACAATGTGCAAATAAATTTAAAGATCACACAAACAGTGAGTGAGGCTGTATTGACACCAAACTTTGTATATGTCATCACAGGCATGACCTGGGGGTCTATGCACCGTTTCATCACAGCACCACCTTTTGCTGCCAAGATAGACAAAAAGGATATTTTTGCTTATAACTTTTAAATGCTTTGTACTAAAATTCAAAGCATTTCTTGAGATGAGTTGAATAATATCCAGTTGAATAATATTTTGAATTTTGTCATGAAATGCTGTTTTACAAAAATGCATTAATGTATTGTTACAAAACTCGGTATGGCTCATTGAGGTCATGTTCTGAGAGTACCTGTACATTTGTAGATCAGCACCCCCTAGTGGCCAAGAGATATAATGAAATTTATGAAAATGCTTATATGAAACATTCAACGTTATTTAACTTACATTATTAGATTTGCTGGTTTATGCCAAGTCCTACAATACCAAAACTACCATATTCTACCTTACTTCCTGTCCGCCATATTGGATTTTCTTCAAAACCTACTTTTTTGAACTCCTCCTAAAAATGTGTCAGATTTGTGTGAAATTTGTAATATAGCATGTAGAGATAATCATAACAAAAATAATTTTTATTGATCAACTAGTTGGTGGTTACCATGTCAATAAATTCTAAGGCGAGTATGCCAATAGGCCTGAGGCTGTATTTTCACAAAACTTTAGTGCAGTGACACCAAATCTGATGTGTCATCACTAACACATCTTGTTGATCTAACACAAATCTGTTGATGGTGTCACTCACTGGTCAAAGGTTATAAGCAATTTAATTGTGTTTTAAGTACTTTTACATATGTTTTTAATACTGATTTTCAAAAATTCATCATCAGATATATCAACATATGCCTGGGAATTTTTAGTCTGCCAGTAAGACCTTTCTTAGCCACTTCTGGTGTGTTTGATTTGGGTTGGTGCTGGCCTTCCAGAAGCAGGCTGGACACCCTGCCCTAAAAACTCTGATTCAGGTCATACTGTCTTGCCATGCAGGCAACTTACTAACTTGTATACTTGTTAAATCTTGTTGTTCTTGTTGGTATGAGCTCTGCTGAAAACACTTTGAATTTCGTTTTTTGTTTGTTTGTTTTTTTATCGACACATTGTTTATATAAAAAGTAACATCAGGCTCTATAACTCCAATCCTAAAGGGCCAGACCAAACAAACTCAACAATTCCTTAAGATATTCAGAATTACTTGCAAATTACAGACAGGAGGACTAAATTGGAATTGGTAGTCTGCAGGACACTGGCCTTCCAGGACTGGAGTTGAGGAGCCCTGATGTGGTATGTGCAATAATGTGAATATGGTAGGTCCTTATTCTCATTATTGGACAACGCATCTGTATCTATACTATCTGCATTTTGCGGGTTTACATCTAAGACTTTAATTTTAAAAGGGGGGCTTTTATAGTTCTTTGCAGGAGGAAGTAATGTTGTGACGTCACAAGCTGTGTGTCATGGCTCTTCAGTCTGCTGTGTTTCTGCTGAGAAAAGGTATAAGGTGTATCTCGTGTTTATATCAGTACTAAATGTTTAAATGTAATTTTAGGTTTTACAAATCTGCTTCAACAACATGATTTCATTAATTTCATTAATTATTTCATGATTTCAAATAAATGTACTGTAATATGTTAAGGCCTCTTGACAGGAACAATGCAAAAGCTGAGAAAATTAAAATACGCTTAATATACTTTAACATACTTTAACAACCAAAACACCATTTTATCACAAGACCGTATTGTCTAAACCTTACTATTTTTCTTACACAGAATATTTTACATATCACGCGATCTCTAGTTACATCGAACTTGTTTTGTATTTAATATAAGAATAACCGGCTGGCACTACTTTGCAAAGAAACTACAATTTGCAGTCACAATAACTGATCTGTTTTCACTTACTGTTAAATGATTTGACCAGAATCCACATTTTGTGCCAGATTATTATGTGACGGCATAATAAGCGCAGTAGCAAGTCCCGATCACCTGTCATTTGTACGATAAAGCTTCTGCGATCCTTTCACGAAAAGTGGATCACTGGAAAGTGGATCACTGGAAAGTGGATCACTGGAAAGTGGATCACTGGAAAGTGCATTGCACAGTGAAACCCACTCATTGGGATGCAGTTAATCTGTTGAGTTTTCATTATCCATTACGTTTGTGTTGTACACACATTACATCTTATAGCCCTCCTAGAATGTGCTCTTAGGTAGTATCAGGTAGTACCCCCCTCCTAATGAATCGTTTTGCTTGGAAGGTTCATGTCTTGAAATGGTTCAATAAGACTCTATAAATGTAAGGAATTAATTAAATACAGAAGTAATATGTAACATATATCTAAAAATGAAACAAATGCTTAAAGCTGTTAATTTAAAAATGTAATTGAATTTTACATTTGAGTTTGGTTTTACCAGACTGGGATCTTGATTGAAGCACCTCCTACAGCAGTTCATCAGTAAATGCTGGGAATATTTCCATTACTCTACCAGTGAAGACTAAATTTTTAACAAACAGAAAAATCTGTCCTAATAATAACATTGCAAACAACGTTCTAATACTGTTGCAAAGATGGAGTATGTTAAAGTGGTGATTGGAAACGTCGGGGATCCTGAACTTTTCAAAATAAAAAATGACGATATTAAGGAGGAAAGAGGTTGGTACCCAATTTTGATTATTATTCTATTAAGGAAATATTGCAAGTGTCATCATACTTTTTCATAGTAATTGCTGTGTCATAGCAAAACATGTCATTCATAAGTATATGCAAAATGTATGCATATGTTATAATTAACTAACAACCCCACATTTACAAAGTATTGTTTTGTGGAAAAGCAGATCAAAGTGCAGCACTTGAAGGTTAATTGTACAGTACAACCTCCTCAGTAGTGTGCAGCTAATCTGCTGACCCGCATTACACATTGATATTTCAGAGCAATGTCTGTGCACCAATGTCAGTAAGTCATGCAAGAACATGGATTGACTTTTTGGTGAGTTGCACTGCGGTGTTCAGTTTAGTAGTTTTAGCAGTTTTTTTCCAGGCCCAGTACAATCCACAAATGTAGTCAAGGATGACAAGAATATATAAACAGAATTATTTTTCCCTCACATGAATTTTGTTTTTTACTGTTCATTTTAGACCTGATGGAAGTGAAAGAGGAAATGCAAAAAGTGGAAGAAAAACATCAAGAACCTCATAATTTCATAAGTGCAGAAAAAACTCAAAACAATTTATCAAAAAAATGTACATTCATCTGTCCTCACTGTGGAAAGAGTTTCAAGCAAAAAGGACATCTTGAAGATCATATAAGGATTCACACCGGAGAGAGACCTTTCATATGTCTTCAGTGTGGAAAGAGTTTTACACACAAAGGAAATCTTAAGGATCACATGAGAATTCACTCTGGAGAGAGGCGATTTGCATGCCATCAGTGTGGAAAAAGATTTACACATAAAGCAAATCTCACAGATCACATAAGAATTCACACTGGAGAGAAGCCTTTCACATGCAGTAATTGTGGAAAGAGTTTTACACATGCCACAAGCCTCAAAACTCATTTGTTGTCTCACTCTGGAGAAAGGCCATACAGTTGTGATCAGTGTGGTCAAAAATTTAGCTTGGCAGCTCACCTGAAAAGACACCTGAAAATCCATTCAAATGAGAGGCCCTATGTTTGTTCTTTTTGTGGAAAGAGTTTTTTATGGCTATGCTATTTTAAAGACCACCAGAAAATACATGCTGGTGTGAAAACTCATGTGTGCTCTGAGTGTGGAAGTGCCTTTACTAGAGCCAGTGAGTTAAAAATGCACCAAAGAATCCATACTGGAGAAAAACCTTACAAATGCTCATATTGTGGAAAGTGTTTTACTGAGTCTGGAAACCTGAAAAAACATGAGAGAGTGCATACTGGTGAAAAGCCATACCCCTGTCCTTCGTGTGGGAGGAGTTTCAGCCAATTTAGCCATCTATTGAGACATTTAAAACAGCATTGTCCAAAGTTGTCACAGATTATCCTCAGCCCCCAAGATGAAAAACGTTCATCTTCTGGCCTAAAGGTTAATGTTGGAGCTGAGGTTGAACAAACTTCATCTTGTAATCTGACAGTGAATGTGCCTGAGGTCGAACAGACTTCATCTTGGGGCCTTAAAATGAACACTGGATGAACTTTTTTCATCTTCGGATTAAACATCTTTAAGTAAATAGTATAAAATCAGAAGTAAGAAATAAAAACGAATATATTTTCTCATAATTTTCTCACCTCATGTCATCCCAGATGGTTATAACTATCCTTCTTCACTCAAACACAATCATGGTTATTTTAAATAATGTTCTAGCTGTTCCCAGCTTTATAATGACATTGATCAGAGTTCAGCATTTTGAAGCTCCTAAAGCACATCCATCATTAAAATAATCAAAATGACTACAGTGTGTTAAAATGCCTTCTGTAGTAAAACAATACATTTGTGAGAGAAAAAGATCTTTTGAGTGTATTTAGTAATCTGTATGCCATGTTTGAATATCAACATATCTGTATGAATGAGTACACCCAACATGGCGGCACGCCAGCTCTACGTCAATAACTCATTGACGGTTCTTACGTATCTAATGACTAGTCGTCAAATGCGTGCCACCAATTTTAAATTTAGCGCTCTGATCTTTTTGTTTCCATGGACCCATAACAATCACTAAATAAACTCAAAATATTTTTTTTCTCTCACAAATGTGTTATTTCACTTCAAAAGACCCACTGGAGTCATATTGGGTTACTTTTATGATGGATGGATGGATGGATGCACTTTTTGGAGCTTCAAAACAGTGAACCCTGATCAATGCCATTGTCAAGCTTGAAAGTGCTGGGGTATTATTTAACATAACTCTGATTGTGTTTGGCTGAGGAAAGTCATAAACAAATGGGATGGCATGAGGATGAGTAAATTATAAAAGAATTTTCATTCTGGGGTAGAGTTTTCTGTAACAGTAGTACTTATTGTAACATGGAAAGGTTATGCATTAAGTTGATACATTGAGGACTGAAATGAGTGGTCGACCATGGTGTTTGCACCTCAAGTCCAAATGTTTGATTCCTAGTCACATATATATTGATAGAATGTATACCTTGAATGCTATGCAGTTTGCTTGGATAAAAACGTGTGCAAAATGAAAAAAATGTTAAACATTTGTGTGCTTTAAACAGGTATTGTTGATAAGGTTATTGTAACCATATCTGCATTTATCTTTGTAGTTTGTTTATGAAAATAGTCATGTTTTGTTGTTTGGTAGTTTATGGGTAGTTAGCATTTATTTATCTTAGATAAAAGGACAGTAATGTGTAGTATATGGATTCATTTTAGCTTTGGTTAATCGTTCCGATAGAGTTATGGGCAGCAGGGATAAACAATGCTAAATGCAAATAATAAATACAGATATTATTTAGGCATTGTTAGGGTAGCAAAAAGAAGAGACTTGTCAGCTTTTTAAAAAGGAGGTAAATATGTTTCACATAGCTTTGATGTCAAAGTCCTTGCATCTAAATAAACTCCAATGGTTTGGTACAAATTTTTATGGCTATGCTATTTTAAAGACTACCAGAAAATACACGCTGGTGTGAAAATTCATGTGTGCCTGAGTGTGGGAGTGCCTTTACTAGAGCCAGTGAATTAAAAGAATCCATACCGGAGAAAAACCTTACAAATGCTTATATTGTGGAAAGTGTTTTACTGATTCTGGAAACCTGAAATACACATTTTAAAAAAAAACAGTGCTTACTGGTGAAAAGCCATACCCCTGTCCTTTGTGTGGGAGGAGTTTCAGCCAATTTAGCCATCTACTGAGACATTTAAAACAGCATTGTCCAAAGCAGCTTATCCTCAGCCCCCAAGAAGAAAAACGTTCATCTCCTGGCCTAAAGGTTAATGTTGGACCTGAGGTTAAACAAACTTCATCTTGTAATCCAACAGTAAATGTGCCTGAGGTCAAACAGACTTCATCTTGGGGCCTTGTCATGCAGTCTAAAAATAACTGATATGCCCTCATCCTCAAAACCTTAAAATTAAATTAATATGTAGAAACAAAACACTTCTACTCAAAGACTGTAAATCTCACTTCTGCTGTTGTTTGTACACAGAAAATATTCATATTAATCATTTTGCAGATTTTGCCCATATGCAGGCAAAATGTTATTAAAAATATTTAATTTTAAGAAAAATTGTTTTGTTATTATGACAAAGTGCAGTTTTAAAAGACTAGTGTTGTAATATGGAATGAATGTGGTAAGTCTCCTTGAGGGACAAATACAAATGCTATTTTGAGGTCAAGTAAAATTTTTACAATGTTGAATTTACAATCATTTATGATCATGTTGGTGAATGTTAAATGATTGGATTGTTGTCACCTAAATCAGCAGGTTGTTTTGTTTACTTTGATATACAGCATGCACACAAGACTTTCAAAAACATCATAGCTGACCGGATGGGGAGCATTTTAACTCTACTGGACCCTGAAGATTGCACAGTTGGACAGTGTATAGACCTGTCATACATACATTTGCCACAACTGTGAGAGTGAACACACACTGTCTGCTATGTTTATAAATTTGTTAGCTTATAACAAGTGGTGAAGACCCCTATTGTTATTCTTAGTTTTCTTCTGCTCTTGTGTGTGTGACAGCACATAGCACCATATGGTAAAAGTTATGAAATTTGGCATACAGATAGAGGATAGTCTGAAATGTTACCATTGTTACCTCTGGAGCTCCAACAGTTTAAAATTTCAAAATGTTTAAAAAATTTCAAAATGTTTATGATAACTTTCGACTCAAAAGTCCTAAAAATAAAATTACTTTTCCAAAATGTTTCCTCTGATTCCTCTTGGCTCATGCTGATTCAAACGCATCATTTTCCTTAAGAAAATTTTTCCACCAATTTTTTTAAAAACTATGAGGAACAAGAGTTCAGTGTTGTGGCAAGAGGGATACAATGTGTGGTTCCCATCATCAGGCAATGGAGGTTACATATGTTACAAACCACGCTATGGACTCAGGTGGCATAGCTGCAGATCCACCTGCACCGCTCCAAACCATTCCCATATATGTTGGACCACTTGGGAGTGTAGTCGCCACTCTCCACGAAGCGTCACCTGTTGCAAGAGCGGATCCACTGCACGATTGAGGTTGCCCGGGAAATGAGTGGCTTGCAGAGACTTCAGCCTCTGCTGACTCCATAGGAGGAGGTGACGGGTGAGCTGAGACATGCGGCAAGAGTGAGTACTGTCCTGGCGATTTATATATGCCACTGTCGCTGTGTTGTCCAACCAGATGAATACGTGTTTTCCATGGATCACCGGCTGCAGTCTCCGCAGAGTGGTTCTGTAACTAACATTAAAGTGGTCTCATATGCATCAGCCTGAGAAACACAAATGCCGTCGAGGATGCCAAATGCCTAGGAGCCTCTAAAAATATTTCAGTAGGACCGCCATCTTTTCTCTGAAGACATCAAGGCAATTCAGCATTGATTAGAGAAAATAGATGCTCTGCACTGGGGAGAGCTTGCTCTTTTCTTAGTTGACCAGAAGCCCCAATCGATCCACGTGCCTGTGTGAAGCATGTCCCTGTGTGTACACAACTGTTCTCAAGAGTGGACCAATATAAGCCTGTCGTGGAGGTAGTTTATGGCAGGTAGGAGAATGCGTATGCCCTTCTCCCTCTAAGGGGAGAGAGCAGAATTGATGAGCCCAAAGAGGAGTGGAATAGGGTCCCCACCTCGCTCTGGGCTGAGGTGCTGGCTAAGATGTAGATGGAGCCAGCTGAGGAGTAGCAGGGGCCCAGGTTTGGCGAGGAGCAGATGAAGGGAGCTCCCTCTGGGGCCTGTACCCTGGGGTACAATCACATCAAGGCAGGATGTTTTTAATCACCTCTATCTGCTTCTTCAATATTGAAAACTGACTGTCAGAGTCTTCAGGTGTGTCGCCAAACAGGTCACCCTGCGAGATGGGAGCATCAGGAAAGCATAATTTTTTCTGTGTCTTGAATCTCAGCAAGGTTTAACCATAGATGTCGCTCCTGTACCACCATGGTAAACGTCGCTTGGTCCATTGCCGTGCACAGTTCCTGCAGTTGCAGTGCATCAAGACCACCCTCATCCAGTTCTTAAAGTAGCTTGGCTTGATGGACCTGCAGGATAGCCATGGCATGGAGGGTGAAGGCAGCCTGTCCTGCAGACCTGTAGGCCTTTGCAATAAGCAAAGAAGAAAACCTACAGGCTTTGGACAGGAGTCTTGCATGATTTAGCATGGAGGGCATTTTCTCCTCGGGCATGCTAAAGCTGCAGTTCCTAATTACTATTGGATAAAAGAATGAAAGGCTCAAATTAAATGGTGTAAACATTAGTATGGATTAGAACTACGGGTCAGATTTAGTGATGTGTCAGAGAAAGAGATAAATAAGGGATGTGTCAGCAAGGATGGGGCCATAATGTTAATGACAGAAAACTGTGGAAGGTTTCAACAGAAATGCTGATAATGGCATAAAATTACTGATTGTAACTCTAACAGCAAACTGTGGAAGATTAAAGATCAAATGAAGATTAAAGATCGCAAATTTTAAAAATATCTTTTTAGATTGTTATATCTTTATGCTGTGTTTTCATTTATTTATTTGGAAGATGCATGAGGAATATTCTTTGATGCTGCAGATAACCCATAATTCTTTTGGTCGCTGTGAACAATCATTTACTTGAAAAAAATGGTCTTAGTTTCACAGTCGAGTGAAGATGTGGTATTTAAATGTAGTTTCATGTTTTCACGTTTCAGCAGACAGGTGTAGTAAACAGGCCTACCATTTATATTATATTTAAATGTTTTTACATTTTAAAATTTAGAATTATTTTTTAATTTTTATTTTAGAAAAATAAAATAAAATATCTGTCTGGAATATTTTGATCTCTTCACTAGGGAGACAATAAAAATACAGGCTCATATGGTTGGAGGTAAGATGGGAGAATAAAATAGTAGCAAGTCATTGTTCTTTTAGAGCAGAATTTGTTTAATTTTTACCTTAAAGAGACTGTACAATGAACAATGACTGTACGATGAAGTTCTGCCAGATGTTAGACAGAATGACAATCGTCATGCAGAAGTCTTTCCTTCAAATTTATCATTTCCTTCAAGAACATTTTACACAGATTTAGTCACTGATATTACATTAAGGCTGAGACTATGGTGTCAGTAGTTCATTTAAACGTTCTTACTGTTGTTTTTTCTAAGTTGTCATGTTATACTTGTTATTTTTAAGGATTATTTTAGTTAAGGGTTATTTTTATGATTTTTATGAAGTCACATCAGCACAAGCAAAAAAGTGGGACAAATTAAAACAAAAAAAGGTTGTCAGCACACAAGATCACAATGTTAAGTGTAAACAACAGCTGGTTTATTGGCAAGAATTCATACAGGAGAATATACAAGATGCACAGAAGTATTCACAGTTTCAGAACAATCTTTAGTTAACTTAGCTTTAAAGAAGATATCACTTGCAAGTATGGGCAAAGAAGTCAAGACAGCTGGATTCAGGGAAGTAGGCATGTAGCAGATCCAAGTTTATGTGAACTTAACTACAGTATATAATGAGTCCTCTTTGTCTTGCAGGTTAGTGTGGAGATAGGTGTAACCCTGATCTAAATACGGGTTATAGAAAAAAGAATATAAATATTTGGATAAGTACATACAGTATATGTGTATATATAAGTGCATTAGAGGTATTGAGTCATTTCTATAAAATAAAATATGTGACAAAGTATATGTAAACCTGAAGCGGGTAAATGTTGGCCAATCAGAATGCTGTTGGTAGGCACCGCCTACTTGCCAATTGAGCAGACTGCGCAATACCGAAGAAAACGATGTAGGAAGATTTGGGTGTAGGTGATAAAGCGCTTAAGTAAAGAGAAATAATAGCGTGAAAGTTTAAAACTGAAATCTAAAACTTTAAATTGGTTGTAAGGTAGAAAGAGTGGATTTTGTTTTTGTTTTTATGTATATGTTAGAAATGTAATTGTTAAACAGTTCTGTATTAATTTTCTGATGTTTGGTGATGCTTACCATATATTGATGATGTTGTTGTTGTTTTTGACTAAATGCAATCGTGCATTTCTGGCCTTTTGAACAGGTCAGGTTTTTTTGTCTGAATGTTTTCATTGATGGCGGGCCAACCCCACTGGACTTTGGAAAGAAAAGGAGGATGTTAATCTAATAGGACCAGACAGTATCTGGATTTTCTTTTTTTTTGTTTTCCTGCTCAAGGTAAACTCCTTACATAGAGACTGTCTTCATACGGAACTGAGGACTGAGATAAATAAAGAAGCAAATGATATCAGTGATTGAACAATTGGAACTTGAACATATCGTCGACGTGTGATCATCACAAACTCATTCAACACTTAAAGACTGTGATTTAGAGTTGCTTCAATCTGAGAAAACTTCATCTTACGTAGGAAATTGATCTTTCTGTTGTGTGAAACTGACAGTGTTGATCAGGGTTTTTTTTCCATTGCAGTGCTGTAATTTACTTTGAAGTGTTTTTCTTTTATTTTAATTCAAGTATTTTATTTTATTTCTAAAAGGGAGAGGCCCCTAGTTAAGGAAGAAAAAATAAATGAAACCATTCCAATTACTTACCCCAGTTGTGGTCTGCTGTCTTCCCTCAGTAATTACCTCCTACCTCCGTAGCCGAACATCTTCTGATTTGCACATTGGTCCAAATAGGCAAAAATAAATAATTATACTTCAAGTTATACAGCCTGTTACATAGGGATTGTAGGAGAGCTGGGGATCAATGGAAAGATTGCTGGAGAAACTTCAGGTAAGTATGCAGCCAACGGGAATTGGGTAAATAACAAGGATTAGCTGTGAGACCAGACAAAGGGAGTGAGTGTGACTATATAGGCCTATTAATTGGCAGCGGCAAGTGTAGGCAGGTGTGATCAGTAATTGGGTGATTGGGAGCTTGTCAGCCTGACTGGTTGTGGTTTCTTTTGATAGATGAGGTGTTGGGACGTTGAGGCCCTCCATTTGCACCTGTTCTCATTGCTTCACTGCTTGATGACAAATCCCGACCAGGTTGCAGTTCTCATGAGCTTACCCAGGAAGCAGAGGGGGGAGGAGGCAGTGTCAGAGGAATCGGCATGGCCAAGAAAGAGAAAAGCTAAATCAGATCCTCTTCTTCAGATACTGAAGGAAGATATGGCAAAACAGAAGAAGTGGGAAGAAAGGAGAGATGCAGAAGACAAGGCAACTGACAAGCTCTTTAATTTTTCCAAAAACTAAATGATAAAATGTAAAAATTAAAAATATTTTACTTACAAATATTAAAAGGTTATACTATTGTCAATGTCAATGACTAAATGCATGCATGAATTAATTTTGTTATTAAGAAAAACAATAATAAAAAATAGAAAGTATAAGGTACCTGGTTGATGTGTGGGTTTTCATGCTGACTTCCAAATAAACCATACTGGATTAAGGAAATTAAAAATAAAGGCTAATGTATTTATTAACATAGACGCCTTGTCACAATAGTATACAACAATCTAGTTCATATCAACATCAGTATTTATATTAAAATTTGTATAGTGTTTTTATTTTTTATTAGATTGAATTATGTAGTGATAGACCTGGTTATAATGTTGTAAGGCAGAAACTGGGTTGCACAGTCCTAAATGTTGCACCAGACACTGTCTCTCCTGGACCGCTTGCCTCCACATCATCTTCATCATCCTCATGGCTGTCCTTTAGTGCTAGAATGTCGCCAACACTAGTTGTATACTAGTTACTTATATATATATATATATATATATATTATTACTTATACTAGTTGTATACTTATGATTCAGTTTGAGTCAGTTTTTACAAATTCTAAAAGGAAATGTAATAAAAGACAAGTGATGTATCATATTTCTCATTTATTTATCGCCATGTAGTGAATTGTCTTTTTATATCAATTCAGTTCAACTTTATTTGTATAGCGCTTTTACAATGTGGCATTGTCTCGAAGCCGCTTTACAGGGAGGGGAAAACTAGGAAATATATATACACTGATACAAGTAACAATGGTATGTCAAATATCAATCAATATCAATAATTAAGTATCAAGTCAGATATTTACTATGGAGTATCAAATATCTATTATCCGCAGTCTCCCAGTGAGCACTCCAACATGGCAACAGTGACAAGGAACCCAAACTCCAATGATGAATGTGAAGAAAAAACCTTGGGAGAACCCAGGCTCACCAGGAAGGTCATTTCTCCTCTGACGCGTTACAGCTGCAATCAGCACTTTGGTGTAAGGGTTTATAGATTTACAGCGTTGCAGTCAGTATTCTGATATAAAGTTTTATAGGTTTGTAGCGTCGTAATCAGTGCTGTTCATTTAATAATTGTTGATTTAATGATTTAAGTATTGAATTACAGTAATGACTAGTTTAAATTTGGGTCTGGTGATTTTATATTCATTTTATGTTAGCCTGATTGCTAATCTAATCTGTATCGCTCAGAGTCCCTCGGAGGAGAGGGAGAGAGAGAGAGGAAGAGAGAGGATCTCCTTCAGGTGAACGATCTCCTTCACCTTAGACTGCTCACTCTTCCAGGATTAGTGGAAGGGGGCTCCTCAGCTGGGTCAGGCTCTGTGGAGAGAGAGACAGGTGGATGGTAAGGTTTCAAGAGTAAGACATGGAAAGTGGGGTGAATTCTGTAGTGTTGAGGTAATTGTAATTGGTAGGATACTGGGTTGACTTAATGGATGATGGAGAAAAGATCTGGGACTCAATTTCTTGCAGGGTTAGCGTATATGTATGTCTCAGGTGGAGAGCCAAACCTTCTGCCCAGGTTAATGAGGTGGCACTTCAGTCTGCCGGGCATTGGCTTGGATCCCCTGATAATGCACTGCCCTCTGCAGATGATGGTATTCTACGTCCCAGGCCCTCTCACTCTCCCGAACCAGCAGTTGACAGATGATACATCGATGGTTCCCTGGACCACTGAAACATCAGGGGTTGGTAGTCAAGTATGCAATGGAAGGGAAATTCTGTGCACACTCTGCCCGGCCAATTAACTGGTTCCAGGAATCCTGATGGTCACGACAGTGGCCGATCTCATGGATTTTCCTCTCTGTCTGCCAGTTGGACTAAAAATGTTAAGGACAGGCCTACTGTCACACCTAACTGTAAAAACACTTTTTGGTATGGTCAAATATATTAGATTTACCTACATAATTTTTACATTATAATATTACAACTTAATGGGAACTAGAATTTAAACATGTAAATGTTTAAATAAATAAACATTTAATTCATGTACAAAATGAACTGTATGGGAAGAGTAAGTTTTATTATATGGTTCCTCATATTATTTAAATGTTTTATATTTACTGCCCATTAACCTAAAAACATTTAGGTTACACATTAACCTAAAACATTACCCTAAAAACAATTTTACTCTGCACATTTAAATCCATGCATGCACCATTGGACAAGACAAACTTACCTGCGATTTGGATCAGAGTCGGTTGGGGTTGCATGGCTGTGTGTAAGGTAAGTTTGCATTTCTGGTTTTAGATTATGTAGGTCCGTGTGCATTTTGATACGTTAATCAACTTTGTTTTAATGACATAACCTCAGTAATGTTAACTTAAGACACGGTTATAGTGTCAGTATTTAACTGAAAAGGTCATTTATGCACGTTCCATAGCCATTCACAAGGCAAAAGTCACACATAAATCAGTTTGAAACCAAGTAGATTTCAGAGTTTTAGGTTGAAAAACATAAACCTGACTTTAAATTTGCATTTAGGAAATGTTTTGCCTACATGTGAAATTGCCAATCACACAAATTCCTATTGAAGTGACTGGCGCTGTGTTCCAGTTTGCCAACTTATATTATGCACTTAATGTATGTACTCTTTTTATGATTAAAAACTTACATTAATTTGAGCATAGATATACATGGATATCGCATTAATTGCTTTAGCGTGTTGCTGCGATATGTCAACAAGCTCACCATATTCGACCAACCAGGGTATCAATGCAGAGGCACAGCTATTACATTTACACTTAATTGTGGTTATACTTTAGTCTTTTTTTCATACTTGTGTCAATTGCCTGGCGAAAATATGCATATGCAATTGGTGTACGATTCAAGGGTGCTTAGCAAAAGAGTATGCAAGTACTGTGACATGTTAACATGTAATGGAGGTTATCGTCATTGCTGCATATTTTGCTCTTAAAGCATTATAGATTGAAACATCCACACACCAGTCAAGGCTGGTCGGTACCCTACTTGTCCCATAGATTGTCCTTGTTAATTTCAAGATTAGGGTGAACTTTGTGTATATTTGTCTTAAAAAGCCTACATAAACACAACAGTTAAGCCAAATTGTTTCATTTTCATGTCTTGTATTTAATTCATTTGGTTGTCACAGAGAGAGACAATATAGTAGGAAGCACTGTACTCACTGCACGATGGGGAGGATCCAGCGGATGTATCTATCCTTCCTGAAGGCAAGGAGATATTGCCAGGTTGCTACAGCACTGCTAAAGCTTTTGCACTGCTTACGGTGTTAATTTATGCCCTCAACCTTGCATACCTTAGGATACTGCACTACACTTTTGGGTGTTTCATAAACAACTTCTAGAACTGGATGGGATTAAGCTGTCCCCAAAAGTACAAGCTTTAAAGTTGTAGTTGTCTTAAAAGCTGTCACCAAAACATCCTCATCACACTTTTATGCAGATTTCTGTTCAGTTTCTATACTGGCTAGCAAGTGGTGGGAAGTTCCCTTTTGAGGGAACGAGACACTGTGTCTGGTTTGATGCATTAGGGAACGCCTTCAAAATGACTGGTGTCTGAATCTCATGTCTAATCATGCTAATGTAACTGGCCACAGCAGTGCCCGATGTGCATCAGGTACACTCAGGAGTATATTAGGGCACCTTTAGAGCGTGTCATCAGCTTTTTTGTCCATCAGCCGTTTACCTGTTGTTCTCGTGTCAAAGTGCCAATGGACCTAGCTGCAAATAACTTTTTATTTATTTGCAGCTAGGGTCCTCTCGTCTGGCTGTCTGCCTGGGTGAATGCCCCGTGGGTCAGGTCTTGCCGTTGCGAAGAAGTGAGACTTCTCCGCAAAGTCAGAGGAAGCGCTTGTTGGCGTTCTCCGTCAAATCATCCTGCTGGCAGCGAGCAAATAAATGCAGGATGTGGCTGGGAGGTGAGATTGTGGGTGAGCTTTCCCAGCCTGCCTGCCCCGCATATATGGAGCTGCTGCCAGTTTATTACTCGTGGCCAGCTTGACAAGCAATTTTTGAATCGGTTATAACTAAGCTCCTGTGGGCCTCCCCTTTCTTCTCCATCTCACGCTGAGAGATTTTATGAGTCTGTGGATGAGTGGATCCCTTGGATAGCGAGTCTAGAAGCTCTCTTGGCCGGAAGAGCGCTTTGAGCACGGAGTCCCCTGGTGCTGTGCCAGCCAGTCATTGCTGGGCACTTGGGGGACATGGTTCCTGCCCTCTTTGCGATCTGTATGGGGTTTGTTTTAGACTGAGCCCAGCAGTTTTGTAAGTCTGGCTCCCATGGATTGGCAGAGTGGCACCCTGCCTCTGTGGTGGAGAGTGACGATACAGGGTCCTCAACTTTTCCACCTTCTGGCTGGCAAAGGAACGGTGGGGAGTTTTATGATATTAATACCATATAAGGTGCACTAGTTTAGCATGTGCATTTGAATGTGGAAATGCACTCTTGCACTGTTTCTGAGGGCTATAAGATTTTAATTGAATATGAAGAAAGCATTATTCAAGATCTGTGCTGGATGCACCCTTACAGAAAAGCCACATTTTACATGAAAACATTCCACAACCACAAGTATTACACAGGTTTGTGCACATGAAATTTGTGTGTTTTTTTTTTTAAGGGTGCATTCAGCACAGAATTTAATATGATAAAAGTGCCATTCAAGAAGTCATAGATGTCAGGCTACAACCTCATCTGTTGTTTGTGTTGTGATATGCTCTTGGGTGATTAGTACTTGGGTGAAATGTTGCAGTGTGATTGGCTGTGAGGCAGGTTTGGCTGATCAGTGGCTGGTGATTGGTTGTTTAAAGATCTATGACTGTTTTTATAAATTTGGTTACATTTTATAAGATTGCAGGAACTTTTGCTAAATGTGTTTAAAAGAGAAACAAAAATCCTTAAGATTGGGATAGAGAGGTGCACACTCCTTTTAGCCCTCATTCTGTGACAATATATTATAATTAACGAATCATAAATAATTTGTGGTGTATGGCCAGTTCAAATAATACTTTTTTTGTTTTTATCTTACAATGTTTAATTTCCTTGTAAAAAATATTTGTACAGAATATTAATATTAAATTATTAAATAAATCACTTGTTTTACAGCAGTACTCGTCTGTTGTGCTTTAAAAAAATAACTTTATCACGATTAATTGGATTGTTTTTCTTTTAGTCCTTTCTTTCCTTAGCATTCTATGAAAAGTGTTGATACATAAGAAAAACAGGGAATGATGAAAATAATAATAAATATTGTTTACTTTACCCGACAAAACAGTGAGACTCAAGAAGCATGTTCATGTTCAGTTTTGTTAATATAACTTACGTTCGTATCGTATGGATGAAAGTGCTAGATATAGTGAAATCAAATCTATAAATTCCTTACGCGTTAGATAGTTTGACAATGATTTGGATTTCATTTCACTGTAGACGTATTTGCCCAAGCTAATGACAGGAGGCCGTGCTAAGCAAAATGTTACTGTCACTGAATGGCCTTTAATGAAAACAAATTGAATGTAATTGTCAGAAATGCGGCAGCAATCGAATTATACTTTAATAAAAAAAAATAACTCGCATAAACTGCTTTCACTACGTTTACAGAGTCACAGTAGTAGGATAAATGTACATTTTCCGTATTACCTGCTGCTCGTGTATGTTGTATACTCACAAGTTACTGCTGCGTAGCGCTGTAAAAAGAAATCCCGCCTAACGCTTCACCTCCACCAAAAATAAAAAAAATCATAATTCACTCACCTTGAACCTGTGTGGTAATATTTTTTATTTTATTAATATTTTTAGTGGAAATGGTATAGAAGTATATTATTACTTAATACAATAATAATAACTATTATTATTATTTACTATGACCAGAAAGGGGCACATTACATTATGACACAAAGGCATGGTCTTGAGGGCCCCGCCTCCCCTGGGGGTTTTCTGTGCACATCAGTCTCAACAATGACTTAACTAAATGTTAAATTCAAACCATTTTCCGGATTATTTATTTTTGCAACTCTTATATGTTTTGCTTTATTTGCCTTTTCCCTGGATTAAAGTAATAAATTGGCTGTGAAAATCAACTGTGTGCTTTAATTAAATGCATTTGCGGTAAAATGTATTACATTTTATTGTCAATCCGAACCATGCCCTATCACTTCAATTCAGCGCCTGCTGTACGGCAAAAACTCGATGCGGAGAGATTGGTACACCGTACCGCTCCTGGAGGGGCCGCATCCGTTTGCAGTGTGAATGCTGTGCCTGTGAACATAATTACCTGTTAACCCATGTTAAATCTTTGCAATTGATACATTTATGCGATTATTGTTTACACCATACATAACACAATAAAACATAAACACGTGAGATTTAAATGCGTCTTAAATTCTGCTTTTTGATCCTGGAGCTCCCCCTGGAGGAATAGAGAGTTTATACCTCCCATGAAATTGTAAGAAGAAACGTTTGCCGCCCGATGGTCCGCGTTCACCGACCCCACCAGCACTCTTCGGTGACAACAATTGATGGCGGCTTCTCTGGAGGATGATGACCGCCGAGCCATTCGGAGAGCCCCTTACCTCATTCATAGCAGGAGATCATTCAGTCTTAAAACAGGTAATGCAAACCCGCAGAAAACAGCTGTGAACTTACAACCACACTGACACTGTCGGGTTATCATCTGATACGTTAAACATTGTTACAGTGGCTGTGTAACAAACGTCGGGTGCTTCTGTTAGTTTCACAGCATCGTGTTATGACTGGCATCTCATCAGAAGTGATGCTGTGCGATCCAGCATTCCTTGTTACCATGGTGAACTGCCATCATCGTGGTGCTGAGTCAGTACTAATGAAAGTACAAGGCAAACGCTGTACCTCTAATACTATGTAAATGATTACATAAAGATTGTTATTCCGGCAGAATGGAAAGTTTACACTGAAATTATGTTTATGTGTTTGTAAAATCATATCAGGATACAGATAAAATGACATTGAAACAAGTGACAGGAAGGGGTGCAGTCATAGGGTGTCCACATCACTGTGGGGCACAGTGCTCGTCCTGCCAGGGCGAATGTGTTTGTAAAGTAGTGTACATAGTTCTGCAGTTCAAGACCACAGAATAGTTTAATATCAGTCTTGATCTAGTTCCATAGAACCAAACATGGGTTAAACAGCTGTCATGTGCCTGGTGATCATTTGCCATGCTGTACTATTATATATTGCAGTCTCACACCACCTCACAGTATGAATAAAGCTGCATTGGTGGAAATCTGTCTTGGGCACCACTACTTTATGTTCAGACATTGTTCTAGGACAATACATAGCAGCATGCACTGTGCATTTGTTTGAAATGTGTCAAACACAACACCAACCTATAAAAATAGAAATCTGGTCTCATATTGATTTGAACAATTTTGATTATCACTGTCCATAATTTCGAGTCTCTTAGAATTGTGACATGCCAACTTGTGACATTTGTTATTCATACATTTTCTGCTACATGAAAAAGTAAACATTTATGTAATAATTTCACTGTATTCTGAGAAATGTCTGTAAGATTCCATGCAGTTGAATCTGGCTCAAACAATCCAACCACTTGAATGCTTATGCACTTAATATCTTTTATAATACTGTAATCCACTGTGGTGATTGTGTGTCATTCATTTGGAGACAAACACTGTGGAAGCTTTGTTATGAGTCTAGTTTTTGAAATGGTTGCCATGACAGTGGTGCAGTATGATCTATTAGGATCCTCCTACAGCTGATTCAGCAAATGCTCTTTTTGTCTTACTGTCAAACGTCCTGATGCGTGAGGTTGTATGATATTATTGAGGTTGTAGGATATATTATAAAGGAAACAGGGCAAACACACATATTTGTTTTTCTGTTGTGGGGATCAACTTGTTGTTTTAATACTAAGCTAAAAGTATTTTTTGCTGTAGCCCTGAACCCACACCTTGAAGTCCTGAACCTTCCTGCATTTTCACATGTTCATTAAGAAATTAAATGTTTATTAAATTACTTAGTTGCAAAACTGTGGCCATATACACAGACAGACAGTTGACAGTCGGTTTTGGTGGTCTTTGTCTTTTCCTATTCAGGCAGATACCAGCTGGTATTGGATGAGTTACCTACATAGAAAAGAGCTACCTTTTCTTTAAGATTGACCTTTGACTGTGAACTGAGGAACATGACACACAACCACTTTTATTTCTGTGAAGGGATTTCCCACCATGTATATTGGTCTTTTAGTTGTTGTTTTATGTGTTTTTTCACTTTGGCAAAAATCATAAAATATATTGAATATTAAAAGTGTAATGTTGGGGGGAGGGGGCTACCTTGGTGTGTACAGAACAGAGGAGTCACTCCTAAAACTTGCGATGACCGACAGTAATAACATTAACATTTATCACATTTAACAACATTTTTTATCTGAATATGTATTATAAATAGACTTGTAATAATACCATGTATTCCATATATTTTATATATATATAAAAAATATATGTATATTTTCTTGTTAAGAGACCCAAAGCACAAAGTGCTGGAACCCTATTGTATT
The DNA here is from genome assembly GCA_036877525.1 of Chromobotia macracanthus. Lineage (NCBI taxonomy): Eukaryota > Metazoa > Chordata > Actinopteri > Cypriniformes > Botiidae > Chromobotia > Chromobotia macracanthus. The sequence continues at coordinate 9,570,556 of JAZGTH010000013.1, forward strand.
TGTAAGGATTTCTTATTAGTGGTACTTTTGAAGCAAAGCATTCTTTCTAACACTATATATCTCTTGCGTACTTCTTTCTCTGGACAAAACTTTGGTACATAACATAATAGACCCATGAATGAGGGGTCAAATCAAGTTTTTGGGCCAAGTATAAACAGTATCTACCACCCACACTTGATTTTGAAATTCTAGCTATTATCATCTGGACGAAATTTTCAGATTGCAGTGAACGTAAAGGACTGCTCAGGTACTAAGGAGCTAAAACATTCAGGACCTTGAAGATAATCAGCAGAACTTGTTTATATGATGCTTGATAGGCAGCCAGTGCAGTGTTGACAGAACCAAGCTAATGTGGTCATACTTGTTCGTCTTATAGGAAATCTGGCTGCTACATTTTGAACCAGCTGGAGTTTTTGTACTAAACCTGCAGGGCAGCCACCCAGTAAGGCATTGCAATTACCAAGTCTTGATGTCATGATTGTTTTAACTAACTTTTTAGCGTTTGTCACAGAGAGCATGTGTCGTAGTTTTAATATATATTTTTAAGATTTAAAAAATGCTGTTTTACAGATATTGGTAATGTGGTTTTCAAATTGCTATCAAAAGGGATACATGGATTCTTTGCTGATGAAGAGGGCTTTATAGAGCATCTATCAAGAGTAAGTCAATATTCTATGTTGTGTCATTTAGAAGATTTTGGTCCAATAATTAAAACTTTTTTGTTTGAATTTGCTAGTCATCCATGTTTTTATATCAACTATATATTCTGTTAGTTTGGTGAATTTATGCATCATGTATTTACAAGAAATAAACAGCTGAGTATTGTCAGCATAGCAATGAAAACCAACTCCATGTCTTTTAATAATTGCTCCCAGAGGTAAAAACAGAGGCCCAAGCACTGAGCCCTGTGGCACTCCATACTGGACTTGTGATCGATATGACACCTTTTCACTCATTCACCAGCAACAAACTAGAATCGTCCAGATAAATATGATTTAAACCATGCCAGTGCAGTTCCATTTATGCCAACATAATTTAGACGAAGTTGCTTTTATGCACAATGTTGCATTTAGTTATTTAATTTTGTTTGTAGCAAGGAGCTGATTTTGCAATCATAGGTAAATGTATTAAACAGGACACTACATAATGATCTGAAATGTCTTCACTCTGCTGCAGAATATTAATGTCATCAACATTCACACCATAGGACAGTATTAAATCCAAAGTATGATTACGACAACGAATGGGTCTTGACACATGTTGTGAAACACCAATAGAATCTAAATGTCTTTAAGAGCCAATCCCAATGCATCTTTTCATTATACACATAGATGTCAAAATCACCAACAATTGATCCTGTGGACAGGACTTGATCTGTGGCTAATACTACTACTGATTAAAAGTCGGCAAATTCTTTAAGTCTATGTGGTACCCTGGTGGCCTGTATACAGTAGCCAGTAAAAATGACAAACTCGATTTATCATTTACACCAGGTGAAGTTGTATTGAGCACCATTACTTCAAAAGAATTGTATCTGAAATCTCTTGTATCAGATCTCTTGTAACTTTAAAAATATTCCTATAGTGCAGCAGCATGCTTATAACAGTGATTTTGAAAGATAGAGGTTATTAACTGTGATCATCATTTACAAAAAGCGTGTTTGTAGAGAGAGATGTAATATTCAGCAAACCATGCCTTATTAATTGTTTGTCTGTATTATGTGTCTTTTTTATTAGTTTAAGAGGGTTGTTTTTATTTGCCAGTCTGAGGGACAGACAGTCTTTATATTTAGGAGATTCTATGTGTTGTAAATTATGTGTCTTCTGTGATGTGTGGTTAAGCCAGTCTGTCTGCTTCCTGACCTGAGCCCCAGTTAGTCAACAGCTCTTTCAACAGCTGTCTCAGTGGGTCCATCACTGAGTGGGGAGAACATGTTTAAAACTGTAATTGTAATGGGAGAGTGGTGTTTTGTCCTGTGGCTTTGCCTTCACACAGTCACAAAATGTTCCTGCTGCGGGGATCTGCAACTGGATTTAAACAATGTATTTAATGTATTTACAAATTCTATGATATTATCCAGATACATAAAAACATGGCTGCCAACAGCCAATCCATTTTCAGCAGCTAATTCTGAATGAAATCTGAATGGCTTACCATTATGAAAATGGACATATTTATAGACCTTCTAAAACCAAGTATGTGTATCTACTGGCCACATGGTGGTGCTATTTTTGTTTATTTATTTGTGCTAATAACGCTGTGATCATTTGTGATAAAATCAAATTTTTTGTTTCCACTGAATATGTTAGATCTTTTAATTCTGAACAACTTTGCCTCTAGAAGAACTGCTGTCAATCAAATCGGTCTTTAAATATTTGAGGTTATTTTCAAATTTGTGAGCACTGAAACCCAATTGTTTTTGTTAAGATTTTAAAGGGTTTAAGCACTTGGTGTGGTCCAAGGGTTCAAAAATTGGGTGTGGTCAAGCATACCAATAAGTCTATGTTTCCTAAACAAAACATTAAATGATCATGAAACTAACTGAGCTCATGCATCTTGTGATACTAAAGAAGCATGCAAAATTTTGTGCTGATCCGGCAATAGGTGGTGTTATGTCAGCAAACATTATAAATGGGACACTTCTAATGCAAAAAGTTATTTGGTTAAAATGTCTTATGAAAAAACTTATTTGGCAGGCATTTTTAGACACCTGCTAAATAATTCCTTAGCTTCAGCAGGGGCAGCAATATGTCTCCCTCTGGTGCCACCAACAAATTTTCACTCACCTTTTGAACATCTTTTGACTTGTACGCCAAAATTGATGTCAAAAAGATGACAAAATTCTTTTTTTCTAATGCCAATTCAAACGCATCATACCGTATGTCATCATTTTTAGTCATGCCATTTAAATTTTTTTGATAAACATACTTTTTTAAACTCCTGAAGTGTTTATTCGATTTGCATTAAATTTGGTATGTAGCATCCAGGGACACCCCTGACAAAAGTTCTATTTGTGATAGTACCCCTTCGTGTAGCCTAGCAAATGGAATCACGTAGCCAAGCCAGACTGTCCTGACCAGCCACCATGACTGGTTATGAAGTGTTAAGCACGTGGCCAAACTCTGCATGAGCAGTACCATGGGAAAATATGCCTACCCGTGGTGAGGGGGTCTTGGCACGGTGGAACAAGGTTCATCATGTCGGAAAGGCCTTGTGTTCCTGAATAAACGTGATAAGGTGTGACAACCTTGGTCCAAAGGCTTGCACAGCCAGCAGTGCACCTTACTTAGCTAAGTGCTGGGCCTGGGCAACAGAACATGGGAAGGAGCCATGTCCAACAGGGTTATGATGCTGTGTATCAGTGTTTGGCTGTCAAGAGCACAAAGGCCATGAACACTGTAAGTGACTGTATGACCCAGGAAACTGAAGGAAAGAAGGAAACTTTTTGTGAAGGTGTAAAATTCACTCCCCCCTGGTGGAAGTGAGGCTCATCCATAGCCTTCAGGCAAGCAGTTCTAAAGCCTCTCCATCCCTGGGTCGCCTGTCTCAGGCCTCTTCAGAGCTTTACACAGGTTCTTAGTGGCCTGATGTCTGTTGGGTGGCACCACCTGATTGCAGGTGGACCACTGTGGTTTAGCTACCAGTGGGGCCCAGCAAGTGTTGTGCAGCTTGTTTAGTGACAGTATATGCACACACAGCCAGACCCACCTCAGCAGCAGATGTACTGAGATGCTTTGTTTACCTTGCTGTGTCGCAGGAGTGCAGTAGGCATGAGTAGTGAAAATACAAAATGGAGTTTAATTTATTTGGGTATTTTTAGTCTCAAATATCTACAGCATGCATTAAGCGATTTATGTCATGTCAAACATGACAAATATGTTTATTGTGGTGGACTGAAGACATTGATATGTCTATTATTAGTCACAGTCATAGTGCCACCAGCTGTCATCAGGAAGTGTGTAACTTAAAACAGAGTTTAAAATAGCCAGCTTACATGTAGCCAAGTCACTTTAGACTTTGTCAGAATAATGTTATATCAGACATGGCTGATATAAAGTTTTAAAAAGTATATCTTAAATATTGTTGCCATGACAATGTGTCAAACTTTAAAACAACATTCACGTGTATTTAAGCTTAGACATGGGCGTGGTAGGGAGCCATGTAGTACCCCCTTTTGACTAAAGTGATGGGGTTAGTTTTACCTACAGTAACCAAACCTGGTACATGTATTGTTCTCATCAAACTGGACAACATTCAAAATTACATTCATTAGCTCTGCCCAACAGGAAGTTGTCCAATTTGGATTGTGTGTGTATTTTTTTTAGTTCCAGGTTCTAAATTTGTACTCCTTCTAGGCGATTTAATACTTTAATATCCAATAAAAGCGTGAAGATCTTTCTTAGGTGTCTGTGTGCCATATGACAGTGTTGAGAAATTAGGGCTTGACGTAAAACATGCAGTGCTGTTGGTACTCCACCTAGGCGATGTATGGGATTGTCACCAAATTTGGAAAATAATATACCAAGACATTGATGATCCTAAATTGTAAAGGGATTTTTGATACCTTAAATGGTGTTACCATGGCAAGGCAATAAATTAATGACAAAAATGGAAACAGGAAATTGCTCATATCTGCAGCGTGAACTGAGTAATTTTTAAGCTGTTTTTGAGGAAACACGTGTGGGAATAGGATTTGTCACTCTGTTGTGTGAAATGACTAAAAATCCTGTGAAAATATAAAAATGACAGTGTTTTTTGAAAATGACCCATCACCTCAGATTTTAGTAAATCAATGAAACATTTGCATGATTACAATTATTTATATATATTTCAACATTTTCAACATTATTTGATCAATATAAGGAATGAATGTTCATATTTACAGTACACACAAATGAGTGAAGTCATAGTCATATGAAAAGCAGCACATAAATGACTAACTCCGTATGGCTACAGCAGAGAGCATACGGCTGAATCCACAGAATGACTTTACAGATCTACAGTACTGAAAGAACAGCAGAAAATTAGGTTAGTTGTAGATTATAATGACAACTCTCCCCCAAAGCTGCAGGGAAAGGCAGCTAGTTGCAGAAGAAATTAATGAGAGGATGTTTCTATTGCCCTACTTTAATATCCAATTAAAGTGTGAAGCATGAGATCTGTGTCTGTGTGCCACATGACAATGTTTAGAAATCAGGGCTTGACGTAACAGAAAGATGCAGTGCTGTTGGTACTCTTCCTAGGTGATTTATGGGATTGTCACCAAATTTGGAAAATAATATACCAAGACATTGATGATCCTAAATTGTAAAGGGAAAATTGTAAAAAAAAAATTATCTTAAATGGTGTTACCATGACAAGGCAATAAATTAATGGCAAAAATGGAAACAGGAAATGGCTCATATCTGCTGCGTGAGTGATTTCCAATTTCAGCTGTGTGTTTGGTCCTAGGGACTGATGACATACAGTAATTGTTGAATTATTATCTCGCCTTAATATGATTATTAAGAATATTTTAATTATAGACGGATTATGGTACAGATACATTCCTTAAACAGGTACTGTAACAATCAAGGATCACCCTGATCGCCTTTCCGCCATTTTGGAGGAAATTAAGTTGCTGAACCAAACACTGGGTGCATATATCTATTATAGATGATTTATGTCTACATAGCATGTGTAAATGTTTAGGATGACCATGGTTAATTTTTTTACCAAATAGTACAAAACCCCAGGAATTGTTTAATACCCAAACACACACAGCCCCAAAACAACATGGGTTTCCACCCGCTTGGTAAGTGTTTCTAATTCGATCTTATTTACACACTTACCGAACGTTTACAAAAAATATATTTTAAAAACATCCAATTGAGTTTTTTCCAAAACATTTATCATCCCTCATAAACAGGGATAAATATCAACCTGCCTGAATCCGAGAATCACCCGGTAAGGCTTGGACAGAAAAGTTGGTCACGCCGTGCTGCAGGGTCCAGCTGACTGTGGTGTGAGAATTTGTCAATAGTTTGGAAATACACAGGCAAATTAATCTGCGTGTGATATCTTCTACAGACTTATCTTCTAGCAGCCTACACTATATTTTTACAAGATGTTTGGTCAGAAATAGCGTTGCTTTCCAGGCAATTGGCTGGGGATAGTGGCTTAATTAACATAACATTGAGAAGTCCCAGTCTGACACCTGATGCTAATGCTGTTTTGTCACCTAACAATAATTACAGTGTTGGATTTTTTACAAAACAATTGGAAAATATAATGCAGAGTAATTCTAACATGCAAGTTGATGACAGCTTGGTGTTAAAGGTGTCTGTAGCAAGGTGTGTTTTGAAAGATACGTGATCTAGCCTATAACGAGGTGATCACCAGAAACAGAATTAATTTGTTCTGTCTCACTAACATTTCAAATCATTTGTGTTTTACAGTCTGTTTGGCACACTCTAAATTCTCAGAAACCACACACAGATTTGGAACCTATAGCAGTAGCAATACAGAAGTCGGTGGAGGACTCAGATTAGCACAAGATAGATTTTAATGATGTTGCAGTGTTTGAATGCCTGTTATGCATTAAAATAGTAGTTTTCCATAGGTCAAGCACTGGGGTATTGGAGAAGTATATGACTAAAGATGTCCCACATCAAAACAGTGTTCTTGTACCTGTGTGATGGTCATTATTATATGATTAAGAACTTGAACGCATTCATAGGTACCCCACGTGTGTGTGAATATTCTTACCATGGGTATACTAGTCGTAGAGATCATCGTCATTGCAGATATGTCTGTGATGTGTGCAATGACCCTGATTGTTATAAGTACCCCATCAAAACAAAGCATTGCAGTGACTGTTTGCAGTACTGAAAATCTCGCTATTGTTATGACATGCATAAGAAACCACCACTAGGCCAGGTGTTTGCACAGTGCACTATTAAGAAATACTGTCAAATATGTAATAGACGCTATCATCTCAGTGGCCCTAAACCCAAAAACAAGTGTGCAGCTGAAGGTTGTATCCACTGTGGTGAAGGGTTTAGTTGATGGAGGTGTACTTGCTTTATATATGGCTTGGAGGTAGAAGTGATGTGAGAGTGTGAATGGATCGCATCTAAAAAATCTGATGCACTTGTAATGGCTTTTATGGTCACTTACATTACATTTACATTTAGGCATTTGGCACTTACACACATCCTGAAAGACTGAAACCCCGCAATGCATTGTTTGGTGGTCGTACTAACACATACAAACTGTATCATAAAGCTGCGAAAGGTGGGAATATATGATATATAGATTTTCCAAGTTTGTACCCGTTTTGCCAGGCCAAGAAATCTTACCCCATTGGACATCCACAAGTAATTTTCAATGATTTTGAACCTCTTAAAAATTATTATGGGTTTGTCAGGGCTACTATACTACCCCCACGAAAACTGCTTCACCCCGTTCTTCCCTATAGTACTGGTAAGCTGATGTTTCTGCTGTGCCACATGTGCTGAACAACAAATTCAGATCATTCCTTGTAGACATACAGATAAGGAAAGAGCTATTTCAGGGTCAGTATTGAACTGTTAAAAGCTGTGGAGAAGGGTTATGTTGTAATGAAAGTGATCGAGGTGTGGCATTTCCATCAGAGTTCTGATACCGTTTAAAAGTAAAAAACTTTCTGGTTTGCCCACACACGTTGTGACAGATGGTGTCAAAGAATCATACATTAATGATAACTTTGAGAACGAGGGAATCAGGCTGAATTTTGACAAGATAAGTCGTAACCCTGCACGCTGCTCTATTAATAAGTTATTGTTAAATAGTTTGTGGGGTAGATTTTCAATGAGGGAAAACCTACCCACCACAGAGTTGATTTCAGACCCTGAACAGTTTGCCCAACACATTTTTGGTAATCAAACTGATAAGATTGTGGACGGAGATTACTTTGTAGAGTTTTGTTCAGGTGGCCCAAAAACATATGGCTATCGGACAGCAAAGGGTAATGTCTGCATGAAAGCCAAAGGGATCACTCTCAATGCTGTAAACTCAAAAGTCATTAGGTTAGATACACTGATTGGCTTGGTTGATCACAGTGTTGTGGGGGATGGTGTGGTGTATAACAAATGAGTGCTGCTCCCCGATTACACCACACTTCCATATGGCTTCTGACAATCTTTTTGGTAACAGGGGTGTACGAGATTCAGATGGTTTTGATTTCAGGTTACAACACCCGTTTTCATGTGTAATAAGCAGTCCTTCAAACTCTGGAAAGTCATTTTTTGTAAAAATGTTGTTGCAAAATGCTGTAAATTTGATTTCAAGGAATAACTTAGACTCTAAATGATGATAATTTGCATTCTGTCAACATAACTAACTTGCTGATCATTGATGACATGATGAAAGAGGCCAGAGGCAACAATGAAGTTGAGAAGGTATTTACACAATATGTACATCATTGAAACCTTAGTGCTATTTTTATTGTACAGAATTTATTTTGTAAGGGTAAATCCAGCAAGGATCATCAGCTTAAATACAAATTATCTGGTATTGTTTAAAAAACCTCGAGACTCAAATCAGGTGAATGTACTAGGCAGACAGATGTACCCTGGAAACACAAAATTATTTATCATGATGCAACCAGTAAGCCTTTCGGATACCTAATGATTGATTATAAAGCAAAAACACTGTTGTTTTAAAACATATTTACTTTCACCACATCCTGTAGTACACTTCCAGAAAAGAAGGTAGTGAAACTGTTGGATGGGGAAAATGTCAGCTAGGCTTTATAGACTTTACAGTCTGCCACAGATGAACTTGTTGTAACACTGTGTGAAGTAGCTCTTAACGTACTCTACGGTAATATACCGTTCACGCCGCAACAACACCAGAAGCTGAGGAGGAGGAAAAGTGAGATCAAATTTATTGCGAACAAGAAGACTGGAGTTAAAAGAAAGAGACAAAGAAAGAGGGTGGATTTCTTCTACCACTCTTAAGCATGGCAATCCCTTTTATTTCCAGCCTGATTACCTCTAGATTAAAAAGTATGGAGTATGCAGATAAATTGTTTTTAGTTCCACAACAGCAGCTGGAAAAACTAAAAACCTGTAACATGCGAGTCTATACATCAGGTTGTGGAGAACAACTTGGATATGACTATAAAAATTATCTTGCTTAGGATTTGATTTGGACACTCATGAAAAGGTCAAACTGTATACAAACTCTTTACAGAGGTTTTTAACCATTGATAGACAACGTGACAGGGAGATCAATACATTAACACTCTCCTTACCACCTGACCATGCTGATAAAGAAACAGCCTACAGCTACGGTGGATGTCAGAGATGTAGTAGATGTAGGTAGTAGATGTAGTAGGTGTCACTGATGTGTTAAAGAACGTGCCAGCAAGAAGTTTGAAAAATGTTAAATATATTCTAGATAAAATATCTAAAGCTTAATGAGTTTCTTCTTGGACAGAGTCAGGGGAGTTTGTTTATAAAGGAAATATCATTGGTGGTTCACATTTGCAGGACTTGGTTAAAAGCATTACAGCACCACATATGGTCTGGGATGACCATAGACCCACTGGTTGGAATGAGTTTTTAAATATATCATATTCTACTGTTCCAAACCAAAATGTTAGACATATAATAATTTCTTTAAAAAATTACTTCACTGATGGTTTCATCTAAAAAGCCCTGAAACAAAAAAATATATTCACAAATATTACCCCCACTGGATACACACTGAAAACAACTTCATTAGGTTTTAGTTTTTTCACAAAACGTGAAACCAAACCTGAATCCTTCTTATCAATAGATAGAGCTTGGTTTTTCTTCCAGTGTCTTGATGTCTTCCAGAGGCCAATGCTCAATAACTGGGCCAATAACTGGTAAAATGCACGCACTGCAGATCCACTTTCATATTCAGGTTGTAGTGGTTTAGCAGGGTGTTGTTGACTGTCCAGAGACTGCCAAGAATTCCAAATCACAATTTTTGAATGCAAACAGGTTTTTATCGTAAGCCACAGTGAATGCATCATCAACCATGGCTAGAACAACAGATTTGGGTAATGTCCCTAAGAATACATTTTCCTGATTAGACACGTGAACCAGCTGGAATTGAAAAATTCTTTAGGCAAACCCTTCCTGTTTGATATTTTGCTGTAGTGGCGAGTAACGCCTGTGCGTGTCCCAGTCTTTCTGCAGGCGAGACTGACACTTTTTTCACAAATAGTGATGCTGACTGGATGTTTATTTTGTAGGCTGTAGCATTACTTCTCATGAGACAGAATTCATCTTTGCCTCTACTCATCCAAATTTTTATGTCAACACCGTTAAGCATCAATTTTTCTTGAAAGAAAATATCGCTGTGAATAGGCGCAAGTAATTCGACAACATAACCAGTGTTGGTAAAGGCCACTCATTTGGTTAGCCCTTGGTTTCACCCAGCGAGGTCCGCTGTATCCATATGTCCTGCAGTGTCTTTGTAAAAGAGACCTGCTGAGTCTTCTACCTTCTCCAGATAAGGGAGATATATTTCATATATGCATTTATGCATATACATATATGCATTTTTTTCAATAGCTCTTTGAGTCAGCAGTACTGTAAACAAATCTAGTTAGGATTTAACACATTCTTCTGACATACTGTGTAGTAAGTCCATCATTTAGAAAATAGTTCTAACAGCTCTCCTTGTGTTGGAGGATGTGACGCGTTTTGCTGACACCTTGCACTTACTTTTTTCCAACTGATGTCTTCTTCATAGTGTGCTTTGTTTTCTGCAGCAGCTGACCACTCCTCTTACTTTCTAGCGGCCTATACAATGTTTATGGGACATTACCATGAGTCCGGACCCATCTTGTGCATAATTATTATTATAAGACCTTGTCAACGTATTGTAATCCTTGTTTTAGCAACGGTATGGCCAATCTAGTCCTTTAACATTCCCCTCAATCCATACATAACCCCGACCCCAGCATACCCGGAGATTCTGTTACCTGCCTGATTTTGGTAATAGGCCACATAATGCTCAGGGTCAACGTTGCTAAAATATGTCATTTATTTATTTTAAAAGAAATCTTTCTTAGGTCTAAAATGAAATTTAACAACAACTTTTCCATAATTAAATGGTACTTCCTTGTTCTGATAGTCTTTCACTTCGATAGCAATGTCGGTAATGGTGGATTTATTGATCGATGCGTAGTGCGGCTTATTGTATTGAACACTCACCATATCATTGTTCTCCCTGTTATATGTACACATCTTAAGAGCAGTACGTATGAATCACAGACTGGCTGGTATTCAATAATGTCCGTATAGACATACAGTGTATAGAAACCCCCTTTGATGTCTGCTTGATGCACAGCATACCTCATCACAACCTTATTATAATCACCTTATTTTTTACATAGTCGTAACCAAGGATCATCGGCGAGGGAAGTTGTGCATTTATTTCCCTAATCAGAAAAAACAGGTCATCATAATACCCTGTCTTTAATGTAAAGCGTAGGTTTGATTTGTATATAACATTATTACTGATGATAACCGTATGCTCAGTGCTTTCCTTGTGATATCCAAACAGGTATTTCTCATCCCCCAATGTGTTATCATTTATTGCATCAAAAACAGCATCTTCCTCATTTAAAAGATACTACTAAAAGTTTCCTAATACTTTTAGGAAACGCAAACTCTGTTACATTTACATTTACGCATTTGGCAGACACGTTTATCCAAAGCGACTTACAGTGCATTCAAGTTATATATTTTTGTCACTACATGTGCTCCCTGGGAATCGAACCCACAACCTCTTGCGCTGCTAACGCAATGCAGTTTATAGGAGTTTATAGGAGAAGCCAGTTTATAGGAGAAGCCAGTCTGGTTCTGTTATAAGAAATACAATTTTCCAGATAAACTCCCATAGAAGCATTGCATGGTAATAAGACATAAATATCACGCTCATCCATGCCTGGTTTTTACTCTAATGACTTTTGTTCATGTGTGTGATCTCTTTTAAGCAGTTTGTAGATCGACTACGTCTTTTTCAGGTACCCAACAATTAAATTTCGAAGGCCATCCGAACCATTTTACTAAACCCATAGTTTTCTTACTTTGTCTTTTCTTGTCTAAATGTATTTTTACTTTGAACACCTTATTTCTGTTCACTGTTATTCTTTGTAGCTCTTGCTCATAAAAACTACCCTTGATAATATCCCCATCATAATGACACAACTTATAGACTGGTGGGTTGCGTGGTATACACGCCGTTACAGTGAAATACTCTTCTTTGTAGTTTTCCTCATAACCTTGCAAAAATATTTTCTCGCCTTAGAAATTCATACAACAACTCCAATTTTGTATTTAAACATTGGTTTGGTGGTCCCAATACCACCATGTCCGTATATATATTATAAAATACTATACTTTTGTTTTGCATGTTAACGTACAGCGGTCTCATTTTAATACTTAAATGATAGCTGGAATTGTATTTGAATCAAGGGAACGGCATACAAATGTAGCCTCAGCCATGTCTACACTATGGCATCCAACCCAGACAGATCTGTATGTGTGAGGGAAAACCGAAGTTGGCAGGAGACTGGGGCCCCAGGACATAGACTGCTCTGCTCTGAAAGAGAGCAGCTTATCCCGGGCCCATAGGAGGATCTAGCATACCAGCTTGAAAAGAGACCACTGTTGTGTTGTCTGTGCAGACAAGCACATGATGGCCTCTTATGTGTGGGAGGAAGTGTTTCCAAGCTTGAAAGACAGGCATCTTTAGATAGTTTTTGTGTCAGCTTCTTCCACATTTCCAAAGTACGAAGGCATCTGTGTGTAACTTTGAGCATGTGGAAAGGGTTGCCCCTCGGGGAAAACCCCTTGGTTCTCAGGGACTCTTTTATATGGACGAGGACAGCATCTTGATGCCAAACCACCACCAGCTCAGACTGGGCTAATATTAGCCAATTATCAATATAGTTTAGTATGTGGATGCAAGGAGTTTCAGTGGAGCCAAACTGCAGCCACGCACTTTGTAAAGGTATGGGGTGACAGTGCTTGACCAAAGGAAAGGTACGCTATTGCCCCTATATTGGTACGCTTTGCCCCTGAAAGTGAACCTCTGGAAATTCATGTGATAAGGAATGATGGAAATATGTTAGTACGCATCCTTGAGATCTGTCATGACAACCCAGTCATCTAACCTGAATTGCATCATGGTCTATTTCAAGGTCAACATTTGGAATTTGAGTTTCTGACCAGACGATTTAGATGGTGCATGTCTGGGACCCAAATGGGATATGACCCAAATCATCAGACCTGGCACCAGTGAGGGAGGTAGTGCTTGAACACTGTTGCCTGTTTACTCACCCCAGAACCTCTTAATGACTACATTTACACAATGACCAAAGGGGCTGGAAGGAAAATGGAGCATCCAAGAGGAAAGTCTTGTCCTTTGACTTGATGCAGGTTTGCCTAATATGCCTGCAAGAATAGCCACAGTGTGCAGGCATGCACCCAACTTAAGCTATACTCACCAGCACTGAGTTTGTTCTGCAGGGCTTGGTGGCTAATATCAGGAACTTGAGGGACAATGCAGTGGAAGGGGACAAATAGCTCACAAGTGTCAGCTCCACCTTTGGCATCGCCCCATACCCATGCTTATTCACCCCTTTTATATTGGCATAGATGTTGGTCTGGGAACTAAAGACCCAATATGGATATGGATTTTTCCATGACCTCTTTAATTCACTATGGAGGTCATGAAAAAATGGAAGGCCCCAACATGGTGGTTGTGATTTAGTCTTTAAGAAGTGCTCATTCAGTTTGATCTTGGGATGAGTGCTCTGCTCCTCGGCTGGCCAGTCAATCTTAAACTAGGCTACAGAGTCCTCAGTCATCCCTGCATTAATGCTAAGCACATCCACTTACTCACAGCTGGATTGCTGCACCACCGACCTCTCACTCCGGGAGGAAGAAGCTGCAGAGCCAGCATCTGTTGCCAGAGAGAAAGCACCAGATGAAGCATGTGAATAAAGACAGAGAAGAGACAAAATCTGTCTCTAACTCTTCCGCAATATCCATCTGCGAACACCACAATCACAACTGAAACCACAGGGATCATGAACCTGATCACCTTCCTTTAAGAGTGACAGGCAAGTGCGGAGTATGCAGTATCTTACCCCTTGATACCTGACTGTGCATGCTCTGCTCCCAAACAGGCAACATAGAACTCATGTGTATCCCTGCCCGTGATGTGATGTTTCGTCAGCCCATTGGATGGATTTCACACAGGTGCTTCGGAAGCAATCATGCAGAGGCGTTCCCAAAGTGTCACTATGGCCACACAGCATGAGTTCCCTTAAAAGGGAACATGATTTTGTGATTCGGCAAACTTTGTATTTATGTCTCGGTTTGTGCAATATAATTTAAAACACATTTAAACTTGTTTCACATTAGTTTCACACTTATTGTTTTTTGACTTACGCTTATTTTTTTAACCATGACCTCAATACTTCAGGTAAGAAATTGATTCCATAAAAGCCCTTGTCTATTTGGGGAGCTCAGGTAATAATGGTTACAGTCCAAATGTCTTCACAACTGAAGATGGCAATATGTCAGTGAAATCTCTCCAGTATATTTGTAATGTGAGAACATAGGCATGTTATGTTTAGACATGAAATAGTTAACAATATTGCAGTCTCCTGTTTGCTGTGTATCAAAAATGTAGTGAGCAGCCTAAACAGACAGCAATTTATGTCCTGAAGTGTGTCTGCGATGCTGTCTAGTGAGGGAGGTTAATACGTTTGGAGACACAACTGTGCTGCCTGTAGATCTCGTGTGTAGTCGTTAGGGGGCGTAAGGACTAGCGTAAGCTCCGCATCTCTGCTGGCGTTCAGAGTGTGCTCAAACCTGCTCAGATACACACGTTACCACCACCACCATTATCATCATCTCCATGGCGGATAATACAATTATGCGCGGCCTCTGGGGCAATAACACAGCCACGGGAAACGGGATGGAGAAGCCGCAGAAAAAAGGATTCAGTCTGGTTAGGATGATGTCTATGAATTACAGAAAGCAGAACAAGAAACCACAGCAGCATCACAACAACATGCCCTTCATGATCCACTGTCACATTGGCAAAGAGATTAAACATATATGCGGTAACTGCAGCCGCGCACAGGACGGTGAGTTTCTGCGCTAATTTCTATATTCTGCAGATTTTGATTCTTGCCATCAACAGCTGCGAGTGACGCTGTCAAACTGAAACGCCCCCAGTTTTACAAGGTAAACAATGTGCGAGAGCGCGACTTTGACTGCTATAGTTCTCACAGGACGCGTCTTTTTTGTTTAGTTTTCGCTGTGGTGGTGTACGTACATATGCATCAGATTGGTTGTCGCGTCGCGTTAACGGAGTGGCCTGCACAGGACGCTTCGTTTTGTTCGGTCTGCACCTTTTTTGTAGGTCTGTGTATCTCCTTGTATTAATACTGCATTTCGTTATTTGGCGATTGTTGGTGTATGCACGCATGATAAGACGTAAGACGTATGACAAGACGGTTTGGCTGTTTGGTCGCGTCAGATCCCTGTTTTTTCTGCGTGTCATGTAAAGTTTGCGTTTTTGAATAGCACGTCTAGGTAAAATGTAAATCTCTGTACTTTACCATTAAAATTAATGGTTATAATTCTTCAGAAGTCTATTTTCTCACATTGTTATGTGACTTCATATGCAAACTATGCTTTACAATTTTTTTCATGAGAAATACATAATATTTTTGATAAAATACACAAGTCGTGTCCCTAGGTTTTTACTCAGTCATGTTACCCTAACACATTTCCCCCTCTGTAAAACTTGGAACACTCCACAAGACACATTTTCAACAGGAAATTGAATCATCTGGATCTTCTTATGGCCATGGAAAAAATTTTCATTTTCTTTCTGTATATTGTATCATATTTTTAGCTATGACAGACGGTCAATTTCAACAAACTGTTGTTACCGATACTCTTTCTTGGAAATTATTTGTTTATTTTAAAAATATAAATTTTTGGTATATCACTAAAATGTTCTCAGTGTACATGCTTATAGCATGAGGACACTATCAAATATCCACTTATATTCTATGTATTTGCTAATTCTGTAAAATTAAATTCTCAGTCCTATTATTTTTAGTAGTTACAAAAATGCTTCCATGTTCCTTTAAGAACCCCTACAAAAAATGAAATACTTGCCTGAGATTGACCAATACACATTTTGAATAGTGCAATAAGTGTGTTATTAGAGTCAGTGTTGAAAAAAGGTAAACAAATGCGGTTTGATTATGAAGAGTTACAACAGGAAACGTTACCTGGCAGAATGGCCCTAAAATGTGTCTTGAGACCAAACCAAATGCTCTATGGTTGGTTGTCTATTGTAGTGTGAATAGTTTGAATTAAATTCAAATTTATTTATATAGCATTTTTTTACAATGTTGCATTTTTTTCAAAGCAGGTTTACATGTAATGAAAAGAAAATTGCAGAAAACAGGAAATTTATGAAATATGTATAACATATAATACATGGTTTTATTGCAAATTCTATTATTCATTAAAAATGTATATTAGTAAAACTAATTTGTAATAGTAAGAATATAATTGGTTTATGAATATAAAGTTGCTGCTTTGCTATGATAACTACAACACATTTAAGCTATTTGAAGAAATGGACGTGCGTTAAAAATACCTGTCATTGCATGCAAAGGCTCTTTCAGTGGTTTATGAGAAAATAATATATACGGACAGTTTACCAAACGGGAATCTACTTTTTTTGAGACTATGCAATGTTTAGTCAATTAACATGATAAATGACTGGTATCTTATTAAGCAAGATATGCTGCTCCAGAGTACCTGGAGATGGCACATATAAAGAAGATAAAATGTTATGTTACATGTACGTTTGACTATTGTTTTATTATTATTTTTATTATTACGTTTTGGCTATTTGTTTTATTTTTCATTATGTGTAAAGCTGCTTTGAAGCAATGCAACATTATAAAAAGCACTAAATAAAATTGAATTATTGAATTACTGAATTATTAAATAACAGGTGTATAACGTATATAAGGAATTTACAAGAATACCATAAAATGTCTGAACATTGCAAAATAAAAAGAGAACGGGAGAAAAATAGTGAAATAGTAAAATATTTAAGAGTGTAGTTAGATCAATATGTTAAAAGCAATAATAACAACTTACAAAACTCTGAGCCAAGCTAAATGTCAGCAATCTCCCAGTAAGCAAACCAACAGGGCAACAGTGACAAGGAAACGAAACTGCAATGATGTATAGATTGAGAAAAAACTTCAGGCTCAGGAAGGGCCAGTTCTCCTTTGGCATGTTAAAATTGCAATTAACTGTTTTAATTAAAAGTAGAGAGCTTTAATAAATTGTTTATAAATTATTTATAATTGTATATTGATTTAAAACTGATTTTGTGACAAATGTCAGGCACTGAGGAATGTTATGAACAGATGCATAATGTTACCAATTGCAGCTATAACATCACACTGCTGTGACAAGGTAGTAAATAAAACTTGTTTTAGAGTTGTTGTTTTTAAGATTTTGTTTAAGATTAAGACATTTTTTAGTAGCCGCCCTCCAGTGTGCTATAGAGACAAACTTTGCGCTGACATCTATAGATTGACACAAATCAAAGCCTTTTTGCGGTGGTTTATGATTTCACCTTTTGATTTTGTTGCTTCATGTCAAGAGCTTACTGTAAGAATCATACAGTCAGAAAGCCTAAAAGCATGTCATATTAAATCAGATTATTCAATCCTCTCCATTAAATTTCCATTTAATTGTAAGTACGTCACAAAAATGTTAACGTGATTAGGGCTATAAATATCTGCTGTCTGTAAATCTGAGTAAACATCACATTCATGGTTGTTCCCTTCATTGAAGGCCATCCTGCACCGTTTCTTTAATTTCCATTTGATCTTAGCATTTATAAACAACAATAAAGTGTTTAGCTGGGGAAAATGCTTTTCAGCTGTAGTTTTTATGTCTGATATGTGTTGAATATCAAAGGGACTGAGTGTTGCCGGGTTTTGACCTACTTTTGTGAATGCATTAAAACCCATGCAATTTCAACACATCTGCCTGGCATAGAAATAGCACAGAATGTACAGTCCATAGTAAGGCAGTGTGCTGGGTCAAATCAGCTGTCAAAATCAAGGTGAAGGAAAGCTTAACAACACAGTTTGTGTGTGTGTACCACATCATGTGCCTCTTTATTTTTCTACAGCAGAAGAGGTGGAGAAATTGGCCTCCATTCGTCCAGAGTCCATGGTGTCTGGCACACACACAAAACCCATTCACTGCAGAAGCAAGCTTGACACTCTGGGGCGCCTCTTCAAACCCTGGAAGTGGCGAAAGAAGAAGAGCGAGAAGTTTAGGCAAACGTCATCAGGTAAACACTTCATTCTGTAAGGTGTCATGATTTAAAATGTAAAATTCATATAAAATAAATAAAATAAACAAGGAAGATAGAAAAAATAAATTATGTAGATGTGATATGTATGCTAAATAAATATGATTGGTTTTATTGTTTTATTGCATGGGGTAGATTTGTCTCCTGTTCTGAAATTCTAAGACAACACATCAGATTTTGAAAGCTTTGTCTTTGATGTACATATTTGTTGCTTTTACTTAGCAGAAATTGTAAAACACATTTTTGAAGTTTTAAAGTGGTGTTAATGAAGTGTAAGTAATAAAGCACAGTAACATCTTGTTCTTCCCTGTTCCTAGCCTTGGGAAACAATTCTCAAAATACTCAAGCTATTATCAATTCACTTAATTTATGGCCATCAAGTTAAAACTAATAGTAGTACTTAAAAATAAATTCAAATAAAATAATATAACTTGAAACCAGTGTAATGCCCTGAGGTATCACATGATGAGGTCAGAATTCTGGCTACTGCTGTGTTACTGTGGAGGAGCTGGGGAAGTGGGCAGTGTATGATTGTTTGTCTGTGAGTGTGGTGAGTGGTGGGATTACACAGGACTTTGAGATTTGGGGGGATATTGCTCTACACATGGATGCACATACAGCTATTCAGTCTGTGAGTTGTTAAGGTGACATGCAAAGTAGGGCTGCTTAGTTATGACAAATCATAATCACGATTATTTTGGCCAATACTGCAATTACAATTATTTAACAGGATTACTCACTGACTCTGGAAATCTGTTTATTGATCTTTTTAAAAACGTGTATTCTTAACAGTGAATTCAACTGAAAAACAAGTAAAAAAAATATTCATAACACAAAAAGAAATGAGAGAAAATCTCTTTAATAGTAATCCGCAAGATTCAGGAGTGGAAGCAACACAGCATTACACACATGCCATAAACATAATAACTGACAATGAACGGAATAGCAGGGAGAACTTAAATAGGGAGGATGGGGCGTTCGCCTGACGGGTGACTTAACAAGGTAATGAACCAAACAAGGGCAAACCGGGACAGGGATGAATAGGAAAAAAAACACACAAGTCCATAATGCTGACAACAATAATAATTTTTGATCCTGATTATTTTATTTTCCTAACCGTTGGAAGCCATAATAGAAATTGATAATCAATGACTTGGTTTATTGGACTTTTGGAACTATTTTAGTTGATGTAAAAAAATCAATATGAGCTAACTGGGCCAATTTTGTTTGAAATGTAAGATATATTTTATTAAGTTATTGTTTATAATAAACTATTGTATAAAAACAAAATCACACTTGCAAGCAGTGATGACGGGCCCAAGCACTTCAGCGCCATCGCCACCCAGAACATCTCAGAAGGCAATGCATATGCATCCATGGCAGCACCATTGGAAATTTAAAAAATCCATTCACAGTTTAACATCTCTAATGTCTTGGCATAATATTTGCCAAATTTGGTGGAAATCCCATAAATCCCCTAGGAGGAGTATTTAAAAATGGAATTATCAGAAAAACCACACTATATCCAAAATGTCCGGCTACCTGTTGGGCAGAGCTAATGAATGTAATATTGAAAGTTGTCTGGTTTGATGAGAACAATACATGTACCAAGTCTGGTGACTGTAGGTAAAACCAACCCCATCACTTTAGTCAAAAGGGGGCACTACAGAGCCCCCCCAACATGTCTGCCAACACCTAACGACCAATAACTATGATGTGTGTGAAAATTCATGCCATTTTAAGCATGTTAAGCACCTCAGATACAGCTGAATGGTTTTAAAGTTTGACAAGTTGCCATGGCAACAGTATTTAAGAAATATATTTAAGACCTTCTTTTAGAACTTTATATCAGCCATGTCTCTGCATTTTTCTGACCAAGTCTGAAGTGACTTGGCTAAATGTAAGTTGACTGTTTTAAAGTTTCAAACGTTAAAGTTTTTTAAAAGTTCAAGTGACACATTTTCTGTTTTCCCTTTGCAGTTTTGAATTTTGAAATGTCTTGACATGATGCTTACTAAGTTTGGTGCCAATCACAAAATCCCTAGGATGAGGGATATTTAAATATTTAAAAGTTTACCGCATCCGTTTTATAGAAAATCCAAAATGGCCGACTTCTTGTTGGGCAGAGCTAAAGGGTGTCTTGGCAAATGTTGTTTAGGTCAACATATCCGATACATGTACCAAGTTTTGTACAGGTACATGCATGTATGTACAATAGATGCATAATCTTTTTGTGCCCCGTACCACAGGGTGCTTTTGAACTGGAGTTTATGATTACTGAGCTGAATTTAGGAAGCGCATGATAGAACTGTGGTATTACTGTATTTTATATTTTACCCTATTTTATGCTGTCAGAAACTAGACACTGCTGCATTTTTGTGAAACAGTACCTCCACAAGGCAAAACAAATATACTACACATATACTGTGCGTGTATATACATACCGGTAGCATACATAAATACATACACTACCGCTCAAAAGTTTATGATCACTTACTCAGTTAATATTATTTTTTTCCACATTTGTAAATAATAGTAAACTCTTTAAAACCATCAGAAAACCAAAAGGTAGTTGAATTATGGGAATTGTTTTGTCTAAAAAAAATTCAAATAAACCAAACCATGTTATATTTTAGCATATTTAATATCCACACTTTGTCTAGAATTTGCAGAAGTGTTCTCTTGGTATTTTACCCTCAGTATCTTGAGGCATCACCCTGCAGTGATTTTTTAAACAGTAATGTAGTTCCCATCTATGCTGGCTCTTATTGGCTGCTTTTTGTCATTATTTAATCCAAGTCATCCATCCATTTCTAAAACATTGTTTTAATAAAACTGGTTCAATTTAAAAAGTGTGCTTTATACCAAATGACCTAAAACATACTGAATGTTAGTTTTATTTGAATTAAAAAAGTCAAGAGTTTTCTATGAGGGGAAATGTTTATCTCCACTTAGGGGAAGTGGAGAGAAAGTTTATATATAATAATATAAAATCATTAATATAATATAAAATATAAAAATTATTATTATGGAGAGACGTCATAAACCATAAACTGCAAGAGTGTGTGTGTTGGCAGCTCTGGAGAAGAAAATGTCCATGCGTCAGAGCAGAGAGGAGCTTGTCAAACGGGGAGTGCTGAAAGGGATCCTTGAGAAAGGTTTGTGCATTTTAGTTTTTCACTAATAATGACTCTGATGACTTTTAATTACTTTGGACTCAAATTTTGTTTCCATTTTAAATTTTGTGATCCCATTTCATATATCATAGATCTGTTTACACTTTTGCATCTTGTAATACTAAATCATCAGGTTGGCTTTGTGTTGCTGCAGTTTTCGAGCACACAGGAAGTTGTTTTCTTCTCAGCCTGAGAATGAGTTTTCTGAGGCCATTTAAAGGCCATGTTTTAGCATACAGCTGCAGAACGGGAGGTAAAAGAAGACCAGCTATATGACAGCATAGTTTTTGCTATTTCAGACTCCAGGGTCTCTGGTGCAAAGCAGGCTGGGAGGCTGGAGAGCGGGCTAGCGTCAGACTCAGTACCCAGTGCTCATGAATGTGACAGGGCGGTGGATATAACAGATGGACAGAGGACAGGTGAGAGTGTGTGTTTGTAAGGATGGATCTGACCTGTGTTCATTACATGGATTTTTGGTCAGGTTTACAATTGACTGATGCCATTTACCTTTTGTTCTTTATTTTCTTTGACCTGAATTGACAGTTTTGTAGCCAGACAGTTTAGCTTAGCCTTGGATATGGGGTGTATTGTTGGGCACAACGTAAAGCACAGTTCAGTTGTTTAGGGTTGATGAGCAGCTTTAAGGTAATCACAGGTGTGCATTTGTCTGTTTTACAGTGCCTTCAGAAGTTGCTCATCCAATCAGAATTTGGTTTTATAAACTTAGTTTGACTGTTTTTATTTGAAAAATATTTCATTTAGTGTATTATTCAAAGTACAAACCATTTTTGTTAAATCCCTAACAGAAATAACTATATTCTGATATATGCTGTTACTATGATATAAAATTACTCAAGCCAAGGCTTTGTTTTGTGTAACTGTGATAAGAGCAGTCTTCTATGAAGGCTTGGCTTTCCCAGGGAGTTGGGACAGAAAGTTCCTGCAGTTTCATGTGAGGACAGGAAAGCTGGCGTTGCGTTGCCGCGTATATCACCATAACAATGCATACGTATTTGAAGACATATTTTTTACCTCCGTAGTTTGTAAATAAATAAAATATGAAAAAGAATTACTGAAACACAGTGCTTAAGGAGGACGCAAATAAACCATAACAAGATCTTTTATCTTTCTGACATACTGATATAGGTGTAACTTTAAGCCTTTGAACCATGACCATCTATGTAACGGTTTAATCTGAGCCCCTTCAGTTTGAACTGGTGATCAACTGATATAGATTTTTAGTGGCTGATATTGATTCTAATATCTATAGAGTTGTTCGGAGACCAGTTTAATAAAAGTCAATGATTTCAAAACATAGCAACAAGCAGCGATGACGGGCCCAAGAACTACAGCGCCATTGCCACCTGCTGCTTCTCAGAAGACATGCATAGTTGTCACATGTATTTCACTCCATAAATACCTGAGGACAATTTCAGTGTCTGATTTAAATATGTTGTAAGAGAAAGACTGCCAGTTGATGGCGCTATGACTGTGACTCACAATAGCCACATTATTGTGATCAGCCTGCAACACCAGACATATTTTCACAAGTTTGGCATAAATCATACAATGCACAGAAGATTTGAGCTTTCTATTCCATTTATTGTCTTGCCATGGCAACACAAGAAATCAAGAATCCATTCACCATTTAGCATCTTCAATATCTCTTATATACTAACTACATTTAAAACAACTTCCTGTTGTCAGCTGGTGGCGCTACGACTGTCATTCACAATAGTCATATAAATGTCATCAGCCCACCACAATATACATATTTGCCAAGTTTGATGTAAATCACTGAATGCATGCTTATAGATAGATTTCATTGGCCGATGACAGCCATGTTTTCAAGATAACTGAATGTCCTCATATACAATCATGACACCTTGGACAAAGACATTGCATATAAATTTTCTAGTCAATTGAGCTAACTTTGAATTAGTTATAGTCATTTTTGTGTTTTTTTACATTATAGTACCACCAAGTGCCCAATTGGCACAATTTCTTATGTGACCACAGATGAGATTCCTACATATGTGTACCATGTTTGATGACCATATCTCATTCCCTTCCAGAGTTATAGCCTAGTAACCAAAAAGTGAAGTTTGAAGTTTTAGCGCCCTGTCCTGAACATGAATAAAAATGTAAATGTTTTTTGACAATTATTAACAATCTGACTCAAGAGAATATTTCAGCATGGGTTTGGTTCCGATCGGGTGAAGAATCTAGGACTAGTTTGCAAAAGTAGTTTTTACGGAAAATTTTAAATGGCAGGATATATATGTTTTGTTTGTCATTAGCCAAGGATTCCAAATGTATAAGACGCTTATTGATCAGACAAATGGTAAAAGAGTTATGAGCAGTAATGTGTTTGTGAGCGCAGTGGCACCCCCATTAGCCAATCAGGGCCATATTTGGTTAACCTCTCTCCAAATTGAGACTTAAAATCTGGCCGTTTCCAAGTCTCCTCATGATCAGTTTTACGGCAGAATAATAATAACAAAAACAAAAGGGTTTCAGCACTTTGTGCTTGAACCCCAAGTAAATATAAAACAATAAAATAATAAACATTCCAAGTAAAAAACGTAACACTTTCACTGATTGGTCTGCCTGATTGGTGTAGTTTATCAGTCTATCAGTCACGTAACCAGACACACAGTCTTAGGCTTAGTCTTTAGTCTTAGGCTTTAAGTGTCTTTTGGAAATAAGAGTAATTAGGTTTATATCAGTTAACTTGGATACAAGGTGTGTTTGTTTGTTTCATCAGTATGTATATTAGGTACAATATGTAAATATTCCACTGTTTTTAGTCTGTGAAATTAGTATTTATTTCTTTTGGGTGGACAAAATATAATATATAAAATACAATTTAGTGATATTTAATTTAGTGAATTGAAAGAACATTTATGTTACACAAGGTGTATTCAGAATTCACTAAATATGTTTGAAAACATTTCTGTTCCATCTGTTTTTAATTTGTACAATCACATGAATTCAAGATACATAAAGAAAATCCAGAGCATCTGTGTTTCAGAAAATGACCTGTAGACAAGACTGAGAGAGATCAGAAAATAGGCAGAAACAACCTCAGTGTGTTTTTTATTCATGTCAGCAAAGCACTTGCCAATTATTGCAATGATTTTCTGTAAAAGCCTTTTCAGCTGTTGCTATCAGCATGGATTCGGCCTTTACCTCAGTTTGTCAGGATAATTAAAGCATAAAAATGAAAATACATCAAATACATCAAAGGGCGGTTTCTCCACCAATGGCTCCTTTGTGTCATATTTTAATTAAATCAGCTCAGATAGTGGAGTGCTTAATGAACCGAGTAATGTGTCCAGTTAAATGTTTGTCTCATTCGTCTAGGGATGGTGGTTCAAAGTTAATCAGTTTTTCATGCAAAAGATGTTCTTATTCCTTATAATCAAGTCTTTGAATCTTGTTGCTATGTTGTCTTGTGTTGTCTTGTCTTGTGTTACAGAATAATTGTACATGTAAGTCTATAATTTGCAGTATCCATAGATTTTTTTTAATGTAATAATTTTTTGTGTTCTTGTTTTCAGCTGCTAATGATTTTAAATTGTCTTTGGATGGAGGAGTGTGTGCACAGGACAACATACTAAAGTCATCTCTGACACTTCCTCCTAAGAAATCAGTCACTTTCTCAAATGATCTTCAAAAACCCCCTGCCAAACCTCAACTTGTCCATAAACAGCCACCAGCTCTTCCCCCAAAGCCCTTCTCCAGACTGGCCAATCACAGCAAAGGTAAAATCAAAACATTTCTCCAGACTGACCAATCACAGCAAAGATCAAAAATTGATTCTACACTGATACGCTCTTTTCCTCTCTCTAAAATATGACTAAAGCTGTTAATAATACATTTGTCTGCATGTTTTTTGCTTAAGAAATGTAAAAACTAACATTTTTAAAGAGGTAGTTCACCCAAAAATGAAAATTCTTCCATCATTTACTCATCTTCATGTCATTTCAAACCTATATGACTATTCTGCTTTCAAGGAACACAAAATAAGATATTTTGAAGGTAACAGTGTTAGTAAGAGTGGCGCCTATTGACTTTTGTTGTATGAACACAAAATTAACTTCTGTGTTCCACAGAAAATACAACGTCATATTTTCATTTTGAGGTGAGCAGTCCCTTTAATGTGATGAGACAACACCTTTTATCAGGACAAACTTTGAAATGCTATTTAAGGACTCAGACAGTGTTTCTGTTTAAGTGTTTTTATAGTAAGTACAATTCATAAAGTAAATGTAAAGAATTTTTTTCTTGTTGCACACAGTTTTCTTTCTAACCTGATATGTATTGATTGTTAATAATTATCTGTTATTTGCCAATGAAATTGAATACCAACAAATCACACAAGCTTGCTTACAAAAGACATATTTGTGATGTTCATACCATGTGTGAATCTTAATGTATGTTTTTCTATTCTGTGATCAGACTCTTATCAGCTGTTAAAGGTGCCATGTCTCCAGGGAAAGCTGTCTCCTCCTCTACCACCTAAGAAACTTATGATTTACATGCCACCCTCTTCCTCCTCCTCACCTGCCCCCCTGTCATTCAGCCAAAAATCTCCACCTCACCCACAGTATAGTCACCTACTGCAGCTGCAGTATGGTGTCCATCCCTCCAGCTGCATCATCGATGAGCTGCAGAAGACACTGCAGAGACTAGAGAGGTTTGTGTACAAGTGATAACTTGTATTTAATGAGCTGAGACCCCGGAGCTGTGGGCTAGTGGTAGCACTAAAGTGTAGAGTTTTGAAGACATTGGTTTGAATCACATTTTTTGAGTCATATCTCAAAAGTAAAAATTGTCAGATGTTAAAAGCCTATTTAGACAAAAATGTGCTGGTTAAATTCAACTTTTTTTTTGTATTAAAATACTTTCTCCAACCCTTGTTTAATATATAAAGATAACTATAGGACACTCATAGGTTGATTTGCACTATGATGTCTATGACATTGCTTCAGTATTTGATGGAAATGTCAGTTTTGGAAAGCAGTTTTTTATATGTACTGTTTATGATGTTTTACCAGTGCCCAATATTTGTAATATCCTAAAAATTAAAAACATAATAATAATGTCACAGCTGAGCAGAGTCTCTAGTGATGAGCTGTGCACATTCTTATTGTGTGTAGTGTATTTGGGAACATTTGGATTTTAGTCCAAAGGGAAAAATCACGCATGATTAGATGTGTTTTACAGATTTTGCCTGGTGCAGTAGAGTTAATACTAATACGTAATACTAATATCCTTTAGCTTATCAACTCTAAGAAATGTTACTTTTCTGGCCTTGAAAAGTCAACATTCTTACTGTAACACAGTACTACTTCAAAGCAGGTAACGAAATCAAGGCAGTTTAAGTGACGTTAATATGTGAGCAATAAATACAGAAACAATACTCAGGAAAAAACATGCAGGTTTATTAAACTAAGCTACGGGAAACATATATGATTACACTAACAAATATACATACATTAAACAAACGAAATACAGAAACATAAACACTGAGAGAAAGAAGAAGAGTAAAGAATGGCAGGATTAAATCGGCTAACTACTTCTGCATGAACAGTTAAATCACCTTAAAAAGAGGTAACGCTTAAACGCAGCTATTAGGTAACGAATCGGATACTTGCATTGAACTCAGATGTGCTGAAGCAAAAGTCCAGGTGTGCGTGAGGGATGATGCAGGTCCTGATGCGTTCGAAGTGAGCGGAAGTTTGTTGGGTCCTTCCCGACACTACATTGGCTAGCAGAGATAGACGGACTGAGCTGAAGTAAACACCTCCGGAAAGGCTGTCTCGGAGAGTGAGGCAGGGCTCGAGAGGATGTGAAGTGAGTGGGTGAGGGAGAGAGCGTGTGAAGTTTGCTCTGTGTAGTGGACTTTTAACCCTGTGTGTACCACACCCCTTGAGGGCTGACGGACAAATAATGAGGTGTATAGTGAGGCGGGAAAAGAGTTTCTTTGTCCTGTTTGAGACCTCATTTACATGTTCCTCATGTTGCTGGAAAGTTTGTGCATTTTAGCTGAATCTAAAATAAATAAGTGTATGATGCCAGATACATTCATACATTATACTGCATCAGTCAGCAAATCAAGAGAGGAACATTTAGAATGTAAACATGACCAGGTTTGACAAACATTAATATGCAATTTATCTGAAAATATGCGTATAGACGAGGCAATAGACGATGGAGGTTAATATGGGGAGACACATACAATCAAGAACATATATATATATATATATATATATATATATATATATATATATATATATATATATATATATATACACACACACACTTTGGATAGCTCTTTGGTGGAGTTCTCCCTGATGTGTATTGAAAGTCTTTTAAGTTTCTTCAGTCACCTGTTTTTTCTCACTTTCATGAGCAGAGCTATCCTCCCCCCTTTTGGGCATTCTTCTGTCAGGGGTAAGAGGGGGAACAAAAGGCCAGAGATGTTCTGGTTGGCAACAAAACCATGCGTGGGAGGTGGGGGTGCAGACTACCTGGTACCGATGGGTAACCATCGATCTCAGCCCCCATTTGGAGTCCTATCCCCTCCATGTATTTTACGATCCAATTGGTAACCTTTGGTCAGACCAGACGCTACAGGTGCCATCAGCAACTCAGTATTCTAATATAATTTTTCAGAGTGATCAGTCACTTGGCATTTCAGGTTTTGGTAACTGGCTCAGAAAAAACATGCATTTGAAGCAGAGGTCCACGAACAGTGCGGCCAACTGCTATAGGATGGCCTTTTCAAGCTGCAGGACCTGCAATAACTGTAACACTCATTGCTGTTTTTGAATAAAAGATCTACTTATGTCTGCGCTCCCTTTCTGTCACTCACTCGATGTTATGTCGATATAGATGCTCTGCTTTTTCTATAAAATGCTAATGAAAATTTTCCTTAAAAATAGCCCCAGTAGAAATTGTCGATTAGTTGTTCGATTAATTGTCGACTCTCGATAGAGTCGGTTTTCCATGCCAATTTCCACCCCGTATGTTCGGGTATAAAAGGGAGATGACATCCACCACTCATTCAGATTTGTTATTCAGAGCTGATCCGTGTGTTGCTTTGCTTGATTGTCTTCGACTTGATATACAACGCCTTTCAGTGATCTCGCTTTGTCTGGCACAGATAAGTGCAGAGAGTTCCCCTGAGCATGTTGGTCAAACAAACAGAGAACATTTCCTCTAAAAGAGTGAATTTCTTTAGACGTCATAATGCCTTTTTGTGCATGTGCTTTTGGTTGCAATTGGTACCTCTTTCTCTTGGACGGCCACAATCTCTGCCTCAATTGTTTGGGCCATGCCCATGCTGAGCAGCATTCGTTGAGGGTTCGTGTTCTCACTGTGAGTCCATCAGGATGTTGTGGTCGCAGGTGTCTGTCTTCTGTAAGAAGCAAGGAACCACTTCGGTTGCTCCCTGCACTACCCCTTCTGTTTTGGCTGCACACAAGGGCATGTCAGCAAGCCTCGAAGGCAATGTGGGAGATACAATGGATGAATACCTGCTGGCAAGTCCCCCCTGGGCATTGCCCAGCAAGCTTGTCCAGGTGGAGTTTCAAAAAGAGATGTGTCACACTGTCACTTTCGGGATTATACATGAGGATGAGTTATTGATTGCAGCATTGGAGTGCGGGCTAACTCCATTTAATATGAAAGACTCTGGGACGCTGACATCCTCGGGTGCTTCAGCGATCTCTAATGCAGACACTAAGATGATGGCTGTGCTTTCCCAGGCTGCCCTCCCTGGAAAGCTTGTGGCTAAATGATTGTTTTCTGGGTTGAGGATGTGACTTTCAGCCACACCTTGCCCTGGTTCCTTTCTTCTCACAAAATCGTGGAAAGCACCTTTCACTGCCCATACATGGTTTGTGAGCTTTTCTGTCCTCATCACTAGACTGGGTTTCCCCCAGTCGAGTGCGCTATTGCAGTGCATTTATGCGGGATATTGAAAAAAATGTAAGCAATTGGTGTCAAGATGGAATGCAATGGCATTCAGACATTAAGTGCGGTGACAAAATATTTATTTGAAATCATACATCAGTGTCCCAGAAATTTGTCCTCTGTGGCTTTAAACAGATAACAGGTTCACCCAAAATGAAAATTCTTCCATATTTTACTCACGCTCATGTAATTCCAAACTTTTATGTGATTTCTTGTTTCTGAGAAACACAAGATATTCTGATTTTCACAAGATATACCCATTGGACTTCCATTGTATGGGCAGAAAACCACTGAGACATTTCTCAAAGTATCTTCTTTTGTCTTCCACAGAAGAAAAAAGTATAAGTTTGGGATGACATGAGGGTAAGAAATAATGATAAATTATTAATTTTAGGGTGATCTCTTTAAGGTCACACATTGTAGTTGTAATTTGATGCTGATGTTTTGGGTTTTCAGCTCTGTGGTGCATGCGGGGCAGTACAGATGTTCTCTGCCCACTGTGGTCATTGACTGTGATGACGATAAAGAAAATATCCCCAATGAATTGAACTATGAGGATCTGCCCAGCATGTATAAAGATGAAGAGGAGGAAGAAGATGAGGAAGAGGATGATGATTCACTCTTCACAAGTTTGTAATTTATTTACTTAGATTACTTAGAAGTAAAAAACAAATTAAGTTTGAGTATAAATGTTTTTAATTTAAGCTAACAACCCAATAAATATTGGGTGAATTAGTCCATCTTTCAATTACACAAATGTATTTTAACAATAACTGCCAGTTTTTGTGTATATTAAATTTAATTAAAAATTTAAGTGTAATTTTCTCCACTTGTCTTGCGTTGTCTTAATACACACTTAATAATTGTCTAGGTGAACAACTCAATAGGGTTTTAGAGGAGAAGTCCAGAGCAGAAGTACATCTGTCTGTGTGTGTATGTGTCTGTCTGTCTGTGTGTGCGTGCGGTGAGGGCATTATGGCCAGTACTTATTTTTTGACACCACTTAAAGGGCTGTTTAAGGGTTAAGACTTGGTTCTAGGGTTAAGGTTAGAATTAGGTTAAGGTTAGTTTAGAGTAAAGGTTAGAGTTAGACATTTAGTTGGGATGGTTAAGGTTGGGGCAAGGGGCTAGAGATTCTGTTGTGTAAATGAATTTCCTCACAAAGATAGCTTTACAAATGTGTCTGTTTGTGTGCTCTTGGTATTCACTACATTATGGGAATCAAATGCCCTCAAAAATATAGTAATACCAGTGCATTATGACCTTTCATGGAAATTTCTTAGATCCTCATGAGGAAACAAGCTTTATATTTCATACAGAATGATCTTTTTTAAAAATATCTAAAATGGCAGACAGTTTTCTGGTATGGGTAAGTTTATGGATAGAGTGTCGGTGGATAGAACATACATTTTGTACTGTATGAAAACCATTATGTCCGTGTCCCCATAAAACCAATGCAAAATGTCCATAAAACATAAAACCCAATGTGTGTGTGTAGGCACCCTGACATTGAAGATTTTGAGGAAGGACTCTTTGGCAGTGAAGCTGAGCAATAGACCATCTGAGAGAGAACTGCAGGAGAAGAACATCTTACCACTGCAGACAGATGAGGAGAGACTACAGTCCAGACAGCTGATCGGCACCAAACTCACACGGTAATCACAACACAGCAGCACATAGATACACAAGGCTTGGAAAAACAAGATCTAGTACATAAAATAATTCAATAACAGCAGTCAGAGGACAAAGTTGTTGGCATATGCATTTATCACCCATGTCATTTTTAATTTTTTCAATTCAATTTTATTAATATACCACTTTTACAATGTTACAATGCGTTACTTTAAAGCATATTTACATATACATATATACATATTACATTTACATAAAGATACACAGAAAACAGAACAATTGTTAAACGTACAACATGTTAAACAGAATAGATGGTATTAATGCAAGTTTTTATTGTTCATTGTGAGATGTATATTAATAAAATTAACAAGGGATACTAGGTATGTAGTTGGTTTATAAATAAAGAGTTGACTAAACTAATGAAAACTATCAAAAATTTGGACCATTTGAATAAATGGACATAAATTAGAAATACCTGTCATTTCGTGCGAAAGCTACCTTTCAGTGGTATATGAGAGGGTAATGTATTCAGACTGTGTACTAAAACAGTATATACTTATGAGACTATGCGACATTTAGTCAAGTAACATGATAGTTACCAGGTATCATATTAGGCAAGATATGCCATTCCAGCTTAATTCAATTCAACTTTATTTGTATAGCGCTTTTACAATGTGGCATTGTCTCAAAGCCACTTTATAGGTAGGAAAAAGGAAAAACCAAGGAAATATATACAATGATACAAGTAACAACAGTATGTCAATTATCAATAATTAAGTATCAAGTCAGAGATTTACTATGGAGTATCAAATATCTATTATCTGCAGTCTCCCAGTGAGCACTCCAACACGGCAACAGTGGCAAGGAACCCAAACTCCAATGATGAATGTGGAGAAAAAAACCTTGGGAGAACCCAGGCTCACCGGGAGGGTCATTTCTCCTCTGACATGTTACAGCTGCAATTAGCACTTTGGTGTAAGGGTTTATAGATTTACAGTGTCGCAGTCAGTATTCTGATATAAAGTTTTATAGGTTTGCAGCGTCGTAATCAGTGCTGTTATGATTTAATTATTGAATTATAGTAATGACTAGTTTTAATTTGTCCTGGTGATTTTATATTCATTTTATGTTAGCCTGATGGCTGACATAATACAATAAGGGATGTTTAGGCGAAAATGCCGACGTTAAAATGAGACTGAGAGCAGCTATAACATCAGACTGCTGGTATAGACAGAATCACGTATTTTACTAAAAATATGGGTATAGATTAACAGTAGCATTAGTGTTATAGGTGATGGTGGCGGTTGATTTTTCATAGTTCCCATGGTGGTCGCCCCCTCCTTAGTCAGGCTGTTGTGAGCGTTGTCTCGTCGAACTGGACCTAATCTGTATCACTCAGAGTCCCTCGGAGGAGAGGGAGAGAAAGAGGAAGAGAGAGAGAGAGAAACAAAACAGGCTTATATTAGCGTAGGGGCCAATCACACAGAATGTGAAAGGCATGTAGTAAATGGGTAAAATGTGTGCTCAGTTCCGGTTAAGCCTAGCTGTTGCGGCCTAGGTGTGACAGTAGTTGAATTAGGTGAATGCTCGTCTGAAGAGATGGGTCTTTAGCTTAGACTTAAACTCCTTGAGTGTTTCTGAGTCCCGAACATTGCTGGGGAGGTCATTCCAGAGTTTTGGTGCTAGGTAGGAGAAAGATCTGCCGCCTTTAGACATTTTAGATATTATTGGAATTATTAGCAGACCACTATTTTGCGAGCGCAGTGCCTGCAATGGATTGTATTCACGAATATATGAAGGCGCTAGACCATGTAGGGCTTTATAAGTAATAATAGTATTTTAAAATTAATGCGATACTTTACAGGTAGCCAGTGCAGTGTTTCTAGAATTGGGCTTATGTGGTCATATTTCTTTGATCTAGTGAGCATTCTTGCAGCTGCATTTTGGACCAGCTGAAGCTTATTTATTTGTTTTGCGTGACACCCCCCCAGTAATGAGTTACAATAGTCAATTCTTGAGATCATAAATGAGTGGATAAGCTTCTCAGCATCTGAGACAGACAGCATGTGATGTATCTTGGAAATGTTTCTAAGATGTAGGAATGCGGTATGACACATATTGGAAATGTGAATGAAAGGTTCTTATCTAGCATCACACCGAGGTTCTTAACTGCGGAAGCTGGTACAATAGTGCAACTTTCAATAAGGATGTTGTAGTCTGTCATATCTAGTTTAGAGCTATTGGGTTCAATAATCAAAACCTCTGTCTTATTCGAGTTAAGCAGGAGGAAGTTGTTAGCCATCCATTTTGATGTTGTTAATACAGTCTGTTAGCTTAGAAAAACGATGGGTTTTGCCAGGTTCTGAGGAAATGTAAAGCTGAGTATCATCAGTGTAGCAGTGAAAACTGATGTCATATTTCTTAATAATATCTCTTAATAATATATAATGAGAAAACAATAGGACCAAGAACTGAACCCTGTGGCACGCCGTATTTGACCTGCGAGTAACAAGACTTTTCCTCATTAACATAAGCAAAGTGGTAACAGTCAGTTAAATAGGATTTAAACCAGGCTAATGCTTGACCACTAATGCCAACACAGTTTTCCAGTCTATCAAGAAGAATTTTATGATCTATGGTATCAAAAGCTGCACTGAGTATAAGAAGGGAGGTTTCACCGCGGTCAGATGCTAAAAGGAGGTCGTTTGTAATAGATGTATAGATGGAGAAACCAGGGAGAAACCAGGCTCAGTCAGGAGGGCCAGTTCTCCTCTGGTACATTAAAGCTGCAATTTGTAACTTTCTTGGATACAAACAGAGCTGATCATACTGATTTATGATTATATATTGATTTAAAAAATGTCTGCTCTGATTTTGTGACAATATGTCAAGCACTTAGGAATGTTACAGACAGAAACATAATGTTACTAATTGCAGCTATAACATCACACTGCTGTGACTAGGAAGGGAACAAAAATATAGAATCTAAATAGGCTGGAGGTAGGTTAGTAGAAAATAGAAAGTTTAATAGAGAAGTGCTCATTTTCCCACTGATCTTTCTCAGGTGTTGTCCCATGCTGTCTCCCCACCATCTGGTCTGGATAAAGTCTCTACTTCTGATAAGAATTCGGGAAATTCTTTGATAAAGTCAGACACAGTCTCTATATTATGATGTTTAGGTGATTCTACGTGTTGTGAATTATGTGTTATCTGTGACATGTGATGGCTAGCAGACGGTTAAGCCAGGCTGTCTGCTTCCTGAACTGGGCCCGGTTAGTCAAGTATTAGGGTGTTAATACCAAGACTGTGCCAGATTTCTAGGTAGAAGAGCAGCACCTTTTCTGCCAATGTGTATAATAATGATACTAAATTAATGTTTAGATTTAGCTTGCATGTTTAAATTTGCTTTGATGTTGGGTGCTCTGGCTCCTGATAAACATTTGACTATGGTGAATACAACCGAATACAAGGAACATCTTCTGTTCACTTGTTCTCAAGATGCAAAACACTAAACAGGTCATTAGACGTGTGTCATCCAAAAAGGGGGTTAGTACTTTTAACACTGGATTAACTAAACATGCAAGTTCTCCTGTAGCTCAGTGGTAGAGCATTGCGTTAGCAGCGCAAGAGGTTGTGGGTACAATTCCCAGGGAGTACATGTTCTAAGAAAATGTATAACTTCAATGCACTGTAAGTCGCTTTGGATGAAAGCGTCTACCAAATGCGTAAATGTAAAATGTAAATAAAATAGTTTGTAAAATATGCAACAAGATAACCTAAGTTTATCAAGTCTGTGTCTAGGTTTTGTTTAATGCTCATTAATCATGTATTATATGTTTTTGACATATTTTTAATCTGTTGTACGTCTGTGTCAGATTCCTTGTGTGGGTGTTGTGTGGTTCACACTGGTTCAGTCAAATGTATATGTGAGGTCAATGTGATCTTTCAGAAGAAAAAATACATTTCTAAAGCCAGTTCAACACTTAATGTGTGTTTGTGTTTGACAGGAGATTGAGCCAGAGACCCACAGCTGAAGAGCTAGAGCAGAGAAACATCCTCAAACGTAAGTAAAACACAAACTGATTCACAATACTTCCCTCATCAAGAAGTATTAAACCCCAAATCTTGTTTTACATTCATCCATTGACATTGTTACTGTAAAGAGACTTACAGTGTATTAATGGGAAAGCACAGAGGAACTCACAATCCTGTCATTGATCTTTAAATAGAA
Source organism: Chromobotia macracanthus (assembly GCA_036877525.1). NCBI lineage: Eukaryota > Metazoa > Chordata > Actinopteri > Cypriniformes > Botiidae > Chromobotia > Chromobotia macracanthus. Next base: position 9,606,034 of record JAZGTH010000013.1, read on the forward strand.
CTGTGGGAGCACTTAAGGCTGGAACACACCAAACCGATGACAACAACTTAGCAATGCTAAAAGTAGACTGTCGTCTCACATCAGCTGCGTCTGGGTCCAAAGTTGCCCCCACTCACAAAGTTAATAGTCGACACCTGATGGTGCATGGTTGTCACATGCATTTCACTCCAAAAATAACTGACTAAGGACTATTTAAAAGTCTATGACTGTGACTCACAATAGCCGCATCATTGTGACCACACCAAACATGTCTTCTATGTGCATTGAGTGATTTAAATCAAACTTGGGAAATAAGGCATTTCCTGTTGCATTTATTGCCTTAAATGTATTGCCTCACCATGGCAACCCTATTCGAGATATTAACAATCCATTCACAATTTGGGTATCTTCAATATCTCTTCTTTTACAGACCAAGCATGAAGTGATGGGTACATTTAAGAGGCCGCTTTTAAACTCTGTTTTAACTTACATTCCCTGTGACTGTGGCTCACAATAGCCAACTATCTGTCATCAGACCCTAGAACATAGCTCAAGTTTGAATGAAATCACTCAATGCACGCAGAAAATATAAGCCACTTCCTGTTCCCTGTTTTTGCTATAAATTTATTGCATCGCCATGGCAACATTGTTTCATATTTTTAAAATCTCTTTGCAATTTAGCATCTTTATTGTCTTGGCATAATATTTTCCAAATTTGGTGACAATCTTATAAATTCCCTAAGTATTTAGGCGTATTTAAAAATTCGTAGCCTTGAATTGAGTAACAATGTGCCAATTTCATGCCATTTCAAGTTATGTTAAGCTCAAATATGAATGTGAAGTCTGATGCATAGCAACAATATTTAAGATATCACAAATCCTTTTAGAACTTTATATCAGCAATGCCCCTACGTTATTTTGACCAAGTCTAAAGTGACTTGGCTAAATATAAATTGACTATTTTAAAGGGACTCTTCTTTCTGTTGCCATTTGGAGCTATAACTTTGACTCACAATAATCAATTGTGATAATAATCAATGTCATTAGCCCACCACAATAAACATATTTGCCAAGTTTAATGTAAAACACTCAATGCATGCTGTAAATGTTAGAGACTTCCCATTTTCCCATTTTTACCACATTTTTGAGATATCAAAAATCCCCTCACAATTTTGAATCTTTGATGTCTTGGCATGATACTCACCAAATCCATTATTTAAGAGTTCACAACATAGGCTTTTCAGTTCACCATCTTTTTGTGACCTGTATTGGGGGCGCTATACAGTCTCCCTGCCCCACTTCTGTGTCAGCCTTTTCCTGGCCCTAATGGCCGACAACTGTGTGGCAAGTTTTAGTGGGTTTTTTTTTAGCATGTTGAGTGTTGTTTTTGATCATGACAGTCCAAGATGGCACTGAGTATGGCAGCCATGTTGCAAGCTTCGTCGAGAGACTACAGTTTATTGTTTATTTATTTGTTTATTCTGTACGTAACCATGTTGTCTTTCATGTGTGATGTCGTCAGTTTAATTGTATGTGATAAACAAACACTTTTGGATATTGGCTACACTGTCGCTCACTGGAAACTGGACTTTAAGATCTCTAAAGACGCTCTGTTTACAAACACAACAACAGAGCCCTTTGTCTGGACGGCCCAGCCATGACCTTGGAAATGCACCCAGAAAAGAGGAAAGAGAGCTGGTGTTCTCGCCAGGCTGAGACGCCGTGCCTTCTGACCCCCGCTCACCACCATTCTACTGGCTAATGTACAGTCACTGGATGACAAGCTCTGTGAACTGAGGGCACATATCTCCTACCAGCGAGAAATGAGGGACTGCTGCATTATATGCCTTACGGAAACCTGGATGTCTGCGGAGGTTCAAGACTCAGACATCGAGCCCGCAGGGTTCTCCGGGCTCTGGGTCTAAACAGCTCCCTGTGCAGTAGAATCCTGGACTTCCTATCAGGCAGGCGTCAGGTGGTCAGAATGGGCAACAACATCTCCTCCCCGCTGATCCTCAACACTGGAACCCCTCAGGGCTGCGTTCTCAGCCCCCTCGTGTACTCCCTATACAACCATGACTGTGTGGCCACACACAGCTCTAATGTCATTGTGAAATTTGCTGATGACACAATGGTGATAGGCCTGATCACCGACAACGACGAGATGGCCTACAGAGAAGAGGTGCGCACTCTGACACACAGGTGCCAGGAGAAGCACCTCTCACTCAACTTCGACAAGACCAAAGAGATTGGTGTGGACTTCAGGAGACAGGAAGTTAGAGAACACACCCCCATCACCATCAATGGGTTGCCAGTGGAGCGGGTCAACAGCTTCAGGTTCCTCTGTGTTCATATGGTCCGCTCATGCAGATGCAGTAGTAAAGAAAGCCTACCAGCGCCTCTTTTACCTGCGGTATGAACCGCAACATTCTCAGATAATTCTACACTTGCACTGTGGAGAGCATTCTGTCTGGTTGCATCACGGCCTGGTACGGGAGCACCACTGCCCTCAACCGCAAGGCCCTGCAGGGGGTGGTGTGAATTGCCCGCCACATCACAGGAGGTGAGCTTCCCTCCCTCCAGGATATCTACAACAGGCGGTGTCTAAGAAAGGCCCGGAGGATCCCACCCCCACTCTTCTCCATACACTGCACTTTAACTACTTCACACACATCACATAACAAGGTTTTTATTACGAGTCCATGTTCATTGGTCTTGTATGTGCACTACATAATATATTTACTGTGTGTATGTACGTATGCGTGTGTGTATATATATACATGTATATGTACAACCCCAAATCAGAAAAAGTTGGGACAGTATGGAAAACACAAATAAAAAAATAAAGTAGTGATTTCTAAATTTACTTTGACTTGTATTTCATTGCAGACAATACAACAGCACATTATTTAATGTGTTCCTCGTGATTTTTATTGTTTTTTTCTTCAAAAAAACCTAAAATCCTATTTTGGTTCTTGCAACACATTTCCAAAAAAGTTGGAACAGTAAAGCATTTACCACTTTGTTATGTTGCCATTCCTTTTCACAGCACTTAAAAGACGTTTAGGGACTGAAGAAACCAAGTGAAGAAGTGTTTCAGGTGTAATTTTGTCCCATTCTTGCTGCAAACAAGTCTTAAGGTGGGCAACAGTACGGGGTCTTCGTTGTCGCATTTTGCGCTTCAAAATGCGCCACACATTCTCTATTGGAGACAGGTCGGGACTGCAGGCAGGCCAGTCAAGTACCTGTATCCTCTTCCTCCGCAGCCAGGACTTTGTAATGTGTGCAGAATGTGGTTTTGCATTATCTTGTTGAAATATGCATGGACGTCCCTGGAAAAGATGTCTTCTTGAAGGCAGCATATTGTGCTCCAAAATCTCTATGTACTTTTCAGCATTAATGGTACCATCACAGAAGTGCAAGTTACCTTTACCAAGGGCACTGACACAACCCCATACCATGACAGACCCTGGCTTTTAGACTTGTTGCTGGTAACAGTCTGGATGATCCCTTTCTTCTTTGGTCTGGAGCACACGGCGTCTGTTTCTGCCAAAAAATACCTGAAATACTGATTCATCTGACCACAGTACACATTTCCACTGTGTGATGGTCCATCCCAGATGCCTCCGAGCCCAGAGAAGTCGACGGCGCTTCTGGACACTGTTAACATAGGGCTTCCTTTTGGCACAGTACAGTTTCTTGGTTTCTTAGTTAGACCTTTCTTGGATGCTGCTTTTGTACCAAATTCATAATTACCTGTTGACATCACCAAATCACATCATTATTTAACCAATTTACCTGATTACTAGCCCTAAATTGCTCCTGTTCCAACTTTTTTTGAAATGTGTTGCAAGAACCAAAATAGGAATTTTGTTTTTTTTGAAGAAAAAACAATAAAAATCATGAGGAACACATTAAATAATGTGCTGTTGTATTGTCTGCAATGAAATACAAGTCAAATTAAATTTAGAAATCACTATTTTCTTTTTTTATTTGTGTTTTCCATACTGTCCCAACTTTTTCTGATTTGGGGTTGTAAATGCACATATTGTGTGGACAAATGTAAATTGTAACATATGTATATTTGTACGTATTTTTAAGTACACTACAACATGTCCATGCCCATATAATATATATTGTAATTTTGTGTATTCTGTCTATTCTGTCATTGTATATACTACACACTGTTATGTTTACATTTTTTGCTACTGTTACATGTCTGTTTTTTATGTACTGTATTGCACTGTCTGGAGTCACACTCAGGATTTTCACTCACCTCTACACATGTGTTGAGGTGGTGACAATAAACTTGATTTGATTTGATTTGACACAAAAGCCCCCCCCAAAAATCCTAAGGGAAACAATAGGGCCCTCCACACTTTCAGCGTTTGGGTCCTAAAATATTAGTCAAAGCTGCGGTCTTTTTTGCCTTTTTTAGCCTTTTTAGGCTAAAAATGAACAAAAATCAGTTATTGAGCAAGTGCATAACAGATCGGTGTTCAAAACGGTCTCTGTACCTTATCCCAAATCACAGCTTTAAGTTTATGATAAAATTGTATCATTGGGCTGCCGGTCCAATTTTGTGGAAAGTGTCAGTTTCACTTGAGGTTACGTCACGTCTGTAAAAAGAAGGTGGGGGTGCTGAGGATGAGCTAGGGAGCACATGTAGCTTGTTCTTACAGCAGTTGTTTATAATTGAAACTTGTAATTCACAATTAAAAATAACAACTCTAAAATGGCGATAAAGAGACAAAAGTTTGAAACTTGTCTTGCTTAAATAGCTGAAATATTTATGCTTTCCTTAGTTTTAATGTTACCAGCTTTTCATTGGTATTTTAATGACTCTTAAGGAGTCCTGAATTTAATTAATTCATATCTTTAGCTTTATTATTTTAACTTGTATACTTTATAAAGATGTTTCTAAGGCCAGAGGTCTTTCTCAGTGTCACAGGATATAAACAGTGTACAGACTGTACTGTGACATTTAAATAAAAGGTAGTTTGTTGTTTGTTTGTTGTCCTGGACTGACCTCTGATTTGTTTCTGTCCCACAGCTCGTAATGAGCAGGACGAGATGGAGGAGAAGAGAGAGATTAGATGCCGACTCTCACACAAGGTGAGCGATTTACGAACAGATCCATCCAGTGCTGAGTCTCAATATAACCAGTTTCATCAGTGCTGGATGTGAACTAATTACATGTTACCATATCTGTCGCTCTCACTGTGTTTAAAAGTTTTCTTGCACTAAATCAGGGTCCCAATTTAAATATCATCAAACACCAGATGTAGGTAAAAACTGACATTAACTTCATTCTTGGTCTATAATCTTATTAGAAACTGCAACATGGTTTATGTCAAATTTTAGAATAATACTTCAATGATACATGGACCTGTATTACAGGTAAAGACATAGAAACCACCTACTAGTCAATTTACATGATAAATGACAGGTATCATATTAACCAAGATATGTGTTCCAGCTTACAATTCTGCTTATCACTTCTAATTCTTATCAATTTCCAGTTTTGATTCCATTGTGAAAAAATAAAATCAAACTGAACATTTAGATAACAAATCATGGTCATTAAGCATGGTTAGTCACTGTTTTGAGAAATAATATATTTATGAGCAACGCTGTGATGAGAACAGTATTCATATTTCATATACTTTCCTGAGCATTTCGTATGGTAAAAGAGTGAATCTCCTCTAAAATAAAAATGCACCATGCCACTGGGTGCGGTTGGTACGTCCATTGCCCAGCATGCTCGTCCAGGCTGGTTGAGTCTTCAGATGAGAAGAGTCTTCAGATGGTGGTCTCACTGTCATTTAGTTGATCTTTATCACATTTCGTGATAAGGATGATTGCATACTGCATCCTGATGCTGCAATGGGCACGTAGTGTCTGGATCCTGAACAGGGTCTCACCTGCATTGGCACATGGCTGCAGCTGTTGACAGTTCTGCTTGCCTTGCAGAGGCTTCAGCTGATGATCCAGGGCAAGTATGCATCAGTCTGAATGGACAACACAGTGACAACACACCTTTCAGAAATCAAGCCATTGTCCGCTTTGGTATGCCCTAAACGAGGCTCGCCTTGACACGGATACCCTAGCACACAGATGGCCCCAGACATAACAGCGCAGCTACTGGGCAAAGTCAGGGAGGAGGGGGAACAAGTTGTGATTGTGGCCCCTTTTTGGCCCCACCAGACTTGGTTCCAGAAGCTGATACTATAATGGCTGATGCCAGGAACTGGGAACTGAGGTAAGACCTTCTTTCTCAGAGGCAGCGCAAGATATGACACCCAAGGCCAGACCTTTGGAACCTCCATGTCTGGCCTCTGGACAGGACATAGAAGACCTAGGTGATTTGTCACTGGCAGTGGTAATCCCCATCAGTCAGATTAGAGCCCCCTTCACCAGACAGCTCTATGTCTTTAAGTGACATCTTTTTGCTGACTGATATTCTTCCCGTGGGGAAAATATGCCCTATCGGATCTGTGCTGACTTTCCTACAAAAGAGGTTGGAGATACCTCCACCCTGAATTGTATCTCTCTTCCCTAAAGGTGTGTGTGGGGTGTGTGTGGCTGGTAGCAGCACATAATGTTACACTGCATGAGAAATCCTTAGGGAGGATTAATCAGATTCCTCATAATCAGATTCCTCAGAGGTGCTAGGATGTTGAGTCCTCCTGGATGCATCTAATACCCATTTGGGATCTGTCCTTGGTCGCTTATGGCCTTTAGGAGTCCTCTGTTTGAGCCCCTGAAGGCAGGCAAGCTTAGTGCCCTCTCCCGGAAAACAGCCATCCTGGCCACGCTCACCTCCCACAAGGAGGACCCAGCCCTCTCCCTGCTTTGTGCAGTACATGCTTTGCATATCTACCTGTGCCACACGGATGAATTCAAAAGTTCTGAGCAGCTCTTTATCCATTTTGGAGGTCATGGGAAGTCTTCAAATAGTGGCTATTCCATTGGCTCGTGAAAAGGCTCATCTTGGGCTCTTGCAAAAGCTCCTCTGTGCTTTATGTTTGCAAGGTTTTATAGCCTCAGGATATATTTATTTTTTTTCCACAATGCTGTCTTCCTGACAAGCACCTTGAAGAACTGATAGGGTGTCCTGCCTGCCAGTGGTGGTAACAAATGCTTGTAACTCCTTCAAGTTCCTCTTGGTGAACCCTGGACAATGCTTTCTGTTTAGCCTGGAGTCCAGTGGAGGGGCTTGGTATCTGGATCTGCTATTTGTGGCTACTGTATTGGTTAGCTGGTTGTCAGAGCATGATATGTCATATGTAGTGATTCTTTTTGGTAATCCCATATGAGTATCTTTCATTAGTTCAGTTTCCCTGTTGGTAAACCTGTGTCTTCTCTTAGATGAAACTATCATCATGGCCTGGTTGGTTGTCCGTTACACGGATCAGCAGTTGTGGCGCTTAATATAGGGACCCCTAGTGTCATTACACTTACACAAAATCTATTAAGCGACAGAAAAGGAATGACTCGTCTTCACAGATGACGTGAATAAAATTTCGGGCTGTCAGAAAAGAATCAATAAGTGGACTGTAAATTTTGATTTTACAATATCATCCTATTTCAGAATTGGAATCAATTTCGATTTGCAACCTTACAAATATTCCTGACATTAAGCCATCAAATTCCAAAACAAAGAACAATAACATAATCTTGAATAAATTATCTTGACATTTTTGGGGCAGGTGCATTTCGGCAGGTGTAGTAAATGTCATTTTTAAAGCTTGTGCTGACAGTGTTGTAACTGGTCCAGATGTTTTTTAGTTGAGTCAGAGACCCACAGTGGAGCAGTTACGACAAGCCAAAATCCTGATCCGCTTTAGTGATTACGTGGAGGTGGCGGATGCTCAGGACTACGACAGACGCACAGACAAACCATGGACACGGCTGACTGCAGCTGACAAGGCAAGTGTGATTATAGAACCTGATGACCTGCAGAGTGCTTGGATGAAATGCAGAAATATTGGTGTCAGAGATGTAAGTCTAGTGTGACAGCATTGAGGCTCCAGGACACTGGCAGTTTTGCTGGACTGACAATTTTCATTTCGGAATATCAAATCCAAAAGACCTAAAATACAAGAGAAACCAGGAAAAAAAAAAACAGCACTTTCCATGAATAGGGTGTAAAATAGGGCTTAAGACTGATAAGTGCCAAATTTGTAACCTCAAGAAAATGTTCAAAAAGCTACACTGAATATTTCATGAACTGTTTTATTTGTTTTATATTTTTGTTTACAATTTTGCCACCCTGTTACAAAATTTGGGTATGTGTAAATAGTTTAAAATCTTATTTTGTGTGATTTCTATTGTTTTCTACCAATTAACAGAAAACAAATATAAATACTTTAAAAACACAATTAACAGTGTATCTATGTAAGTCTTAAAGCAAGAAGCCACAAAACACCACATGCTACAGGAATAAGAAGTGCCTTGCAAGAACTTGCATTAAAATAACTTTTTTGTTTGTGTTATGTGTTTTGTTTGCATGTGGCTACAGGCTGCTATCAGGAAAGAGCTGAATGATTATAAGAGCTATGAGATGGAGGTGCATGAATCCAGTCGACATCTGACCAGGTGAAGTGCATCACATCACACACACAAACCAATATCAGAACATCCATGTGCTGTACAATCGGATCCAAATGTCTGAGACCAAATCTGTGGGGTGTCTTGCTCTTTCCCAGCTAACAATTTTAGGTTGTTAGAACATTACCATTAAGTAACAAAATATTTAAAATATATTTATTTAATATTTAATAATTCTTAACAACTAATAACAAAAATGTTATTCTTAATGTTAATAATGTTGCTGAGAACCCAATGTTACCCATTGTTCTGACAACATTCCCTGTTAGTACTCAGTTCATGTCATATTAGTACACAAACATGAATTTGGTCACTAGAAAGAGATTGGATCACTAAACATGGGGACGCTGATGACAGTTTTCTGTGATATGTTTGTGAGGTCACACATTCACATGGCATCAGCAATATCTTTTATGATTTGTTTTGTTTATCATGCATCTTTATTACAGTGCAGTCATAAAATAGACAACCGTTCTCTATTATTTTCGATGGGCATGAACTGCTCATGTTCACCGTTTTTGGTCTATCATGTCAATTTTTAGGCAAAAAAAATTACGTTTTTGTAATTTACGTTTAAAAATTATGTTTTTGTAATTACTTTTTTGCAAAAAAAGTATGTTTTGGTGTACTGGAACAATTCTGACAATGGAACACACTCTAGAAAGTGTAGTGTACTAGATAGATTATGATGCACTATGTTATTCAATGACTACTTTTGCATGGAAAGTTTTGAAATCATTTTATTGATCTGACTATATTCTGATTAGAAACTATTACACTATTGATGCTGTTAAAGCCACCTCAGAAGATTGAAAATGCTGCCACACCAACAAGTGACAGTTTAAAGGAAGTTTGCCAGGTAGCTTATTATTGTAGAAGTTCTTAAGAATGTTCCATGCAAATTCCATGCAAATTGAAGCTCATAAGATGTTGTTTGGCTGAATCATCATGGAGCTTTAGGTTTTGGTTATGCTAATAACAGTATTGTACATACTGTCATTAAAGCAAAACTTTTTTCACATTTTTTCACAATTTTTTCACAGTTTTGCCATTTTAAAAATGATCTTTTGAAATCATTTTATTGATCTGACTATATTCTGATTAGAAACTATTACACTATTGATGCTGTTAAAGCCACCTCAGAAGATTGAAAATACTGCCACACCAACAAGTGACAGTTTAAAGGAAGTTTGCCAGGTAGCTTATTATTGTAGAAGTTCTTAAGAATGTTCCTTGCAAATTCCATGCAAATTGAAGCTCATAAGATGTTGTTTGGCTGAATCATCATGGAGCTTTAGGTTTTGGTTATGCTAATAACAGTATTGTACATACTGTCATTAAAGCAAAAATTTTTTCACATTTTTTCACAATGCATTTTTTCTTTAACGTAACTTTTTAGTATTGTTTGAACAGTATTTGGGGCCAGTTTGAACAGTATTTGTTTTTCTTAAACTTTGAAGTCAACATGGCATGAAATTCATAACCTATAACCTACATAAAAGTATAAAAGAGGGAGAAACTTTGATTATGTCTGTGTGCAGTTGATGTGATAGTAAATTGTGTTTTATTGTGACAGTTGACTGGAGGTATTGTAGAGGGCTTGCTTGTACCATTTTGAATTGATGTTGACATTTCATGCTGGCACTGTTAGGTGTTTAAATAGGAAATTCTGTTCTTACAGGTTTCATAGGCCGTAGACCATCAGTGTTAGACAGTGTAGACAGCAGATGGGCATCTCTATCGTCAACCACAAGTGCTGGAGAACCAATGGTGTCGGACGTCTAAAATGACTTCTGCAAAACTCCCCGGGACACTAACATCACACTTTCAAACTCACATAGTAGCAATGTCCGCACCACTTCCTGTGAGCGTCTACAGTGGTGTCGGGTGCAACAAGAAACTGGGTCTTCACCAATTACTTTAATCAACAGACTCCATCCTTGTGTTTTGTCATGTTTGGAATAAGACTTTAGCTGATCTCAGGCTATGAGCAGGATGCATTTCCAGCACTTTGAAGCACTTCTTGATGGCATGGCACACTTTTGCATTTGCGACTGCGTTTGCGTACAGTTACAGGCCCCATTCTTCTTTCTTAATTTCTGTGCAAACCTTTGATTTTATGGAGAATTTCCCCAATGCAAAAAATTACATAGAAGAATGGTTTTAATGACCAGTTCAGACAGATTGATAAAACAATTAATGTATAAATGGTTTATGAAATATGTACACAAATGAATGCAAATTTATTTTAGATTTTGGACAAAAAACTCCTGCTTGCATTGCACATGTGGCCCACTGTTTATTTTTTTTTACAGAATCTTCCTTTTTTTAAAGTGCCACTGCTGGCTGGTGATCTTTTATTTAAAAACTGGGTTGTTCACAATCCAATAGCTCTGACTAAATGGACATCTATGGCTAATTGCAAATTCTGGAGTGGTTTGTTGATGATTGATTGAAATGTACATGGTGTTTTTTATATTACATTATATAAAGCATATTTTTATTGTGCATTATTCAGAGAATGAAGACTGAAGGGCTTAAGAAATGTTTATGAAAAATACAGAAGAGAATATTTCCACTTATTATTGTTCTCAAATGATTTTAATGTCAGAATCTTTTTATTGAAGGTTCTTTGGCTGAGTGTCAGTCTGTTAAAGTTTTAAAAATCCAGTTCTGTACTTTTGTAATCCAGTACTTTTTTAAAATTCAGTTCTGTCAAAATCCCATTGTACAGCTGGACTTAGTACATGTTGTGTAACATGATTGGTTTTTTATTTATTTAATAATTTATGATTAATTTAGTATTAATGTAGTAATTTCACATCAGTCTTTTTTCTTTTCATACGGTTTGACCTTTAATAATGTTATGCAGACAAAGCAATATTCATCATGCTTGTCCACTTATGTCAGCATCAAGCTTTTTTGCTGTTGTTATAGAAGAATATGAATCTGTTGTTTGTCTGTTAATTTTTTGTATGTTGGGATGTTGCATTCTTATGTAGACTTTATATTTGTAGAAATAGTAAAAAATACAAGCTAGAAATCTTCGCGCAGGGTTCAAACAGTGACGCATGTAATAATGCGTTTAAACTGTAGCCATTTTTTTCTAATTTTTCTTTTAATAAACAAGGTACATAAGCATGAGCAGTTCTTGTAGCCAGACAAGTTTAAGATTGTGTTTGTAATGTGATTACAAACAATAGGCATTAAAAGGTATCAGGAAAGTTTCTTAGTGCTGCAGTGAGCATCAAAATATTCTATAAAATAATGTCAAAACACTCTTATAAACCATCAGGAACATCTTGGTGACTGTCTTAATATTTGCACTGACGATAAAGATTTGCTTCACCAAGGTCTCTGGACTTGTTAACGATAAAATTTCAGCAAATTAAGATTGATCAGTTCTTGTTGATTCATTTCAGAATGTAAAATCACTTTTCCACTTGTTTGTTTTTGGTTACTTGAAGTTATATTTTTAGATCACACATACGAAGTGTGGTTGGTCTCCAATGTAGATTCTAAACAGCTGAGTTATAACCCTCTCTAAACCATGTCCTGTGATTTCTTTGTATAAGGAACTTTAAGAATTGTATAGATTTTATAGTATTTCACTAATAGGGTCACTAATGTAGAGATACTATTAAGAACAAGTGGAAAGGGAGGGTGAACATGTCAGCATGCACACTTGATCATGCAAATTAACCCAAATTAAAATTGGTGACAAACACCAATATTTTTCATACAAAAACATTGAGCTACAATCTGATTCTGCATGCACTTTAATTTAGCCTTATATGCATATTGGTTTTTTTTTTATAATTTTAACCATTACAAGTACACTTGTGATTTAATTATTGGTATTATGAAATGGTGTTTAAAATGAGAAATGTTATTTCCCTTTTGTCAAACTGAAGAGCTTCGGCAGCTTTATCAATTCAACACTATGTTGTTTTGTCAGCACAAAAAGACAGTTTGCATAACTGAATCTATAGGTCAAGAGCTTGTTAGATGTATTAAGGAACCAGATCATGTTTTGAACAATATGATTTTGAAATTTATAAAAATTGCATGGACTTTTTAACCAGGGTGTACAAAGGCAAAACAGACCTGACCAGCATTGATAAGAATCATAGCTAAGGTTCCGTTTGGATATAGGTGATGATTTCAGCAATAAATTTGACATTATTTACATATGGGTGAGTTTGTATGTGTTGTTTACTCTAACACTGTAACAGACAACACTAATATGCCTTGAATTTTAATTACAGATCATTTTTATTAATTTTGTTAATATATCTTATGGGACAGGGGTATAAGGGATTTGCAATAGTACCATGAAGTACACACAACACACGAAAGTAAAATACCACTGCTATGCTGATGATACACAGCTTCATTATTCATTTCAGCCCAACGACCCCACCATTACTGCCCGGATCTCTGCCTGCCTCCTAGACATCTCAGCCTGGATGAAAAAATGGCACCTCCAGCTCAACCTCAGCAAGACAGAACTTCTGGATAATACCGGCCAACCCATCATTAGAACACAACTTCACAGTTGAACTTGGATCATCCATTCTTACACCCACTCGGTCCGTTAGAAACCTTGGAGTGGTGTTTGATGACCAGCTGAAATTCACTCCACACGTTGCAACAATCTCTTGGTCCTGCAGGTATGTGCTTTACAACATCAGGAAAATCAGACCCTTCCTGTCCGAGCATGCAACACAGCTCCTAGTCCAAGCACTTGTAATATCAAGGCTGGACTACTGCAATGCCCTTCTGGCTGGCCTTCCAGCCAATACCACCAAACCCCTGCAAATGATCCAGAATACCGCAGCACACCTGGTCTTCAATCAACCAAAAACCACCCATGTCACACCCCTCCTGACCTTAATCCACTGGTTACCTGTAGCCGCCCGCATCAAATTTAAATCTCTTATGCTTGCCTTTAGGACAGTAAATGGAACCTCTCCCTCCTACCTCAACTCACTCCTCCGGACATATGTCCCCTCCCGCCAGCTACGGTCAGTCAATGAGTGACGTCTGATTGTTCCTCCACAACAAGGCACCAAATCAGTCTGTAAAGCTTTCATCTGTTATGTTCCTTTGTGGTGGAATGAACTCCCAGCCTCCACCCGATCCGCTGAAACCATCACAACCTTTAAAAAACAACTCAAAACACACCTGTTTCGCAAACACCTGAGTAATCCCTAATGCCCTACCCTATCCTCAAAAAAAAACTGTAGTTCATTCTATCTCTAGTAACAGAATACAATGTCCGCTTGTAAACTTAACTATGTAGACTTGGCTTGTCGGCTTGCAAAGCAAAATGTTCAATGCTTTCATCCTTTTGTAAGTCGCTTTGATGAAAGCATCTGCTAATGACTAAATGTAAATGTAAAATACATACACACATGGATAAAATTGATAAAATTGGACCCTTCCATTAAAGAAAGAAAACCCCACAGTGGTCACTGAAATAACTTGAAACTGACAAAAGCAATGATTAATAAACAATTACTGAAAATCAACTAATGAGAATCAGACATTGCTTTTGAATTACCCACAGTAAATATATTATGTAAAGTGTACATACAAGACCAATGAACATGGACTCATAATAAAACCTTGTTATGTGATATATGTGAGGTTGTTAAAGTGCAGTGTATGGAGTTCACATTAAGTAATCGGACAGCTTGAGGAAAGAAGCTGTCCCTTAGTCGGCATGTGTGGGTCCGGATGCAGCAGTACCGTCTACCTGAGGGCAGTAGGAAGAGCAGCCCATGACTTGCGTGGCTAGAGGCACTGATGATCCTCCGGGCCTTTCTCAGACACCGCCTGTTGTAGATATTCTGGAGGGAGGGAAGCTCACCTCCTGTGATGTGGCGGGCAGTTCGCACCACCCTCTGCAGGGCCTTGCGGTTGAGGGCAGTGGTGTTCCCGTACCAGGCCGTGATACAACCAGACAGAATGCTCTCCACAGTGCAGGTATAGAATGATCTGAGGATGTTGCAGTTCATACAGAACTTCCTCAGATGCCTGAGGTAGAAGAGGCGCTGGTGGGCTTTCTTCACTACCGCATCTGTGTGAGCGGACCATGTGAGGTCTTCAGTGTTATGAACACAGAGGAACCTGAAGCTGTTGACCTGCTCCACTGGCGACCCAGTGATGGTGATGGGGGTGTGTTCTCTAACTTCCTGTCTCCTGAAGTCCACAACAATCTCTTTGGTCTTGTCGATGTTGAGTGAGAGGTGGTTGTCCTGGCACCAGTGTGTCAGAGTGCGCACCTCTTCTCTGTAGGACGTCTCGTCGTTGTCGGTGATCAGGCCTACCACCGTTGTGTCATCAGCAAATTTCACAATGAAATCAGAGCTGTGTGTGGCCACGCAGTCGTGGGTGTATAGGGAGTACAGGAGGGGGCTGAGAACGCAGCCCTGAGGGGCTCCAGTGTTGAGGATCAGTCATTCACACAGTCATTCAAGCATGAGATCTTTCATTGTTTTGGTACAGGCACAACGGTGGATGTTTTTAAACATGAGGGAACCACGGATAGAGAGAGGGAGAGGTTGAAGATCTCAGTAAAAACACCTGCTAACTTGACCACGCATGCTCTGAGTATGCGGCCCGGAATGCCACCAGGACCCGCAGCCTTGCGAATATTCACCCAACAGTGACATCCGCAACAGAGACAGAGAGCGTACTCGCATCTGTATCGGCGGTCGCGGGAGCTCTCTCTATGAACATCATTATTTATCCACAGTTTATTGTTGGGGTAGATCTGGGTAGTTTTGATCAGCACAACATCATCTATGCACTTCTTAATGAAACATGTAATGGTATCCAATAGCATAGATTCTATAGGTAGCATAGAATCCGATTGGTCTGACCAGCACTGGATCATTCTAAGGGCGGGTGCTTTCTGTTTCAGCTTCTGCTTGTAGTCAGGCGGCAGCAGCACGGAAGAGTGATCCGATTTGCCGAAGGGACAAATAGTTAATGTGGGCATTAACTGTGGCATTAATGCCAACAACGCCCAGTGAGGAAAGGTCTGCCCCTAGATGCTGAGAAACATTGGCACAAAAACATCAGGAGCAGACTTAGACTTCTAATAAATGTGTTGGATTCTAATAAATCTAATAAAACTGAACCAACAGGGCAGTGAACCAGGTCAACATGGTGTCAGCCACACCATGAGCTGCCAAAGAACTGAGAGCTGCCACTTCAGGGCATACGATTTCCTAGTACAAGCCCTGGAACGCAAAATGGTCTCTACAACCACAGTTGAGAGACCAGACCTTAAGAGATGGCTCCCCACAGGGACCAGACCAAACAGTTTTTAAATCTTGGCTGGGAGTGAGATCGACCCCCGAGCCTGAGACAGAAGATCCCTCTGGACTGGGGGCTCTCAAGCTCTCAGGAGAGATTATGTCTGAGAACCAGATTTGGGTCGGCCAAAGGGGCACTACCAGAAGTAGACAAACTTGGTCTTGGCGAACCCTGGCTTGGACTCTCGGGAGCAAGGCTATTGGGGAAAAGCATACAGATGCTGCCTTGGTCACGTCTGCACCATGGCATCTAGCCTCAGAGGAGCTGGATGAGTGAGGCTGAACCATAGGGGACAGTGTGTTGACTCCTGTAAGGCAAACAGATCCACTTCTGCTCAGCCATACGTCTGCCAAATGGACTCCACCATTTGTGGATGGAGTCTCTATTCCCCAGGCCTCAGCCCCTGCCTCGACAGAATATCTGCTCCCAGATTTTTATGCCTTGGGATGTACATCGCTCTGATGGAGAGCAGCCTGATCTCACGCAAAGAAGGATCTGCTGCACCAGCCTGAACAGGGGGCGTGAACGCAGCCCCTTCCAGGTGATGTACGAGACCACAGTAGTGTTGTCAATATGGACTAGGATGTGTTGGCCCTTGAGGTGTGGGAGGAAGTGCTTCAGAACCAGAAACACTGCCCTCATTTTCAAGCAGTTTATATGCTATGAGAGATGAGGGTCCGCCCACCAACTACAGACTAGGTGGCCATCGAGAAACACACACCAGCCCATAAGGAAGGCGTCCAACATAAAAATCCTGCGACGGCATAACACTCCTAGAGTGGGACCCAAGGTGAGAAACCAGGGTCTGAATCACATAGAAGGGTACGAAGCCCTAGGTGCCTAACCCTTACCACCTATAGTGGGTGAATTTTGGGATGAAACCCAATTTTTCTTAGTCAGAAGTGAGACCCAAAGTAAGAAACCAGGGTCTGAGCCACATAGAAAGGGTACAAACCCTTACCACTTTTAGTGGGTGGGTTTTGGAATGAAACCCATTTTTCCTTAGCCATTTCCACAACATGTGAATGAGATCTGCTGGTGATTGTTTGCACCTATTACATGCATCGCTGACAGAGGGGTATATTTTAGCAAGTCTAGCATTAGTATAGTAAACCCTATGTAGAATCTTACATTGTATAAGCCCATGTCTTGCACATATAGATAAGGTATGAGTGAGCTCAAGAATATGCTCCCAGTGTTCATCAGCTCAAATCCCAAATTCTCTTCCCAAGCACTTCTGGCCTGATTTGCAGAGCCTGGATTAATATTGTGAAGCAGATTATAAATGACAGAAATACAATGTTTTGAGTGTGGTACAAGCTTTAAGAAGTCATCCAATGGAGATTCAGGGGAGCGATTTGGAAAATGAGGGAACAGTTTTTGCACAAAATGCCTGACTTGAAAGAAACAAAATAAGTGGGAATTAGGTAGGTCGAATCTCTTAGAAAGGTTATTAAAGGATGAGAAAATACCGCTCTTATAGAGATCATCATTGGTTTTAATGCCCTTTTCAAACTATATTCGGAATGCCTCATCCATACTGGATAGTGCAAAATAGTGTTTTTTAAAAAACTTTTTCTTAAGGTAAATTGGAATATGTCGAAATAAATACAAAAACTTAGGAAGAACAGTCATCTTGAGTAGGCTTATACACCCAGCAAGTGAAAAAGGGTTAGCATGTCAGATTCACAATTTCTAAGTAAAGGGACAAAATTAGAGACATACATTCCAGTTAAAGATCCATCGGCCCATCTAAAAGGAAAAAGTGAATGTCGCCAAAGAATTTATAGGGAACAACTCACTCTTATGAAAGTTAATTTTATACCCCATAATTTTACGAAATGATTTAGAATGCTCAAAATAATAGTGACAGAAACCATTGGGTCAGAAATAAAAAGATCATCAGCATATAATGATAATTTATCTAGCCGTTCGATACCTTTAAAATTTACATCCTCACGAAGCCAAATTGCTAAGGGCTCAATGGCAATGACAAAAAGTAAAGGCGACAAGGGCAGCCCTGCCTAGTGGCCCTCTCAAGCAAAAATGAAGTTGAAAACAAACCATTAGTTAACACAGATGCCTGCGAAGAGACATACAATAATTTGACCCAGGAAATGAACTCATCATCAAAACTGAAACGTTCCATTACACGAAATAGATATCCCCATTCCATTCTATCAAACGCCTTCTTCGCATCAAGAGCCAAAACCACTTCTGGTACATCTGAATTGGGCATATTAAGAATATTGACACATTTCCTTGTATTATAGAAAGAGTGTCTTCCAATCATTAAACCTATTTGGTCAGCCAAAATTATTTGGGGTAGCACTTGTTGTAACCGCAAGGACAAAATCTTAGTAAAATATTGTAATCCATGTTCAATAGTGAAATTGGTCTATAGCTATTACACAAAAGGGGGTCTTTATCTTTCTTGGCAATCAAAGTAATCGATGCTAATGATAAGGTGGGAGGTAAATAACCATTGAAAAAAGCTAATGATGTAGAAAACGCTTTATAGAACTCAGTGGTGAACCTGTCAGGGCCTGGTGATTTGCCACTTTGTAAAAGTTTGATCGCTTCCACCACCTCAGAGATTGATATTGGATCACCAAGGGTCCTAGTTGTAGTACTGTTAATCTTGGGAAATGTGATCTTATCCAAGGGCCACTCCTCACAATTAATACATAAGGGAAGCTCAGAAGTGTAAAGATCTGAATAAAACTCTAAGAAAATGCTATTAATTTTGTATGTATCATGGAAAATATCTCCTTTCTGGCGACCTTATTCCTGTAATCAGCCTTGATGTTGCTGATGCTCTAGCTTGCTGCGTTAATAATTTACCTGCCTTATCCCGGTTTAAAAAATCGTTGCGTAGATTTAAGCAGCTGCGCTTCAGCATTATTCGTGGTCAGAGGATCAAATTCTTTTTGAATTTTATAGATGAAGATGCTCTTTATACAGATCTTTATTATATAGGTTCGAAAGTAGTCTGTTGTCTACTAAGACAAAATCTATTCATGAATATGAATGATGAACATTGGAGAAAAATGAGTTGGCCTTTTTAGTGGGAAATTTTGATTTCCAGGGATCGGATAGCCCCAATCGTTCCGCAAAGGTATTCAAAGTTTTGGCTAAATTAGTTAATTCACATGGTTTGCTTGAGGATCTATCTAAAACAATGTCCTAAATAAAGTTAAAGTCACCCCTACAATAATATATTTTTCTCAATATCTGGATAATTTCTTAATTTCTTAATATCTAGAAATTAGATATTAACTTATCATCATCCCAATTAGGGGCATAAATACTTGCCATAATAACAGACACATCTCTTCTCTCTTTGCCGGTAATTATGACATAGCGCCCATTGGGATCGTGGAAGAATAGCGGCACCTCTTGCTCGTGCACTAAACTTTAAGTGATACAGATGGCCTACCCATGCTCTTTTAAGTCATTGGATATCACTTGTCGTAAGATGGGTCTCTTGAAGAAAAAAAACATCACCCCTAAGGTGTTAAAGATGAGACAGAACGAGGCTAATTTTAACATTATTATTCACCCCTTTAACGTTACATGATATGAAACGAGTATTGGAACGCTCTTTAGTCTTGGCCATTGTCACTCTGCCATATGACAATTTTACATCTGACCAAAGTACAGAAAGATAAGAGAAAAAAGAAATACTTTAAAAAGAATAGGATAAAACACGAAAAGCAAGGTTGAAAAAAAACATAGCAAACAAAGAAAAAATAACAAAAGCCCAATTCCATATCCATACATCTTAATGTAATTTCACAAAATATTCTAATTTACTGTGAGATTGCATAAAGAACCCCGGCTCCCAAAACTATGTAGTTTAGCTCACCAGTGAAAAGCAAAAACTGATCAAGAACAAACGTTCAGTAACAAAAGCATAATCACATATAAAAGTTACCGGTCTACATCTGTAAGCCAAAGGATGTCCATGAGTAAACAAACGAGGCATATGAACAGAAATAAGCGCCTTAAAACACTTGCATATTTAAACAATAATAGTTTACCAACCTCATATAGCATAATTAGCTATGAACTGAATTGAAGTGTCCAGATTACTGTATGTCAGATTAATATTCTAGATCGAAAACACAGCATCGTGAATACTCGAATAGTCAAAATAAGTACTGCTCACGTAGCTTCTGTCATCTCATGTTGATGGGCTTTAGGAAACTCACTGGCCTAATGAACTGACGACAACCTCTTCTTCCTACCATCTGATGTCATGATGAAAAGCTTGGATAGGTAATGAAGAGATGGTCTCAGACCAAGCAGGTATAGTTCCTTCATCAGCATTCGGCATGCATTTCCAGAACTTCCGGACTATAGTCCTCATTGATGAATATCTGAGTACCACGATATTGAAGCTTTCCTCTTAGCTTGCAGACTTCGCAAATAACCAAATCCTTGTTCTCGAACTTATTGAAAGTGAATAATCACAGATCTGGGTCTTTTCTCCCGGCTTTGGTTTTGCTGTGAGGGCACGATGAGCATGATCCAACTCGGGAGGAGAGGCATAAAGGCTCACGCCGAAAACTTCCACTTTCTTTTCAGAGCTCTTAGTGGATGGATGAGGGCCTTAAATGGTCTCAGGCAAGCAGAAGATTTGAATATTGTTTCTCTGGCTCCTCCCTTCTAGGTCCAAAACTTTGGCTTTGAGTTTAGTGTGCTCATCAGTAAGTTGCGTGTTTCGACTCTAGTGTTCCGACACTCTCGCCATTCGCGTGTGCATTTGCTTCAAGTGAGAGAAGTCGCTGTTCGTGGTCGTTCACAGTTGTGTGTAGTGTGTCCAGCTTCACTTCCAAGGTGGAAAATGTCGATTTAAATTCGGAAGACAGTGGCGCTCTATGTTCTTCCAATAGCATCATCAAAGTAGCAATGTCTGTTAAGCTCCCGCTAGCCTGTGCTTCGTCTTTACTACTGTTGTATTTAGATTTTGAAGCCATTATCACCCATAAAATTTCATAGTAGACCGACTAATATGCTAGTTTAGTAAGTAGCTGATGGGCCAAAAAAGAAACTTTATAAAGAGAACTGTGGGAGCGCAGGTGAGACACAGCTACTCCCCACACATGCCAACCGGAAGTCATATATATTTATTTAAATATATATTTATAATATGATGATATAATATGATTATAATTTAAATGTTTATAATATATATGGGGTAGATTATATGTCAATATAGGTTTTACATATGGACATTGGATATATGTAATATATTACATTTGCGCATGGGCTGCGTATGTCCTTTGATTCGTCAGAAAGCACGAGAGAATAGCAACATCCGCTGTCAGCCATTGAGGGCACAGGAAGACCAGGCTGTCTGGAGTGGAGTGATGGCTACAATGAAGTGTTAGGCAACAAGTTACTTAAATATATTTAGTAGAAATTTTACACATAAAAATGTTTCAGTGTTGCTGTATTACATACAAATATGAATGAAATTTTAATATTAAATAAATATCAAATATGAATTAATATGAATTCATTTTCTATGCAAATCATATTATCCTATGCAAATGTTTTTTTATTCACAATTTTATATGCAAATCATTTGCACATCATTGTTTCAAAGTTTGTTAGCTTGTTAGTTTGTTCTTTTTCTTTGCACTCTTCTCTGGGTATTTCTCCTTGCACTCTGCTCTTGGATTCTGCCCTATCTTTCTGCTCTTCTTTAACTGAGCTTTAGGCCCAACTTCCAGCCCTCAATGGCCCACTCTTTTCTCATCTTCATTTCTCTGTCTTCTGTGAAGAAGGTAATATTCTTCACATACACTCTTTAGAGTGAATTGTGTGTTATTTACAATTTCATGTGTCTTCACTGTAACCATGTCATTTGTAACTTAAGTCACTAATGTTAATAAATCCTTTTACCTATAAACTATGTACCAACTAGTTTTAATTCATTGTTAATAATACCTGTTGCAATACAATATAGTAATTATAACAATTTTCTCCCACATTGAGCTATCATAATTGTTCTTATTTCTGTCATTGGTATAAGTAGCAGAAAGGTTGAAATTGACAGAAGATACACTTTTTGACATTTTGGCATTTCTACAGGTTAACCCACTCTTACACAATCACACAACAAGTTCCTGATTTTGTTATAATAAATTTTAATTTGATGACTATAAAGTTAGTATTGTGGTGTTTCTTATATTTTACAAAGTTAAAAACTAATTTGTGGCTCCATTATTGTAAGACACTGACTCATGTACTCATGTTCATGCACCAAAAGGAGAAAAGGTAAAAAGGTAAAAAGTAAAAATCTTGACTTTCCAATGATATGATTATTTTGTTTCTATGCTAAACTGTTGTGGAGATGTAAGCGCTGTCACAAACCCCATGCTACTGAAAAAAGTAAAGTTTGCAAACAATTTTAGACTATTGACATTGAAATTAGGTTTATTCAGATATTAAATTTGTTACACCATTTTGCAGATGCTTTTATCTAAAGCAACTTAAAAAAATAAAGAATATGACAAGCAATTAATCTTAAAGAACAATCCAAGATAAGGGCTCATAAAAGAGACTTTTCAGGGGTTTTCTGAAAGTTGTGAATGGGTGCTTCTTAATACTTAAATTGGTTTCCTCACTCCTCCAGCCAATCAGCCATCTTGAAGGACATCTCAGTTTTCTAAAAGAGATGAGGAACGAGGAGTGAGGAAACTCCTGAGGAAACATGAGTGGGGAAACATGGGTGTATCGCATGCAGAAGTGTTTTCTGTCCCTGCCTTCTGTCCTTGCATCCTTCACTTACATCCTAAGGGGGTTGAGCAAAAACATGAGAAAAGGAAATAAGAACAAATAAGAATTGAGAAGCACCCAATGTTTCAGAAGATCGTTTCACCACAAATTAACAGAAAGAGAATGTTCTGGAAAGCTACATCATTCTTTGTAATGAAACTGCCAGGTGTCCTTTACTCACTGCTTACAGAGGGCAGGAAAGAAGACTTGTTTTAAAAGTTAACATTTGGACAGTTGCCATTCTATACACCACAGGTTGTCCAATAAATCAAAGAAACGATTACAGAAGCACTTAATGAGACAACTTTATAACAATGTCAGATTATAGACATTATACTTAAAGACATTTTCAAAGCTTCAGGCCTTAAATGTGTGCATGTTTTGTATGGTGACTTCCTGTCCAATGAGCTTCACTTTCCTCTGGGACCTCCTCTTCACACAGACCACACTGACTGCAGTCACAATCAGCATGACAACAAACACTGTGACACATGCCACCACAGCTGTAATGATGTTGTTTTTCACTGAGCTCTTAAACTGACACCTGTGGCCATAGTACCACCAGTCATTACCCACTGCACACCTGCAGAGAGATGCCACAGTCAGTCCAGTCAATGCCATCCAACACAGTTAACTGCAGAAACAGAAATAACAGCTGCTAGGTACCTAGCATCTGCTCAGTCTGGTATTATTAAGTTTCTACAACATGGCTTCAAACACGACAGATTGTAGAAATTTAATTATCACAAATTCATATCCTCAAATTACTAAAAAACCAAGGTGGCAAAGGTTTTACATATTATTGCAAAACTTTTGTGAGCAATACTGTCATTGTTGATATAAAGAATTGACATTTTTACTAGTGGAAAATACATTCCTGATATCAAGATTTATTGTTGTTACTAGCCATCCAGGAATTGCCCAGCCCAAGTAATATGTCATCCACCACTAAAAAGGCCAATGATTTTGCTATACCTGCACACAGCATCTCCTGCATTGTTCAGCATGCACACACCATCATTTTCACATTGTACAGACATGCACAGGTCAGGTGGGCTAGTTGTAGTAGTGACTGATGATGTGCTGTTGTTGGAAATTGTTGGACTAGCTGTTCCAGTGCTGGCTGAGTTAGTTGGAGATGTTGTGGAAGGCAAAAGCTGTGAAGCAACCAGGTGGGAGATATCTACAAGAAACATGAACAAATACACGCATGTTAACTACTACAATAAAAATACCCAGATGTCCACATTCAAATTATAAATAATTGCTATTAAATAAAGTTAAAAACAAATTAATCAAATTATTAATTTTCTATCTGCATTTTTGTAGAAAATTCCTTTTAAAGGGGTCCTGTTATGCATTCTCACTTTCACAACTTTAGTTAGTGTGTAATTTTGCTGTTTGAGCATATAAAAGATCTGCTTAAAGATCTGCTACAACGCTAGCTATGGAGATAATAACTTTTTAAGAACTATAATAAATAGTTTGTGAGGACTACACTAAATTTCTTCCAGGTTCCGCAATATTACAAGCCTGGAAGTTATATAAACCTTGCCCCCATGAATATGCAAACAAGGGACAAAGAAGACGACTCACTGTAGTAGTGTGTTATTGTCATGCCAACAAAATACTAACCAATTTGAGCCTATTCAGTATTTCAGAAGGCAGGGCTTCATAAAACCAGGAGCTCAGTGTATTTTTGACAGACTGGGAAGAGAGGTACAGCAATAAGGTAAAATATGTAGAACATATGCATTATTTTTTAAACAATGAAACATGAAAACCTGTTCTAGTGCGCCCTGAAAACAAAATCAAGACCTTGAAAAATGGCATAATAGGACCCCTTTAATCCTTTTTTAAAACTGGACAATTGCAGCGTGAACATTCTATAAAACATTTCAAAAGTATGTCACACGTGTTCTGCACAATCATATTGTGAATAAATAATGACAGACTAAAGATATAAATTACAAGTTAGTCAACAGGATTTTAAAGTGAAAAGCTTGTCTCAGTGCTGACCTTCCACTGTAAGAAGGAAGATGGCATCTCCACCCTTAATGAAGTCTCGAGTCAGGGCTCTGGCCTGGGATAGATAAATAGGTGTTCCAGCCCCTGGACCACGAAAGTACTCTGTCCCACTGTCGTCAGTAACTTTCTGCCCAACTTTACGTGGATTGTCCCAGAAAAACATTTCTGACCCTAAACACCAAGAAATAGCACCTTGAACAAAATGATTCATAATGATTTATTATCAGGTCATAAAGCAGACAAGATGGGAACTGTATGCCCAAACCAACAACAATTCACCTTTCACAGTCATTGTTGGGTCTGTTGTTACACTTCTCTGGTTGGACATGCGTCTACGAGTGTCTGCATTCTGGTCCATTAGCATCATGGTTACCTGCTTCCAGCGAGCAGGCCAGATGAGGCTCTGATCATCCACATCGTCCCCAGATGCTAAGTGGACATACACTCCCAGTTCCCCTTGGTACCCAGCTGTACCATTAGGATACAGGCCCATCTGGAAGGTGTAGCCATCCTTCGATTTCAAGCGCGGGCTGTAAATGGCTGTGCCTGTTGCCGTGTTCTCCATAATACTTTTAAAGGTCTTGATCCTCCACATATGTTCTGGGCAAATGGTCTCTGAAACATTAATGTCATCCAGTGACAGTCCACCCATGCTTTCAGTTCCTTTACGTCCTTCAAACACCACACGAAACTTTCCAGAAGCATTCAGGCTGACGTGGTGGAGTTGCCATTGGTCATCAGGAGGAGCTTTAGAGGAAAGACAAGTGTCCCTGTTCATGTATGTCATTAAAGCAAACAAATACAGTCCTGGATGATGATAGGCATTTTATTCTCTTAATGTGGCATATTGTTATATTTCAAACATGAGAGTTTGGTCAGTCAAAAAAGATTCAAAAAGAAAAATTATTTCATGTAATAACATTAAGATAATATGACCCAACACACATCTGTAAGTAGTAGCCCAAATAGCTGTACCATTAATCTGTTCAATGAGACGCAGTGTTCCATTAGAGTCAGTCTTGTCAAACTCTCGCACCCAGATCGTAAGCTGGTCACTGGTGTGGCCGCTGTTGTAGAGGAAAAATTGTAGACATTGGTACCCTCGCCTCGGGTAAAGAACCCTGCTCTCTAGCACAGCCTTGACCCCCTGTGCCCCTTCCGCTGCACTGAAATGCATGAAGTAACCCCTTCCTGAGAGGATGAAATGTATTAACATTTAAACTGACACAGGATTTAAGCTGCTCTATTTATGAGCATCCTTTATTCAGGGTATTTGTCATGTTTCATATAAAACAGAAGAATTCATAGGTTCTCTTTAATTTCTTGTTTCTTCTAAACAACAAAATTGAATAGACACTACATGGAAGTGTCTCCTGTTTTCTCCTGAGAAAAAGGCCCCAGTGTTTGTCTCCTCCAGAGAACTGGTCTCAGTAATGGCTCAAATATGCTCAGATTTACCAAGATATCAAAAAGACATCTAAATACATATTAACAATAACAAACTCTGATATTGCTCATCAGATACTTCTAAAACCTAATTATCTATGCTATCCATATTCATATTATATATTTTTTATATAAAATATTGATGTGTTAGCACATATTCTCTTGTCAGCAAGTGGAACATACATGCAGTTTGCTGATCATTTCCCACTGCAGTTGATTTTGCTAGTTTTGGAACCATGTAGCTCGTTGACACTTGGTTGTTAGTCCTAATGTACTGCCTTTGTCAATCAATCAGATATTTATTACAAATCTCTGATTTTTTAGCACACAGTCAGTGATACAGATTTACAGTTGCCACCAAAACTTGAAATTCAATTACTCTTCAATTAGGATTACCAACACAAACCTTCACAGCGGCCAATGTTGGTGTAGTCGGTCTCTGGTCCACCTGTGGCTTTGGACACTCGCTGCCAGCTGGAGAGGTTATTGTCATGATCAGCATGCGTTTGGATCATCCCACAGATGTTCTCAGACTCAAAATCACAGGAATCCAGGAATGTGGAGGAGCTCGCTGTGAAGTCAACAAGTGCTGTCAGATGAACCAAAGACCAAACTACCAACATTCTCACACATTTCCATAAATTATGGCAATAGTGACAACATTTGTGTGACCCATCTGACTTCTACAATTCCTAAAGAAAATGTTTATTGAGGTAGTCACGCATCTAAAGTAAAGAAAAACCTCTGCTATGCATCACATCACAAAAATTAAAGGCTTTGCAAACTACACATTTCCACTTTTAGTAAAATGTATCACATTTACTGTATTTTTTTTAACTTTTGACAAATTTTGAAGAATTTAAAATCATTAAACATAATAATCAGTACATATAATTGATAATATGTTAATGTAGGGATAGTTCTCCCAAAAATGAAAATTCTTTCATTCTCTCCTGTTTATCAACACATTATCTTTTGTGTTATTCAGAAGCAAAATAATCAAATAGGTTTGGAATGTCATGTGGTGTGTAAATAATCTCCTAAATCTGTTAAACTAATTTATTTTCATTAAAGCTCTGTAAAGTAACAGTAAAGTGCTGAAAGGGTTCATACTTCAACCACCCCCAAGCCTCAATGTTTAAAACAAATCTACACCCATGTTCACATGGTGTTGTTTTTGCAGGAATGAGGTTTTATATTATTGTAGATCATGAAGAACTGGTAATTGTATTACTGCAGTTGT
This sequence comes from Chromobotia macracanthus, assembly GCA_036877525.1. Taxonomy (NCBI): domain Eukaryota; kingdom Metazoa; phylum Chordata; class Actinopteri; order Cypriniformes; family Botiidae; genus Chromobotia; species Chromobotia macracanthus. Next base: position 9,633,461 of record JAZGTH010000013.1, read on the forward strand.
AGAATCTGTTGAGTTTCAACATGTCATTGTCGCTGAACTCTATACGTTGACCGATGACATCACTGAAGGCAGGAATCCTGGTGACTATGGTGGGCTCCGTGCCATTCTGAAAAGCTTTTTTACTGTAGTGCATCATGGAACCATAATCATAGGGCACATTCAAGTTACTGGACCTGCTGTCATTGTATTTGTTGAAGTTGTGTTCCTTCCCTGGGAAAAAATATGTCTGTCAACTGCTGAAAATACTGTCTGTGTGTACCAAATATGTGTATATAAAACAATTTTCTCATTGTTTAAACTACAAATGCTTGGTCAGCTGAAAGATGTTCTTAATGTGATAACAGCTAAACTAACTGGAATTACTGGAAATATTATCAACCTGAATCAATCTGATTACATTAGGTAGTACCATCAAAATTTTAATCATCAGATCAGGTACAAATTAGATTCTCAAGAGTACATGACTACATTATATGAGATTACATTACATGCAAATTATTGTAAATTATCAATAACTTTGATATATACCACAATACTGAATAAATACTTTAGTCAAGGAAAACCGTTATCACCATGGTAAGTGTAAAAAATATATATTTTTGATAGTTTTATGATTACAATGTCTAGTAATGCCATGGTCATTTTGGTTTAAAACCATCTCAATAAAATTTAGGCAAGGTACCAGATAGCTCACACTGGTGAGCATGATTTTAAATCATGTATCAGACCTTTTTGTCTTTGTTCAGCCACTAACGATACACAGGAGATACACACCTTCAGAAATATGATCCCAAATGATAGAAACATAGTCATCACGGTCAGAGCGTGACTGCTCGTGCCAGAAGCCTAAAGCATGGAGAAACTCGTGCTCAATAGTTGCAATACGATCACAACCACTGCCAATGGACAGCCTTTGTTTGCCAACTCGCTGGTTCCCCACAGATGAGAAACATCTATCAACACAAACACACCTCCAGTCAAATGTCTAGAAACTTTATTACAGTTTTTCGTAAAGCTATTATAGGTGAGCTATAAAGCAATAAACAATAAGTATGAACACTGAAAAAAATAGATAGTAAAGTTTGAGGACAAACTTTATGTTGATTGAAAAGCCCAGCCTGAGAAGTGTATAATGGTTTGAACTATTTTAGGTCTGACATTCTCTAACACAATGGTAACAAGTTTAACATGTTGTTAACGTTTTAACGTTTCTAGTATGATTTTACCATGTTTTAGTCTGATGATAAACTATCTTTATATGAAGCTAACACATTAACGAAGTTAACATGTTTGAACACTGATTACATGTATTACATGCATTTGGCAATTACCATGATGTTAGGACATTTTAGCATGATGGTACTTGGGGTGCTTGTTAGGGTGTGGTGGCTATGTGGTTGGGTGTTGCTAGGTTGTTGCTATGTGGTTGCTAGGTGGTTTCTAGGGTGTTACTATGCAGTTGCTAAGGTAATAGAGGTGGTTGCTAAGGTTACAGGGGTGGCTGTTAGGGCATTGCTATGTGGTTGCTAATGTACTCAGGGTGGTTGCTAGACTGTTGCTATGCAGTTTTCACATATCATTAGCATGTTTTAACAAGTTGCATTGCATAGCAGTTGCAACAAGTTTATTAGCTTGATACTATCACATTTTAGCATGATGCTAACATATTTTAACATTAATTAACATGATGCTAGCACATTTTTGCAAGATACTAGAACATTTTAGCCTGATGCTTTTAACATTAATACGCATGATGCTAACACTTCCAACAATAATAAGCATAATGCTAGCATGTTTCAGCTTGATACTAGCAAGTTTTAGCATCAATTAAGATGATACTTGCATGTTTTAGCTTGATGCTAGCACATTTTACCATGATGCCAAAACACTTTAACATAAAATGATCTCATTTTAACATTATGCTAGCATGTTTTATTACTTCAGTTAGCATTGTTAACACATTTAGTTTGATGCTAGCATGATTTAAACACAATGTTAGTATTTTTTAGCATGAGGCTAACATGTTTATCATGATGCTAATACATTTTAGCATGATGCTAGCATGTTTAAGCATGACAGTAGCATATTTTAGCATGACACTATTATGTTTTACCATGAGGCTAGCATGATTTAGCATGATGCAAAGCCCAATGACAGCTTGAGTCAAATAAGCCCACCCACATTATATTGTACCTATATTGTTCAAAGGCTGAGACATGGCTTATTCATTTCATTACATGGTTTGCTAGGGTGTTATACATGGCTGCAAGGGTGTGAGCAGTTAAAAAGTTAAAAGTAATAACGGGTCTTTGTCTAAATCAAAAAAACAACTCCCATATCTCTATGATGTTCTGGTTCTGAAATATGGCTAATTCATGTTGGTTGCAAGTTTACTCTGAATTGTTACTAGGGCATGGATGGATAGTTTCCCTAGTGATAATTAAAGACTATTAGCCAGTCTGAGTCAAAAGAGGCCACACACTTGTCTTTACAATGTTCTGATGTCTCTCACCGTTTTATATGGAAGTCAACGGTGTGTTTGCTAGGGTACTGTAACTGGTTGCTAGGGCATGGCTATGAAGTTGAAATGTCGCTAATGTTGAAACTTGATAAGCCAAGTGATATGAGCCCACCAAAAAAGTCTTGACTTAGTCTTAATGCAGAGCTATGACGTCGCAAAATTCAGCACAATTTTAAGTCTAAGGAATTCTTTTCACCCACTTTTTTATATGCCACATATAAAAACACATTGTACACCCTTATAAGTTTAAATAAGTAAATATAACAACAGTATATCTACAAAAATGCTGTATTTTGTCTGTATTTTCCTGTTTGTCTGTATTTTTTTACTCTGGACAGTTCTGGGAGGCAACCTTTGGGCAGTGGGTGTGTAGGAGGGACAGGGGCGTGGCTTCCATTAATATTCTGCCTGAGAGTGGGGCAAAATCTAAATGTTGTATTTACAAACAGTAATTTCCTCTTTAAATAACAGAAATCTAAGTATGGGACATATGCAGTGACCAATAAGTACTGAACAAAATGTTTGTGGTTAATTGAAAACCTCATTAGTTGAAAACCTTTTTAATGTATTATTTTATTAAATTACTAGCTTGTCTGCAAATCTGATGTCATCAATTTAAGCATATGATGCTCTAGAATGTTTTTAATATCATGGAAACCAATGGAACAATGGAACAGGTCATCATGTGGAGCTGTTGTAATGTTCATCAATTGTTAGCTTTCTGTTTACAGCAACTTACCCATTGCCTTTAAATACAGAAATATAGTTTTCTTCTCCATTCCATGGTTTGAAGTCAATGCAGGATTTCAGCCGATACTGTTCAAAGGCTTTCAGAATGACTCCTTTAGCATTTATATCTGTGCATACAGAAAGACACGATCTCTGTATGTTAGGAGGTAATTAACCTGGCTACCTGCTCAATTACCAAATTCATCCAATGAAGATGAGTTTACATTTGTTCTTTGTAATGTCATAATGATTAAAATCATTTAACAATAGTTCACCTTTTATGCATGGCTAATACCATAAGATGTGTAATGATGTATTTAATGTATAACTGCTTATATCACTCAGGCTGTATATAGGGTATTTTCTGTGATAATGACCAGCTAAGTATACATTATTCTGCATAATACAGCATGATCAGTTATAAAGTTTAACTATCAAACAAAAATATTTCACAATATCACAATTCACCAGTAACAGTACATTACATATCTGCATCTGTATTCTAAAATATGCAAATTCTGGTTTATCAGCAAAGCAAGGTGTGTGATATAATGTATTAAAGTAAACAGTAAATGCATGTTTATATACAGCCATACATAATATGCTAAAAACTGTAGAAAAGGCACATGTTTATGTGAGGCTGTTTTGGAGATTTTAACACATTTGTTAATCCATCAGTTTGTCTGATTCCCATAATCTCAAAATGGCAATGAGAGAAAAGACGACTCTATGCATAATGTATTATTTGGTTTTCAAAGTTTATTTGTATAAGTGAAGAAACTCACCCAAATCATCCTCAAGATAATATGGAACTATTTTTGGCCATCTGTATTTATCACCGATAATAGAGTTTCTCCCAAGTTTCTGAGACAGAAATAGTGTTATCAGTTCCTGTCACATTCACTACTATTAAAGGGTCATGAACTGAGAAATCAAAATTCCATTGATCTTGACAATGAAGAGGTTGCTGTACTATAAAAACATCATATCATAAGTTTCAGAAGTTATTGTTAGTCTAAAAGCACATTAAACCAAATGATACACATGGCTCTGAAGACAAGACGTTGTGCAGTGCAAAGTTGTGGAAAAACAGTCTTTGCATTGCCCTCTTTCTGATCCAAATATTAGGAAAAGGTGGATGAACTTTATTTTAATGACGTTCCAGACCATGTTAGTACTTGTTCCAACTTGTTCCTTTGTCCACGGCATTTTACTGTGGATTTGTTTTAAAACGAGGCGCAGTTGGATGCAGGATTTTTAAGAAATACTGAAACTGAGACAATGGTGTGCCGACAATATAAAGAATGTGAAGTTGATGTCACTCAGTATTTATGTATCAGTATTTAAGTACTGAGTATTTATGTACTTTTAACCTAATCACAACAACTGTTAGCCAATTATACCAGTGGGCACTTACATTCAAGTCTACAATTCGCCATGCCTGTTCAAACGGTGTGTTCCAATGAAGGGAGTCAAAACAGGAGAGAAAATAACCTATAACTTCTAAATAATGATGTTGTTTGATGTAAAATGTTGATATTGTATAAGTGGACCTCAGAGGACAGTACAAAATAAAAAAGGCACCTGAGTGTTAAAAAGTTTATGACACCTTTAATACAATTATGAAGCAGACTCAAACCACACAATAACAGGTGCATTTGATTTGTTAGTCAGGTTCAGTTTTTAAATCTGTTAGTATTAACAAAATTAAAGTTCTTACCTCACTGTATAAAATATCCCCCTCAAAGAGATCAAGACCAGCCGCTGAATACATTGAGCAGAAACAATTAGGAAGGTCAATTAGGAAGAGATTCCTGAAAACTTAGGGTACATTTATATTGTAGCGTTTGAGCTCTATAACTTCAAAGTAATTTTTTTAAGGGCCCGAGCACAGAGGGTTAGAGGGCCGTATTGGAATTGCACTGAAAGTATTATCAGGCCCAGACAGAGGATGACAGATAGGTGGGGCAAGGTAGTGCCTCCTGGCATGGGTCACAAAAAGGCACACACATCGGTGGTTGGCTGTTTGGTGTAAGCAAAAGCTTAGACATGGGCATGATGGTGGGGCGCTAACTGAAGGGACCGTTTTCAACGGCTCTTGCCCAGAGCCGTTGAAAAGGAGAGTTGCAACACTCCCACAGACCTCCATTGGAAGAATGGAATGTGGAAGTAACTTGTGTTATGGAGCGACCAATAGTTCCAAACACTGAATAGCTCCAGCATTGAACCTCATTCATTTCAGTGTTTCCCAAACACACCAGTAAGTTGAAATTTTTGTTTTTTTACTAGTTTTAACACATTAGCTGACCTCGCATGGATCTAAAGCGAACAACACTTAAGCAAAAGATACACTATTCTTATACTGTACAATATTCTTATTCATGAACAGAAGATGCAGGCATTAACTGATGCTGCTGTTGCAGCTGATGAATTTGTGTTGACACAAATTCACTGAAGGTGACAGAGCGTTGAAGCGGAAAATACTGCTCTTAAGTCTAAGAGTGTGGTGCTCATGCAATCAGTTCCATGCTTGAGTAATGTGACTGTAAATGTGTATTTATAAACAGATAAACTCTTAAGGGACTCTTAAGGGACAGGCACTTCACACTTGTTTATTTTAGAAGAGATGATTCCTTTCTCTGTTAAATCAAACACAGGTACTGATATCCTAGATTTTGGCATGGGCTGTGTTAATATTCCTCTTCATCGTGTGTATTTGAAGTCTGACATTGTTACGGGTTTCAGTTTTGTTGGGAGTATTTTCTGGGTTACCAGTAGATGGAGTTGGTCTCACTCTAGGAAATGATTTAGTCCTGCCGAGTTGGCTTTTGACCAAACAGTGAGAGGCCCACTTAGGCTATTGAGTGAACAATTACTTCCTCAGACTTCTTCATTATACCTATACTTATATGACTTCTTTTAGGAAACGTCTTCACCAATGTTTTCAGTTAGCTCACACTCATTTGGCTGAGTCCCAAGCTAAAAGGAAAACTTGTTTCAACTATAAAAGTGTGAGCCATGAATTTCAGCCTGGTGAACTTGCTCTGGTCTTACTTTCTGTGCCTGGTATAGGCCTGCAAGCTAAGTTTACTAGTCCATACGTTGTGGAGAAAAAACTTGCCGATCATAACTGTTGTTGGTGCTCCTGATCTTAATGTAAGAGTATGTCATATAAATACACTCATGTGAAAAAATTAGGACACCCTATGAAAGCCTGTGTATTTTTGTAACATTTTTGCAACATTTTGGATATATAGATTATTTAATCTCAGTTTTAACAATACAGAGAGATTAAAGTAATATATCTAAGCAATTAAAACTGAAGAGGGGATTTTTTGTAAAATGTAATTCCACAAAATGCAACTTCTAACTGAGGCAAAAGTTAGGACACCCTCACATGTATTCCCTCTTAAAATGGCTCAAATCACACACAGGTGTATCACACCAGGTGCACATAATTAGTAGATTGTTATTTAGCATTTTGAATGAGGCTTGCCCTATCTAAACCTCAGACATTTAGTTTGGTGTGCTCCTGACTGTTAAAGTGAGAGTGAGCACCATGGTGAGAGCAAAAGAGCTGTCAGAGGCCTTCAGAAAAAAAATTGTAGCATCAGACCAATGTCAGAGACTGGTAGATGGCTACAAAAAGCATCTCACTGCAGTTATTTCAGCCAAAGGAGGTAACACTATCTATTAGGGGCTAGGGTGTCCTATCTTTTTCCTCAGTTAAAATAGGCATTTTTGTAGAATTACATTTACAGAAGATCTTGAAAAGACCAGTTTTAATTGAGTTATATTTCTTTAATCTCTCTGTATTGTAAATTGAGACTAAATAACCATATATTATAAAATGTTACAATATACACATGCTTTCACAGGGTGTCCTAATTTTTTCACATGACTGTATATTGAAGGCCTACATTGCACGAAATGTAAACTCAAATGCTTCTGATATTAAACGTGTCTACAGCAGTTTTGCTACCTACTGAATGTCTGGAAGGGAATGGACTGGTAGAAAAAGATGCTCAAACTCTGTGTGTCTGTTTATAGAATTCAGTTATTTTAGATGAACTACAGTCCTTTCTTTCCCATTCAACTAAAAATGGAGTAAAGCCAAAAGGAATTTAATAGGTAGATATCCTAACCTGTTCTTTGATGTTCCTTCCCAGACTACATTGCTGTGTCATGAGTTTGATTCCACAGTTAGAGACTGTTGCTTCTTTGTTTTTATATAGAAGTGGCTCAGTGACAGAGTTCTAGATGCCAGCATTCAGCTAGACAGGCTCAATTTGTTTTGTGCTGATAGAAATGCAGCTCTGTGTGGTAGGGATCGTGGTGGTGGCTTGTGTGTTTACATCAACACGGAATGGTGCGGGAACTCTGTGCTTACTCCAATCACTTCACATTGCTATTGGAGTTTGTGACTGTTAGATGCAGACATTTTTATTTGCCACGGGAATTCACCACTGTTTGTCAGTGTACATTCCCCCCAGCCCTAATGCTAACAAGGCACTATATGAAATCTTTGGTACTATTATCGAGCTGCAGAATAGTCACCCTGACATTTATTATCGCTGGAGATTTCAACCATGCAAATCTCACCTCTGTGCTCCCTGAATTCCATCAGCATGTAGACTTTGTGACGAGAGGAGTGAACGTGCTAAATCTTGTTTACGCAAACATCCCACCATGTTAATGTCACCATATAGACTACTCATCAGACGCCAAACTGGTTCCGAAGCAGGTGAAAACCTGGCCAACAATATCTGTTACTATATCTTAATTATTTAAAAAATGTTAAGACAATTTACAGGATCAGAAATAACATGTAAAAATAAGATCAAATGAGCAATCTTACAGGAGACTGTTAATTGAAAGTTCTTTCATCATACTGATGTTACTTTGTCTTTTATCTGTAATTTTATCTATAAAATTTATTTTTATTAAGAATGAAATGCTATGTGTAATTTTGATATATAATAATAACTGAGAAAACTTTATAAAATGATTGCCAATTTAAAAACATTTAAAATTCAACCCATAAATGGTACAACAATTTATGGTCCTGCGCCTTTCACAGAAGAAATAAATTTATATAAATACATTTAGACCATTTAGTGATCGTTATCAGGATGTGAAGAGACTTTGGTAGAGCATTATGTTAGCAACACAAAGGTTGCGAGACAGATTCCCAGGGAACACAAGTACTAATAAAATGTATACCTTGAATACCCTGTAACTCACTTAACTGTCTGCCAAATGAATACAGGTAACGTAAATGTATATGATTCCCATATTTCAAAGCTGTTTTATATTTATTTAATATATAAAGACAAATAAATGACATAGAAATAAAACAGAACATGTAACACACATGTAACTTTTTACCTTCATTGACATCAAAAAGATCCTCTTTATCTTCATCAACATTATATTCTGTAACATCAGAGTTCATGTGATTAATCATGTTTTAAAAAGTATTTTAAAAATTGTTCTTTGTACAAAATAAAACAAGGAAAAAATGAACAGAAAATTTTAAAGAAACACTCACCAATCACTATGTGTGTTGCCTAATGAGAAAAGGTGAAAACAATGTATAATGTTTTTTTCAACATTCCAGTGACCATTACCTAAGTAACAACAAGTTCTACTGACAAATGTACAAATTTTCCAGAAAAGGTTCAATCACTAACTAGAGGAGAAATTTGCTGTATTCCCTGACAGAAACTGACATATCCATTATAGCTTAAATTAGATGGGTAAAATATTTACTCACCTCACATCTACCTTGAGGCTCTAAGTGATGTAACATATGAAAAATAAAAAGCAAATTGTAAATAGTGGCCCTGTGCTTCATGCTTGAGTTTGAACCAGCAACAAAACAACTAAATAAGTGACATGCTAACCTTGACATGCTATCAGTCCAGCATAGCAATGTTATAAAAGATGCATCAAAAGAAGAAAAGTCCAGAGCTGGCATGATGGCCCTGATAACAGCAGATCAATAATTGACAGAGTAGTAAATGCTATGAACTCCTATGAACTAACTATGGGCAATGTGACCATAATCTGATACAAGCGCACTTATACTGAGGTGCTGGACTATTTCATTGTTTATTTAATTATTGAGTAATTATTTTTAAAATGTATACAAAGTTAATTCCCAGTGCAATTACTATAAATTTGTGCTGATGTGGTCATAATTCTTTGATCTAGTAAGCACTCCAGCTGAAGCTTATTCACTAGCCCTGCAGGACACCCACCAGCAATGAATTACAGTAACCTATTTGTGAGGATAAACCCGTGAATATGCTTCTCTGAGTCTGGAGCAGAAAGCATAGGCTGTCAAGGTGGTAGAATGTTGTGCAACATATGGAACAGCAGTCTAGACTCAGACTACCTTTATATATTGCTTTAGGATAGAGGTGGGCTTCAATGTTCTAATATCAAATAATACTACATACCAGCTCATTTAAGATGGGGAAATACTGAATGTATTCCAGGAAAAGCAGATGCAGTCTTAAAATTAGTACTTATAATCTTTTATATTTATTATAAGTATAAAAGATTTGTATATGAAAGATGCTTTAATGTCCTTTGAAGAAGTGATTTATACAACCCCAAATCAGAAAAAGTTGGGACCTTGAAGTTGAAGTTGCCTTCAAGAAGACATCTTTTCCAGGGACATCCATGCATATTTCAACAAGATAATGCAAAACCACATTCTACACACATTAAAAAAGTGCTGGCTGCGGAGGAAGAGGATACAGGTACTTGGCTGGCCTGCCTGCAGTCCCAACCTGTCTCCAATAGAGAATGTGTGGCGCATTTTGAAGCGCAAAATTTGGGACAAAATTACACCTGAAACACTTCTTTACTTGGTGTCTTCAGTCCCTAAACGTCTTTTAAGTGTTGTGAAAGGAATGGCAACATTACAAAGTGGTAAATGCTTTACTGTTCCAACTTTTTTTGAAATGTGTTGCAAGAACCAAAATAGGAATTTTGTTTTTTTTGAAGAAAAAACAATAAAAATCATGAGGAACACATTAAACAATGTGCTGTTGTATTGTCTGCAATGAAATACAAGTCAAATTAAATTTAGAAATCACTACTTTCTTTTTTTATTTGTGTTTTCCATACTGTCCCAACTTTTTCTGATTTGGGGTTGTACATTTGATATGCCCTAGAAATCATTTTTTAGGTATTTACAAATAAGAAGTTTTTATATACCACCTTTATTTGTTCTGGAAAGAAATTGTCACCAAAAACTGGTCATCAGGATGCTTTGGCTGAGCTATGTAATTCAGTTCACCAGGCACCCATCCAGATTCTGTTGCATCCTCTTTTTCTCAGTAGGAGAAAGCACAGCAGTCTTGTTGTGGAGATTGACATCCTTCTGGCAAAGGCTGCGAACCTGTTCCACCACCTGAAATGGAGGCAGGGTTTTATACCTCATTCTGGCTTTGTACCCAAGAAAGGAGGTGGGTTACGACCAATATTAGATCTGCGCATCAGACTCTTCACAGCAGAGGAGCAATTATTGATGGTGGTCCCCTGTTGGCCCAGTTAGACTTGGTACCTGGAGCTGATGCTCCTCTCAACAGTTCCTCCCTGGTGGATTTCCCTGAGGAAGGTCTTTCTAGTACAAGATCGAACCCCTGGTGTTACTACATTGACACAACATCTCGGAGATTAATATGTAACCGAGACATTTTCTTTAGGATTATTATTATTTTATCTGTTTTTTAAATTATTTTTTATTTTTTTTTCTGGGAGTTTTGGGCCTTTTAACATGCTCGAAAACGTGGCACACGTCACTGTCATTGGTCATTAGGCCTTGGACAAAGTCTGGCACATGGGCAGGGGAGTACTGGGCACAAAAGGATGGCACATATCATACATGCATAAAACTGTATGAAACTTGATGCGAGTACAACAACCCACACAACTTTTGTGCTGACACCCATTAGCTCCAACCAACAGGAAGTCAGCCATTTTGGATTTTCTGAAAAGCTTATGCCATGAACTTTTAAATACTGCTTCCTGGGATTTCATGTGATTGTCACTAAACCTTGCAAACCTCATGCCAAGACACTGAAGATGAAAAATTGCGAAGGGATTTTTGATATCTGGAACGGTGTTGCCATGGCGAGGAAATGCATTTATGACAAAAAATGGAAACAGGAAGTGTCATGTGTCCCTTAAAACAGAGTTTAAAAGAGTCCTCTTAAATTTATCCAAGTTGCTTCAAACATGGTCACAAAAAAGAGAGACATCTCAGAAAATGACATTGATGATTCAAAATTGCAAAAGTATTTTTAATCCTTTTGCAATATGTAAATAACTCAAACAGTGTTGCCATGGTGAGGCAATAAATTTATTGCGAAAAATGGGCATCAGTGAGTCTCTAATATCTACAGCATGCATTAAGTGTTTATGCCAAACCTGGGAAATATGTTTGGTGTGGTAAGCTGATTTCAGTTTTATTTAAATAGCACTTTTTACAATGTTGGCGTGCTTCAAAGCAGCTTTACATATAATGAAAAATAAAGAAAAATGAAAACTACTACACATTTGGACATTTGAATAAATGGATTGCATTAGAAATACCTGTCATTATATGTAAAGGCTTGTATCTCTCTCAGTGGTCTATGAGAGGGAAATGTATTCAGACTGTCCCGTCCCATCCTGTCTCCCCACCATTTGCATAAAGTCCGGATCCAGCTGATTATACAACCTTGGGGAAATTAAAGATAGACAGACTTAATGTGGAGCCAGACATCTGTTCTTATGGGAAGTGTCCCCTGTTCTGGTTTACCTAATTAATGCAGCCTAACAATCCCTTAAGGGACTTGAGTAGTAAATCCATAGGACTATGTGTAGGATAGATTAAAGAGGTGGGTCTTTAAACTAGATTTAAACTGATATAGTGTATCTGCCTCTGGGCAGAATACTGGAAAGGCTGTTCCAGAGTTTGAGTGCCAAATATATAAAGGATCACCCGTGCTTAATTTTGAAATTCTGGGTATTATCAACTGGCCTGAATTTTCAGATCACAGTAAACGTGAAGAACTGTAACAAGAGAGGAGCTTGTTCAGGTATTAAGGAGCTAAACTATTTAGGGCCTTATAGGAAATCAGCAGAATTTTGAAGTTTATACGATGCTTGATAGGCGGCCAGTGCAGTATTGACAGAACTAGGTTAATATGGTCATACTTGTTCATTCTCATAAGAACTCTGGCTGCTGCATTTTGAACGAGCTGGAGTTTTTGTATAATGACATTGATACGACTATTGTGAGTCTTGGTCATAACCCCACCAACTGGCAGCAGGAAGGGTGTCACTTAAAACAAACTTGTCATGTAGCCACATCACTTTAGACCTGGTCAGAATAATGTGGAGACATGGCTGATGTAAAGCCCCAAAAGGATTTTAAATTATGCTGCCATGGTAATGCATCAAACTTTAAAACTACATTCAGGCATATTTGAGGCTCTTAACATGCTTAAAATGGCACATTCAGATTTCGTACACAGATCATACTGGTCAGCCATTTGGTGTGATTGTCACCCAATTTGGCAAATAGTATGCCAAGACATTGAAGATGCTAAATTGTGAATGGATTTTTGATATCGTGAACAGTGTTGCCATGGCGAGGCAATATATTAATGGCAAACGATGGAAACAAAGTGTTTTATCTTTTGCATGCATTGAGTCATTCATTGAGTCAAACTTGGGCTGTATGTTTTTCCTAGGGACAGATGACATAAAGGTGGCTATTGTAAGTCAGTTATAGTGCCACAGGCACTATAACTGTGCCACAGGTTGGAAGTGTCGATCTCCACCACAAACGGTCTATCAGGGCAGACAAGCGTGATTTAAGGTCATCAAAAGCTTGAAGGGCTATAGGGGTCCAGCCGAGTTACATGGTACCCCTTTTTAGCATGGAAGTCAAGGGTGCAGGGTGAACAGTGTTGCCATGGCGAGGCAATATATTAATGGCAAACGATGGAAACAAAGTGTTTTATCTTTTGCATGCATTGAGTCATTCATTGAGTCAAACTTGGGCTGTATGTTTTTCCTAGGGACAGATGACATAAAGGTGGCTATTGTAAGTCAGTTATAGTGCCACAGGCACTATTATTTTCAGAGTTAAATGCATATGACAACTTATTACTAAAATCATAACTGTATTATAGGTTTATTTATTTATTTAAGTCAATTTTTTAAATGTGTATGTGTGTTTGTATGTACATTATTACATTATTACATTACATTTTGTTTTTCCTGTGGATTGATTGTATATAAATGTATGTAAATATTTGCTATAAAAGTCTGTAGCGTTGCAAGATATTATTTGTGTTATGCACATTTAAAAGCAATGAAAACATAAAAAAGAATGCTGTATGACAAACATTGGAAATGTGACTCTCAAATGACAGATTGCTGTCTATCACCACACCCATCTTACCCTTAGAAGATGACATGACTGTAGAAGCATCTACACACAGATTCTATTTTACACTTTTATATTTAGAGGTATTCAATCCAATAACCATTATCTTGTCTTATTAAGTCAACAATTAGGGAATTATTATATTCTGTTACCTTAGAAAACTGGTAGGTATCACCCGGCTTTGAGAAAATGTAAAGCTATCATCAGCTATCAAACAACAAAGCTGATGTTGTTTTCCTGATAATGTCTCCTAGAAGATAGATGCACAAAGTAAAAAGGATGAGGCCTAGAACTGTTCCTGTGCCACTCCATATTTGATCCAGGACCCAGCTAACAATTTTAGGCTGTGAGAACGTTTTCCTAATGCTTCCATTAAGTAACAAAAACATTTAAAATTCTTATTTGAAAATTCTAGAAACATGCAAAACATCCAGTTATTGTAGACATTGTATTAATGTTATTGCTTGGTTATAAGTATAATGAGGGATCAGAAAGACCAAGGTTGTGATCCATGAGCAGCTTTATTACAGCAATATCCAAACAGGAAGAAAATACTGACATACAAATAAGCAGGCAGGAGGTCAGGGCAAGCAGCAAATAAACTAATAAACAGGCAGTGACGAGAGCAGGCAGAAAACAATCGACAAACAAAGGAACCGTCCAGAGAGCGGGGCAGGCAGCAAACAGGAACCACAATCATACATCAGTCCAAGGTCAACACACAAAATAAATCTAGAGAACAGGGAAAATCACCCAGAAACGTCTGTTGTGGCAAAACAAGACTTTGCACTAATAGAGAGGGGATGATATAAGATACAGATGTGAGCATAATCAGGCTGAGAACAGAATTTAGGGAAATTCAGTAAAAAATTGGGACTAGTGCTCAGGCGATGGAGCCCTTTGCTGGTGGTCAAACTTGTTTTAGGATTTTAAAGCAACCAGCATACCTAAGGCTGAGCTTTTTGCAGGGCAGCTGTACGGACAGGTAGATGTTAAGTAATAATGAAATTAAAGCAATGGACAATGCCCACCTCACTTGCCTTGGGTTCAACCTGACTCAAAGCAGGCCAAAGGTATTCCATGTGATACAGTGATCAGTAACACATTAAAGGGGTGTCTGGCTCCATTAACCAGTGTCTCCATTTCTTAAATGCTGCTTTCATAGCAGAATAGAAGAGTTCATAATTACCCACATCATAGTTGTGTTCATCTGGGGAAAATTTTAAATAAAATGCACAGGGATGGGGTTTGGGTGGTGATCCCTTGCATTGGCCCCAGTCCCTGTGTTGGAAGTGTCGATCTCCACCACAAACGGTCTATCAGGGCAGACAAGCGTGATTTAAGGTCATCAAAAGCTTGAAGGGCTATAGGGGTCCAGCCGAGTTACATGGTACCCCTTTTTAGCATGGAAGTCAAGGGTGCAGCGATGGTACTGAAGTTTCGGATAAAGCCTTTTTTAGAAAGTTCTTTCACAGTTCTAGTTGTAGGCCTGTTAAGTACTGCCTGCACTCTGCTGTCATTCATGGCAACTGTTTGAGAACTGATGATAGTAAAATCTGGTAAAACTCACATTTCTCCACTTCCATCTATGAGTCGCAGGAGGGACAGAGCAGACGTTTCTCCAGAGAGCTTGAGATGATCAAAATATTGTCTATGTAGACACCCACTGGTTCAGCATGTCTCTGAAGACTTCATTAATGAATAACTGAAAGACAGAGGGGACCATTAACCAAACTAAAAGGGCATCACCAAGTATAGTGCCCTATGCTCATAGAGAAGGCTGTCCTTTACTCATAGATGTGAATGAGATTATAGACACTGTATAGGTCAAGCTTGGTGGAATTTTGTGGAATGCTGTGGAATTGTTCTTGTGCTGCTGGGACCAGTGGAGAACGTTAGCGAAACAACAGTTATCACGTTGAGTCCATGGTAGTAAATACAAGGGCTTAAACCACCATCTTTCTTTTATACAAAATGAAACCCAGCAGAAGCAAGGGAAGTAGAGTGAGTTATGAACCCCTTAGCCAATTTGTCCTCTATATATGCCTTTGTAGCCTTGGTCTAAGGCTACGATAGGAGAAAAACTCGACCTATGGTTGGCGTAGTCCCTTGCAGGAGATCAATGGCACAGTCACAGTAATGGTGTGGTGGGAGATAAGATGCCTTAGACTTACTGAAGGCTTCAATAAGGTCAGCATTCTCAGCAGGTAAGTTGGACACATTAGGAATGTCTTTCTGGATAGTGGTTAGCGGCACAGTGAAAATGATTGGTATGATGCCGTTCTGTAAGCATGGTTTGCCCCATTCAATAATCTGCCCAGATGATCAGGTTAAGCGTGGATTGGATGATGAACAAGGAATTCCTTTCAGAGTATGATGTTCCCACTTGAAGTATAAGCTTGGTGGTGAGAAACTTAACAAGGTCAGAACCCAGGGTGTCCGTCTGGTGAAATTGTAAGTGATTTTAACATACATGTGGATAATGAAAAGATGCATTGGGGATGGCTTTCAAAAACATTTTAAATTCTGTTGGCATTTCACAACATGTGTCATGACCCACTCATACTTTAGATTTAATACTGTCCTATGGTGTGTAAATGTTGATGATATTAATATTCTGCAGCAGAACAAAGACATTTTGTATCATTATCTGGTGTCCTGTTTAATACATGTTTAATACATCTTATCTAGCATCACACTGAGGTTCCTAACTGCGGAAGCTGGTACAATAGTGCAACCTTCAATAGGGTGTTGTAGTCTGTCAAATCTAGTTTAGAGCTATTGGGTTCAATAATCAAGACCTCTGTCTTATTCGAGTTAAGCAGGAGGAAGTTGTTAGCCATCCATTTTCTGATGTCGTTAATACAATCTGTTAGCTTAGAAAAGCGATGGGTTTTGCCAGGTTCTGAGAAAATGTAAAGCTTAATAATATCTCCAAGTGGAAGCATATATAGTGAGAAAACAATAGGACCAAGAACTGAACCCTGTGGCATGCTGTATTTGACCTGCGAGTAACAAGACTTTTCCTCGTTAACATAGGCAAAGTGGTAACGGTCAGTTAAATAGGATTTAAACCAGGCTAATGCTTGACCACTAATGCCAACACAGTTTTCCAGTCTATTAAGAAGAATTTTATGATCTATGGTATCAAAAGCTGCACTGAGGTCCAATAATATAAGAAGGGAAGATCATCAACACAGGTTTCTGCTCTGGTACATAGTAGATCTTATGCATCACAAAAAAATTTTGGTTTGCAAATATGAGGATTGAAGGTCTTATATTGAAGGGCTGTTCATCCCCACACAAAAGAATGCTGAGTAAAACAGAGATGTTGTTGACCTTATTTGTTTTAGTCAGTTTTCTTTTCATATGTTTTGTCTTTGGCAGCCTCTGGAGACCAGGTTAATTTCAGAAATGTCAGGAGTTTGTCAGCCTGAGCAAGTGGCGAAAATTGTGGTTAAGGATGCTGTGGTAAGTAGCAATTCATTCAGGATAATAAATTAGTTGTTCAAACGGAAGCATATATAATGAGAAAACAACAGAACCAAGAACTGAACCCTGTGGCACGCCATATTTGACCTGCGAGTAACAAGACTTTTCCTCGTTAACATAGGCAAAGTGGTAACGGTCAGTTAAATAGGATTTAAACCAGGCTAATGCTTGACCACTAATGCCAACACAGTTTTCCAGTCTATCAAGAAGAATTTTATGATCTATGGTATCAAAAGCTGCACTGAGGTCCAGTAATATAAGAAGGGAGGTTTCACCATGGTGAGATGCAAAAAGGAGGTTGTTTGTAACTCAAGGCTGTTTCTGTGCTATGGTGGGGCCTAAATCCTGATTGAAATTTGTCATATATGCTATTTTTTCCTAAGAATGTCTGGAGTTGTCCAGACACTACTTTTTCCAGTATTTTCGATAAAAAGGGGAGATTTGAAATTGGTCTGAAGTTGGTCAGCTCTCCCTGGTCGAGATTTTGCTTCTTAATGATTGGCCTAATAACTGCTGTTTTAAAGGCTGCTGGGACATAGCCTAATTCTAATGAGGAATTTATAATATTGAGCACTGGTTCCGACACAGCAGGAAAAACTTCTTTCAGTAGTTTTGTGGGAATAGGATCTAATATACAGATAGACGATTTTAATGAGTTCAATATTTTCAAGAGCTCGTCCAATGAAATGGCAGTAGATGAGTCTAGTAGTACTTGAGGCATGCTGTAGTGCGCAATGCTATTAGACAGAGATAAGGCTGGTTGAATAGATTCAATATTTTTTCTGATCTGCTCTATTTTATTTGCAAAGAATTTCATACAATCATTACTACTGTGATGTAGTTTAGTATCTCTGTCTGTTGACGCTTTGTCTTTGGTCAGATTTGCAACAATATTAAAAAGAAATAGTTGATTATTCTGATTTTCTCCGATCAGCTTGCTTAGGTAGATAGATTTTGCCGTTTTTAGAGACTTAGTTTGTATTTGTGGACACTCTCTTTCCATGCATCACGCCATACCTCTAAGTTTGTATTCCTCCATTTTTCTAGCTGCCTTTTTAAGAGCTGATGAGTCGTTATTATACCATGGTGCTGGCGCTCTCTCCTTCACCTTCCTAAGCCTAATTGGTGCGACAACATCTAGGGTACCTGAAAAAGCTTTGTTTAAGGTTTCTGTCATAGCATAGAGATCTTCAATGTTGTTTATTTTGCACATGATGCATTTGAGACAGATCTGGAAGATTGCTAATAAAACTATCTTTGGTAGTAGATGTGATTGTTCTTGGTCTTTGTCGTGGTGTTGGACGAGAGGGCCCATCTAACGTTACAGTGTAGAAGACGGGGCAGTGATCTGAAATAGCATCGTTCTGAGGTAATATTTTTATGTTGTTTATATTGAGTCCAAATGACAGGATTAGGTCCAAAGTGTGATTACATTTATGAGTGGGTCCTGACACCTTTTCACTAATGCCAAGCGAGTCCAGGATATCCATAAAAGCTGTACGTAACGCATCATTTGGGTTATCGACATGGATGTTAAAGTCACCAACGATTAAGACTACCAGTTCTGACAGGAAATCTGCAAATTCTTTAAGAAAGTCTATATGATGGCCTGGTGGTCTGTAAATAGTAGCCATGACAAAAGGCAATTGTTTGTTGTGACTGTCTATAAGTGACATATTTAACACAAATATTTCAAATGATTTAAAGTTGTGCTTAGATTTATGAGTTGTGCTTAAATTTGCTTTAGATTGTAGCAACACTGCCACCTCTATCCTTCAAACGAGGCACATGCTTATAGTAATAATCTTGTGGTGAAGATTCATTCAGGCTTATGAAGTCGTCTGTTTTAAGCCAGGTTTCTGTCAGGCACAGTGCATCCAAATTGTGGTCTGTAATAATTTCGTTGACCATAAGTTCTTTATTTGAAAGCGACCTGATGTTAAGTAGGCTGAATTTTAGCATTTTCATACTATCAATTTGTAGGTTGTTTTTTCTAGTTTTATATTAATCAGGTTTGTGTGTTTTGACTCAAAGCGTGCTTTATGTTTGTTTGTTCAGGGAGCAGACACAGTCTCGATATGTTGATATTTAGGGGATACAAACTCTATATGCTGTGAATTATGTGACCTATGTGACATGTCAAGGCGGCTTGCAGGCGGATGGATAAGCCAATCGTTCTGCTTCCTGGCCTGGGCCCCGGATAGGCAGATACTAGTCATTTTAAGACTATTGGTCCAATTTCTAGAGAGGACAGCAGCTCCTCCATGGGAGGGATGGAGGCCATCTCTCTTTAACAGGTTAGGTCTCCTCCAGAAATAATTCCAGTTGTTTATAAAGCCTATATTATTCTGCGGGCACCACTTAGACATCCAGCCATGGAGGGACAGTAATCTGCTGTAAATCTTACTATCTCAGTAAGCGGGTAAGGGGCCAGAGCATGTTACATTGTCTGACAAAGTATTTGCAAGTTCACACACCTCCTTAATGTTATCTTTGGTGATCTCCGATTGGCAGAGTTTCATGTCGTTTGTGCCGACGTGAATAATAATCTTAGAGAATTTACGTTTAGCATTGGCCAGCACTTTCAATTTTGATCTAATGTCAGACGCTCTGGCTCCTGGTATACATTCATCAATGGTGGCTGGTGCCTCTATTTCCATGTTCCGTAAAATAGAATCACCAATAACCAGGGCGCTTGATACCGGCGTCTCAGCAGGTGCGTTGCTGAGTGGGGAGAACTGGTTAGACAGTATAACAGGAGCGGGAGAGTGGCGTCGCTATGCTGCCTGACTGTCACCCAGCTGCCCTGCCGCATTGGGCCTGTTGTCAGAACCGAGCCATGATCATAGCATGTTATGCTAGGCGCATCCGAATTAGTGTCTGTTAAATTTACACCCTTACTAGTCTCAAGAAGTGTTCGGATGCATGATTCTAATTCTGCAACCTTCTCCGTCAGCCTTACTACAGCCTTACATTTATCACATGTGACAGAAGAAGCTAAGCTATGCATGTGGTATGAGGTGCAGGTTACGATAACAAGAGGGGGAAAAGTTTTATTACCGTTTACGGGCTGAGAGACGGAGATCTCGGAGTCCGTTTGCGGCACGGGTGAGGAAGTCATCGGGTGCCTGCACAGAAGTTATGTATAGTTTATAGGTTTATGTAGTTGTATCATTTAACACAACAGTTAAGTATTTAAGATATAACTAGAGTGAAATATGTATAAAATATAACTAGAATGAACGGTAAAACAAAAAAAGTTTGGAGGAGCTCCGAAATCAACCACACGCTCAAACAGCTCAAACAGGAAGCAAATATGGTAGAACAAAAACTTCTGCCAATAAAGAGAATCCACCTGAACTGTCTCAATTCCTTAGCATAACAGATAACTTTGAAAACTTTGACAATGCAACAGAAAATGTTATCTCCCTCTTTTTTAAAGATACAGCAGGACAGCAGCCCAACTTGTAGACTGTTGACATTTAGCTTGGCGTGGGGTTTAGTAATGTTAATATTGCTATAACAATCTAACTACAGTCCAATTATTTCGGAATTTATTTTCCTCACATTCTCTTTATATATGCAATGTTCACATATTTCATGATTTTATTGCAAATCCCTTATACTCTTGTTCTATAAAAATTTTCCCATTTCTAAGTGCCATCTCCATGTCAGCTAAAGCGGCATATCTGCTTTAAATGGTACCTGTCGTCTGTCATGTTAATTGACTAAATGTAAAAAGTACATACTGTTTTAGTAGGCTCTCTGTATACATTAGAGTAATGTATATTACTCATATCATCAGTTCAGTCAATTTTATATTCATAAACCAATCACAATCTTTGTATCTCTAATTAGTTATATTAATATACATATTAAAACGAACAAGTAAATTAGCATTAATACCATGTATTCTGTGTTATATGTGTTTCACAATTTTCCAGTTTTTTATGTTTTTATTTTCATTCTATGTGAATGCGTTGAAAGCTGCATTGAAACAATGCAACACTAAAAAGTGCTATATAAATAGAACTGAATTGAATTTAATTGGTTGAGTGAAAAGCCTTTAAATCCCTCAAAAATCTGTTATGCCAGAATCCTTTTTCAAAGAAATTCCTTGTGCAGATGAATGTCTCCGAGGTCGGATTGGTAGCGGTTCTGGTCCAAGGAGCCTGGGAATAAAAGACCTGCACTTGAGTAGAAAATTAAAAGTAAGGCCTCACAATTAAGTGGGCTGTGGACTCCCTCTGATTTTACCTAATTGGATTTGAATGCACTTTACACACTAAACACAGGGCATTGAAGTGGATGCAATCAATGCAAAACAGGAATTCAGGAAACTGCACTGGTTAGGACTAAAATGAATCTCATATGACCTGATGTAAGGGCCTGCAATAATGCGGTTTGACCAGTGGGGCGCTGTAATGCAAAAACTGTAATGCAACACTTCCTGATACAATCTAATGGAAAAGAACACAGTTTATGCTGCATTTAGGTGCTATCAGAATTTGTAAATACAGTTTTCCTAGTTGGCAACTGGACATGAGCGGCCTCTCAAGTTATATTTACTACTAGGAAACTTTGAGATCATTTTGATACCTGGGCATAAACTTTAAACATGGCAGACCAATTGCTGTAGTGACTGTATCTTTATTTTTTTGCACAACAGCTAAATTGAAAATAGCATGTATTTGACCAAAATTCCAGAATCATCAGCAAGCTGCCTATAGATAGTGCAGCTAAAATGTAAAGTAGAGCGAATGATTTATGATTGACAACAGACGTAAAACTGTTTGAATCCGTAAACAACCTTATCTTGTATGCATTTTATACAAGTCCTCCATGGTTTCTAATAATTTACGACAACAAAGCATTTTTTGTCAAGACACAACAAGGTCGTACTTGACTTTTAACTCAGAAGTGAAAATTCAGAAGTGGGAAGCAGGAAAGTTCTCATCAAGTGCTGAAGCTGAACTAATAGATTGTCTGTTATGTGCAATATACATGCAAGCCGGAACATATTTCATTGGAACAAAACATGTTTGTTGGAACATTTAAAAAGGAAACAGCCTGGCATGAGAAGATATGGAAATGGTGAGAGGTGAGCTTGCCTCAGCTAATGGTGAAGTACATGGGGTGGAGAATAATACATGGTATTATTGCAAATTTTATTGTGTATTAGTACATCTAATACTATCTGATACTAAGATTGTAAACGGTTCATGAAGATGGCTGAACTGATGATAAACACAACACATTGTATCGTACATGGAAATTGCCCTTAGAAAGAATATTACATTTTATAGAACAGGAGTATAATACCATAAGATATCTGAACATTTTATAATGAAAGAGAAGAGAAAAACTCAGGCTTAATCGGTAGGCCCAGTTCTCCTCTGGCTTGTTAAATCTGCAATCTTAAAGATTGTTGCTTAGACACTGAGCGTTTACAATAACTGATTTTGTGACAAATGTCAGACACTGAGGAATGTTACAAACAAAGATGGCGAAAGAGGCATAATGTTACCAATTGCAGCTATAACATCACACTGCTGTGACTAGGCAGTGAATAAAACTTGCTGTAGTATCTCACTGTCCTGGAGGTGGGTAAATAGATAATGGGAAGATTAGTAGATAAGTCCATCACATTCCCACTGCTTTTGGGTGATCCAGGTTATGGCTGTAATCATCTTAAACTGGCATGATTATGAGCACCTAGCTAAACAGGAACTGGGACATCTGTCAACTCGAACTGGAGATGGGTAAGTCTTTCTCAGGGGTCGTCCCATCTCCCCACCATATGGTCTGAATAAGGTCCAGACCCTGCTGACTACTGGACCTTGGGGAAATGAAAGACAGACATGCTTAAAGTAGGGCCAATACATCTGTTCTTATGGGACATGTCCCTGGTTCTGGTTTTCCCATAATAATGCAGCCTACTAATCCCTTAAGGACTATTTGTAGGCTAGATTGAAGAGATGGGTCTATAATTTAGATTTAAAGTGACAGGATCTATCCGCCTCCTGGACAATAGTGGGAAGACCGTTCCAGAGTTTAGGCACCAAGTATGAAAAGGATCTACCAACCACGATTGATTTTGAAATTCTAGGTATAATCAACTGGCTGGAATTTTGATATTGCAGTGAAGGACTGCAATGAGACGTTGTAGGTAATTAGTAGCATTTTGAAGTTTATACAATGCTTAATAGGCAGCCAGTGCAGTGTTGACAGAACTGGGCAATTATGGTCATACTTTTCTTTCTCGCAAGAGCTTTGGCTGCTTCATTTTAGACCAGCTGGAGTTTTTGTACTAAACTTGAAGGGCAACCACCCAGTAAGGCATTACAATTATCTTGTCTTGATTTAAGTAATACAGTCTGGACCACAAATATGTACCTTAAACGCAGCAGCAAAACAACAAAACAGAGGTTAGGGGATGAACACTTTTTAAAATATTCAGCTATAAATAATGGAATGAGTGATGTACGTAATCTTTTATACCTGTATGTCTGGGTGGAGAGTGGCATGCAAATTCTGTTCACAATTTTCATTGGCCTTTTCTGAAGAGGTGATTGGTACTCCCAAGAGCGAACCCTTAGTGTAACTACATTGACACAGCATTGAAGTGAGCGACAGATAGGTCTGTAGCGCTGAATACTAAGAAATATAGTGGGTTAAATTTCCTAGAATAGGCCAACACAAGATCTAATTAAAGAGTCCATATTTTGCTCATTAATTAGTTCATCATTTTATGGGATTGGGTTTTGGTGGGCTAACACACAAATGTCCAATGTAGCTAGGACAGTACAAAAGAAAGACAAATCCACATTCTTTCATACAAAACCGTAACATATTCACTCCATACTCATTTAGCGACCTCAGCATACATTTTGATTAGTTACAGAAGTTTCTTCAAATGCTATTAACATTGAATGAATGCACACATAATTAACATTTTGCTGTCACAATAAACTTGTTACATATTTTTCATTACATATTTATTATTACAACTATTATTACATATTTTGGATCCATTTGGATCTTGCTTTGATTTAAAGTTAGCTCAACATTTTAGGTGACGTGTAACAAAACTCAAAACACCTTTGATGTCTTCTGTGAGGCATCATATAAATGGTGCCCTATTTGCCCTATAACTACAATATTATTCAAGACATGAATGTTGTTCACAGCAATGCATGAAAACAATTGGTAATGCACCAGCAAACCTTATATTAAAAACAATAGAGATATTTTTGGTATTTGTTTATCTTGCATCTTTGTGCCATTCAATGGTCCCTGCGTATGTATAACTGTAAATCTCTAATTCAAGACAAAAGATTTTGCATATTTACATTTACATTTATTCATTTAGCAGACGCTTTTATCCAAAGCGACTTACAAGTGCGGAATACAACAAGCGATTGTATTTTTGAATACAACAAGTGATGTGTCATAAGCGATTGCATATGACACATAACTGCTTACTTGTCTAGTTTGATCTTAACCACTCCTTATGTATCTATTAGAATCCAGAAGAAAACAAATCGTGATCACAATTTACATTGTCTTTATATTACATGACATACCATACAATGCACAAAGCCACACAAGAGCCATAGAAATGTACGACTAAAATATAAGTATAACATGCTTTAATCAATCATGCTTTAAACAAATATTACTGTAATTTACCAACGCTGCATTATATACATAAATCCACAAATATTAGAGTGGATGACACAAATGTGCATTAGCGCACATTTAATTCTCGTCAAATAACTGCATTTCTTAGGTAAAACAGTTTTAAAAGCATTAGTATTGAGGAGGCTTGTATTACATATCATATCATATGTTTGGCATATTTGAGAAATCTAAAGGTAGTTATCATGTTAATGCTTTTATTGTCGACAAATGTCAACCTCTACTATTATTCAGTCTACGCTGGTCTAAAGCTGTATCATTGTAATGAACTCAGATGTTCTTCTGTGAACCAATCATCACTTTGGAGACAAAATTAACGATAACACGAGCAGGCTGCTCAGGGTCATGCTCTGCAAACAAGTGGCACAGGTTCTCCACCACACTGCTTGATTTCCGTGCCACAAAGCCAAATATCCTGGAAGTGAGAAGAGATAAATTAATTAAAGGCACCTGATTTAAGAGATAAGATGAAATAATCAAGAAGGATACCCTTCTGTGTTTCTCTAATAGACCATTGTAGGAAAGCAGTTGGACTGTCAATGAACTTTAAACTGCCACTGTCAGGTAAAAGCCCAGTAGTTTTAAAACTAATTTTGATTTACTATGCTTAAGGTGCAGATAGTTGATTTTGCTAACTAAAAAATATATATTTAGAAAAAAAAAAAACTTACTTTGCGGAGATGCAACCATCTTTTCTCCATCTACAAATGTATAGTGGAACAATAAAAAGGTTTCAAGATCTCAGGCTGCCACTGTAAATAGTATAAAATGTGCACAAATTTCCAGTTAAAGCAGATTTGACTCACTTTCTGTTCTGCGGGTCCAGCGCACAGAATATGACTGTGTTGATAGCATAGTGTCTTCTGAAGAACAGTCTAAGTCAAGAAGAGGACAAAAAGGAAACAAAGGAATCAAATGAAAACAGTGAGATGTTTGGTTCTAGTTCTTCTACATTGTTAAAAAAAAGGTTACTGTCCATAACCCTGGTTCTCTAAAACATCAAGTAGAGAGATCGACCTATGGGAAGGGCATCTGACCTGACCTCTGCAGAAGCATCCAACTGCACCAAACCTGGCTTGACAGACAGTAGCACATGCCCTATGCCAGGTAAGGGCCCGACCCCTCCTCAGTGAGCATATTTGTTTCTCAGGCCACAAGGGGGGCAGGCTTTGTGGATCTCTCCACTCAATGTTTCAGAGAATTGGGGTTACGGACAGTAATCTATTGTTCTCTTTCATCATCTCATGTTCGAGATCCACCTGTGGGAGATATGGACAGCTCCCCAGTTGCCCAATACACTCAAAGTGAGGCCCTGACAGCCAGAGGACGGTGACCTGAAAAGGCAGTGCATGACACGTCACAAAGTAACAATCCACACACATGGTGAGGGGCCTACCCCAGAAACAGTATAAAACATATGGTAACATGTACACATATAATATGTGTACATGTGAACATTAACACAATAATGTTGCCAGGTGAGGAAGGTACTTGTGGAAATGTGTGGAGGGATAGGGGGCCTTGGAGAATAAAGCTATGAGGAGCCCACTCCTAGGACAAAATGTGCTACCGTGGTCCTGGTAACATCCAGTCGGCAGTATCTGACAAATGAATGGGGAGAAGCCCAGCTTGCAGTGGAGCAAATGTCTTGCAGGTGAACTCCCCTAAACAGAGCCCAAGAGGGTAAAGTGAGCTCTGAGCCCCCCTGGGAACTGCTCCCCCTTAGATTCATATGCCAAAGATATTGCTTCCACAAGCATGTGGAAATGAGACAGGCATTGTTTAGAAATGGGATTCCCTGTGTTAGGTGAGGCCCAAAATATAAAGAGCTCCTTCTAAAGGAACTGGTCCTGTCAATATAAACCCATGTACAGGACAAAGACCATTCAGCCCTTGATCCTCTGTGGAGGAAAAAGGAGGCTGGGTTAAGCCTGAGAAAAACCTTATCCCAACTGAGAGAGAATTTAGTGCACAAAAAATGGACAGAGAATGCATGCAAATCACTATGCAAGGACTATGCATGCAAGACACGCTTGGCAGACACCAATGCAAGGAGCAGAGTTGTCTTAAATGACAGAAGTTTAAGGGAAATGATTCCCAAAGGCTTGAAAGACTGTTGTGACAAAGCCTCTAGCACCATACAGAGGTCCCACTAAGGGGAATGTAACGTGCATAAGGGGAGGGCCATGGCTGAGAATACAGCAGAGGTATGATCTCCACCAGCCATGGAGCTTTGGGCCATCTGGGTGCTATGAGAATCAGAGTCAGGCCCTGTTCTCTCACCCTGGCTAAGGTGGGAGATATCAGGCAAAAGGGGGGGAAGCACAGAGCAGCACGTGAGGCCACGGATGGGCTAATGCGTCCATGCTGAGAGGTGCGTCCTCAGCTAGTAGCGAGAAGAACATAGGACAATGGGAGTTTTCAAGCGAGGCAATGAGATCTATGGCTGCCTGACCGAATCTCCGCCACAGCAGACCCACTACCTGAGGTTGGAGGCATCAGTCTCTGTAGCACAGGTTCCCCCTTGACAGAAGGTCTGCACCCCTATTCAGAAAGCCTGGCACATGGGTGGCTTGTAATGACAGAAAGTGCCGCCTGGTCCATACTAACAGCTTGTGTTCCAGAGCATGAAGCTTGGGGGATCGTATCCCTCCTTGGCAGTTTATATGTGGTACAGCTGTAGTATAGTCGCAGCGCACCAGCACATGATGCCCCTGCAGGCGGGGCAGAAAATGTCTCAGAGCCTTCCATACAATGAGGAGCTCCAGATAATTTATATGGGCTGACTGAAGTGTGTTTGGCCACACACCGTTCACTGTTCTGCCCTCCTGAGTGGCTCTCCATCCTGTTAAGGATGCATCTGTCATAAGCACTTTGCACAGCATGATCGCCTTAAGGGGGCCCTCTTTCTGCGTAAAGAGCATAAGGAGGGGGGTTAGGGTGTTTCTTCACCAGCTGTTGTCCCATGTCCTCCAAGAGCTTAGCATGGTAGGCAAATAGCAGAGAGGACACGTTTAGAGCTCTTACGGCCAAAGCTGAAGCTTTATAAGAGGCCTGATGAATGGATGCGAAGAAGCGATCAAACTTTCCTTGGGGGGGGGTGGCGAACAGCCCGCCTTGAGAGGGATTGAGGTGTCTGCCGATAGATGGTTTTAACCGCAAGACCTGTGAAACTGTCAGGTTTATCAGGTCCACCCAAAAGTGCTTCATGTGCTTAGTGCACACAGGGAGTACCGGGAGAAGCTGCTTCCTAGGTCAGATGGGGACCCAGAAGTTTCCCCATCATAAATGTCCCTTTCCTGGTCTGAAGCGCTTTGTAAAGCCGGCCATTCAATGTTGAGGCGAGCAGCTGCTCACTCACAAACCTCTAGAAAAACATATTTACAAAACAAGAAAAGGACCGACTGGGGCATGGCAGTGGGAGCAGTGGCATAGGGCACATGCAATTGGATGCTTCTGCAGAGGTCAGGTCAGATACCCTTGCCATAGGTGGATCTCAAACTTGAAAAATATTTAATTTTAAAAGGAATCTGTTACTTTCTCTGGTTGTCTGTGAGTGTGATGCCCTGTGAGGAGACTTTGAAATGCACCACTGTAGATAAAGAGAGTGACTCCGTGGCCAAAATCTCACTGGTGGCTTTCTGCACAGCCTGATAGCCAGTCAACGATTCCATCTCCACCGAACCCAGAAACCACACATTACAGGCTAGAAGACATATCACTCTGAGTCAATACAACATTACTAATCCTTTCCAAGGAATCTAATAGTCAATCAGTTCAAGTTTTAAACGTACCAGCTCCTTGTTTCAGGAGTTCAGTTGCAGAATTGCTAGTGGACTGTGAAGATGCACTTACAGCATCTTTTAGAGGATCTGTATAAAAATAAGGGATTTGATTGTTCAAATAATATATTGGTGCCATAAAAAATAATTTATTTAAAGGAAAACTTAGGAAGTGGGTCATATTTTCACAGAATTAAAAAACAGAATCTAATGGAATATTTTGATAACTTCAATACCTCTGCCTGTAGTGACCTTAGTTACAGACACATAAAAAGTGTTTTAAATATTAAATCCACCAGTCTTTGTATAAAAATAATGTAAACAAAAAGCATCAGTATAAGTTTTTGACACCAAATCTCAGGTGAAAATGTAAAGTGTTACTTTTTATCCCCCTTTACAAAATAGTGGATTATTCAGTAAATGCTTATTTAATATTCATAAGAGTATTTCTTAAATGCAAGCATCATCATGTAGTTAAACTTAAAATTAAATTCATTATTATTTTACTTTGTTCTCTTTCAAGTTTGGTTGTAAAAAGTTAATAGGTATGAGCATTCACAAATTGCTCTTTTAATGAGTTATGGGTAAAATTGGCCCAAGAACCTTTGAAAACTCACTAAAACAGTATATAATCCAGAGACTTTTGGCATACTATTTCAACATATTAATTCATATTTTGAACAATATTTACAAATGATTGTTCATCAAAAAATTAAAATTTACTGTCAATGTACTCTACCTTTAGGCCATCCAATATGTAAGGGACATTTTTATTTGTAGAACAGTAAAGAAGATTTTTAGCTAATACTGTTGTCCTTGCTAACTCATAAATGCAAGTCAAAAAGTGCCATCTCTTTTAAAGTCAATAAAGCAGATACAGGCAAAACAAAATTAATACCTGTGGCTCCTGATGATATATTAAGGTTTATAAAGTGATACAATCTGCCTGTTTAAATAGTTTAACTTTTGATTAAAATTTACATTTAAAAAGCTAAAAAAATCTTTGTTCTACAAAGAGAAAAAGTCACCTATATCTTTGATGTTCTGAGGGTAAGTCCATTATCAGCAAATTTTGATTTTAGGATGAACTATTGCTTTTCTCGTACATTGCAATCTGATTTTAGCCAAAGAGGTTTCAGTTTTAACAAATGTTTTCAAACTCCCAAACAAAAAAGGAAAAACATCCTACCTCTGTCAGGTATGATAAGTTTACATGGAAGAGCCAAAGGAGTGATAGAGTGCTGATACACTAAAGCAGCTAGACTCCCTATAAGGCAAAAAGGCATGCACACAGATACAGACAGATTTAGAAGAGTTTTGCAGTATGGCACTTCAGTACATTATAAATACATTGATGCATTTGTTAGACACATTTGTCCAAACACTGTAAAAAATGATTTAGCCAATCACAACTTAACATTTTTAGTTTAAGTTAATTTATATAGATTTAACTTGTTGAGAACTCAAATATCAACATTTTTCTTAATGTTTTACTTAAAAAATAATGAGTCAGCTGAACTCACTGCTTCAAACCTCTGAGCTTTAAATAGCATAAATATGTGCAGATGAAAATGAATTAATATTTTATGATATCAATACATTTTAAAATTGTATTTGTATGCAATTAACTATTTTGTAATTTATTATGTTATTGTTTTAATGCATTTCTATGCGTGCTATATACATATAACGTAATGTCCATGAACTGGAAAAAGGTAAATATCAGTGTAATGTTTAAGCTATATTGTGATACACTTGTTGTAGGAATTTATTTTTTTTTTTTTTACTTTCGGATGATGTCAGATGATGAACGAATTTCTGTAGCACCAACATTTTTTACTTAAATGATACAGTGTGTTCTCGCCTGAAGTTCTCCTCAAATACCTGCATCTTTATCGGTTACATTTGTTTTTGCAGACAACAGAAACCTGCTTTTTTGTATTAATTGAACTGTGGAGCGTCATCCTGATTAATTTAAGGTAAGTAATTGTTTTACAAAATAGGTTTTAATCTCATATTGATCCACAACATTATATTTAGAATGTTTGTGTACCCACTCCTAATATATTATTTGAATATATTTAAAGATAATAATGATTTCTAGTCAAATCCAACAACCATGGCCTTAATTCAGTTTTGCGTGCAAAAATCATGTGACCATTGCAAGTCAAACAATGTAACGTTCATATTTAAAATGCAATACTGTATGGACAAATTAGATAAAATTAATCATACTATTGATTAGACAAATGTTTTTTAGAAATTTAGATTTATATTTTTTCTGAATGTTTTTTCTGAATGACGCCTGATGATAAACGTCTTTCTGTAACCACTGACATTTTCTCTACTTTAACGCTGTGATGTGTTCTTGCTATATGTAACACCAACGAGGCCAAAAGTATTAATTAAATTAATTTATTAAAAGTATGAATTATTTGGACGCGTCAACACACACAGTTTGCCTGCGTTAATACGGATACTTTGTTCGGGTCTTCGGATCAAACAGCCCACCAGCCAATGCCATTGCTGTATTCAAGGATATATTTGCATTTGTGATGTGATGGTACGATGGTATATACACATATAAACATCAGAGATCAAATTTTTTCGTAAGGGATGACACGATGTTAGGTAAGTCAGGCAAACGTCAGACGTAATATTTGTTCGCGAATGACATTGTGATTGTGCGTTGACATGTACGTATGCAAACGTATAGAGTACAACATACTGATTTGTTGTTTATGATGTCAGATTGTGTCATGGTTTGTCATGCCTCCCAGCATGCGTTTAGTGTTAAACATTAAACATTTTGTCTTATGTATTGGAAAGTCAGTATAGTTGCTCTCTAAAATGGCACTTAGAAACTTCTTTAATAAACTGCCAAAGGACCATTTTGGCCTGTATGCAATTGGCCTCCTCTTATCACACTAATGATGATTTGAATATTGTAATAACAAGGTGTGTTGAGTATGTTTATAACAAATAAAATATAAATAGAAATAACAATAAATGGCCCAAATAACAACAGTGCACTTCTTTGTGTCACTTTGTCACCTGCTGCCATGTGCTTGCTTGAGTCTTGAGTTTTTTCTCAAATGTCAGCGTCGTTTATCTTTTAGATTTGTTTTTGAAGATAGCAGAAAATCTGCTTTTAAATGTGTTAACTGAGCCATAGAGCTTCATCCTGTTTTTGAGTGAGTAATTTAGTCCAACTGTTGCTAGTCCAACATGAACTTAACCACTTTCGTATATGAAAATTATCTGTATGCCATTTAACACCTTTCCTATTGCAATCAGTGCTTTAAGGGGTAACGATTTTTTAGCTATAATTTCTATTGATTAGATACAAATATTATAGGAAATGTATTTTTATAGACGATGAACTGAAAATCCACCTGCAACCGTGGACATTTAGCATGGCTTAAGTACTATTAATTTGATCATTACCACTTTATGTAAACTAAGAAATGTCATATGGTAAGGATTGCCACAGAAATAAGCATTATAAATACAAATAAATATAAATGCATTATAATTACTACAGCCTGCACTGTTTTGTACAATTTCGTTTTCATGTAGAACTTAAAATGACTAAATGCTACTAACTTCTCAGGCAACAGCCTCTATGCCATTGTATAAACCTTGATTACAGGTGTACAATCCTCTGTATAAACTGTACAAACAAAAAAGGACACACAATCTACAATTACCATAATCTGAGACCATAAAAAGGCACCTGCATTAAATGTCACCAGGTCCAGAAGCTGGCTCTAAAGGCTCAAATGAAACATTTAATAAGACTTTCAGGACTATAGAAAGATGCAAGGAAGATACTCTTGTTTAGTAGACAGGCCTCAGCCATTGGGTCAGACAGGCCGGCACCATGTAAGAAATGAGAGACTAGGGGATGGCTATATCAAAGATACATGGCTAGCTGAATGGTGTCTATATAGACATTGACAGTAGCAGCGGTCAGCCTGAATGGAGATGCTCCTGCAGAAACTGACCTGTGGACTGGGTTCAGGTGGTACCTTCTGCACCATGATGCAAAGATATAAGGGCCTACAATTCCTTTAAGGTGTCCTAACATTTATAATGGTCTCAACAACCTCAGTTTAGAGACCAGAAATTAACACACTTTCGGCCTCAGAGGCCAGACCCACAGCTTCCACATCTCAGACCAGAGGTAAATAATTGAGTTCCGGACCTGAGACAGAAGGTTGCTCCAGACGAGAATCTCCTACAAAACTGCAGACCCGCAAATGGTAGCCCTCAGGTCTGGGAGTTTCAGAGCCAGAAATACAGCCCTCGTATCCAGGCAATTTGTGTCACATGTGATGACAGCCTTTCCAGATCCTAAGCTGGTTGACCTAGGACTGAACCCCAGCCTGTGAGGTAAATGTCTGATAGTGGTCACCCCTAGAAGCTAAGCTGAGGAACTTTCTGCCTCCAGGAGTTTTCTTATTGCGAAATGTAGGTTGGCCTAAAAATAGATGTAATTTCATGTGCTTCAGATACCGGTGCACGCCAGAAACATCCTTATAGCATCAACACAGTGGTGCATTACTACATTTTTACTGAAAGGTTTTTCAGCAAAGCTACACTGAAGCAATGTACATTGTGAAAAATGCTATATAAATAAAACAGTGAGTATCAGATTATGAGTAACAGAACCATGTAACACTCAAGTAAGCTGAGGGGAAATGGCACACTCTGCTTATCTCTTTTCAACTGATGCAATTGCATCTGTACCGCTACAACAATATCAGAAACACTTCAGACATCCAGACAAACAGTTTAAGGCATGGAACTGGACTTAAGATGAAACATCAAGGAATTTTGCGAGTTTTACAACATCAAGGAGTTTTCCATTAAAGCTACAATCCGTAACTTTTTTGGTTATAAATGAACAAAAATCAGTTATTGAGAAAGGGCATGAAAGATCAGTGTTTAAAACTTATTTTCCTTTTGCCTTATTTCCTTACTGATTTTCAACAGAAAGAAAATCCGGCTACTAAATTGCGTGTGTGGGTGCTGGAATGGTGGAACACTTGTAGCAGTTGTTTAGAATTTTTTATCCATATTAAGAAATCAACTTACAATTTTATGTTTCAAACGGAGATGGAGATAGAGAGGCAACAGTTATGGACTATAGCTTAAAAATATAATCACCCAGACAGATATAGAGTACAATAGTTATGTATTTCCCTCAATAGATGGTTTGATGGCAGGACTTGGAGAGGAATGGATGGATAGTATAACCAATGAAATGGAGGAAATATGAGGAAGTTGGTTTACCAAAGTAGGGCTCGTTAGGGCATTCCTTGAGTCGAACACCCTTCTGTGTGCACTCAATGAGGAAGTGACGAACAAACTCATTGGAGAGATCACCTCCTGAGGACCAGATAAAGGAAGACAGACAGAAAGTAACTAAGAAAAATGTGAGATTCTTTTGTTGTGGTGATATGTGACCCTGATAACAGTAATTCAGCACCTCATACAAACAGTATCCAAAGGAAATCTCTGAAGGTCATGTGGACTAAGAGTGTTCCTCAGAAGGGCTGTGAAGGAAATACAATAATAGCAATAACAGATTCTATTTCACTTTCTTGAAAGCCCTTCTGAAGCAAGGCACATTAATGTTATATCAGTAAAAACGGCCACTGTGTGATAAAATGAGGTGTGGGTGCGTTTCCTGTAGAAATGTCTATTTTAATGGTATGTTCTATTGTTATCTTGATTTAAAAAGGTATAAAGAACGTTTTTGTGATAATTTGCGACAGAAACTAACCTTTCCACCTAAACTATCCCACCCCAAAACTCACGTGTGATGTGTATAAAACACCCTAATACTAGTATATTTTAGCTACAGTATACAATATTGATATTTGGTTTTATATTTGTTATATTCCACACATGCTCCAAGTCTATCTAAGGTTTCTTCTTTCTCCTTCGCAAGTAGCAAACAATTTACAATTACTCATCTGACAGGTTAATCATACCAGAGCAAACAGTAATTTCTATTATAATTATATATTTTTTAAAGTAATTTATTTATTCTTTAATGTACATTTATTTAAAAATTATTATAGTATACAGTATCATACAGCATTGACTTTGTCTTTTAAAAGGCTTCTTCAAGACAATGCCCATAGACATCTTGTATTATCACTATTACATGATTTGAGTGCTAAAAACTTTTTGGGTACCAACACATTTTCGTTTCATGCACTTAGTAACCCACATGACCTGCTAGCAATGCTAGCAAACTTTTTATTGTTTTAGCCAAACAATACCTTCTAAGTGTCTACACAGAAAGAGAATAACAAAATTAAAAATGTAGAAAATGAAAGGAAAACCTGGATTCCATTGTCACAAGTTTTCCTTGAAAGCATACAATCAGCAACACCAGGGTTTGCCTCCAACCACTCAACGGTTACCTTTCTTGCTTTGCTGTAGGGCAGAGGGAGGGGGTATGGCCACTTTCATTGCCAATCCATATGCATCCCTGAAAGAGTGGCTGTCTCGAACAACAAATGAGCCAGGCTCCTTGTCCTTAAGCACTGCAATAGCTTTTTGTAAACAAAGAATTTTAAAGCTAGAGATCAAATAATTGTTCCAAGTACAACTTTTTCTAGTGTGTACCCAGAAAAAGCTGAATATTATAAAAAAAAGTTGTTGAATATCATACTGAGATCAGTACCTTGATCTCTTGTAATATCTGGTTTATACCAGTATTTTGAGGTGTCTTGGACAAACTTAACAGTCAACTGCTTACTTGAGAGCACATCTGAAAAATCTACAGATTGTTAAATTAATTTAATAAAACATTGTTGAAATTTATGTGTAGGTCATTTTTACTCTGCTTACCTGGAGAAGAGTTGATGCTGCTTCCTTTTGCCTGCAGTTCAGGCAGTACATTGGGAAAGGGAATACTTAATGAACTCCCACTGTGGGGGCTTGAGAAGCCACTAGGAACCGGAGAATAGGACTCCTGGGAGTTTTCAACATCTGATGGTGCACTCAGTTGCTGGTGATTGTTCGATCCTTTCCTTGTTGAGTTAAAGGTGTACTGCTCCACAAAGGTGTGTATGGTGCTTTGACCAAGAGCATGCTGGAATACTTTGGCCCTCTGGGTGCTGAGAGGAGAACTGTGGGCAATGGAGGCTGGAAGGAAATGGTTTGCTTGGAAAGAACTGTGGGTGAAGTTTGTTGAATCACAGTGATGAGAAGAAACTGATGACTCATGAACCATCTGTGATGCTTCTGGCAGTGGAGATGTAGATGAACTACAGAAACGACAGCCAAACATTTTCTTAATGAACCATAAAATCCATCAATCTATTCTTTATGCTTATGCTTCAGCACCTACTGGGTTTGTGGGGAGTGCTGAAGCATAAACCATAAAGTGTTTGCAGAAATTTGATAATAATTTGTAATAACTAAATCATTCAGTACAGGCCGTTCTATGGGTTTTGCACCTGTCTGAGAGTGACGTTCTTCCACCAGCAGAACAGAGGTAAGTCCTGTGGGTGAGCTGTTCTAACCCCTCATCTGCAGGCAAAGATGAGTGTCCCATAATATGTTCATTAGTTTGCATTTCTAAAAAACAGAAAAGCATCAATATAAAAATACTTGGTGATGACATTACATGTTTTTAAAGGATAAAGTATTTTCCTAATTCTTGAAGGAATACTTTACCCCAAAATGAAAATTGTGCTATAATTTAATATTCAGTAATGTTGAACCTTATTGGTTGTCATGTGACTAGTCGTGACAAAAAGCATTGTAAAAACCAGTGGGATTCGATATTATCAACATGCCAGCATATTTAAATCTAGCATTTCTGTCTGTTTGTTTACTTGGATACATGAAGTATCAATTTAATACATTTAAAATATTAATTGTGTTCTTACACAGACATATTGTTTTACTTCAGAACCCAATGGTGTCATAATACTTTAATTCCACTTTTTGGTCTTTAAAGTATTTTTAGCCTTTAAAGTACACAATTCAATGCCATTTTAAAGCTGGGAAGAGTCAGGATATTATTTAATATTAACATAATATAATGATTGTGTTTGGCTGAGGAAAGTCATCATATACACCTAGAATGGCATGAGGTAGAGTAAATTATAGAGCGAATTTTTATTTTGGGGACTAGTCCTCACATATGCAGAGACAACTACAAACCATTTACAAAACCTAATTTTGTACCCTTGTGCCACTTTAAAAATATGAAGAACATTTTCCTGCTTCTCTGAGCATCTCAAGCATTCACAGTAACATTATTTTACCATTGATGTGAGTTAAGGGATACTCTATTTTTACAACCAATTGAAGATGAGGGAAGGGTTTACAAATCCAAATTCCTTTAGTGATACTAGAGAAGCAGAAATGACACGCCTATGACTTAAATGTATTCAAAACATATATAAATTATGAAAACCCAATAAATTATTAACCAGGTAGCAGCATATATTATACCCAGCTCTCTGTGTGGACTTATTGAACAAATTTGACCTCTGCATGTTTAAAAAAGTATGCAAATGATCGTTTGATATTCCAGCTAACAGCTCTTTCATGAACTATATAATTGCTCTCAATTTGATCATAAACTTCCTGTTACAGTTTACATTTTCTATGGAACAGTCAGGAAAAAATTAAATTGGTTAAATGTTTAGTATCAATATGAGCTCTCCCAGTGCATAGTCAAATTAGGTATTGTTATGAACCAACCAACAATGACATGAGCCAACCATGTCTTACCATTTTAAATTGTGTTGTGAGACCAACTATCCTCATATAAATTAGTTCCAAAGTGAGTAAACCAATCACTTTTGCCTTAAAGATGTTGATTTACCATGCTCCACTTTATAGGATCCAAATAAATGCATGCTGGGAGATGGAATTTGTCTGTACCGTGGTCCTGTGAGGCACGACATTTCGTTCCACTGTATGTCCCCACATGTAGCGGAATGACAATAAAGCTCAACTTGACTTGACTTGAAGTCCACCAACATTAATCTACTTATCTCTATTGTGTGGTTTGTTTGTTAGACATAAGATCGCCTGTCAACTTCCAGCCAATTCAGAGTGAATTCGGGGTATGTATTCCTGAGAGGATACTCTAAATTTGGAAGTATAATATAGATAACAATCATACCAATTTAGATATTGAGCTAATAAAATGTGCACAATAATCCATTGCCTATAAGGAAGGTAATATAATTGGCTCTACTATTGGTATTCCTATACCATTTTATACAGTCTTAACTTGAAGAATGAGGTTGTCTTAGTGTCTTAAAAGCCACCAATAATGTTTGACTTTTCTTCCTTATCAAGACATATCTGCTGTACCTTCAGTACTTTAGGAAATGTTAATGTGTCCTCAGGTAAAGCAGTGTGTGTTCTGTCCAAATCATCCTTATCCTGGCCAACCCAGAACTTCACTGTTCAACTTGACTCCTCAACACTAACACCTACTCAATCTGCTATGAACATTACGATGATGTTCAATGACCAGCTAAAATTTACAACACACACTGCAATAACCATTTGGGTCATGCAAATATGTGTGCTACAACATCATGAAGATCAGATCTTTCCTGTCCGAGTTCTGAAATTTTAGCTTCTTACCTTAATTCACTCCTACATGTATGTGACCCCTTCTGTCATCTACATCAGTAAATGAGTGACACCTTATTGTTCCCTCACAACAAGGCAAATCACTCTCTAACCCATTCTGTTCCACCCTGGTGTAATGAGCTGCCAGTCTCCAAACAATCTACCACGACCATCACAACCTTCAAGAAACAACTGAAATCACACCTGTTCCGAAGACACCTGACTACTCAGTTACTTACCACCATTTAACGTTGATTAACATTGTAAAAAAACATATCTTTCGATACATTATCCTGTCCCTAGCTTCAGCTATATCCCACTTATAGCTTTGTAGACTAGGCGTTTGTGGAATTCCTGGAATGCTCAAGATTTTCACTGTTTCTTTGGATAAAAACATCTGCTAAATGAATACATGTAAATGTGTATCTTACCATAAGGAGTGGGTGGTGAAATAGAAAACGCTGGTGTTAAGGGCATCACACTGCTGTCAGCATCTGCTCTACTGTCTGTCTCTGCACTGTGAGATCTGTACTCAACACTGTCTGTTCTGTATAGAGCGCTATGCTGCATACACACAAACACAAATACACACACACAAACATTACTGTTATTTACAATAGAATCACTGTAGAATGCAATGCTTACATAAAGTACTATGTCAAAGCTATTAATTCAGTTACCTGCAATAAAATTAACCAAATGTGAACTATTTTATTATAAAAGTATTTATACAACAATTCTGTTTATATACATACAGTTCTGTTATATATTATAGTTCTGTTATATATATATATATATATATATATATATATATATATATATATATATATATATATATATATATATATATATATATATATATATATATATATATAAGGATTAATCATAGCTATATAAACATATATATATACACACACACACATATATATAAACATATATATATATGTTTATATAGTTATGATTAATCCTTAATTTTTATTAAATGGGTTATGAAACTGTGCTCTAGCACAGCGGATGGTACCAGTTTTGTTGGGCTTAATCTGATGTGCAGTGCAAAATCTTGAAACCTGAATAACAAGTTTTATTTACTAAGGGTAAAAAATTAATAGCATGAAACCTTAAACTGTCTATTATATTGAATTTTTCCTCATTTGTAAGTTGTTTTAGATAATTAAGTCCATTTGAACAATTAATTTTATTCTGCACTATTCAGTTCTCAATTGTATTGTTCCTTTTTGTAATTGTTTTGAATAAATGCCAAAATGAACAAATATATTTTATTTTTTTCCCACAGTATCATTTTCTTCTTGTGCATATGTTGTAGTACCTGGGTCTGAGGGATTTGAGCAAATGTCTGTCGGTCTATGATTGACTGATCTGGAGCCCAGGTCGATTGTCCACACTGCCCCATTTGCTCAGTCACATGACTGGACTCTGAGTTCAAGATAATCAAGCTGTCTTGAGCAGAAGATACCACTGATCACGTGAAGACATCAGAAAAACACACACACATTAAATTACTCTGTCAGTATTCAAACTAAATGTTTATGTAAGTTTAACATACTGTAGATAAATCAATAAAAATTTGACTTCTTGTTATGGTGGAGGCTCCCATATTGCCTCCTCCGAACCAGAGGGAGCCGTCTCCTGAATACTAGCTTCAATCGGCCTACGTTTCCCATAGGGCCACATTCCTGGAGCTGATTACTTCCTGTTACACCTGTACCCAATTATTCCCTGTATATAAACCCCTGGTTTACTCACACTCGTTGCAAAGTCTTGTTTTGCCCTGGCTAACATTTCTGAGCAGTTTCCCCTTGTGTTTTTGATTACCTGTTACTGCCTTGGATTGTTTATACCTTTGTGATTGTTTGCTCCCTGCCTCGACCTTGGATTGTTTATACCATTGTAATTGTTTGCTGCCTTCCACGACCCTCACCTGTTTATCGATACTGATTTGCCTCATCCCTGTTATACCTGTCTGCCAGTGTTTGACCCTGCCTGTTGTGTTTACGCTCAATAAACCACTGCATATGGATCCCTCTGTCTGTTTGTCCTTGTTACAGAAGACTTCGCCAACAAACGATCCAGCAGCCATTCCCCGGTTATCCTCTGAGCTAACAGCACAGTTGAACATGCATCATCAACAGCTAGTTCGCTTCACAACACTCACTGAGGAGTTGGTTGAAAAGCCTTCCAGGGTTTGCAAATGCCACCAAAAGATTCAGCATCAGCTCCATTGGCATCCACTACCGTCCCGCCAACTTCGACCTCTCACTTGAGTCCCAGACTAGCTTTCCCCAAGAAATGATGGTCATACCTCTTGTTGTAAAGGATTTCTGTTGCAGTGCTCATTGTTTGTGGAACAGCAGCCCACATTGTACCCCACAGACACTAGTCGGATTGCCTTTGTATGCTCCTTACTGACTGGAAGAGCACTGGACTGGGCTACAGCTGTGTGGAGGCTGGATAATACCTCATTCCCTACCTATGAAAAATTTCTGCAACTTTTTCGTGAGGTCTTTGATTATCCCGGCGATGGAAAATGCCCTGGTGAGCAACTTCTCACTCTTAATCAAGGCAGCCGGACCGCCGCTGATTTCGCTCTGAATTTCCAAACCTTGGCAGCCCAGACTGACTGGAAGGAGGATACCCTGAAATTACCAGAACTTAAAGCAGAGCTTGCGTGTCACGACAAGGGAAGGACCTTGAGTGAGTACATTGAACTTTCCATTGAGATCGATAACCTTTTACGCTCTTGTCTTCTTCCTCGAGTGTTACATCAGGCCAGATCTGTCTTACCACCCCATGGGGAACCAATGCAGCTTGGACCCCTGAGGAACGTCAACGTCGTATGCAACAATGACTATGCCTATGTACTGTGGTCAGAGCGGTCACCTCAAATCGACTTGCCCAGTGAGACCTCCCAGACAAACAGCACCAGTGAGTGAGAACAAAGATTTAAACTTTGAACTCTCAGTAGAAATCTCCCTGGTCAAGCAGTCAGTAAGAGCAACCGCTTTAGTTGATTCTGGGGCAGCGGGAAACTTCATGTCCTACGAATTCACTAAGCAATATTAGATTGACCTAATACCTTGTGATTCTCCTCTAGTGATGGAGGCGTTAGATGGTCGACCTCTGGGAGATGGCCGCATTTTACAGTTGACTAAGGAGATCAAGTTGAGCGTTGGTCTACTACACTCTGAGAACATTCAATTCTATATAATCCCTGCTTCCAAGTATGCTATCATCCTAGGTCGCCCCTGGCTACGAACTCATAACCCCAACATCTCCTGGAGAGAGGGTCAGATTCAACAATGAGGCTCCTCGTGTCACAATAACTGTTTGGCCAAACTAGAATGTAATTTCAGTACTGTTGCAGCTCCACTAACTGCTCTGACCAAATATCAGTCATCCAGATTCAAGTGGACTCAGTGTTCTCAGATCTAAAAAAAACGCTTCACGTCTGCTCCCATACTCAAGCACCCAGATCCCAATCGACCCTTTGTCGTGGAGGTTGATGCTTCCAATACTGGTGTAGGGGCTGTCAGGGTTCCCCAGCCATGATGTTCCCCTGCGTCTATTTCTCAAGGAAGTTGTCCCCAGTTGAGCAGAATTACGATGTGGGTAATCGTGAATTGCTGGCCATGAAATTGGCCTTAGAAGAGTGGAGACACTGGCTAGAAGGGGCAGTACATCCATATACCGTCCTAACTGATCATAAGAACTTGAAATATCTACACTCAGCCAAGAGGCTAAATTCCAAGCAGGCTTGCTGGGCATTATTCTTTACATGTTTCAATTTCTCTGTTACTTACCGCCCTGGCTCCAAGAATGCTAAGGCCGATGCTTTATCCTGTCAGACCGAAAGAACCCCTGATCCCTCTACACAAGAGAATATTATCCCTGAGAGGGATAATATTCCCTATACGTAGTGACCCCAGTACAGTGGGATATTCATGATAGATATTAATCATGTAAATAACCAAACTCCCCCGCCTCCTGAATGTCCTGACAACTTAACCTTTGTTCCAGTTCCCCTACATAAGCAACTCCTCTCTCAAGTCCACGAGAATCTCAGTTCCGGTCACCCTGGCATAACAGCAACCATCCAATTACTTCAAAACCATTTCTGGTGGCCATCTTTAACCTCAGACACTATCCAACACATCAAACAATGCAACAACTGTCAAGTCACCAAGACACCCAGGCAATTACCCACAGGCTTGCTACAACCATTACCTACCCCTCGGAGACCCTGGTCCCATATAGCCATTGACTTCATTACAGACTTACCCAATTCATGTGGCAATACTACCATACTCACCATTGTAAATTGCTTCTCCAAGGCTTGTAGATTTGTTCCACTGCCTAAACTTCCCACTTCCT
Organism: Chromobotia macracanthus; assembly: GCA_036877525.1. Lineage (NCBI taxonomy): Eukaryota > Metazoa > Chordata > Actinopteri > Cypriniformes > Botiidae > Chromobotia > Chromobotia macracanthus. The sequence continues at coordinate 9,676,158 of JAZGTH010000013.1, forward strand.
TAGAGACTGCTGAATTGCTTTGCAACCAGGTCTTCCGATTCTACGGCCTACCTGATGACATCAAATCAGATCGCGGACCTCAATTCACCTCACGAGTCTGGGCTGCCTTCTTCAAACACCTAGCCGTAAATATAAGCCTCACCCCTGGGTATCATCCCCAGTCTAATGGTCACACAGAGCGCCTCAATCAGGAGATCATCCGGTTCCTGCGAGCCTACTGCCACCAACGGGCATGTCCGTTGGTGACATATGTCCAATATGTCCTATATTAGGTTTGTACTCTATTCAGTTTGTACTATATTGTTGCAATAGGAATAAACGAAGATTTGGGTGAGGCCTTGCATGGACCAATGTCTGTTGAACCTTCATTTTCCGCAGCATCGACATCTGCTCTGTTCAGCAGTTTTGGAAATGAAGAAAGGGGTAACACTGCTGAACCGAGATGGCACACTTCCAATGAAGCAGACATTCCATCACCCAGAACAGTTTTCAGATCAGCTTGAACTACTGGTCCTAAACCTATTCCTACAGAATTGTACAGTCCTCTGCATCTGTTCCAGCTGTTTTCTTTCATCTGAGGTGTCATTCGTAACCAGACCATCATTCGTAACTCAATGTTCATGCATCTGAGCCCAGGAATCTACAAGAAAATCCTGCCATGTCTCTAAAGGCCTTGTACTCATACTTGTCCCTTACAATATGTATGAGTCTGGTAAAGGTACCAGCTATGTCTGACTATTGGATGGGGTCCAGGATTTACAGCATTGGCTTTCCTGCCTCTGTAATGTCAAGCAGAAAAATTCATGTCATAGCCTCAGCACTTCACCTTAGTGATCCTAAGGTGGATGCTGAGAATGTGAAGAGAAAAGGGACCTGCTTATGACTGGCTATGGAATTTTTTAATTTACAAAGGCAAGTCCCCTGTATCAAGTGTAAAAAGCAGGGGACTGAATCACTGATGGCCTGATTGACAAGAGGATGTTGGGAACTGGCTACAACTGGCTGAGTAGTGGATTTCATTCATCCTGCAGCAACAGATTACTTTTTTTTTAAAAAAAAGAGACCAAAAACACAAGGGAATTTAGGGAAGTGTTGGTCCTAGAATGTGGACTGGATGCCTCACAATAAAACCTGCTCCATTTATGCTCAAGTTCTTCAAAGTAGGCCTACAGCAGGAACCCACATGCCAAAGCACATAACTGGATCCAGGATAAGATGCAGAGTGTGCCATCAAAAGACCTCTGTGTTCTACCATGACGTGTTTTTGGTTTCCAGGCAACACAACATTGCTTTAACTCCTATCATGATGTAAATAATTTGTAGTTGTGTAGCAGTAGTTGTAAATGGATTTAGTTTTCTATTCATATGTTTCAGTTTTCTGATGTTTGTGTTTCATTGTTTTCATTGTGCTTTTGTCATATGTTCCTTTCATTACATACATTTGTATTTTACCCATTCTGTTTGTCTGTGGGGAAAGTAAAAAAAAAAAAAAGAGTGAAAAAAATATATGTTGTGGTGTCTCATAACATAAAGGATGGACTACTGCAATGCCCTTCTGGGTGGTCTTCCAGCCAACGCAACCAAACCTCTGCAAATGATCCAGAATGCTGCAACACATCTGTTCTTAAATCAGCCAAAGAAGTCCATGTCACACCCTTCCTGATCTCACTTCACTCTCTACCTGTGCATTAAAATTTGAATCTCTACCCTAGCCTTTACGACAGTCACCGGAATCTCACCCTCCTACCTCAGCTCACTCCTACAGACATATGTTCCACACCCCCAACTATGGTCTGTAAAAGAAACAACATCTAATTGTTCCCCCACAACAAGGTACCATATCACTATCTAAGACACCTATTCTGTTCCTTCCTGGTGGAATGAGCTCCCAGCCTCAATCTGATCTGCTGAAACCATCACAACCTTCAAAAAACAACCCAAAACACTCCTGTTTCGCAGACACCTGATGCTCAGATATTCTTAATGATCAAGTAACTAAGTGACCTAGGAAATCACCAATGAACCAAAATTGTCCCCTAGTGGACTTTTGTGGTACAGCAACTAAAAGTCTTGCAAAATCTCATTTTGTTATATCAAGCTCAGAACATATCTTGGACTTAAGGCTTTGAATTTCATCATTTTTAGGCTAAAATACATTTTATTAATCATATAAATAAGTTTAAGTTTAAATTAATTGTTATGAAAGTTATATCCATAGTGCATTTTCTGAATGTGCTGAATGTGTATGCTCAAAAAGAGCAGTGACAGTTATATATACAGTACTGTGCAAAAGTCTTAGGCACATTAGTATTTTCATACCCAACAATGATTTTAAGCAAGTTATTACGAATTTACAGACAGATATGGTAATGGCAAAAGATTTGTTAAATTAACACAATATTTAAGATGTCAAGATTTGAGATATTTAAGATTTGTTGTCTGTTTTAGTATGCACTGTATATGGCCCTGGAGTGGAAATTTGATTTTAAACAGGTGAAAACCTTAAATTCTCAGTTTTATACAGTAAGTTTTCAACTGCACTGTCAGCTTTGTGTTATATCTGTTAGAATGACATCCCTAGGCAAAAAAGACGGTGGTGCTATTTACTCTTAAAAAACATGCCACACACACCTGGTTACCAAAATGAAAACTACTCAGATACACTGAGAATCAGATGAAGCAAGGGATTTCTTTTTATTTGTCTTTGAGGATCTGGAAGACCTAAACACATTTATATTAAATTGTCATGAAGAACAATGCCTCCAATGGTCTGAACAATGGTCCAGATTAGTTTGTGCCTAGACATCCTTTACAAAAATAAGAAAACATGCATTATTATGTGGACAGGGATGGATGTCCACCACAGGTTACAGCGAGCTCTATTTGAGGTTATTTAAACTGGAACTGAACTAGAGGCTGTGATTGTGTGCTACAAAGAAGCTTTGATAAAAACTAAATGTTATTTTCAATTTAACAAGTCCTGTCAATCAAACAATTAATATTGTTGTTAAATTATTGTTGTTGGCCAATGTTTTATGTACGAGATCGGTATTAACAAATTAATCTTAATGAAATGTCCAAGGAATACAAGAACTAAGATATAATGTGTGATATGATTTTGATCAGTCAAATTGTGTTTTAAATAAAACACAGTAATGATGACAATTAATTAGTACTGTTTAATAAATGAGGGATAACCCAAGGCAAGGTATTCATTAAACAACATGGAGGCAAAGTACCAACTGACCCACAGATATTTTACATTGTTTAATACTTTTATATGAAGTTCTATCAGAATGCTCAGTTCTGAATCACCGGAATGTCTTCTTTAAAACCATTTAATGTACAGATAGTACTGGTCAGTTTTAATTTCTGTTTAAATGAATGTGCCTACTATTGTGCCTATAACAATCAGTTATTCTTCACCCATTGAACACTGAGGGACGCAACAGTGCTTGGCTGTTATCACCTCAGTACACTTTTTCATCTTGCTCTTAATTTGAAAAACTAAATTAATGCTAGACCTGACTATTTAAATTATATTCTGATTATAAACATACGTGTTACACTATAGATGCTGTTAACCACACCACTGCCACACCAACAAGTGACAATTCACCAGAAAATTTCCAGCTAATGTTCCTAATGTATTTAGTCAATTTCTATTTGCAGTATATGCTAAATGGTAACTGCATTTCTGTGGTCCTCTAAAGCTGAATCTAATCTAATGACTTGTTTTTTTTTTTGAAGGAACTCCTCAACAGAGCCATATCACTGAAAGGTAATTATTTTGTTAGATGTAAGACTGGAAATTTTACACCATCACAAGCTATTGTATCTAACCAAAAACAGATTGTAGATGCATTAATAATGCATATATGTTACTTAAAATTACCTAAAATATTTTTTAGGACATTATGGGCCAATTAATATTTTATAAATAGTATTAGTTAAAAAAATAAAATTATTATTTTAATTGAAGGATAGGATTGTGAGTTGTTACAGTTATGTAAATACAGATCGTGACTAGATCTGTAGACTTTTTTCTGGGAGACCCAGTTGAAGACATCAATAAGTTACAAATTTTGCCCTTAACCCGTATCAGCCCATACAGACCCTCCAACAGGGCTCAGTATGCAGAGCTCCGATGCCAGTTGGTATAAATAACATGCTCCAAGGCTCCAAGTGTGGTTAACTACAATTGCTTACTAAGCTAATGAGTTAACAGTCCCAAAATGGCGGTCTGCCTCATACAAAATGCATTGTGCTTTGCCCATTTTCATTTGTAGGATAGAAACAAGGACAGTCTATTGGACCATCTGCAATGCTTAGGTCAGTGTGTGTTTGCAGAAGAGCGTGTTGTGTTTCTGTCAAACACCTTTTTGGGAGTGAGAACCCTTGTGGTGGATATGGATACAGCCTTGCATTGTGGAGCCTGCATATATAGCTGATTCTCAGGATCCCCAGTTACCAAATTCTTTAGTGCAGCACACTAAGAACACGCTTACTGAGGCATGGGGCCAAGTTACGAGGAGCCTGTCAAGGACACAGGGAACGAACCCAGTCACAGGCAGCTTTAGAACTGAAAAGTCTTTATTTTATAAAATAAGCAAAACAAGAACCCACGAGGGGGCAAAACAAGTAACAAAAAGCTTGAATAGAACTTAAACTCTTCACAATCCGGACCAAAACGAAACTAAAAACCTAAGCCAAGACGCGCGACTGGAGAGCACATGGCGAATGTAAACAAAACAGAGGCCATGTGCTTCCACAGAAAACAAGGACCCAGAGCATGAGTTTAGATCCTGACTCCAAGAAACAAGAACCAAGACTAGAATGAGTCAGGATCCAAACAACATGCTTTGACATAGAAGACAGGGGATTTTAGGATCCTGGCAAGATAATCAAGAAAAACTCAGAACATGAAGCCAGGATCCTGACAGAGCAGACACACAGCGAGAGTCATGCCCGATTTGAGTTTTAAACATTACTTCAAGCAGTTTGCCTAATTTGCCCAAAGCAGCTCTTTCTGTGTTAGGAATGTCGCTTTTACAAAGATTAGACAGTCTTCGATTTTTTTAATATTTATTTACAATTACAAACTTTCTGTCCATTATTACCACTTGTGGTGTTCTGCTTTTAAGCTCTTGCTTTGTTAAACAATATCATTTGAATAAACTGACATTACACAGTTTTAAGGTTTTTTAGTTATGTTGTGTGTATTCTAATTACATTGAATTACAAATTGGATTCTAAACACATGTACTTGTCAGGGTCCTGGTTCCTGTTCTGAATTTTGTCAGTTCGTTCTCGTATCTTGTAATCTCGTTTCTTGTTCCTCCCGTATCTGGTTGCTTGTTCATGTCATAGTAAGTCTAGTCGTGTTCTTGTCAAATCATGTTTTTGTCCTGTGTTTGCGCCCCATCTTTTCTGTTTTGAGTTTCACTTTTACTCCGTTTTTTTTTTGGCGCTCCTTAGTTATGGTTATATTGCCGGTCATGTTCTTGTTTTTAACCACCTTGTGGGTTGTTGTTTTGTCTGTTTATTAAATAAAGAGTTTTTTACAGTTTAACGCTGTCTGCGTCTAGGTTTGTTTTCCTCATGATCCCTGACAGAACGAACTGACCTGCTTCAAACCCAGCAGGCAGCCTTATTTTTTTTCTCTCTCTCCTTTTCCCTTTTTTTTCTCACACATGCAGTTATGGTGATCCCAGATGAGTGGTGGCATTCTAGGAAGGCTGACATGCTCAGCCACACGGGACCCTTTCCTCCCCAGGAGGAACAGAGCCTACTTCAGTATGCCATGGGGGCGCAGCAGAAGGAGGTGGCTGAGACCCTTGTCGGCGCGTACTTGTTGGCCGGCCTCCAATTCCCACCACCACTACTACAGGAGCACAACCGGCTGGTCATTGTGGTCACTGGGAACTGGTGCGGGAGTTGTGCCGTCGGGAGGTGGAGCAGAAAGCTCCTCCAACGGGTCTTCCCGTCCCATTCCTGTCAGGGTCCGGCCGCTGAGGGTCTGTCCTTGGGCTATATCTCCCTTGGGGCCCCGCCCCGGAGTGTCCAGTCGCCTGAGGTCCCTTCCGAGTGGGAGGGCTCTCTGGTCCCCAGGTCCAGGAGGGGAAGGATCACCAAGCGTCCTGCGTCTGTTCCCGAGTTCAAGCGGCCTGCGTCTGTTCCTGAGCTCGAGCGGCCTGCGTCTGTTCCTGAGCTCGAGCGGCCTGCGTCTGCTTCTAAGAAGAAGACAGCTCTTCCCCCAGTGCCCGTGCCCAAGTCTCTGGAGATGTCCGTGCCCGTGCCCAAGTCTCTGGAGATGTCCGTGCCCGTGCCCAAGTCTCTGGAGATGTCCGTGCACGTGCCTGAAACCCCGGAGATGTCTGTTCCCAAGCCTCCGGGTCAATCTGTTCCTGTCTGTGTCCCGGCGGCGGCGTCCGCGCCTCCTGTCTGTGTCCCTGTGGTGGCGTCCGCGCCTCCTGTCTGTGTCCCTGTTTACGTCTCTGTTCCTGGGTCCGCCCAGGCGCTCCCAGCTCCTGCCTCTGTTCCAGTCTCTGTTCCTGGGTCCACCCCGGCGCTCCCAGCTCCTGCCTCTGTTCCAATCTCTGTTCCTAGGTCGGCTCCAACGCTCCCAGCTCCTGTCTCAGTCCTGGTCCATGTCTCTGTTCCTGGGTCCGCTCCGACGCTCCCAGCCCGTCTTTGTTCCCGGGTCCACCCTGGCGATCCCAGCTCCTGCCTCTGTTCCAGTATCTGTTCCTGGGTCCGCACCGGCGCTCCCGGTCCCTGTCTCAGTCCCTGCTCCCAGGTCGGTTCCAGTGCCTGCTCCCAGTGCCTGCTCCCAGGTTGGTTCCTGTGGTGGTTCATCCTGGCCATGTTCTGGCGACGGGGCGTCCTCTTAGGCCGGGCCCTCCAGCTTTGGGTCCAACATCTCGGTTCCTGGGCCCGCAACCTGTGGCAGCAGCTCCCCTTGCTGGTCGTCCCCATCCATGGCCGGCTACTTCCACCATACCTCTGCCGGCCTGGACCGCTGCTCCGAGACCTGGTCCCTGGCCCCTGGGGTCCCGGGGATTCCCCGGTGTGGGCTCCACCAGGCCATCTGTCCTTGGTCCTCCTGCTGTGCTCCCTCCACCTATTATTCCTGTGTTTTTGATTTCTGTTTTGAAGCCTGTGTTACTTAATGTTCTCCCCGTCTTGTGTCATGTCTTGTTCCTGTCCTGTGTTGTCCTCCAGTCCCTGTGCCTGTCTGTAGTTTAGTCTGTTCGGTCTGTCTTGTCTGCCTGTTTTTGTCCTGGTCCTGTCTGCCACTGGTCCTGTTGCTCTGGTCTGTCTGTCCTGCTCTGTTTGTTCTGGAAAGGTCAGTCCTGTCTGTCATGGTCCTGTCTGCCCGCCAGTCCTGTTTGCTCTGGTCGGTCTGTCCTGCCCGCCAGTCCTGTTTGCTCTGGTCGGTCTGTCCTGCCCGCCAGTCCTGTTTGCTCTGGTCGGTCTGTCCTGCCCTGTCTGTCTGGTCTTGGTCCTGTCATGTCCTACTCGGTCCGTCTGGCCTGTTTGCCAGCTCGGTCCATATGTCTGCCTGGCTTATTCGCCTGCCCTGCCCTGCCCTGCCCTGCGTGTCAGAGCGTGTTGTTTAGATCCTGACTCCTCCTTGTCTTGGTTCTTGTTTCCTGGAGTCGGGATCCCTCTGTTTTGTTTACATTTGCCATGTTCTCTCCGGTCATGTGTCTTGGCCCTGCCCCCTTGTTCTCTTGTCTCGTTTACACTCATTTCGTGCACCTGTTCCTCGTTGTCTGTGTGCTATTTAATGCCCCCGTGTTCTCTGTCTCTTGTCGGTTGGTTCTCGTATCTCGTATCTTGTAATCTCGTTTCTCGTTCCTCCTGTATCTGGTTGCTTGTTCCTGTCATAGTAAGTCTAGTCGTGTTCTTGTCAAGTCATGTTTTTGTACAAGTTTTTTGATGCTCCTTCTGGATATTGCCTGTCATGTTTTTGTTTTTAACCCCCTCGTGGGTTGTTGTTTTGTCTGTTTATTAAATAGAGTTTTTTTTCAGTTTAACGCTGTCTGCGTCTGGGTTCGTTTTCCTTGTGATCCCTGACAGTACTAGTTAAATATGTATTCAGTACAATGTAGTCATTGCATTCTCAATTTGACAATTGCTTGTTCTCTTTTACAGCAGTCTGATGTAATCTGTGGAAGTGATGACCTCATTTTTAAATCTGCTTAGGCCCCCTAAAATGCTATGGCTGGGCCTGACAGTAAATTAAAAAGTAATATTCCAAAATGTGACTTTGTCTTGTTACTTTACCAAAGTAATTTTCTAGTAGGAAATATGTACTTGTTCTTTTGAGTGTGGCTTTCAGGTACTTTATCCACCACAGCCTAAATTAAAATGGCCGTCACATGATTGTGAAGTGTCATAAGACTTGTTTCAAACATTTTTAAAGATACGACTCAATTTAAAAAATTTTAATTTGAAGACCACTGCAAAAATAAACATCCTTTTACAATACTTTAAAGTCTAAGCAAACAGCTATTTGTTTGGCCCTCTCAACACCAGTATGTTTTGATTTGATTCTGGCAGATCTTTGGTAGGTACTGATTGATATTTTATCTGTAATTGCTGTTAAATTTAGATTTAACATTCCATTATGATATTTTGCTAATATTCATTTTTATATTGTGTATGTTTTAATAACATACATAGTAACATTTATAATTTCAAGATCAAGTCTGAACTAAAAAAATGACTGCCAGTGACACGAGACATTCCTCAAATACCTGGTCAAAACATCAGGTTAGTACCTTTGTTTGTGGTCACGTATAGAGTTCTTCCTTATTAGCCCAGCTGAATAAATAGACCATAATCAAACTGACCTTTTCAAACAGTGGAATAGGACAAGCATTTTATGCCCCTAAAATGCCTGTCACATCTCTGTTAGAAGACATTTTTTACAAAAAAACATTTGTCCAATTACTCCTTTGAAATCTGCCAAAAATGTAAGAAGAAAATTCAGAATTTGTGGTCTTAATTCCATACATGTTCACTTTTCAGAAGGCACCAGTATTTACTTTTAGCACATATCCACATTTAAACAGTATTGTATTAAACACTGCTGAAAAACTGCTGAGGATCTTTGATGCCATCGCAAATTTCCTCAGCTTTCTGAGGAGGTACAGCCACTACTGTGCTTTCTTGACCAGCTGGGTGGTACTGTGTGACTAAGTGAGGTCATCACTGATCTAAACACCCAGGTATTTGAAACCGCTTACCCTCTCCACCTCAAGCTCTTGGATGATCTTTGGCCAATGATTTCTTTTCTTCCTCATGTCACAATCATCTCCTTGGTTTTGTCTGTATTGAGGGTGAGATTGTTTTCATCACACCATTTCACCACACCATTTCACAAGACTCACTACCTCACTCCTGTATGCTATGTGACCGCCAGTTATAAGCCCAGCAACTGTGGTGTCATCAGCAAATTTTAGGATGATGTGTGTGAACAGCGTGTAGAGCATGGGGCATCAGTATCAATATGTGGGGTATCAGTATTCATTTCAATGCTGTTTTATGTGATCCTTCCAATTCTGACAGACTGCACCCTGTCCGTGAGGAAATCTAACAGCCGGTCACAAAGTGCAGAGTTCAGTAATCAGTTATTTTATAACAGTTCTGAACTGTTGTAACTTATAACTGATGAACTGTTATGTTATCTTATGGCGGGTGAACTACATAAAAAGTGTTGTCAATAAAAAACATCCAGGTGTAAGTGTATATGTTTTCAAGGTGTTGGAGGGTTATGTGTAGGGCTGTAGAGATAGCCTCCGGGCAGTAAGCATATTGTAAGGGATCCAGCATTTCTTGGAATACTGCTTTGAATGTGGGTCATAGCCACTCTCTCAAAACACTTCATAATGACTGAAGTGAGTGCAACTGGTCTGTGGTCATTCAGACAGGTAACTGTACTCTTTTTGGGAACTGGGATAATTGTGGCAACTTTAAAACAGGTGGGAACCATGGCCTGTGAAAGGAACCGGTTGAAAATGGAGGTGAAAACATCTACCAGCTCGCCCTTGGATGTTTTCTGGGCCTGCTGCCTTGCTGCAAGGGTTAATTCTCCTCAGGGCTCTGTGTACTTCAGCTGGTGAGACAGTTAGAGGAGAGGGTCTGTGCCAAATTTAGGAGTAATGCCACCCCTAGGTCACAGGATTTTAAAAAGTATACTTTTGCTTGTAACTTTTGAATTGATTGTCATAAAATCTTGATCTTAGTGTCTAGGATTTCTGGGGTCATGTTGAATTTTTTCGACTTTGATTTTGGTGGTAACTGATGAACCATTTTTTTTGTCATTTGTTATGTCATTTTTAAATTTGTCAGACTGTGTTATCTGTGATAATTTAAATGATATATCAGCACAAAATTTGATAGGCATACTCAATGGCATATCCTAAAGGTACAAGAGAAGTTAGAAGACAGCCTTTTTGTAGTTTTGAATGCTTTTGCTGTGGTCTCTAAATGGAGGCATGGTCAGTTGCGGCCTACTGGTTAGAGACTTGGTTTTAGGGTAGGGATCTGAATTGGGTTAAGGTTAGGTTTAGGTAGTTAGTTGGGATGATTGAGGTTAGGATTAGGGGCTAGAAATTCTATTGTGTCAATGAATGTCCTCACTACGATAGCTGTACAAACGTGTGTGTGTGTATATGACTTGCAGAGTGTGTTCACCTCCTCACCAGTGATGGGTTAAACACAGAGGTCACATTTTGGGGATGGGTTAGCATACCTGACAAATATGTCACTTTCATGTCACTTTCATGTCAGTTGTCATTTTCCACCATTTTAATCATCTTTTATCTTAAAACATGAAAATAATTATTTCTTGCTAGTTGGTTAACAGGCTAACCAGTTGCCATCCTTTTCAATGAGTTCATATCTTTGGCTCTTAGGTTGTCGGGTTGACATTAAGATATGTTAGCAGCCAAGTTAACTTACCATCAACATGCTAAATAATGCTTTGTGTGCTCATTCTTGCCTCGAAAGCTCCCCTTGGCAGCTTTGAGCATGACCGTCAACTAACTTGCTAAGCCACAAGCCCGGAACCCTTCAGGATATGGATACAAAGCTAGTTTGGCACATCAAGTTGGGTAGTATATATTTACAATTTTGATTACTTAAATGTGTACATATGTGGGTACTTTCTTGTACTTGGATGTACTTTTTTACTCTTAGATTACAAATATTAATTTGTAATATAAAATTGTTTTGTTGTTTGTTCTGTGTTTGTTCTCATCTGAACGTCTGTTCATTTTGAGTTCAATCCCGCCTGTACTTCTGAAACTGTCTGTTTTTAAGGGGCTTGGTCCTACATCACTGCTTGTAGCAATATTTGTTTGTTATGTTTGGTTTGCTTGTTCTGTATAGAAGAACTTTTACATTTATGCTTCGTAAAGTACATGGCATAATAAAACATACTTCTTATTGTGCTAATATTAATAGCAATTTGGTTAATTGTATGACTCTTTGGTCATGTGATAGAACCATGGTGCCGCTAATGAGGGGATATCACACAACCATGTAGAATATACAGTACTGTACAAAAGTCTTAGGCATATTAGTATTTTCACACCAAAAATGGTTTTAAGTAAGTTTATATCTTATATCTTAAATTTATATCTTTTGTTGTAGTGTTAATAGGAATTATAAGTTTACATTTCAAAACAATTTCAAAAAAATTCTTTTTGCCATGAATTTGATTAATCCAGTGAGATTTGTGTATGCACAAGGAGACTGACAACAGCCAGTGCTCCAGAGAGAGATCTGATCTCACAATCATTGAGTCTGTCTGTGATTACATTATGAATCAACAGAAAAAACTGAGACAGACTAAATCCAGAAGAACTGTGGCAGCGTCTCCAAGACACTTGAAGAAATCTGCCTGTAAAGCTACCGTGCTATATAAAGTTTTAGCCACTTGTTTAAACTTTAGCTGTAAATGTAAAAAGTGGGGATGCTTTCAAAAATAATGTTATAGATTTTATTTATCAATTAACTTCTAATAACTAAATCAAATAAATATGGTAAACATGCACATAGCTTTTCAGGTAGCTTTGCAGGCAGGTTTCTTGAAGTGTCTTGGAGACGCTGCCACAGTTCTTCTGGATTTAGTCTGTCTCAGTTTTTTTTTGTTTGGCAAAAAGAATGTTTGGAAATGTAATCTTATAAATCATACTGACACTACAACAAAAGATACAAATAACTTGTTTAAATGCATTTTTGGGTATGAAAATACTAATGCGCCTAAGACTTTTGCACAGTACTGTAGATCAATAAGTTAAATGTCCTTATGTTAGTGGACACAATTTTATGTTATTTCCCAAAAATGTTTATTTTATGTGAGACTTTTTAAATAGCAAAAAATTATTTAGTGCTCCTCTAAATAACAGAATTCTGATTAATGTAGGCAGATGCGTGCTCTCTGATTATATACCACCAATACTACAAATGCAACAGAAAAGCTAAAGCACAAAATGCAAGCCCAACATTTTTTTACAACTTACCTAGCTGAGGAGTGCTCTCTCTTCTGCTTCTGCTCTCTCCTCTGCTGTCACTCTGTGTGTCTCGCCTGACAATACCATTACTGTCTGGGTCCCCAGTTCTCTTGAATGAGCAGGATTTGGTGGACATGGGCACAAATGTAGGGTCCAAATCTAGAATCAGCTGGTTAAGTTGATTAATGGAGTTGTCTATGTCTACCGTTAGTGAACTGAACTCCTCATTATGCTTTCTGTCAGTTTGCTGGCTTTGTGACGTCTCAGAAGTCAGTGGAGAATTATTCTGATAATTGACAACTGTAGGCAACATTTCTTGTGCGTCATTGTGAAAATGCTCCTCAATACAGTCTTTAACAGGTAGGTAAGAGTACTGCTGAGCAGCTACCATCTGCTGTTGATGGACCCATGTCTGGGTGGAGTAGCTGCAATGCTGGAAGTGATGTCCTCCTCTTGGACCCAAATTGACTATTCTTAGAGCCAAGTGAGCTCTCTGATCGTACTCATCCTTAGCTGGAGTATGATGATGAGAAGGTTCCTCTATTCGTCCAGGGCTGCCAAAGCCATCAGACAGCAGTGAATTCTGACTGCTCTTATGATAGGACGAGGAAAGTGTGCCCAAACTGTCTAGGCTGCGCAGATCATGCTGTAAAATGAAGACTTCATCATCTAGTATGTCCGTCTCACGTTCTTTTGGCCAGGAGCCACCATTCATGTGTAGCTGGGTAGAGTCATGGAGAATTTGTTGAGAGTTTAGAGTTGCTTCCATTGATGTACAACCTTTGCTTGGCTTATCCAAACCAAAACCACTGAGCAGGCATTTCAGTTCCACTTTCTCCTTATGGCTGGGCTGTAATGTTTTGACCACCAGTGTGGGCCAACAGTCTGTTGGCAGTGAAGTACTGGACAGCCCATAGTCACTGTTGGCAGAGAGGGCGTAATCGGGGCTGGAAGTGTCCTGCTGGGCTCTGGAGAGGGTGGCACACTTGCTGGAGCCTCCCTTAGTAGAGGATTTGTCCGGAGCCAGAGTAGGAGGTTGCAGAGGTGTAACTGTAAAAAAGAAACAATCCAGTCATTTATACAGTCTCAGACAGCAATAACTCAAAAAATAAAACTGACAAAAAAGCAGTACCTATCTGAGAGTACACATGAATCAACAAAGATTATTTAATGTAAGTTTTAAGTGTAGCATTAATTTAGCAGTCTTGAAGTCTCCTGTTGATTTAATTTTTTTTGTAGCATGAATGTAAATGAATTAAATAAATGGTTGTTTAACATATCAGTTAGATAGCTTCCTCAAACATGACTAGGTGATTTTCTGCAATGGTGGCCTTTCCTCTAGAAATGGTAAAGGTGACTGTGGTAACAACCCACACCTGGGACAGAGGGGGTTGTGGGATGTTGTTTCATATAAGGTGAATGGAATGTAAACTGGGGGCAGGGCGTGGAGGAACAAGGCATGACTAAGGAAAAGTAATGTGACTCTATGGGCACCCTCTGAAATTAGGGTGGATATAGAGAAAGATGGAAAATGAGAAGCAAATTACTAAAAGAAGGGAATTAGGAATTCTTTGATTTGATTTGAATTGATATGCTTGGATGTTGTAATTGTTATTTCAATTTCTTATGCATACTCTTCGTAATTCTCATGCATCTGGTGTAGTTATTTTGATTATTTGAATTATTTAAAGCACTTTGATTTACCATTGTGTAGGAAACGTGCTATGTAAATAAACTTTCCTTGCCAAAAACAATTCACAATCTTTTAAAGCATCACTATTACTCTCTTGCATACTACTACTACTTTTTCGGGACAAAACTTTGGTATGTAACGTATCCTGCATCATTTGTTGTAGACCCATGAATGAGGGGTCAAATTGACTGGCTTATTGAGGAGAGGTGTGCTAGGACTTTAAGCGATCGGGTGTACAGTGTTTTTGGGCCTATGAAAAGTGAGCAAAAATTTCACAGACTTAACATTGGGCTGAATTTTGTGGCGTCATAGCTCCACATCAGAATCTCACAGAGACTTGTGGGTGGGCTCATATTGCTCGGCTTAGCAAGCAGCAACAAATGGTGACACTTCAACTTCATAACCACAGCCTCTCAGACAGATACAGTACCCTTGCAACCACCCCATTGACTACCATTGAAGAAAGTGAGAGGTCTTCAGAACATGGAGAGATATGTGGGTGGCCTATTTTATGCACCTAAGCAACCAACTTGAATTAGCTATAGCTCAGCGCCAGAACATCACAGAGACATGGGAGTTGGCTCTTTTGTTTCAGACACATTTATGTCTATTAGTTTTACCCTGTTAAATGTCCAGCTACAACCAAGCAACTATTTATGGTACCCTAGCAACCATGTAATGAAATTAATAAGCCATATCTCAGCATTAGAACATTGTAGAGACATGTTGGTGGGTTTTTTTGACTCGCGCTGTCAGTGTGCTTTAGGTATTCCTGGCAACTTCCTAGCCACACCCTAGCAACCATTTAGATCACTGAATAACATCATCAATAAGCCAACATATTTCAACAAATTTCTCATCATGTTGGCTACCACATAACAACAAAATAGCAATCACCTCAAGTGTGCTGGCAACCACATATCAACTCCCTAACAACCACATAGAAACACCCTAGCAACAACCCTAAGCACCTTAGCAACTGTTTAGCAACATCCTACCAACCACCTGGTACCTTAGCAACCACATAGCAACACCCTAGCTTTAATTTAATTTAAAGCACCCTAGCTAATTTAGAAATTACATGACTGCTTTGATACTGACAAAGGACTATATGTGCACAGCCTTTACAAATTAACAAACTCTTTACAATATACAAATTAAACTAATGTAAAGTGGCATAAAGTCAGTTGTAGAAATATCTTGCTTGTAATTGCTTTAAAGCAGTCACATTAATTATTTAGTATAAATGTTTAATTTATATATGAATGGAACTTTCTGTATATAGCAAATTGCCTGTGTTTTGATATAAAAAAGCAGCCAAAGTTAGACAGATACATGTTGGTGTAATTATAATAAAAACATTGTAATTATAATTACAATATCTCCTTTCTACCAAGCCTCAGCAACACAACTGTGCGTTAACACTGCCAAAACCTTAGCTAACTAAAGAAACTGCAGTAAAATGAAGGACATTTGTATAAAAATACAGCCAAATCTGCAGTTTACCAGTATAGTGTTGGCTTTTAACTTGTAAATGCATAAAATAAGCAAAACTAAAGTTTAATGAAGGGCTTTATTTGATTTTATAGGCTACTGTTTTTATGCTGATTTTATTATAATCTATGCAAATTACAAGCAATGCAATCATGACTACAAAAAATGTTTCTGCGTTTTCTTAAGGAAATGTTAATATCTTTGACAATGTCATATCACCAGCATGATGGTAGAGTGTCATGGATGGTTGTAAGGGATTTTCTATGTGGTTACAGTGTATAGTGTTCTGAGGGTTTTTAGAATGTTGCTTGCTGGCTAGAGTGGTGTGGATGGTTGCATATTGACTTAAAGACCCTCTTTTTTTTAATAAAATACTGCCTCCTAAGTATTACCTGGTCATTTGCAACATTCTGAGGTCTGTTATCCTCTGAGAGAACCACTAACTGATAACACACCGCTCATATTGCTAATTCCAAAACATCAGTTTAGAAAAGGTAATGAAGGCTTGAGCCATTGACCAAATGCAGCACTAATAATTTCTGTTTTATTCTGAGGCACACTAACATCAATGTTTCTTCAAAATAACATGCTTGTTTGCCCTTGATGACCTTTGAAGTTTGACCTGCTAGAACTTTCCATGAATTTTTATGCCAAACATCTGTGGGGGAACACAGTTCCTGTAGCTCAGTTGGTAGAACATTGCGTTAGCAGGGCAAAAGGCTGTGGGTTCAATTCCCAGGAAACATGTGCAATGACAAAAATGTATAACTTGAATGTACTGTAAGTTTCTTTGGATAAGTGTTTGTCAAATGCGTAAATGTAACACAAATAACACTCCAATATGCTTTAATCTCGGCTATCAGGACTAAGTGCTTGTCCTAAAAAAATAGAAGGAAGACACCTGGAGATGTTTGATGTCATAGTAAGTTGTCTTTTGTGACAAAATGTAACTTTATTTAACTCTGTGGATTAGTATGTAACTGTTCTGTGGATTTATTTCGATGCGGGTCCTTTTCTTGTTTTGTTTAGTCTACTATGCAAATGTTACTGTGTTTTTCTGCTTTACGTGGTCATGACACAAGCTCAAGAGAGACCATCTGGCCTGCAGTAAATTCATTTTGGGGTTCAAAGGAAAGACTGGATTGGAGACATTTTATTTCATTGTAAGGTGCCTTTTGCCTTTCTTTTTTAAAGTTAAAAGCTATTTGTTTTATGTGCCTTTGTATTTATGTATCTGCAAACAATGTATATTGATATCTTTCCTACCTTCTCCAATGCAGATGTTCTGGTAGGAATCCCATTTAGGGAGTACATGAAGCACAGTACATGAATCTGTGGTCATGTAATTAACAGTCACGCCTGGGCCATTCTGCCAGAACTCTGAACCTGACAAAACACAAAATGGCAATAAAATATCTTTTTCTAATATATTTACAACACTTTCATACAACACATCAAATTCAAAGAGGCCTAGGCCATGTTGTATAATTCTTAAGTTGCATAAAAGTGTTCTTGGCAGACAGATAAATAGCACCTTGAAGTCTTTCTGGGCCATCAGAGAATATCAATTCCATTTTCCCATAATCTGGAAATCTGGCATCTGAAATTCAAACATAGCAATATCAACATGTGTGCAAGAACAAATGCATAGAAGCTTCACATTCACTTTGTGATTTATTTTACATTTATTTTGCCACATCACAAGGGTGCTCTCGCCTAAATTGTATTTTTCTTTTTTTGCACCCAATCCAGAATATCATTAAGTCTTGAACATCTCTTGGATTGCATTAGTGTTGTTTTCTATGTGAGTTATCAGAGTCATCTGGTTTGATCCATGCTTAGTTTCCTGGTGTTTGCCTTTGCATTTGTATTCAACCTGTCTGTATAATGATCCCATTGCCTGTTGCAGAAAACCAGTTTCAGTGACTGTCAAAATAAGTTTGGGTTTGGTCAATTTAGGATTTTCAGACTGAAGAAGGAAGGCTGTTTTAAGGTATTTTATTGTATGCCATGGTAACTTATGATACAGAGCCGACCTATGCAGGTTCATTTTGGGAAAGAGATTGTAGTTACACTTTGTGTTGACATTCTACTATTCACTTTACACATACAACTACCTCAACTAACTCTCATTAGAGCATTTAGTCATTCTGTGTCAAATCAACCAAATTTTGGAAACTTCTCCAGCTCAAATATTTGATTTATGTTTTTACAGAAGCAAGAACAACATAAATGGAGGTGAAATCCAAAATATTACATGCCATTGATAAATAGTTGAGTAATCTTAATGCACCAAAATGACAATTTTCACCTGACATTTGGAGCCATAATACATGACTTTAGCAATCCTTGCTGCATTATATGCCAATGGTGACAGTTTAAAAATTTTAAAAATGCTTGTTATTTTTACAAAATTTACATGCATGTAACTTAAAACATATTAGAGATATTTTAAAGTCCTTTCAGAGTCTCATTCTTAAGCAATCTCTCTGTTGTTTTCTTTTGGGAGCTAAGCTACATTTGTAAGGCCCTAGAACATTCAGTCCCAAATATTTGGGGATCTAAAGGAGTCTCGATGGGTAGACTGCTGAGCTGGTTAAGTTGACATGAAATCACCCTATTAGTAGACTGCTAGGTTAGGCTTAAGGGTTAGTCTGTTGGGGACCATTAAAATAAAGTGTCAGCAGATATTAAGCAGACAGTATACTAATACTCAATAGTAGCTGACAAGTAGTTACTTTGTCAATTGCAAAGTTACTTACAGTTATTAGAATGTCTAAAGTGGGCTATCAAAATAAAGTGCTACTGAGACTGCAAACCCAAACTGGCCAATCAGTTATCGGCAAAGTGACATCTGACACATCACAGTTAATCCTTCAGAATTAATCAGAAGGGCACTTTGGCAAGAAAGAATGTTTAGAGACAGACACGTTATTATAATATACACAAGGACAATGAAGACGACACTGCAATTACCACTTTGAACAATGTTTTTATAATTCATTTTATTATCCTGTAGCAGGGAATCAGAGTTCAGATTGCATCTGAATATTATAGTGAATTTTTTTTTTTTTTTTTTTTATAAACGTTGCTCCGTTGAAACACTGAAAATGGATTTTCTGCCTCTCCTTTACATTTCTGGATCCAGCAAAAAGTTTACATTTATCATGCTGTTATTCTTGAGTAATGCAGTGATGCATTGAAATCTTCTCTGAAACTTTTCAAGTCATGTTTTCATGTTATATCTGAACCCCTGACAGGGGTAGCAAGCGTGGAGGATCGTCTTGTGTAATTGTTTAACGGTTACTGTTACTACTATGTAAACAATGTAGTAATGACCATTAAACTATGTACATATGTGCAAAATAAGATTAGTATTAGTAATAGTAATAGTAATACTGAATACGGCTTCTCTCTCTCACGACAGAACAGTGTTTATCTTGTGAGTCACAGTGTTTTTGTACATATTCCTTCTGTGCATTCACCCTGCTCAGAGTGGAGCAAACATCTGAGGTGGAGAGTGTGAGAGGCAGGTCATGAGTTTTGAGTTTCATTTTGTGGGGAATCTCTTGTTACTGTCAAAGCGAGCATAGAAATGGTTGAGCTTATCAGGGAGGGAGGGAGGCAGAGCTGGGGGGAGTCACAGTGCTGGGTGGTTTATAATCCGTGATAGACTGTATGTCTTACCACATATGCCGGGGGGCTGAGGAGTTGAATTAAGTACAAGTGAAGATTTAATGAATGTATGCAGAGAGGACCAGCCTACCGCTGCACAAACATCACTAAGAGATGTCCCCCCCCAGACAGTGCCTTAGATGATGCTACACTCCTTAAAGCTACAGTAAGGTTCCAAGAGTGGACCCGTGTGTGACAGAAAGGCCTCAGATGCCTGGCACCACTCAGAAAACAGATATCCTTTGGTGTCCCCCCAAAAGAGGTTCCATTAACAGACTCATGGCTAGCAGAAACAACAGCCACATAAACCTTGAGGGTAGCCAGAGCTAACCCTGCAGAGAGGCACTGTTGAAGGAATTCCAGCACTAAACCAGTAAAACAGGGCATACAACTGCATGCGACTTGAGGTCATACAATCTCCTAGTAGACGGAACTATGAGATTGGAATTTAGATGGGGTGAAAGATTGACACCCAAGCTTGAGACAGAATATCCCTCCGGACTGGAAGCTCCCAAGGGACTCTGTCTGGGAGAGATATTAGACCTGAGATTCGGGTCGGTAGAACACCGTTGAAGCGTGGAGGACGAGAGGCAAATTGAATTCTGTACCCTCTACTCTACTGTACTGAACAGCCATGGGGATAAACTGGGTAGAAGCTGCCAAGGGTGGTATCATATCCAAGAGTTGTATTCTCTCTACCTGTCCAGTCTCCCAAATCAGAGTTGGCAGGAGATGGTTGGACAGGAAAGAGAGAAGATTGGACGGATAAACTGCCCGGTGCTTCTTTTCCCCGAGACACCTGGGGTGGCAGGAAGAGCAGAAACGCCCGCTGGGAACTCCAAGGGGGGGGGTCCTCAAATGTGGCTGAAAGAGGAAGCTGATCTACCTTAGCACCCACCTGGCAGAAAGTCACCAAGAAACCACAGAGCAGGCTTTTGAAGCCAGTGTAAGCTCATCTGATTCAGCAGAGAGCAAGAGAAAAAAGGAGTAGCTGCTCCTTTTTCAAATCAAGCTGTGAACCCCACAAGTGCAGCCTCTGCTCTGCCTCAGCAGTAGTGGGACCTGACCTGCAAGGTGTAGCTGCTCAGCTCCTATCAGAATTAAAGAGAGTCAGGCAGGAACAAACAAAATACACATATCTTGTGTGTCACCTGCCATAATGTAGTGTGGGCATGGTGGCAAACACCTCTTAGAACTTTAATCTTGTGCCTGCACGTTAGAATCTGATAACATATTTATAGGTGCCTCTTAAAGGCTTTGCGGTGCGCAACACTACTATATAATCTTGACATGCCTATAAATAGGTGTGATTTTACACGTGTTCCGACTCAGGCCCACCTGAAGTGCATTTCCCATAGCGTCAAGCCATGACACAGCATCGAGTTCCCTTGAAAGGGAAGTAATAGCAATCAACTCTATATGACACCAGTGGCTAATCCACATCACATTTTCCATGTTGTGCTGTTCCACCCATTTAAAAAACACCTGATTCAATTAATGATGTTTAAGCTATTTTAGTTCATTTAATACCCAAGAAAATGATTGGAAGTCTAACCTTTGTTAGCATACTCCAAGTCTTCTTTCTGAAATATGAGGCTGTAGGCCTGAACAGCACCTGTGTGAAACTGAGCTCTGAAAATAATTTCTTGCTCCGACAGGCTGATTTTATGGTAACATTTCACCTGTAAACAGAGCAAAGAATAAAATTGCTCAAAATATTTTAATAAAGCAGTATTTACACACAATATTCTAATAAAACACAAACCAAAATGAACACTGCCAGGTGTATATATTGGTCTTACCCAAAGGTGTACAAACAAACACTGAAGCAGTGTTGGATCTACTTATTGTAGTGTTGAATATTAAATGATCCATGAGGTTAATTAATCAAGTGATGATTGAGCATTAGTGATGTTAGAGCTGTTAACTAGCAGAGTGTACCGAAAGAGGGGAACAACAAGAACAGAAAGAAAACAAGTCTACACTGTACAAATTCAGCTATATTTTTGGTACATACTAATTTATGCTGTACAGGTAAACCATATGAAATGTAAAGTCAGCTTTTGATTAATGTGCTCACATTACACGGTCTGATCGTCAAGCTGCAACTTGACTGCTCACATGTTGTACTTTTGAAAGAAACATGTGGGACCCCTGAACCTGAAAGTGTGTGTCTGTTTCAAAAGAACAAACATGCTTTTCCTGTGTTGCTATAGTTTCATTTCTGTTTCTGAACAGGTGCAATAGGGGATTAAAAACACACTGTAAAGTAGATGTAAAATGTAATTGCTTCTGTGCGATACCCTCACCATGGGCCACCAAAATTTTGGATATTTTAGAAATTCATTTCCCCCTGTACAGTGCAGGACAAACAGTGTGCAACAACTGAAATTTTACCCTACTCGGAATAAAATTTGTACGAGAAATCAGCTTAACGTCAGATAAAAATCGTACAGTGTATGCCTAGCTTTATAGTCACACAAACCTAGATGTAAATAGACTGCAAATAAAAAACATCTTCAGATGTAACTAAATTAAACTCTTAATTTCTCAATGCGATTAGAAGAGGTTTAGCTTTATTTAGTGCTGCTGATTGTTTTACTGCTGATTGTTTCATTTGTCACCATTATTCTGATTGGGGTTAATTTGGCTGGGGACTTGGACTTGCATATCAAATTAATTCTCTTTCTGTCGGTACACATTGTACCAAGGAAGAGGATTAAGTAGGGTGTGTTCAATTAGACCACGGTAACATTGATGAACAGTGACTTAATTCTTCCTTAACTTCCTTAATCACAATTTTAATTTGTCCATACCATAATATCTCCCTTCAGCAGCTGTGCTGGTTTCAAGGCAATACAGATCCTGTCTCTGTGACCTGCTCCAACATGGCTGTTGAACATCAATCAAAGCCATCACTCATTAAATCAAAGTATGCATTGCCATAAAATTCAGATACTGTGTAACAAAGAAAATAATTATTGGTTATTTATCTATTGACAAAAGATTAAGGAAACTTACTATAATCCTGAGACATAGACCACGTGCATTCCCTGATACACTTTCAGATACGGCTGACAGACTGTAACACAAGACATGTAAATAAAATGGGTTTATTAGGCACAAAAAAAAAGGCACAAATGATTTTGTAATGATAGCAATTACACAAAAACAATTCAAAGACATATTTACTTGTAAGGCAGTTCTGTCGATCTGATTTCATGTTATAGGGAGAAAATGGTCTCATGTGACCTCTTCTTGCTTAGATGTTAAGCTATAACCGTGTTTATTTTTCATATTAAATATTGTCCATGGATGTGTAAGTACTACTAAAATACTAATTACATGAAACCAAACCAGGTATTCACATTAAAATTAGACATCATGTGTTACAGACAATAACAACTACAGCTATTAATTTCATTTAAAGGTGCAGTTAGTGATTTCTAAGAAACGCTGTTGAAAATTAATAAACACACAAAGTTTTGTGCAAATTTGCTATCTGAAAAAAAACTGTTTGCACATAGTCCTGGCTGTGTAAACAGTTGATTACATTGACTACCACAACGCTATAATAGCCAATCAAGGGCGGAGCAATGGAGAGAGGCATGTTTGTTTGGGTGTCAATTTCAAACATCAATAATGAAGAAATTGCATGTGGCACCTTTAAGTGCGCCTTTCTCCCATTAAATCAATTCATTTATTTAACAGTCTTTCATGACAAATTCATTAACAGTTAATTCATGAAGACAACAAAGAATATAAAGCATTAAGCAGAGAAGTACTGACCTCCTGCAGGGTTAAAGCTGGGGATCCCATAAATGATAACGCCATGGAGAAAAATAGGAGACGTGTTCATCTTTATGGAACCATTCAAAAGACTGTTCAGAATCCAGACATATCTAAACACAAATATCAGTCCAAATCACAAAACTATGGCAAAACCAGGCAGAACAAACACAGGGAACCCGACAGGCCACTCAGAATATAGCTGATAACATGAGGTTATATACAGGGTGACTAAATGACTAAATGATGTACAGCTGCAAGCAATCAGACAGAGAGTTTTGGGAAATGTAGTGCTTGAAGAGTAGCAATGGTTTGGAAAGTGCCCTCTGGTGGATATGCAGGGCACTTCAGCTGGTGATCATAACAGCTAATAATTAAGCAAAATTGTTAATTCATTTATTTAGTTGGATAAAACTGAAGCTTTAATAGTAACAATAGTAACAAGCAGACATTTTAAACACGTGGCCAACACATGGGTAAAGAGTCAGAGTGATTTGATTACAAATGCCAGCAGGTAACAACTGAGGTGCCCTTGAGCAAGGTACCAGTTGCCCCAACTGTTTTTCAGACCCTCCTTTCCAACCACCTGTCATATAAAGACCACTTTTCACCATCCTGTTAATTCCTGATTTTGTCCTGTTTCACTTAGAAGTATGTCTATAAGTGTAAGTGTAATGGCTAGTGAACAGCATCTTATGTTCAACGTAGTCTTTCATTCAGATATGTTTACATTCAAATGTGTTGTTTTGATTGCTAAATATGCCCAAAATAGTAATAATTTTTTCATAAACATATACTTTTGCTTCAGAAGGCCTTTATTAACCCACTGGAGTTTAACTGTGGTTTACTATTATAATGAATGGATGTGCTTTTTGAAGCACCATTCACCATAATTCATCACATCATCAAGCAAGAGTAATTAATGTGCAAAATGTAATTTCTGGATAAACTTATCCTTTCACATTTCATTTAAAAAGGCTATTGGTAAATGTTCAAGAAATATTTCTTGAATATTTTTCCCAGGTTAAATCTAAAGCAACAATAGTAGTCATTCACAAAGAAAGAAAGTTTAATTACAGTTTAGAATTCATATGTGAAAAGATAAATAGTAGTACATTTAGTAATATCACTTAGCTTTAACATAGCATGTACTAAAACATTTCCTTGTTTTGTACATATAGCATTAAATCTCATCACATTTAAAGGCTGGAAAAACTGAAAGGTTTATTATGAAAAGTGAATTACCGTTTCTGAGATGGAGTCATCAAATCTGAAATTCTGTCATCATAGAATTTCCTCATAGCAAAACGGTCTAATGCCTGGTCTGCACTATGTAAAGTAAATAAAAACAAATGAACAAATAAAAAAATTATTGAAAGAAAATACAGAATGAAATTATTAATATTAGGCCAAAAGTCTTGGTGTGTGTGTATATGTATGTGGCAATTAAACATTTGTGCAGAGGCCTGTCTGCTTCTCTGACGAGCTGTGTGTACACTATGTAAACCGTAGAGGCACACAGACTCACACACACTCAAAGAAACACTATTATCATCATATATCAGATAATCTTCATAGATCACTACATCCATGGGTTTTCCTTCTGTGTTCCTGACAAGAAACACCATTAAATTGTAGTGGAATAATGCCCAAAACACACTACAAAAAGGATTTTGTATTAGTTTTAATGGTAAGTTGTATGGTTTTAATGGTAAACATCTGATGGTTTGTAACCGTTTTGTAGTGGAAACCATTAACATTTCTGTAATGGTTTCTATTGTTTTTTTAAGCAGGGCATGCAGCCTCTTTGGCTAAAATTTACAAGGGTCAATCAGCTTGTGTCTTGAAGATATGCAAGCCGATTGGCTGCCAGTACACATGACCAGGACCGAACTACATCTTTCTAGCATTTTATGACTGAACTAGGTCATTTATTGTGATGACCTGTGGTTACTCTGCTACAACGCCAGCATGAACTTGAGGAGAACTGACTCCATGAATCCATTAAAAATCACCTTCACATTGAAAATTGTAAAAATGTCTCTGAAAAATTAAGTTTGGAAAAGCATTATTGGTTGCAGGGGTCACTTACATTGACATTTTATTATCTAATGCAATGACATTTAAACATTAAGTGTGATTTACCTGAACACTTTATTTGATGTCTTTAAATATCTTTTAATGTTATAGATAATTGTTCATATATAGACTGTAGTGTTTTTCTGTAGCGTGATGTAATGACTTAACAGTCATTTTTACAATATATTTGTTAGGCATTACAAAGATTGTTGGTACCTGGCTGAGAAATCTGTGAAATGCACAAAAGAAGCGATGACAACCCCAATCCGGCCCTTTCCACCCTGAGAAACAAACAGAAAGCTAGAGAATAATGTTCTTTAAATATTGGACTACTGGGAGGCATTACAGGAAATAAAACAACAAATAGAAACAGTAAGTCTATAGCTGAATTGTTGGAAATGACAAGATGTCTTTGTGTTTGTTTTATCAGGAAACCCAATGCCTGCTACAGGAATGTTGCAAAGAATGTCTTACCCTGCAGTGGATGACCACTACGTGAAGCGGGTTGGCATTGAGCCAGTTCTCTATGGCCTTACAGATGCTGCAGAGTTTATCCAGAGGGGGTGCATGAAAGTCAGGCCATCCTGTGTCCAGAGTCTGAAAGCAAACACACAGAGTTACTGTTTACCACATGTTACTGTAATGAATACAGCAAAGAAACAGTATCCAATCACAAAGTCAGGGGTTTCATAAATCCAAGTGACAAATTCAAGAACCAAAGAACAAAGGAATATCCACAAACAAAACACACTGCAGTATATATACACAGAGCAATGAGAGACACAGGGGAGAAATATTAGGACAGAGCCACAGGGACTGGACTAGTCTACAGTTAGAGAGTAGGGGTGCTACACAATACACAAATTGATGATTCCCCATTTCCTTGCTCCTCTATCCTCCAGCCTATCACCCGGAAATTGACTGAAGTCAGCCATCTTGAAGGACATCTTAATTGTCTAAGTGCACCCTGAATAGGTGAAGAAGCTTTCTGAGAAAGCATGAAGAAGGAAACAAATTTGTATTCTATGCAGAAGTGTTTTTCTCCCTGCCTACCATCCTTGCATCCTTCCCTCGCATCACAAGGGGGTGGGGGGTGGCACAAGAAAGGAAAGGAGGAATGCGTAATAAAAAGTGAGAAGCACCCTAGAACAACACTACAACAGGAAATGACAAGATTACAAAATAAGACAGACAGACATTACTGATAGATTTCTCCTAATTTAAATTGCATACTAAATTTTTAAATTACAAATTTAAAAGACAGCTGCTAATAATGTGTTGTTAATAAATTCATGACACATTAGTGGTACTTATTGCAACATGAAAAATCAGTTCCTTTACCTTAGGGTTCATCTTAGTAAGCTCTTGCTTTCTCTCTGACAGGTTAATCAACTGGAAACAGAATGTTACAGTCAAATATTTTTAAGAAATGCATTAAATTAAATTAATCAGGCACCCCTGATCTAGACCAAAATGCTCTGGGAAATTGTTATCTTCAGTGATTAGGAAAACAGTACAGTTTTGCTCATAAATTCCATAGACATGAAATTACATTGTGTAACTCAGTACTGAAATGCCAAAAACAGATTGCATATGTAAGGATCACTGATAGAATCCATTAAGTAAAGCATGTTTTGTTGACTACAGGAATAGAGATTTAATGCACAGTCAAGTGTAATGGCATCTCACCAAATAGTTGTCTGCATGTTTAGACTTGAGCATGCGTGTGACATCCCTCAAGTTGCGCAGGTATGTTTCATTAATGCAGTTTTGAGAGAAGGACACTGCAATTATACGCTCAGTCACATAAGTAAGGTCAAGTTCAAATTCCTCCTCCATCTGTGAACAGAGAGAATATAGATTTACTCCCAGAGAAAACCTGAACTCCAATGCACAATATTAAAAATAAAATAGCACTTCATTACTAGCCAAAGAGTTGGTTTGAGTTTAGTCTAGAGCCAAAAAATCTGGAGACTTTAGCAAGGTACCATTGAACTAAACAAGTGAACTATATATACCAACACAAATTATGATTTGGATTATTAGCATGTGTTATATATGATAAATCTATATATGTGTTATATATGATATATCTCTATGTATTGTAACACTGGGTGAATGAACTCAAAGCAAGGAAGCATAATATAATGCAGCTGATTATGTTTAATCTAAGACAGAAAATGATCAAAGCCAGAGAAAACTAAAGAACACAAGAGAGTAAAACACCATCTAAAACCATATTACAATTAACAGCAGACACAAACCCAGGAAACACTGGGGTTTGTATAGATAGACTAATAGTGTAACAAGGGAAAAGTGCAGACAATCAGGGTCAGGAAAACAAGAACATCAATATTTCTATTTGAGAAACAATTGAAATGACATTGAGAAACAATACTTCTCAATGTCATTTCCCTGATGTTCCATTATGCAAAAACTGCACTGTCAAGTGGTGCAGAACATTCCCCTCTATGTTAGAAACCACATGATCAGCCCAGATTAGATCACCTCATACATGGCCATTAGAGTTTTAAAGAAATATTAAGAAGTAGGAAAAAGAGAGATATTTATTTAACATTGTTCAAAACAACAGCTGGATTAGCGTTAATAAATAAATATACTTTAATGTGTTTAATATATTTATTGCATGTATATACTTTGTATACTGCATACATTTTATATAATGTATATACTAGCTGGGATAAAGTACTAAGCACTTTAGGTACTTTAGTTACATCTGTTACATTAGTGTTGTATCTTTAAAGCCCAGTTCACCCAATAATAAATTAATGTTTTGTAATTTTTGTGAATTAAAATGTCTGCCAAATTATTAACTGTTAACATTTTTTTTAATTACACTATACTGATATATAAATGTACTTTTAAAGAACTGAGGACATAACTCTTAAAGTGTTGCAAGTAATTATCTAATTTTGTGTGAATGTATTGTGGCAAAAATAATTTAATGCACAACAATTGGGGGTTAAACAAGAACAATAAAGTGTAAAAGTTTAACACTCCTTAGTACTTTCATTCTGTCAGACAGAATATATTTAAGCCAGTGACTCCTCCATCTTAATGAAGGCATTCTGCCCAGAGAAATCATTGAGGGATGTGCCTCTGCAGGCCTGCCGTGGGGCACACATGCCTAGGATAAAGGTGTGTCGGCCCCCCGCCTTAGGAAGAGATGTGTCACTCAGATCAGAGCCTGTAAAAACAAGCATCTCAAAGCACTGCAGCACTGGATCGGATTTCTGTAGCAAGATTAGAAAGGTGGAGTCATATATAACCTAATAAACTCATTTTATGTTCTAACTAAAGTAAGTGACTAGATCAGAACAGGCGGCTAGAACAACACCTGCTAAATTAGGGTTGATTCAGTTAATGTAGCCAATAAATACATACATAAATAGTTTGTGTGTATGTGTTTCTGTATCTGTAATTTCAGGGACAAAATTGCAAAAGATATCACCAGAAATGATCTACATCTGAAAGACAACCTGTATTTTAACATTAGGGTTTAGGTTCCTTACAAAAGTACTAAAGTGGTACCAGATGGTGTCAGGTATACCATGATATATTAATGACAGTGAATAATTATGTATACAGTGGTATTTACAGTGGTTTTAAAAGAGATGCGACAGAAAATGATTTTACCTGTGTCAGCAGCTGTTGCAACGATATTATAGGCTAGACAGTGATGGCTATTGTTTTGTATTAATAACAATAAATAGAACCAATATAAAGGTTAGGTTAGTAAAGAACTTATAGTGACTTTGGCTTGTTTATACCTTCCTGTTTGCTGCCTGCCCTGTCTATTAAATTTGGATTTTGTGATTGTTTGCTGCCTGCCTCAACCCTTGCCTGTTTACCGTTTTGTCTTTGCCTTGTCCTTGTTAACCCTGTATGCTGATAATCGACCCTGCCTGTCTGACTACGATTAATAAATGTTGCAAATGGATCATCGTGTGACTAGCTAGTATCATTACACTTACAGATTAATGTTGTCAGGAACACGACAGGGATCCAATAGCGGTTAACCGTTTATTTCACAAACAGAGAAAGTCAAACAATGCAGGTAAGTTAACAGATACAGATGCAGGGCGGCTCCGGCTCCGGCGGGGGAAGGGAGAGAGCGGGGCAGCGGGAACCGGGAGGGTGACGGGCGGAGCAGAAGGGAGGCTGGGCGGTGGAGCGGGAGGAGGAGCGAGCGGGGGGGGGGTGGTGGGGTGGTTGGAGAGAGAGAGGGAGATGGTGAGGAGGACCGGACAGCAATCTGTAAAAGAAAACGGCACAGGGGGAGACAACAAAAACACACGGCTTGGGTCTCAGACAGAACAAGACTAGATTGGGTCAGTAGCGGTATGAACCGAGACGATCTGACAAGGGACGCACAACGAGAGGGGAAATATAAAGGGAGCGAAATCAACGGGGAACAGGTGAGGGAGATAATGAGGGAACAGGGTAACAAGGAGGGCGGGGGAGGGTGCGGACACCGGAGCACGTGGTGTGCCACCAAAACAATGCCACGTGCCCCGACAAAAACAACAGAAACAAACTGGGTGATCACACCGAGGTCCTGACAGTACCCCCCCTCCCAGGGACGCCACCGGGCTTCCTAGGAGAGGGCTCACCTTGTCGACGGCGGAAGTCCTCGATCAGTGAGTGGTCCAAGATGTCCCGGGACGGCACACAACTACATTCCTCCGGACCATAACCCTCCCAGTCCACGAGATATTGGTAACCTCTACCCCGGCGGCGAGCGTCTAGAATTCGCCGGACGGTGTAAATTGGTGAGCCATCCAGAAGACGCGGGGGTGGAGGAGTAGGGGTAGAGGCGGGGGGGTGGAGAGGGGAAGACCGCACAGGCTTGATCCTGGATACATGAAAAACAGGATGAACCCGACCAAGGGAAGGGGGCAGACGGAGCCTGACCGCCACCGGGCTCACTACCTTGGCGATCCGGTATGGTCCAATAAACCTGGGCGCCAGCATACGAGAGGCACCCGGAGAGGCAGGTCTTTGATGAACGGGCGGAGCAGGAGGGAGGCTGGGTGGTGGACGGGCGGTGAAGCGGGAGGAGGAGCGGGCAGTCAGGCGGGAAGCACGTGGCGTGCCACCAAAACAATGCCACGCGCCCCGACAAAAAACAAAACAAACTGGGTGATCACACCGATGTGCTGACAAATGTTGGTCTACAAGATGGTTGCTTTAAACCACTATGGGGGAAAACGCTCCCCTTACTCACGGACCAGCATGTAACTGCAAAATGTCTCATGAAGGACCTTACATACATCTAGTTCAAGTTTTATATATTTATATAGCACTTTTTACAATGGCACATTGTTACAAAGCAGCTATACAAATAGCTGTACAAATTTAAAATATCCAAAGATATTTAACAGTGAAATAAAATGAAGATTTAATTGAAAATTAAATTGAAAATGAAAGTATTTGAAAAAAGGAAGAAAATTTTTTTCTCTCATACTCTGAATTCAAATACATGTTAGTGGCGTTCTCTGATAATGCTGGCTTGTTTGAAGAGGGACTTCATATAGGCAGACCAAGATGGGAACTTCTCACTTTGCTGATGAGCTGTCTGCAGAATCTGCCCATTTTTTGATGGACGTCCCAAAAGTCACTACCTGGTATAGAATGCAGTATTACATCTGAAAAGTTTTTTTTAAAAAAAACAGAATCTGTTAATAAAAAGTATTGTCTGTGTCACAAATAGTCTGTAACTGTTATATTCAGTATGTGATTTGGCTTTACTTTCTATCACAGCTGTTAGGGAGAATGAGTATTTGTTTGGAAGGGGAATGATTGCTGTGTTGATAGTGTATGGAGGATCAGGGCCCCATTTTCTTTCAAAAGACTTGGTAAACCACATTGTAGATTAGCCCAATTTTTGTGCTACTTTGAAAGACATCACAGATGAGGGTATAGTGAAGTTCTGCAAGAGGTATGATAATAGAGCAGGGACATTTTCAGTAGCAACATTACTGTTTTTAAGTATTTAATGAATGTTAAATTTGAATTTGACTTTAATTTGTGAGAATAAATAAATTAAGTGTTAACTAGATTTAGGATGCACATACTTTGGAGTCAAGATCTGATTTTGAAAAACAGCACACTACTACAAACTGCTGGGTGTTTTTAGTATGTGAAGAACATTAAGGAAAAACATACAATTGTAAAAGAATATGTCTGGTGGCATGTGATTGACAGAAACTACAGTATTATTAAAAGATAAATTATTTTAAAAATTCACATACACATTACATGCGTTTATTTTAAGATTTACAAATACCCTTAAGGTAACCGCTCTTAGACACAATATTTTTTTACAGTATTTTTAAGACTCACATGGATTTCAGAATTCTCCAGGTTTTGGATGTTTTAAGTAACCTTAAAATAATATGTAAATTATTGTTCACAGTTCTTGAAATATCACAGGTTCTACTCTGTGTAATGCATTGTTTCTTTTCATAAATAGGTTTTTCTCATATTTGGCTCAGGAATTTGTACTGTCATCTTTATGAATCCTTACTCTCGGCTCTCGCAGCATCCAAAGGGAGCTGGGATGGAAAGTTCATGGTGGCGGATGGGTAGTTTAGAAATAAACGAAAGCAATAATACTAGTAATTAACAGATTCTGCATATTTCCTGATTCTTTACGGGTGTGCCCATGTAATGGATGGGAGACAGAATATGGTGGAATCTCTCAGCATACGACAAGAGCTATGACTGAGATCCTGGGATCCTACAATCAAAGAGGGGATGCCCACAGCATTCGGATGAGGGGCTTAACCAGCACTTTGGAGTGACGAAGATGAGGAATGGGTGAAAAGTGGTCCCACACAACTCTCCGAACAGGGAGTCCACACAACACCGTAAAAGTGAGCATTCAACGATGCCTAAAAAAGCAGGCTCTCACTGATATTTGAGCGGGGAGCCCTTGGCCAGTACTTTAGAAGAATAGAGTGAAGCTCTGCCCAGTAATGGTGGTGCTTGCAATTACAAAACTATAATGTAAGTGTACTTTCTTTTTTGACAGATGAGATTTTTTGAGGGGATGATTTAGGAAATACGGGCTAAAAGCTGATGATGGTGGACGAGTGAAGGTGACAGGAATTAGTTTATTAATGGAAGTGGCTGGATCTGATGTAGATTTTTTGGATCCTAGTGACCTAGCACCTGATGTTGAGTTAGACCTATTTTTGTGGCTGTAGTTACAGCAC
This sequence comes from Chromobotia macracanthus, assembly GCA_036877525.1. Lineage (NCBI taxonomy): Eukaryota > Metazoa > Chordata > Actinopteri > Cypriniformes > Botiidae > Chromobotia > Chromobotia macracanthus. The sequence goes on from JAZGTH010000013.1 coordinate 9,708,659, forward strand.
CTAAATGAAATGAGTGACTAGAAAATTGGTCTGCTGGGATACCGGACTGCGGGAGAACTAATTAAAAAAAAAATTCTAAACCTCTTGTTGCGGGGTCATCAATGAAAAATGGTATGTTTGAAGATTGGACTAGGGACCATTTGTACAGCAGTATAGCAGGTAATTTAGGAGAGAGTTATACAATTGAATGGGAGTCTGTAAGTTGAAAATATAAATTGTGTAAAAATTAAAATAAAAATTAAGTGTTTTTGTTTGATTTCCTTTGATGAAGATTTAATTAAGAAGAGAGATTGTTTCGTTATCTAAAACCTGTAAATCTGAAATTGTAGGATGGATATTAGGGTTAAAATCAGAAGATGGTGAACTCAGAGCAGAGAAGAAAACCAAAGAAGGCCAAGATTAACACTGATATGCAAGCAGTGTTAAAGATAATGATTACTGAGATGGAGGATGGAAAGGCATGTTATGAGTAATACGTCATCTGGTATCCAGATGGGTAGGGTGGTTTAATTGAATACTTTTGATGATGAGGGAGGTTTGGGAGTTGTTAATTGCTGGGGAAGGTTTAAAATCTTCTGCAATCATTTTAAAGATTTTAATTTATTAAATTTATATAAAAATGTATAAATTAATTTATAAAAAATGATTTATGGAAAAAAATATAACTTAAATTGCCTTTAAGTGATTAAAATCAAGAAGAGCATTTGAGTTATGGGGTTGGAGATAGATCCACCTGAATTTCCATTTTGTATTTCTTGAATTAGGAGTGGGCCTCGAGAACTTAAGCTTGCATGTATAGAATGTGTGCAATATTTGAGAGTTATCCTAAACGTGATGTGGCATGGCATTGTGTCCTCCGTCTAGTGCACGACCGGCGCTAGAAAAGGCATTAATGCTGGGGAGAGAGTGGCCTTTATTAATGTAGTGTACAGTTGTTTCGTTGTCACAATTAATTAGAATGCTTTTGGCTGATCATTCTTTCAAAAAAGCTGAAAGCTGACTGAGGGGGAGCGTTAGGAGGGAAATGGATGTCAAGAGGGAAAGATATGAGGTTGTCGTAAAAAAAAGTTAGCCTATTCTATTGTTTTAGAAACGCTATCCATAAGCTCAGCTCATTTTTGCACTCATAGGATAAAGGAATTTGGTCTTCCAGTGCGTGAACACAAGATGCAAGGGAGAGGAGATGAATGATTAAGGGCCAACCCTGGAAAATTATGCACATGCTGAAGTTTAAATGGCCAAGTATGGAAAGAAGTTTGGAGCAAGATGGGTTAACTAAGAGATTGGATGTGACTAAAATATGTCAATTTTCTTTTTGGGCTAGGAAACCTGGAATTTAAAAATGTTAATTTTAGGAAACTGAGAATTGTGAGGGTATCAAGAGTTTTTTCTTTTGAAATCCGAATCGTGTTTTTGATGTGCTTGTGTACTACTTCGGGCTCTGTTAGAGCGAATTATCGCAGATGATATATTGAGTGGATGGCTGGCAACACCGAAAGTGAAAGTGTGTGGCACGGCAGCAGTAGTAGTTGTGGCAATTGGCTAAGCGGCTGGAGGAGAAGTGAGAGGTTCGGCCGGGAGAGACACTGGGGTGTAAACCAGGCTGGCTGAGGGTCTGCTGCGGTGGCGGTTTGTCAAATAGAGAGAAACTATTAAATCATACAGCTGTGCTTTATTTAATATGCATCTACCCGGATGTCATAATTTAGACCTTAGCATCTTGGCATGCGTGAAGTGGAGCGGGTTGGTTGATGCCCCTAAGATGAGCAAGGAGGCTTGGTGGTGATGTCTGGTGGAGAGGGATGGGGGGAAGGAGGATTGCTCCTTGGGCTAAGAGATAGGGGCAGACAGCCTTTGACAATACTGACCACAGCAACCTTTTAAATAGGCTTTTGTTGGTATACATGGAACTGCACTGGCATGGTTTAAATCACTGATTGATATTGTTTATTGGCCGATTCCAGTTTGTTGCTGTGAGTGAAAAGTTGTCATAAAGATCACAAGTTCAGTATTGAGTGCTGCAGGGCTCAGTGCTTGGGCCTCTGCTTTTTAACCTGTATATACAACTTCTGGAAGCAGTTATTGGAGACGTGAAGTTAGTTTCCATTGCTATGCTGATGATACCCAGCTGTATATTTCTTTGAGGCCCAACGAGAAATTAACCAAACTAACAGAATGTATAGTCAATGTCAAAACTTGGATGACTAGCAACTAGCAACCCTGAAAAGTTAATTCATGCATTTATGGCATCAAGACTTGATTCCTGCAGTGACTTACTGGCTGCCATGCAGAGCCAGAGCTCTTAGGAGAACAAACAAGTATGACCATATTAGACCGGTTGTGTCAACACTGCATTGGCTGCCTATCAAACATTGTATAAATTTCCTGCTGATTACCTACAAGGCCCTGAATGGTTTTGCTCCTCAGTACCTGAGGAGAACTGGCCCTTCTGGTTGAGCCTGTTTTTTTCTCCATTTATACATCAATGGAGTTTTGGTTCCTTGCCACTGTTGCTTCTTGGCTTGCTTACTGGCATTTAACTTGGCTTAGGGTTTTGTAAATTTTTAATATTGCTTTTACCATAACGATCTAGCCACAGACCTAAAGACTCTACTATTTCGCTATTTCTTTTTCTCTCTTTCTTTTTCATTATACAATGTTCATATATATTGTGGTATTATTAAAAATCCCTTATACCTTTGCCCTCTAAATTTTATCTTCTTTCTAAGCACCACAGATCTAAGCTTGATAGTCATATCTTGCTTAATATAATACCTGTCATCTATTATGTTAATTGACTAAATGTGCAAAGGTCCAGATGTGTTGTAGTTATCATCAGTTTGGTCATCTTTATATTCATAATCCAACTACATTGTAAGTATCCTTAGTTCATTTTATTAATATACATCTTATAAGGAACAATAAATATTTGCAATAATACCATGTATCCTGTTTTCTGTGTTTTACTTTTCTGTATATGTAAAGCTGCTTTGAAGTAATGCCATTGTAAAAAGCACTATATAAATAAAATTGAATGGAGATGGACTGAGGGGGAAAACTTGCTTAAGTGTCTAGATGTTCCGGTGCTTAGTGCTCTGAACAGCTGGCCAGAGGGCAACAGTTCAAAGAGGTTGTGGTCAGCGTGTTTGCAGTCTGTAATGATTTTCTTTTCAGTGTATAGATTAAAATTCATTCTGGGATTCATCTTCAGAGATTAATCTTGCCCAGACAATCAAGTGCCAAATCCTCAAAAATTATCTTAGTCAACAGGAAATGGAAGCACACACCACAATAACTATACATTATGCTTCTCTAAACCTGTCCATCAGACCAAAAGTCGCTAAAAATGTTCCTATACTGAACCTTCTGGAAGATGTTAGAGTGTCTGGAAAAAACTGGCTTTGGCCTGGCCAAACAACACGCAGCAGTATGTGCCTTGTGTTCAAGAGACAGGTTTCATATGGTGAAATGCTCTTCAGCTCTAAAGGAAAGCGTTCTTTGTAACCATATAACAACTCAGGACAAAGTCTTACATTATTGATTCATTATTAATAATTATTCATTATTTTGATAAACTGAGTTTGTTCTCTGTTCATTTTTCAAAATGTTGTTCGTTCATTTATCTGATGACAGAACCTTGGACTATGAGCCTCCCAAAAAGTTCAGTCTGTGACCTATAACATCATTGTAATTAACTGGAGATTCCTGTTGGGTTTTGTAGCTGCACTAAATTACGACTTCACTTGCACATGGTCAAGCCTTTAAATCTTTTGTCTGCCTCTGAATTAAAATATGTTACATATTTAACACTGTTTTACATATTTATCTGTGTCTTTTATGTCTTTCCCTCTCTATCTTTCTTTTCCTCCTGTACATTCTTGTGCTTTAATGGATGACTATGTTACTTATTTATGTGAATTACTACCACAAAAGCAGTTTCTTTGCTTATTTCAGGGTGTTTTATGCTTAGGCATCTGTTTTGTGCAATACAAGCATCTTGACATCAAAGGATTTTAAACCAGATGATGATGATAATTGTAAATTAAAGTTATTGACTGAGGTTAATATTTAACATTCTGTGGTAAGAGATTCAGGAAAACCAAAGTCATCTGAAGGAGAAAGAGAATATTTAGCATATGATATGTCTATAGAGAGGGTGGATTCTGAGCTAAAAATTCTTGAAGTACACCACTTGTCATTAAATACCCTCGGGGCACAAAATACTTCACTGGAGACTCTCTTTCCTCTTGTATGTTCTTTACCTTTCCACAGAAAAGGAAACTGTAGTACTAAAATTGCTCAGTTGTTCACATAAAATAAACTGGAGAACAAATTAAGATTTGTGTCTTTTGGTTAGAAATTAAAAAACTAATTTCTAAACTAAAACTAATTTCTGTGTCCTTGCAGAGCTTATTTGAACTAACTTTATAGCACTATTTCCTTCTGTATGCCAACTGTTTTGTTTATTTTATATTGAGTTTTAGGAGAAGCGAGGAGTATCAAGGCCTGTATCAAGGCCATATAAATTGAGGCTGCCTAATAACATTAAGACAAAAACAAATATGTAAAGTGTGAAACATGTTTTTGCATGAATAAGGACATTGCTGCTCAACCTGCAAACAGATGCTCAAGAATAGAGTTAATGTTTTGTGAATGTTTCAACAAGCTTTATCATCATAATCCACAATAACTAGAATTTTGTTGAAGAAAAGAAGACAGACAAAGACAAGAATGAAATCCCCCCCAGATCTAAAGAGCCTACCTTTGCTTTTTGAAGAGTAGGTTTGTCTTTTATTTGTTAGTAGAGAGTGGAGGTCAACTCTTATTTCAGGTTGTCATAGTTTGTTGAAATTCCACTGCACACTGCAGAAAAAAGCCATCTGTGTTTGAGATTCAAACTTTAGTGTAGTACTTCTGCTGATTTTAGCTCCATAATTTCTCATTTGTCATTTCAGTCCCCAGTAAATCCGAGTTAGTGAAAAAGAAACACGGCCAGCAGTCCATGGATCCTCCCCCTGCAAGCCGTCCCTGTTCTCCTCTTCCCCCTCAACTTTTATTCTCTCGGTCTTTCCAGTTTTCCCCCTCTGGTGTGAGCCTCAGCAAACTGGAACAGGCATACATCGGGCTGGGGGGATGGGGCAGGAACAATACCAACAGAGCAGACGCCTTCACACTAGTCATCATTGTGTTACTTGTTGAAAAAACTTCAGAGTTAAAATAAATACTAAAGACACTCAATAAAAAATGTTTTGTGCATAACAAGAAAAAACATCATGACATCATGAGTTCACATCGCCATGAGTTCACTGGTGTTCTGAAAGCACAGAAATGACCTACAGTACCTACTGTACCTACAGTAACAGAGCTTTGTTTAGGGTGACCTCTGATAGTTGATAGTGGTGTGGTTAATGATTTACTACAGCCAAAGCTTACTACTTTTTCCGTTAGTGACAAAAATAGCAGAACTTTTGAGTCTAACATCCATTGTGATATACAGTCTGATAGTACAGAGTAGGTGAAAATGTAATAAATGTAAGATTTTCTAGTTTATCTGTGAATGCCGTATTTTTTTCAGTTATAGGACTGCAAGTAACTTATTTTCCGTTAAGACACTGTAAAATTTGTCTTTGCACAAATACAGCTTCTCCTAAAGTTAAATGTCATTTGTATAAGGGGTTATGTGCACTTTTAATTTCGTGATAAAGTATTTGGTATCTTATAAAGTATTTAAATCTTAATTTAAATTACTACAGATTGTGTTTTAACCTCTCTTGCTTCCATGTTTCTAGGACAGGATATGCCATCTATGGATAAACTTGTTGCATTACAGGTTGTAGCAACTTCCAGTTACCCTGCAAATACATGACTGTGTTGGCAAGCTAAAATAAAACATTAAAACTTAATTGTTCATTGCTCTAAAGATCTGATATAACGTAACATCAAAGCCAATAGCAACATAAATTGAATTTAATTCTCTCACATTGCATAAATATTACCCAATGATAAAACTATCAATGGTATGAATCCCCTAAAGGGACATGGTGGCAAAAAATTATGTGATATCAGCAAAAATATTTTTGAAAGCTTTTGCGTTCCCCCCAGAAACTTTGCATTCTCTCGCAGATACTTGCGTTTTCTCTCAAAACCAAGAACACACATTTAGCAAGAGACTATGCTGTGCTTCATGCTTGTATTTGCAAAGCATCACTTGATCTTGGATGTACCCAGCTGCATTGGAGAAACGTTGTCAGTCTTTCACAGTAAGTTATTAAACTTTTGTTATAAGGTTACAGATACAACAATTATACCACTGTTACCTGTGGACCTACTTGTCAGAAAACAGGAAGTGTTTGTCCAAAGTTTAAAAAGATAACACAAAAAAATTTGTGAGAGAACACAAAGTTTTCCAGGAAATGCAAAAGCTTTGAAAAATATTTTTCCTCCCATTCATAATCATGTCCCTTTAGGGGCCCTGTACAATGGAACTTCAAAGTTGGGAAAGGTATGCATATGATTAATAAATATTTGTTACATTTACCAATATTTATTTGTTATTTTGCATTGGAATGAATCATTCGGTTCAAAATGTCCCATTGAAGCATCTGTCCACTTTTTGCTCACTATATATTCTGATTCATGTCCATAAGCAGGTTCAAAAAAACATCAAGCTGAGGCATTTTCTGACTTTGCACTGGGTGGATATGGTAACATTGAATTCTTGGAGCAAGCACTGAATTGTGTTGTAATTCTTAAAGGGTTTGGAAGGCAATTATAAATTGTTGATCAGATGATCACTGTTTTCCACACACTGTAAAAAAAACTTTGCTGCCTTAAATTTTTAAGTTTAATCAATTTGGTTGCAAAAGTCATTTCAACTTACCCTTTGTAATCTTGACTGTTGTGGAGTTGAGGTAACTTATAAGAAATAGTTGGGAAATTGTTTAACCTATTTTTTAATGTTATACCAGTCAGGATTTAAAATATTAAGTCTATTATTTGTATATCCAAGTAATTTCAACTTGGATATTAAAAGGCATGAGGAGAGATTATGGGGTGAGTTTTTGTTAACATAATGCAATCAGGTACAGTATTATTATCTCTGTTAAAGAGGCACACAAAGCTGCATTGGTATAAGAATACCATATAGGAAATGGATTGTTAAATTTGTTAAAGTTGTTAAATAAATAAAGAAACAAATGTAGTCTTGAGGGTGTCTCAGTTTCATTTCTGTATATTGTCCATAAACATTTTTGTTAGCTCAGAGTGCTGGAACCCTATTTAATTTGTAAGGATATTTTGAAAGGGCAAAGACCCCTATTGTAATCGTTACTTCGCTATCATCATTTTTCCCTTTCAAGTCTATGGCAGCCCCCTGAAAATTTCAAAAAAACTGAAAATTCTAAAAAAAGCTTACTTTTTCAAACTCCTCCTAAACTGTCTGATCTGAACAAAATTTATTATGTAACATTTAGAGACACTGACAAAAAAAAACTTGATATACCAAAAAACCTGATTGATATACCCAACCACTATACCATCAATGAATTTGATAGCATGTGCACCAAAAATAGGCATAAACTTGCTCGTACTTTAGATAAAGGTAATATGTTAGCACAATTATATTTTTGTCTACAAAAATAATTTCAAACAGTTAAACAAACGTCTTCAGATTAAAAGATTTTTAGGATCATAAGAAATATGTAAGTGTTTCTAACTGTTGTCTGGTACTGTATGTCATAAAAAGCTTGATCGTTCAAGACATTTCACAGGAATACACTACCGGTCAAAAGTTTAGGATCACTTATTCATTATTATTTAACTTTCCACGTTTTTAATAATAGTAAACTCATTAAAACTATTAGATAACACAAAGATAGGGAATTTTGTTGTGACTAAAGAAATTTACAAATAAATCTAACCATATTATATTTTAGCATATTTATTATCCACACATTAACTAGAATTTGCAAAGAATTTGCACATTGCCTAGAATTTGTTCTTTTGGCATTTTATCATCTGGTTTCTTGAGGCATCACCCTGCAATTATTTTAAACAGTTATTGAGTTCCCCTCTAGGCTGGTTCAAGTCATTTCTCAAACATTTTTAATAAAATTGTCCAATGACAGAATTTAATTCCATTTAATTATGTTGTTGTCTACAAAATTATTTTCAAACATTTCAGAAAACAACTTCAGATCAAAAGACTTTTAAAATCATAAGAAACATTTCAGGGAAGTGATCCTAAACTTGACCAGCAGTGTATGCTAATGAAATCTGCAGGTGTAGCCTGTTTTCACTAATTGGTCAATATCCTCTGAAGGCAAAGTCCAAGCTTAAGGAAACTTGCTATTATGTAGACATGAAGGCATTCTGTGAATAATTGTCTATAATTTTCTTGATATAGTCAATGTGATTAATGATGTTGATTATTTTATTTACATCAAATAATTTTTAAAGAAGCCTTTTAAGCATTACTGATAGAGTTCCATCTATTCTGGGCTAATATTTGCTGATTTTTCTTCAAGCGACAGGCTGAGGGTGGAGGAGCACGGTTTAAAATACAGGCAGCTTTTGAACCCATATTCTCTCAGCATTCACAATTTTCTGTCTGAGTTAAACTTATTCTTTGCATTAAACTCAATCACAGGTGAGTGAAATTGGTTAATTTACTAGCCATTCCATGCGCAAATGTGCATGGAATGCATGGAACAATTTTATTAAAATATATGGACACTGGATATATGTACATATATATGTACATATATCCAGTGTCCATATATTTTAAACCAAAGCCATATATGAAACCTATTAGAAATTAAAACCATTCCCTATATTGACATGCAAATCTACCCCATATATGTTATAAATATTAATATATATGTCATGTCATAGATATATACTTATAATTATACATACATGCATTGCATATTATTTACATATGTGACAAATGTATCACTAATATATGATCCTGTCATATACGTAATCCTGTCTTTTACTTCAGGTTAATGTATCTTTTAGGTCTGTATGAATATAAAAAATGATTTTGGTCTCAATTAAATTACGCATTTTTAATTTCTACTCAATTAAATCATTTCTATTTTGTTTTTGAAACAAAATTTGTTTTAATAAAAACAATTTAATTTGAACCAAGCCATGTGAATTAAAGTCAATTAGGAAAAAATAAGTTTGTTTTTTGCGCATGCGCTTGACCACTATGCACACACGGTTTCCTGGATCACACTTCCTATTTCCAATAAGTGAAGCAGTGTAACGCTACTTCCCGTAACATTGTGATGCAATCAAAACTAATGAACCATAAAATAGTAATCAATCAGCCAAAAAAAAACAGTTGGTTAATATATTATATAAAAAAAGCATGGTAAATTTCATAAGTGAACACAGAGGTCACAGGTTAACAGAGACTCATTTCCTTGAAAATGCCACGCTAAGTATAAAATCCTGACTTGAACCTAAAGATCTGGGCCCGGTTGCATAAAAACCCTTAAGTAAGGGTATCTCTAAGGGTGGAAACCTGCATCTCTTTCAAACATTTGGAAGAGAAGCAGAAAAGAGAGACTTCTTTAAAGACAAGCATGTACCATTATTTTATTATTGAAAAATGATTTATTTTAATATTGAAAAATACCACTACAATACATACACAATAAGCATAAAGCACAACTACGCCCTGCCCACACGCAAGATTTGTGCCAGAATGAACATAAATTTGCAGATTGAAAGCGAAAACTGTAAAAGCATAAATTAAAACTTTTGCAAAAAAGGAAGTTTAGAAAACAGATTTAAAATATGGTTTGTTTTAAAACCATGCTATGCCCTTGTCATCAAGTTTATCATTTTTATTTTCAGTGTTTTTCTTCTTTCAAATAATTTGTTAATTTCTTTAAAAAGTTTGCAAAATTAATTCCCTCTTTTTGCTGCCAAATGAGTTCATTAAACCCACTTGTTTAACTTTTGATGACAAAACTTGGTATTTTAAGTAATATGACAACTTGTCTTTAGGGTTTACAGTGTGGGGTAGCGTGGTCTCTTTACACATGTATTTGATAAACCAAGACTTACCTCACCTTGATTGCTTAATTAATAGAATTTCCCAAAATGTAAAGCATAGCCAGACATACTAGATCAAGTAGTATCCACTGCTATGTGGTATATTCAACAATATCACCTCAAACTTTAAAGTATTTTCAACACTTTATTTTTCCAAATTATTCAAGTGGCCAGCTCATGCTACTAGTTTGCCACAACCTATGTAATATGTGTAAGCTATTTGTAATATTTGTCAACCACCATTTGTAGACAGTATAACATATAAATTATGCCTTCCATAGCTATATAGATATACATTTCTGATATCTAAAATTGAAATGAAGGTACTGCATGAGTCAAACAGCTGTTTTCCTTATTCTTAATAACAGTATATTTTTGTACTCAAAAATCAAGATATTAAAAATATTGTTTATGTAAATAACTAATATTATTCAGACATTCCTTTATGAAAAAATAAGGTACCACATGACACACCTTTGGTTTTTGACAACTAAAAATGTGTACAATTTAACAGTGTACTCATGAAGGCACATTTAGATGTCCACATGTCTGGGACCATACCACTATACCATAGTACCTTAAGAATGTAGCTCCCAAGTTGCTTAAGGGCATTAAGATATTGCTAAAATGTTGATTACAAGCATGTAACCTTTGTAAAGAACATGAAAAAGCTTTGTAATAATTTTTGAACCATCACCATTGGTATATAATATAACAAGGATGCTAAGGTCAATTGATTTTACTAAAAGATTTACCAATCTCTTTGTAAAAATAATAATGCTGGCATCTTTCTCATAATTTTTAAGCCCTGCTAATATGGCTCCATATTTTAGATGTAAACTGTCATTTTCACCCCCCTCTACAAATTAGTGGATTACTCAGTAACTTAATCAATGGCATTTAATATTTCATCACTATTTATGTTGGTCATACTTCTGTAAAAAATTTAAAAAAATTGGTTGAGTTGAATGGAATGGCCCATAAGAAGCTTCTCTTTAAATTACTGACAGGGGTGTAGGGCTTTCAAAGTGGTGGGGGTTTTGTGTCACCCCACAGTGGTTTATTTATAACTGGCTTACTGTGGATAAACAACAAATAGTCAAAGTGATGAGAGACAAAACTAACAGCGATTTTTCAGTCATACAGAAATATTATCACATACTGTGATAGACCAATCATAATCAGGTATTTTAGAGTGAAACTGTTACATGCAAGTAGCCAACAATTCTATATCTCAGTACATTCAGTGCACATTCACAATATTTATTAGATAAACATCAGCGGATCAACTTAAGGTAATACAATCATGGTTTAAATAAATACCTACGGGCACTATGACAAAAAGCAGTGGGTAATTTAAGACTACATATTATCAGCTGTTCTTCATCTGCAGTAGGTCAGGGTGGATTTTTCCTATTTAAGATTTTAAGTTCTGATCAGTAAATGTTACTGTATACAGTATACAGTTACTGTATATCCCACACTACACCACTTATAAGATTAATGCTAGATCACAAGAGCAAACTTTTGAAAGTTTGCTTTTACACATGGTTCTAGGGACATAAACTAAAATCATCTGACACTTATTAGATGAGGTTAAAATACAAATAAAAACATGACAAACATGAAAAGACATTAGTTCGAATTATTTAGAGTTGTCTTATAACTTTGGAGGTAATATTTGCATTTATTTGGATGAATCCACTGTATTAATTTTGCTTGAATTTAAAACTGATTAATCAGAGATTAATCATTATTAGTGTTCTAAGCTACAAACTGTAAAAACATACATCTTAGATAAATAAAAGAATGCAAGGTTTCTCACAATTATCAGTTGTGTATCTAAGGTACAAAAAAGTAAAACTTCAGATGCATTTAGAGCAATAATAAAAAGCATGAGGTGTGCGCAAGTTAACAAATGTACATGACAAAAGCTTATTTTACCATAATAAAGTGGCGAATGAGGTAAAACCTGCAAGAATGAATTTGGGTAAATCTTGTAAAACTGTCAAGAATGCATAAAATCAATTTTTAACTCCAAAAAAATTTTTTTTTGAATAAATTCAAGGAAGCCTGTTTTTAGAACCATTAAGGTGTTCTGCATTGTGTTGGGACATATTTTTATTAATGCATTACAGTAAACTACAAGCATAAAAAAAGAATAATTATAAACTAAAAGTTAAACAATAGGACACATCACATAAATAAAAATGAGATTTGCATAATCGTGAAAATTTGGGGCAAAATGTGCTTAATTCTAAAAAAAAAAAAAATCTGAGAAAATCTTAAGGTTAGAAGAGTCTTTTCTTTATGTAAAATATATTTTGGGGCAAATCTGACCAACAGTTACTGAAAACACGCAGCTAACAAACCAGTGAGTTTACATGTGCTTTTGAATGTTTTACAAAAAAGCAAAGCTTAGGAGGAGTGATTTCATTTCATCTTAATTATTTTGACTACATCAGTTGGGAGCTTGCAGTATGCCTCCATCAACATTAACCAAGCACAGGACAAAAATGCAGACTGATGTGCATGGAGACACTGTCTATGCCCTCATATACGAGAGGCCACGCCTACCAACAACCAATCCTAATGAATAATGCATAATGTCTTCAACAGCATATTCACCCAATGTCAAAATGTCTTAATAAAAATATAAATATCTTGTCTGTAAAAAAATATCAGACAAATTCCATTACAAATAGAATATACATTTCTCTGTAAAATGGCTTCATGAAAAAGGAGCATCAGTCAGCTGTGGTTATGGATGAAGCGTGTTTTTTTGGAGCAGCTTGGCTTTGGGTTTAAGGGTGGATGGGGTGGATGGGGTGAGGGGTCTCACAGCAAGGTCCCATCGCCCTACTTTCTGTATTTCACCAGAACTTTGGCCTCGTTTAGTCCTCCTTCGCCCTGGAAGGGTCTGTCTCACCTTGAGCCAGTGAGTCTGATTCTGTATGGCACTTTTTTGTCGGCCTATCAATACTCTGGCAGTCCTGTTGGTGCTTCACAGAGATGTTAGTGTCTGTGTTGCTGGTGTCTGTAAGTTTATAGCCACTGGAGTCCTGATGATCTGTGAGTATACTGTCCACTCCATTCGAATGAAGAGATTCACTCTTGCTGTTGAGTCCTTCATTAGAAACCACACAGATAACCAAAATAAAAAAAACTGTTCAAACATGTTAATCTACAATCAGAAAGGATATTGTAATACTCAGCAAAACATTAAGTAAAGTGAAAATTGTGCTATAGTTTACAGGTTGGCAGCATTATGTACTGTACCATTGTGACCGATGGTATCTTCATGCTCTGATTGGCTGGTGCTGCTACTGTAGGGGACAGGTAAGGGTGTGGTTTCTCGGCTGGAGGCGGTGCTTTCTGTCTCATCCAACAGTCTGTCCATGTAATCTCTGCCAGAGCACACGAGACACACACACACACAGATACAGTACAAGCTACATATATAGTAAAAATACATTTAAAAAATTAGTTAACCTGTCACCGTACTCTGTGGTATTGAATCTACATAGATCATTCATTTTTTGTGTTGCGTAAATCCAGCCTAAGATTTTAATTACAAAAATCAAACTGTCACATTTCAAAAATCAAATGTAGACAAGCAAATGTAGACAAAGGTACTTACGTCACCCCAGGGTGAAGGTTGTATTTCCTTTTTCCAAGCCTAGTTTGTTGTGCAAAGAAATCGTAACGCTCTGACTTCTTCCACATGTAATAAAAAGCCACACAATCTCCAACTGACCGCGTTCTGACCTAAAAGGTATTGACAATAGAAATGTTACCTGCTAAGCATGTTTAAGAACTTTACCAGTAAACTGACATTCATGATAAATCCTAATTAAAATGATCCCTCTCTTAGATGAAATTAAACAAGAGTCATACCTTGTTGGCCTGGATAAAGTGAAAGTCTTTTCCATAAGCCTTTAAACCTTGTTCAAAATTCCTGCATTCTTCCTCCGTCCACACAGACAGTTCCTCTGTAAGAAAAATGACATAAACCTTACGCTTTTCACTGATCTTCTAACTGAGACCCACATCAAATTTACACAACTAATCAAACAAAAAAGCCTTATTTTACTCTAGCATTTTTACAATACCTAGTTAGATAATGACAGATTACATTTGGGCTTGATGATGAAATGTAATATTACAGTTTTTATTGCCTTACATGTTATAAGAAAGATGGTTTATAAAAAATAACAATAAACCATCTGGTGTGAGTCTCACCTCTGGCTGCTTTAACGTTAAATCTTAATCTTCGTAAAGCTTCTACAGTGTTAAAACTACACTTCACAAGCTCATATAAGGCCTGTGGGCAGAAAACACTGTTTGAATGTTGTATTAAGTCAAAGGTCAGCATTTAATTACATATGTATTATTATTAAATCATTGAGATCAGCTGCAGTACTTGAGTACCTGCTCATTGTCTTTGAGGTGGGATCCTTCTGGAATAGCATCTACTCCTGTTTCCTCTCCTGTCCGTTGACAAGCTTCTGTGAGAAAGTCCACTACGGCAGGTTCAGGGAGGATATCTGGATTCCACAGCAGCTGGTCATCGTTTTCATACACTACGAGTGACAGAGTCAAAGATTCAGAATGCAGAATACTAGAAGTTCTACTGTGTGACATGTTTTGCCTAGAGGCGGTTCCAAAAACACTGACAAATATTACTGACATGTTAATTTAATTCATACATCTTTTTAAACTTGATCCTGATATTAAAAGGCACGTATAATGTTTTTGCTGTTGGTTAGCTGTAAAATCAATGACATTATGCTATGACTGGCAAGGATCTGATCTGTGTAGTATGTACAAAAACATTCAGAAAAATACAGCTGCAAGCAGCAATTACGAGGTCAAGCCCTTTAATGATACAAATGGGAAATATTTGTGGACATCTCTGATAATTAGATTAGCAGGAAAGAAAATGGGTGAAACCCATTACAACACCATAAAATGATTTATAACTTTTGACCAAATTTTATGAGGCAGTCAGGATGCTGTTACAATGTCAATACACTACAGTATTGTAAAGATACAGCCATATGCTCATCATAAAATGTGTTGACAGTAAAAGAGAACAATTCAAACAATCAACATGAATTCCGTAACTTTTTGTTGCGAGTGTAGACAGATGCTACATACCAAGTTTTGAGCATATTTTCACACAAAACATTGTGGGAGGAGTTAAAAAAGTAGGTTTTCAATATAATTCAAAATGACGAAAAGGAAGTAGCATTGACTTCTGCACAGCATTTTTCATATAAAGCAGGCAGAGCAACTCTCATGAAATAGTGCTGAGATGGCAAATCATAACGCGTGTCCAAAGTATCTATCAATTTCTTGAAGCCTTTGTTTTTTTATGTTTTTGATCCATGTCCGCTTCTTCGAATCCAAACTGTTCCCAAATAACAGAATTGCTTTTATGTCTTTTGTTGACCAAATGCTTCTGTGGCTGCTCTCTTTCTGCCATCTTCTCTCACGCTGATTTTTAAATGCCACAAGATGCTAATGGAATGTGACGAAATAATCATTTTTCTCAGTTACATAGGTTTGTGATCGTTGGGAGGTGAAATCGAAATCAAAATTCTATTAATTGCACAGCCCTACTCTGCATACTTTAAAAAATCTGAAGAGACCACTCTCATGATTTTAGACCAAAGTTTTTAAAAGTTAGCTAAAATAGTCATTTTTCTTATCCCTGGATCAGTAGGTAGCACTGACGAAATTGTGCAGCCATGCCTGTGATTACACATACTAAGTTTTGTTAATACAAGTACAGCAAAGATTCAGCCTTGAATCCATTTCTAAGTCAAATAAGTCAAATTTCTAAGTCTGAGTCAAATAAGCCCAGCCACTACAATGATTTCACAATTTCATTATGATGTTTCTGGTGCTAACCTAAATGGTTGCTAGGGCATGGCTGGACAATTTCCATGGTGATAATTAAAGACTTGCCAGTCTGAGTCAAAAGAGGCCACCCACTTGTCCCTAAAACGTTCTGAGGCCTCTCACGTGTGACATGCCAAAGTTTTGTCCAGGAAAACAGCAGTATGCAAGAGAGTAACAGTGATGCTTTGCTTTGTACAAATCAGTACAAAGTGAAATATTTGTGAACATCACATACAACAGCATAAAACCACTTTTTGACCGACATTTTAGTAATTTTTGACCGATAGGTGATGTCATAAAATTTTGATGAGGCAGTCAGGATGTGGTCACAATGACACAAGCAAAGTTTCATGTTCATACATCAAAGCATTAAAGAGTTACAGCCTCAGATGCTTTTTGGCATTGTGCCATCAAAATTCTTCCTGAGGCGTCATTCGACAACTGTTTGCATGCAAACATTCATGTAAAGGAATCTGACCATCCTCATGATTTTAGGACAAAGCATTCAAACGTTGCTATTTTTGCTTATCTAGGCACCAGTAGGTGGCACTGTTAAACTGTGCATGTACCCTCAAGTACCAAGTTTTATATCAATACACAAAAGCGTTGAGAAGATACAGTCTCGTGTCCATTTTGAATGCTTTTGTCAAATTGCACTATTCGAGAACAGTTTGATCAATTTTTGTGTGGAGTGTTCAGATGCTACATTAAGAATTTTATGCAAGCGTTCGCAAAAGTAGTTTTTTTAATTCAAAGTTCTGTAAAAATTTTCAAGACAGACATTTTGTCTTAGCATGCATTTGAATCGTCATGAGTCAAGGAATTAGAGGAAACAATGGTTTCTAGGACTTACAAAAGTTATGAGCATAAGCATCAGTGAAACTTTGAACAGTTGGCGCTACAGGAAGACTCCAAGTTTGGTATGGTTACTTTTCAGACTGTCCTCTATCTATGTGCCAAATTTCATAACTTTTTACATACCATTCTATGGATTGCATACACTCAAGAGAAGATGAATAAGAACACTAGTGGATTCAATAGACTTATACAATACAATAGACAATACTAATAAGAAAATCAACAATACCAAACAAAATTAAAAAAAACTAACAGTAAACATAACACGCACTTGTTAATAAGAGCTCATTGGTTTGTTCTGCATTTTGCCCAATGAGGACAAAAGAACATAAAAATGCTTCTTCCATTTATTGCATTAGTTTTATCTCACCCAGCACCCAACACCAGCATTTCTTTTTCAAAGGTTCTTTGGATTTAGTACACCACTAAATCTCAGTGCAAAAAACACTTCCTATAGCAATATACCTACAAGAGGCAGATTCTGACAAGATATTGAAACAGCAGTCCTACAAAAACACTCAAAATATTGTTTTGACTAAAGTCAAATGTATATAAACACATAGCTCTGTTGTCAAAGATGCACTATTAATTCAATGACACATGGTGTTTTAAATTGCGCAGCATAGGTGAGGTCTACCTTTATCATTGTCCATGTATTTGCATAGTCCAGATGGAGTTTCAGCCTGATACATGGAGCCAACCATTATCTCCTGTTGAGCATGCACACGACAGTCATTTAATTGTAACTTACAAAGAGAAGATGTGACAAACCGTAATAATGATGAAAGTGTGTAACAGTGTTTACTTTCTTCCAGTCTTCAGAAGGAATGTAGTCTTCATCCTCCTCTGATTCCTCACCTACTTCATTATCTGAACAAGAACGGAACAAATCATCTTCACACAACAATGTCAACATTCTCCAATCACATTTTATATAATTTTGTAACATAAAATATACACAATGATATTAACCCTTTGGAGTGTTGACTAGAGAATTTTTCTATCACACCTTCATGAAAACTAAGTAACTTATATACCTTCATTTAACAGATACAGTTCCAGCTCTAAAATGTGATGTAAATAGCTGATATACACCTGTGACTGCTCATCAGTTGAATTTTATATTAATACCCTGACCTGCTGTGTTTGCAAGCATAAACAGCCTATAGTTAAGCCCAAATTGTATGTCAGTTGTTTGTCTGTCACTAAATATCATTATTAGCAAAGTCCGCATGGACTGTGCACATGTAGCAGTGGCTCACTGGTTTGTGACTACATGGTTCGTCATGACACTAGTCAAGAGACAGGCGAGAACCAGAGAGTCAACATTATTAACATACAGACAGCGTGTCTTGAGAAGCCATTTATTAACCCCTGGAGTCACATGGATTACTTTTATGATGGATGGATGTGCTTTTTGAAGTTTCAAAATCCCAGGCATTATTCAATGCCATTATAAACTGGGAAAAGCCAGAATATTATTTATTATAATTCAGATTGTTTTCAGCTGAAAGAAGAAAGTCATATACCCCTAGGATGCCTTGAGGGAAGCAATTTATAGGCCAATTTCCATTTTATGGTAGAGTACTCCTTTAATTGAATGCAAACGTGTGGACTACGTGTTAAAAAGCAAAAAAAAAATATTATTATATAATACTTAAAGCATATTTAAAAATTATAACATTATAAATCAATACTTGCATGTATCAGTAGCTGTGTCGCCACACAAAATATCACAATAGTATGCTGTACTGGTTTTTTTTTGCCCTTATCCTAACAAGTTGTAGTGTGCATGCATCAAACAAGTTTGTCTACTGAGAAGGGGTTTGTGAAACAACCACAAACTATTAGTTTAATTAACTGTATTATTTACTATCTAACTGTTTATTATGATGCTAATAAAAAAAACAATTATGTTGCTGTCTTCAGCTCAGCTTGTAAAGTTCATCAATAGCAATGTCCTGGGTTTGATTCCAAGAAAAAACACAAATTGATGAAATCTATAGGACCTTAAACTCACTTCTATAGGACCTTCAACTCACAAAAAAATCTGCAAAAATGCATATATGTAAAGCTGTTTTATACAAGTATCAAGTCACCCATGACTGTGTGATTTAATAAAACAGGATTAAATGTATGCCTAATTTATGATTACATTACACTAGGAAACATTGTCCATTAATGGAACACAGTCAAAATAAGTGCAAAGCTACATTGAGGAAGTATTAAAGATCAAATTAAATGCAGTGAACATTGTTAGAATGAGCATGTGTGTCTTACTCTGAAAGTAGCTGCGGTTCTGAGATCGTATGAGTTCAGCTGTGTTGCAACCTTTTACCGCACATGCGCGGCTGTCAGTAGAGTGGCTCTCATCCACCAGACCTTTGGAGATCTTCCCTCCATCCTCCTTAAAAGATCATGAGACACAGGTACATCAAGTTGTCTGGACCATTGTAATCAATCAATGAGAGATAACAGATAATAGATAACAGACCAAATTTATACAACAGACTTAATTCAAGTTAATCCAAATTTGAATTTTTCTTTTATACCATGTCAACAAATTCAAAAGTGAATATATGGCTGTATCTTTACAAAACGTTTGTGTCTTGATTTGAAACTATAGGTATCATTGTCACAACACCGTGATCACCTCAAAAAGCTTATTGGCCCCCTATTGGCCAAAATGTAAATGATTTTATTGCATTTTAATGTTTTTTCATTAGTCTTAATTAGCTTTAAATGTTTTTCCTATTTTCATTTTTCTCAATTTCAGTGATATCCACACATGCTTCTCTTAGTGCCACTGATGGGATTGACCTCATAACTGCTGCTTGCAGCTGTATTCTTCTTATTATTATTAGGGGTCCAAGCATGAAGTGCTGGAACACTTTTGTTTTTGTAAGAATTTACAGGGGTTCAGGTGCGTGATGTTGAAAACCTATTGTAATTGTAAAAAAAGATTAAAAAAAAAAGATTTTTATTAGGGGTTCCAGTGTTAAATGCTGACATCCTTTTTTGTTTGCAATTTGTTATTATTAGTTTATTTTATTATTATTAGTGCCAAGTGCTGAAACCCTATTGTTTTTGTTAAGATATTTATTAGGAGTTTAAGAGTTGTCATTATAGAAATTGTTATCATTAGGTGTTCAAGTGCATAACATGTTAGTGCTCTTTTTCTTCTGCTTGAGTCTATGGCAGCCCATAAAACAGTACAGTAAAAAGTTATGAAATTTGGCACAAAAATAGACAGTCTGAAATGTAACCATACCAAATTTGAAGTTGCCCTCTAGCGCCACCAACATTTCAAAATTTCACTTATTTTTATGTGCATAACTTCTGCATAAAGTCCTAGAAACCAAATTTTGTCCTCTAATTCCTTGCTTCACGAGAATTCAAATGCACCCTATGGCGTAATTTTCTGTCACTTTTCCACCATTTTGAATTTTTGAAAAACCTACTTTTTTCGAAATCCTCCTAGGGTGTTTGTCCGATTTGCTTGAAGTTCGGTGTGTAGCTTCTAAACACACTCTAGACAAAAAGTTATCAAAAACTTAATGTACAAACTAATTCAAAACTGGACGTGAGACTGTATCTTTGCAATGCTTTTGTGTATTGATATGCAGCTCCTTATATGTCAACACAGGCATGATCCAAGGGCACACAAACCTGTCAATCAGTTTCATGGGTGGGACGATACTACAGGGCGTCTTTGGAAAGTAAATCGCAAACAGGTAATTGCTATTGCAATTAACATATGACAGGCGTAACACGTAAGACATTTGCAATTGCATTTCCCATGGACTTTTCGTTTGAAATTTGGCAGACATCGCACTTTTGGGTAAACGAAAATGCAAACAATCTGCATTTGCATTTGAATTGTGTCACAACTTTTACACCCACAAATAGAAAATGATTGCATTTACAATTGTTTTTTAAAATTGTCCTCTAAAATTCTGCACAATGAACCATATTTCCTGTCAGTCATTTGGACTTAGTAAAAAACCTACTTTTTCAAACACCTCCAAGGCAGCATATCCAGATTGCATGCAATTGTGTGTGCATCATCTAGGGACAGTCCTGACAAAAAAACTTTTTGAAAATCTTTTTGATACACCAAACGGTTGTTAAATGACAAATATGATGATAAATTTCGATGGCACAATGCCAGAAAGCATATGAGGCTGTGACTCTGCAATGCTTGGTGTATGAACATAAAACTTTGCACCTGTCATTGGACCACATCCTGACCGCCTGACTGTCAACAATTATTAACCATTTTATGCTGTTGTAGGTAGTTTTATGCTGTGGTAATGTTCACAAATATTTCACTTTGTACCTATTTGTACAAAGCAAAGCATCACTATTACTCTCTTGCATACTTTACATTCTTATTTGTACCTAGACAAAACTCATGAGAGGCATCAGAATATCATAAGGACAAGTGGGTGGCCTCTTTAGACTCAGACTGTCAAGTAGTCTTTAATTATTACCATGGAAACTGTCCAGCCCCACCCTAGCAACCATTTAGAGCACCCTAGCAAACAACATGAATATATCATATCTAAGCACCAGAACACTGTAGAGACATAAAGACATGGGCTTGGCCCTTTTGATTCAGACATGCATCCGTCTATTAGTTTTACCCTGTTAACTGCTTAGCTACACCCATTTACAGTTCCCTAGCAACACTGTAATGAAATAAATATGCCAGAACACTGTAAAGAGATGTGGGTAGGCTTATTTGATTCAGACTGTCAGTGGGCTTTAGGTATTGCACAGGCAACTTTCTAGCCACACCTTAACAACCATTTAAAGCACCATAGCAACTGTATAACTTCATGAATAGGCCAAAGTTCAAGATATCTATCATGTAACATCATGCTAGCATCATGTTAACATCCTACAACGGGACATCGAAGCATTCGTAGTGGGCAGAGTCTACTTTTGGTTATGTGGCTATTTTGGGAAGAGAATGACACAGGGTGACCTAACTTGGAACACTTATGAAGGAGTCTCATCACTGGTCATGTTAAAATATTGTGCCGATTGGCACTATAATGTGGAAAAAAAAACACAAAAATGTTATAAATTATAACTATTCCAAAGTTAGTTCACTCGAAAATTGGCATGCAGTGTCTTTGTCCAAGGTGTCATGACTGTCTATGAGGATATTTGAATACCTTGAAAAACATTGCTGCCATCAGACAATTAAGTTTGAGCACCAATTAGACAAGGTTTGTGGATCGGAATGACACTTGGCTGTTTGATTCATGACCCTAATGATCTGTGAGAATTTTGAACAAAACCGGCCACAGGGTGGTGCTATCTCATTTTCAGAAGTATTACTGATGGCATATTATGCAACGTTTGACACGCAAAATATTAATATCATGTTACACTTTCTAATACTGAACAACTTTGCCTCTAGAACCACTGCTGTCAATCAAGCTGCTCTTTAAATACTTGAGAATATTTTAAAACCTAATTTTAAAAATCTATGATTTTCATTCAACATCATTAAAACCAGTGCAGTACGATTCTATAGACTCTCTAGGTTAATAGTTATCAAAAAAAAAGATAACTTCTGAATTTAGAAATAACATTGCTATAACAGGGCAGTTTAGAAAATGGGCATGGCAAAGTGTATAATAATTCTAACTAATTGCAGATAGTGCCTCTGCAAGTAATTGAGCTAGTGCATCTTGTTATTCTAAATAAGCATGCACAATTTTATGTTGATTGGGCATTAGGTGGCACTACAGCAGTTATAAATAGTATTAAAAAACACTATATTTCTATGGGATATTTCCAGAATGTACTGAAAGTTGTCATTTCTATCTATTTTAGGTGCTTACAGGCTTGCTAAATGATACATATCTATATAAATCATAATATCATGCATTAAATGGTCCTGAAGTGCCTGAATCCTGATAATGTCTGTATTGTGACTAATATGTCTGTATTTTGCATATATGGAAGTTAAATTAAGTTCATAAATTCATTTAATATGTTAAAAAATGGCCATTCTGAGGTAACATGCCAAGTTTCATCGATGTCAGATAAAAGTTGGACTAAAAGTTAATTTGATCTCCCATGTGTAGGTTGCAGTTCTGGACCTTACCCTTCCAATTTACCACATCTATGAATTTTATGGCGAGCATGTAAACATAAATATGAGGCTGTATCTTTATCAAGCCTTGGTGTATTGACAAAAAACTTGCTGCGAAGCAAAGCATCACTATTATTCTCCTGCATACTTATTCTGCTGCTGCTGCTTTTTCTGGACAAAACTTCGGTACGTAACTCATCCCGCACAGTTTGTCATAGACCTATGAATGAGGGGTCAAATCGACCGGCTTACTGAGGAGGGGCTTGCTGTGACTTTTTATAAACGATCAGGTGTACATGTTTTTAGGGCGAACGAAAAAGTGGGTGAAAAATTCCATATACTTAACATTGAGCTGAATTTTGTGACGTTATAGCGCCGCATCAGAATGACGTAGAGACTTGAGGGTGGGCTCATATCGCTCGGCTTAGTAAGCAGCAACACATGGTGACATTTCAACTTCATAACCACGCCCTAGCAACCACTTACAGTACCCTAGCAACCACCCCATTGACTTCCATTGAAAAAATTCCATAGACATAACATTGGGCAGATCTTTGTGATGTCACAGCTCCACACCAGAATGTCAAAGACTTGGGGTGGGCTCATATCATTTGGCTTAGTAAGCAGCAAACAAATAGTGACATTTCAACTTCATAGCCACGCCCTAGCAACCAGCTACAGTACCCTAGCAACCACCCCACTGATTTCCATTTAAAAAGGTGAGAGGCATCAGAAGATTTTAGAGACAAGTGGTGGCCTCTTTTGACTCAGACTGCCAAGTAGTCTTTAAATATTACCATAGAAGTTGTTTAGCCATGCCCTAGCAACCATTTAGCAACCAACACGAATTAGCTATATCTCGATACAAGAACATTATTAAGACATGGGAGTTGGCTACTTTGAGTCACACACTCATCCATCTTTTGCTTTTACCCTATTATCTAGCTACACCCTAACAACCATATAATAAAATAAATAAGCCATATCTCTGCATTAGAACACTGTAGAGACATGTGGGTGGGCTTTTTTGACTCGGGCTGTCAGTGGGTTTTAGGTATTGCCGTGGCAACTTCCTGACCACACCCTAACAACCATTTAGATCACCCTAGCAGCCTCCTAACATCATGAATAAGGATAGATATCCATATTTTAGGATATCTATCATGCTAGCATCATGCTAAGTCATGATAGCATCAGGTTACTTCATTTTACTTCATGCTAGAGTCATGCTCGCACCATGCTAAGTCATGCTCGTATCATCAGGTTTTACAAAAACTTGTAACACTGCGTTTATTTTAAGCAAGACAACACAAAATGGGAATTCAATCTCATATTCCAATAACTGAAATGAACAGGAAAAACAATAACTGACACAAACCAAAACACTTGTTCAACCCAGATGTATTATACAAGTGAAATTGTGAAAAAAAATTTCTTTTTCTTCCTACATGATATAGTCAACACCAAAATACACACTGAGGTGATTAAAGGGGAAGGTAATTACAGAAAGTGCCGGCCAATAAAATAAATTGATTGGACATGATTTTGAAAGGCACACCTCTCTAAAAGGACTCACAGTTGACATTGCATATCAGATCAAAAGCCAAGCCATGAGGTCAAAGGAACTGCCCACAGAGCTCAAAGACTAAATTTCTAAATTTCATTTCTAAAATTCTGCTTTTTAATGGGTGTAAAGTGAAGGGGGTCTAAATACATTCTGAATACACTGTATGTTTATATCTCTGCCACCGTGTGGGCTAGAAAAAATTCTCTTTTCACCTGAATCCTTGACCTAAAAAACATATATCTCTGGCTTCATTTGCATCTATAACATTTTGAATTTTCCTGAAAAATGTACTCTCTCAAACTCCTCATTTGTCCGATTTGCTTTAAACTTGGCATGCATTATATGGAGGACATTTTGGGGATATGGGGACATTTTGTCCCATTTTTACCACTACAAACAGAAAATCCATAAAAATGTCAAATGTATACTTCAACTTTAAAATTGGTTGATGTCCAAAATATTTCATTTTACTTGGATACATTAAAACATGGCCGCCAGCAGCCAATCAACTTTCAGCAGCAAATAACATTAAATCAGAATGGCCTACCATTACGAAAATGGACACATTTATAAACCATATGAAACATAGTATGTGTTCCTAATTTTCTGATTGGTCTCATGATTGTGCTATAATAAGCAATTTACATTTCTGCCAATCACACTGCAATCGAGTGTGATAAAATTAAACTTTGTTTTACTCAGAATCATTGATTTATTTTTTTAAGTAGTGTACATTAAGTGGTACACATTTTTAACAATGAAGTAGTCCCACAGTTCTCCTTTTCTGAAATTACTTTTCGAACTTGTCCCAGCGTGTACATCCAATTTTCATGATATTTGGCATGCATCATCCCCAGACCTTCAGGACAATAAGTTATCAGAATATTCTTTATGGGAATATTCTTTTATTTTTTTTTTATATTTGTCAGGTATGGCCCATTGTGACTAAAATGCCTATGTCCTTTATACACAAAAGTTTAGGTTTACAAAACTTTTCCTATGTGGAATACAAACATTCTTACCCGCATGCAAGTTGTAGCCATTTTTATGAAAGGGAGGCGACCAGAAATTTTTAAATATTCAGTCATTTCAAATCCCAACCGATTTGACTGATTCAGAAAAAGTAATTTGTTCATGAACCAGATAGCATTATTGATACCATTTTTGTGTGCAGTCAGTGAGGACAACGAAACATAAAAATGCCTTGACTATTTATCATCAATACGTTATTTTGTGACACTAAGACTTTCTCTCTTTTCTTGATATTTGCAAGATCCCTAAGAAAATTATTAAAATTATAATTATTTTTAAATGTTAAATAATTTAATTTTTGGCAAATATTTTAGCAGCTTCACTCCTACACACCTGTTTTGAAATCTAAAAAGATTTCCTTAGATGTTTATATTAGTTTCCTATGGGCAAACCTTGCTCTTCTTTAGTTCTCCAGTGTTTCTGCTGCTCTCATCATTATCCATGTCCTCTCCATCATCATCATCATCATCATCATCCTCATCTTCGTCCACATCCTCTTCTTCATCCTCCTCCTCCTCCTCTTCTCCAGGTGACCCACTTCCTCCATATCTATAGAGATTTAGGAGTTCCTGGATGGGCATTTCCCTCTCCTGCAGTTCACAGAAATTCCACATATACTGAGCATTTATTGAGTTCATGTCTACTATCCAATTTGTGAGTAAAATAACAACTAGGGCCCAGTTGTATTAAAACCCTTAAGTTAGGAAAATCCTTAATTATAAGGTTAAGGGAACCCTTAATTAAACATGGGTTGCAATAACAAAAAACCTAAGGGTCCACTCCACCTCAAACATGATGGCTGATGTCATTTAAACTGAAGAGGAATACTGAGCGCATTTTCAGAGATCAAAATAAAATATTTGTTAAATTGTATAAACCATGTATATCTAGGCATCAAATGTAACACAGATTTTCCCTGATTTCTTTTTATGGTTGCTTATTTCTTTTCATTGTAACAGTGTCAAAAATCTATGCTAATAGGTGGCAATAAGTGTCCTTTTGGCGTGCAAAATTTCATGTAATGCAATATAAAGGATACACCTGAAACAATAAAGGAGAATGGTGTCAGCGATCACTAGTGATTCATTTATGTTCCCATTAGTGGTGTAAATGTTTATCGTAGTATTTGTTATCACTTGAGTGTCTGTGACATGAAAAACATACAGTACAATGTGTTTATAAAGACCATTTGCATAGCTGTATGTGTGAGTAAAACCCGCGTAAAATCGCGTAAAATCCAGTGTGTTTTCTCAAATCATGTGATCGCAAGGTATGTTTCGTTTACTTTGGGCAAATTTGAAACTATAGCAACAATTTTTCCGTCGCTGTTTTGAAACTTTTGCGAAATATAAACATTGAGGTAAAGGTGACTGTTAAGCCATTTGTTGCAATGCTCTTAAAAGAATTCCCTCAGGGTTTTTTTCGCCCACAGATACCCTTACTTAATATTAATCTCAATATATGACATGAACAAAAATTACCTGTGTATAAATCATCCATATAAACCAACAAATCTTTAAAATATGTACATATAATTAAATGTAAAGAGTATATATTTAACTGAGAAATGTGTCCTAAGAAATCGCACCTTCCTCTGTGACAGACCTGTCATCATTTTGGTTGACATGTCTTTGATGAGACATGTCAACCAAGGATGAGGTTTTGGAGAGATGTGGCATGTTAATAGGTGGGAGACACAGTTTGCCCTACATTAGGGGAAGCTGTGACATGTCAAGGTGTAATTCAAATTGGGTGACGAATTACAGAAATCTTATTCTGATGCATTTTAACTACAATTCACAAAAATGACAAGCAGGCTATGCATTCTTCTTAAATGAAGACCACTTCAGGCATATTAAGACTATCAGGATGAGATCAAACCTTTGTAAGCTCTTCTATCTCACTGCTGAAGTTAGCATCTCCTTCATGCAGTTCCTCGTCTTCAGGAGTCTGATCATCCTCATACTCCGCTAATAACATATCTGCTGATTGCTCAAAGTCAATGTTGTTTGAACCAACCGAAACTCCTTATAAGACAGAAAAAGACAAAGACTAAATGTGGGTGAAATTGCAAAAAATCTGGTAATTTCCTTCCTTTAAAGAGGAATGTCAAATAATGTTGAAGTCAGAAATGTATCTTTTTCCTTCTATCAAAAAAACTGCATTGAACATCACCATTATGATTATTAAGTTGAGACACATTACATGCCCTTAGTACTTTATTCATAACATTCTATATACATATGGGTTTCAGAGAAGTTATAATAAAAGGTATTTTGTTAATTATGGCCTAAGCACCAATGGTGCGAGGAACCTACGGGAACTGCTCGTTTGTTTTCTCCACAATGGATAGCATTTTTAACAGCCTACAAAATCCTAGAAAATTCATGAAAGCTTGCAAATGTTAGAAATTGCGAGAATTTACATTCAGAATGGTGTGGCAAAATGGCTTTTTAGCACCACCTACAACATTTATGAAAGCAGTCCTCGGGCTATGTTTCACATAAATGTATGCAATGTAACAGCAACTGCTACAAAAAAAAACTCTCAAAAACTACTACAAAACTGTCACCTACAGCAATATCCTAAATCCAACATAAAGTCAGCCATTTTAAATTATCTGCAATTGTTTTTGCAGTTTTAGCCATTTTCAGGCATTGAACAACTCCTAGAGATTTTAATTACGTCAACAACATCATTGGTCAGTCTAATCTAATGGCCTCTGCCATGTTAAAATCTGCAAAGCTTCTGAGTTTTCACCAGTGTGCCTGTGGTGGCCTGATAAAGTGAAACTTGTTTAGTTGTTTAGGTTAGTGATGCTAAAACACACCAGCCTCCCCAATATGCACCAAGATGTAAGTGCCACAAGATGTAAGTGCCAATAAATGCTACATAGCCAGGCATACTAGATTAAGTAGTACCCACTGCTTTGGGTTATATTTAACAGTATCACCTCAAACTTTATTTTTACAAATTATTCAAATGGCCAGGACTTTCTTTGAGTGCCAGTCAGGCACATTTTAGGTAATACTTGTGAGCTTTCAAACACCACTTGTACACAAGTACCACTTTGAAGACAACATTCCAGATGCCTTTGAAAGAAAATTGAAATAAAGGTACTGCATGAGTTAAATAGTTATGTTTTCCTTATTCTTAGTAACAGAATATTTTTAGATTCCCAAACATCCAGATATTAAAAAAAATATTGTTTTACGTGTGTAACTAAAGGTACACTTCTGGCTTCAACAATATCTGTTTTTCAGACATTCCTATTTTGAACCATCACCATTGGCATAAAATGTAACAGAGATTGGTAGATCTGTTAGCAAAATCAGTTGACTTCCTTGTGTAAAAATAAAATGATGATGCTGCCATCTTTCTGAAGTCATTTTCCAACCCTGCTAATAAGGTTTAAAATTTCAGTTGAAAATTGTCATTTTGACCCCCCCTCTCCAAATTAGTGGCAATCACACTTGGTTTGTGTGTGTGTGTGTGTGTGTACGTATATAAAGTCAATATATTTATCAGAAATTTATTTTCTCCTGTGATTTGATTTGAAAATTTGAATATATTTCCAACTTCATAAATATTGAAAGTTTGCTGTCAAAAACAACCTTTTGAGTGTTTTTAAGTGATTTTCATAATAAAATCTGCACAATGGCTAATCAAAACTAGGCCAATACAAGCCCAATGATCATCACATGTCCATGGCTGTTGTGGTTGTTAGGCTGCCTCCTTGGTCTGATTGCAATCGCATTTCAGGGGAAAGGTGACCTAGGGTTTCAGTCAAATAAAATTCGTGCAATATGTCAAACTTTTACCTCTAGAAAAATACAACAATCCACAACAGCAGTTCAAAAGTAGCTCAGATCTGCAGGAAAAGCCTACTGACCATCTCCTAAAGTGCATGTTTAGCATGCATGTGCAGTTAGTTACTTAAAAGTTATATACTGTTAAATACTATATATAGTGCCCTCCATAAGTACTGGGAAAACAGTTTAAGAAAATGAAGTAAAGGGAAATTTGCCCTGTTTGCTGTGGAGCAAAGTCACTGCTTTTCTGTCAGAGTCAGTTTCTGCGTCTTGGCTTATATGTGTATTCGCCGAATGCAAGGCTCAGACTGCAGGAGCAATAAACAGAACTGATACAACATATTCGCTGCTTTTAATGTGTATACAAATAATGCAACAGGACACAGCTTATCTCTTAAAAACACAATTGTGAGCCAATTGTCCCAATACTTAGGCTCACATTAGATAGAAGGATGAAACTCTACAGTTTTCTAAATTGGGTAAACATTTTAGTGTTGAAACAGCCAAATTACAAAATGTGACATTCTGTACTTTTGCCTCATATTCACCTTTTAATTATAAAAGATTTGTTGACTTGACAGCAAACAGTTCCTAATACTTATACGCAAACACACACACATCCTGCATGTCAATTAGAAATATATAAAACATATATTAACACATACGTATTAAAAACAACAAATGTATATTTACAAAAACGTAAGGGCAGTGTTCAAAATTGTTCAGTTGAGTAAAATGCAAAACAAACAGAATGGCCTACAGAGAACATGCATTGACATTAATTTTCATAAGTCTGCAGAATATAGACTATAGACTTTCATAAAATACAAATAACAACAAAAACAACTGTGACAACACTTATGAAACTGAATGTGGAAAAAATAAACTTTAAATATAGCATTTGTAAACTTTAAATTGAACTTTAAACATAAGAAAGCCTATATATTAAGCTTGCTGTTCTAAATCTACCTTTTTTTAGAGATACTCTTTGCAGTATAAAGAGTAATCATTCAAGATACGATGCTTCACATGTTGCACATTCTTTCTTTCATCTTTGACCTGACATTCCTGACTGCACACTAATTACTATTTTTTTCAAATCAGTAAATTACTAGGTGTGTGCGATATATATTGTGCGACAATATTGAAATTGTTGTTTTAACGATATACAAAATTATATTATTGAGTATGTCACTCATTTTCAGTAAACAGTCATAACACTGCATGAAGTGTTCATGAATACTGCACGGTGCGTGTGCATGCAGAGAAAGGTGTAGCATGACAGATTGCAGTGTTTGACAGAAGTTAAAATGGGCAAAGAAACTATGAGAGGAAAATATATTCAAGAACCAGCATCCTCACAATCCACGCAAGAATTCATTCCTAGACATGGATCGTCATCACTAGCATGGAGGTGGTTTGGTTTTGAAACGTCAGATGATAGTCAAAAGATGTCGATCTGCAAACTGTGCCGAAAAGTGGTTGCAGTCAAAAACAGCTTGACGACCAAACTCTTTCACCATCTTCAAACTTCCACTGAATATGAGGATTATGAAAAGCTTCGGGAGTCAGCTGAGCATGACACACCTGCAGCAGACAGGGTAAAATAAAAAAAACTCGCAACAAACTCTGGCCGAATCATTTAGCAAAACAGTTCTGTATGACAGAAAAAGCAACAGTCACCAGTTACATTGCCGGAGACATAGTACCAGTTTATGCAGTTGAGAGAGACAGGTTTAAACAGCTATTAACTACGTTAGACCCAAGATACACACTGCCTGAGTGAAAATACTTCAGTGCTGCCTAAACTGTACGAGTCATGTTTCCAAACTCTTGCACATAAGGTGCAGAAGGTTTTGCTTTTTGCCACAACAACGATTTGTGATGAAGCAGAAAGTCTAAACCATACCTCTCCCTGACAGCACATTTCATTGATGAAACATGGCAACACCAAAGCCACTGTCTGCAGACATCTTACTTTCCAGATGACCACCACTGGTGACATCATTGCTCAAGGTCTAAAAGATGCGCTGACATCATGGTCGTTGCCAGAAGACCGCATGGTTTGCATGACAACAGACAGTGGGGCTAATGTTGTCAGTGCACTATGGATTAACAACTGGCAGCAGCTTCCTTGTTTTGGCCACAGGCTTCATATTGCCATTGTTCAGCAATTTTGCTGCTTCTGTGAAATTAAGTTTAAGTGAAATAGATTGTATGTTTGTTTGGAATGGATGTTCAAAAATACAAAAAATAATAACATAATAAGCAAAGATGTCATAGAACAATAACATTAAAATGACAGCAATATAATAAAATCAACTATAAATTAAAATATAATACTTATAATACAAATAGTAATATAAACAATATAAAATGCCATAACCTTACACTGTGAATGTTAAATTGGCTTAAAATATTTTTGTATATAAAAATTATTAAAATAAAATTTAAAATAAAATATTATTTTGACACAAATCTTATGATTTGTGTCATGCAGGATCCTAGAATAGATACAGCCATTGGAATTTGCAAGAAAATGGTCGCTGCTTTATCCAGTAGCTGGAGCAGTTGAACCTTCCTCAACACAAACTGATCACAGTCACGAACAAGATGGGGCTCAAGAAAGTGCATGCTTGAGGTTTCTTGAGCAAGAAAAGGATATTCGTCATGTTTAAACTGCAGACAAAACACAGGCACCTTGTGCCAACATGGCAAGATGTTGAGATGCTGCAGGTGGTGAGCAAAGCACTTGGTCCTCTGCTAGAATTTGCAGATGCTTTGTCAGGTGAGCAACTTGTAACAGTTTTTACCTAAAACCTGTGTTGTCCCTGTTCAACACTTAAGTCCTGGGGGTCTGATGACACAGTCCAAATCTGATGACACAGACCAAACTACAAAAATTAAATCTGAGTACCTGAACTCCAAGTACACAGAAGACTGCTTGAATGAGCTGCTGAGTCTGGCATCAACACTTGACCCTTGCCTTAAAACCGCTACAATAATGATGACAAACCATTGAAACTTGAAGTTAAATTTTTTACAATGCTTGTGTTTTGTTTTGAGTATTTTGTTTACAAAGTTTATCTTGTCCTGCTTCTGAGAAAAATTTGCATTTAGATATATATTTTTTTTTATTATTGTTTGTTATTTGTACTGCAGTTAACTTTACAGCAGGGTAATTATTTTTGTTGTTAATATTTGTATGCTTCAGTTTTAAATAATAAATATCCTGTCCTTCAATCTATAGTTTCAATTAATCAATATCCTAATGACATTGTAAAAGGGAGCAAGTACAATATAAGACATTTTCAAACACATTTCTGAATTATGGAAAAAATATCATCCAATTATCGTTATCGGCCGAGAAAGCAGAGAGATATTTTTTCAATATTTCAATATCAAAGATTCAAAATCGCACACCCCTAGATGTAACAATACACCAATGTCACGGTTCAGATCATAACACGGTTTCAGAGCCAAGTTTCGGTTCAGTTCTATTTGCTGTGGC
This sequence comes from Chromobotia macracanthus, assembly GCA_036877525.1. Classification (NCBI taxonomy): domain Eukaryota; kingdom Metazoa; phylum Chordata; class Actinopteri; order Cypriniformes; family Botiidae; genus Chromobotia; species Chromobotia macracanthus. The sequence goes on from JAZGTH010000013.1 coordinate 9,741,526, forward strand.
GGCAGGATTTCACGACATATCACCAGCAATACTAAAGAACATTAGATTAACTTTTAACTTCATAATATTAATACCTGAAGCTCATATGGTGGATTGATGAATTTTGGGGGCAGGGCTTATAGAAGTAATTGTAGAAAGACATTAAAAATTATCTCTCAATGTCTGAGTGGAGATACTTCACTCATTGTTTTTGTATAGTGTGTATAATGTGTATTTTATTATGCAGTTTAACAAACAACAATTCTTTACAAACCATCCAGTAAACCAGCCATAGAGCTATGTTGTATTATACATTACACTATACACACTTGTTCTCACTTCAACTTTGCCAATGGCCATGTCAAAAGTCCCCATAGCTGTATTAAATATGGCCATTTTAAAGTGAAAATGCACTGAAGATATCAATAGATTAAGTCCTGATAGAGAGAACTGTGTACAGTCATTTATCTTCTGAGGTATATCATATATTCAGTATATTAAAGACAGACATTATGTACTAAGTATGAATATATGTATAAATGTAACAAATGCACTATAAGGTGGTGATCGTGGAATCTGATTTAAGTTTTTCTTATGAAAAGTGTAAATGATGTATAATGAGCGAGCAGTCAACACACAGAGAAAGAACGCTGATTTACTCATGCTGATAATAATTACAGACTGAAAAAGTATTTGATTTTTTGATCTGTGTGGTTTAATTCACAAGTTCATAACTGTTCAGGGGAATTTCTTGATTAGTGTGTAACTTGATTAATTTGTGCAACTTGCACGCAATGTATACAATAAATGTGCAAAGCCCACAATTCCATGCTGAATTTCAGTGCCTGGTGTATAATATTTTAATAAAAATACAGCTCTTATTAGGTTTCAGTGTACTAATTATATTTAATCAAATGTCTTATTTAATCAAAACTTATTTTGTGGCAAGGAAAGGTAAAGTCAACCTCAAAAAAGGGCAGCAGGGGTGGTTCTGTACCGCAGTACGTATCATGGATGGTGTATCACAGTTCTTCGTTTCGGTTTTGGATATCATTACACCCCATGAAATACATTTGTAAATTAAGAAATAACCAGCAAATATGAATGTATTTAATTAATGTGAGTAGAATTATTATTTAATAAAAAATAAATATGGCCCAGTTTACCTGAAACCCACTGGCCTACTTTAGCTATCACATTAAGCCAAAGTGGGCCAGCAATATTTAATCACCTTACTATAAAAAAAAAAAATTTAAATATATAATTTGCATTTAAATAATTTTTGCCTGCAGTAACACATACAATGACTGCTGTCACAAAAATATTTGTTTACATTCAGTGAGCGACCTTTTAAGTAAGAAAAGAAAACCTGGAAGACTGAGATTTTGCTACTTTTCATCATTGAGGAGCCATCCTTTTGAAGTTTAGCCACACCCACTACTGTCATACTGCATAATCTAAAACTACTTTAACATTTAAAGAGACAGCAACCCTTCAACACAAGACTATGAATATGATCTGCTAGTATATACCCACTAAGCAGATTGCAATTAAGCCGAAATGGCTTACTTTACCCAAATTCACCCGATATATACAGTACTGTGCAAAAGTCTTAGGCACATTAGTATTTTCATACCCAAAAATGGTTTTAAGCAAGTTATTTATATCTTTAGTTGTAGTGTCAGTAGGAATTATAAGATTACATTTCCAAAGATTCTTTTTGCCATTAATTGTAATAATCCAGTGAGATTTTTGTATGCACAAGGAGACTGACAATAGCCAGTGCCCCACAGAGAGATCTGATCTCACAATCATTGAGTCTGTCTGTGATTACATTATGAACCAACAAAAAACTGAGACAGACTAAATCCAGAAGAACTGTGGCACCGTCTCTCTTATGTCTGGACGCTGACGCAGAAATTGCCATTTAAGCCATTAGTCAACAAGATTTTGATATTAATTTAATTAAATATGTTCTGGGAGAGGGGGTATTATAATGGTTTGAGTTTCAGGAAAGAGAAAGAATGATACATGAAGCATTGCTAACATTGTTCTACATTACACAGAAATACTAAACCATAATAATGAGCTTTAAAAATATCAATTAAGCACACATGTAAAGCGATATGTATGACACTGGCAAATATTATAATTACCAACACGAGAAGGCAAATAAAATAAATTGCCTATGCATTGTATAAAAATGAATATAAGCAGCAAATAGTACATCAATATAGGCGATATAGTGGATGTGGAAGGGATGCAGTGCAGGTGCTTAGCAGATCTGTTAAGCTTAGCTTTTTTTATTTGACAAATTTGATTTGACAAATTTACTTAAAATTTGTTAGACTAAGCCTTTTCTCTTTCACTACTGTTAAGCTGACTGAAAGGGGCAGCCCTACACTGTGGCTGTTTTCCTTCCTCTGCAGTTGGCTTATCAATAGCTCGGTATTACAATATAGTGGTTATCGCAACAGCCCTATAGCTGAGATAGTAATAGTGTGCTTCGCCTTTGGCAAACACCACTAATAATACTATATTTAAGTCAAACAATAGTATGCTGGCTTGAGAAAGTATAGATATAGTATAGTATAGATTTAGTATAGATTAGAAATAGTACAGATTTTCAAAACCTGCCAGTTCATAAACAAAATAAATTAATTATTGCCTCTTCAGTATCGGCCATCATTTTGGCATTAATCCCTATTAAAGATATAACATCTGTTCTACCACAATAGGAAAAGGTAACTCTCCTACCTTGGCTTGAACTTCCCAAGGAGGGCTGGAAAAAAATATAATTCATTTAATCATTCACACATCATAAGTTGTTCAACTGTAATGGTTGCCTGAAATTATCTAATTAGTAGTGAAACAAATAGATCAACAAGGCATTTCATAACAGTGTTTAATAAAAGTGTTTCTCTTGAAGTCAACCTGAAACACTGTTATTAGAAACACTGTTTCTGAATGAAACAGGACACTTAACAGGACATAGAGTGGGACTTGATTTTACTTGACTGGATTGTGATTATGTGCTGTTACATGAGGGAAGGAAAAGTTAGAGGAACTTATGTTGGCTGAAAAGGATCTGCTTTTTTCTTTTGTCTGAAGTTGTAATACACTGGTAACTAAAACATTCTCTCTTTAAATGTTTTTTTAAGAAACAGATTAAAAAAATTTCTCTAAAACATCTTTTATACATTGACATGTAAACCAGATTAAAGAAAGGATATAATAAACGTATGAAAACGTACGACAAAGAACGTGAGACTGACAAGATTTTTGCATTATCCTTAAAGTTTTGTTCATGGTTCTTTAAACAGACCTTTTAGTTTGTTTATCAAAAGGTCTGTTTAAAGAACCATGAACAAAACTAACCAAAGATGTCTTCCGTTATTTTAACAGCCCAGTGTTAAAGATTTCCTGATGAAAGAAAGGAATCAGATGCTCTCTCTCTCTCTGTGTGTGTGTGTGTGTGTGTGTGTGTGTGTGTGTGTGTGTGTGTGTGTGTGTGTGTGTGTGTGTGTGTGTGTGTGTGTGTGTGTTAAGGTTGCATTATGCAGCTTTGCCTAGCATTCATTAGGAATACTCATATAAAATTGAGTATTTAAAATACACTGGGTATAAAATAATAATCCAGAATGTATTAAATGTATTAATAGTAATAAAAACCAAAACTCTTCAGTGTTTGTGTGAATATTTTAAAGATAATTCATGGCAAAGTGATTATGATAATAGTGTCTGGCTAACTAAGAGCGAGCTAACTGCTATTAACTTAAAATTAAAGAACCGCCTAAAATATCGCAAAACTTAAAAATACATACGACATAGTTCATTTTTAATGTCATCCACAAATGCAGTTCTTCGTACAGTTGCGATACAGTGTTGTTTATTTTAAACAAAATAATAAGAATTTACTTCTTACCTCCGCCATTTTTACAGTGCTGCAGAGGGTCAGCGGAATCCGCTTGTTAAGTCTGACATCACGCACCACCGTTTCCGGGTCCAAACTCTTTAGATGCATCAGCGAACAGCAAACAACACTAATATACACGAACGATATGCTACAAAACGACAGAAGAATCACGATTCCAACTTTTATCTCCATATCTAAATCCCAGATGGCCAGACATCATTTTTATGAATCGTTAAAATATAAGTGTCCGGGATTCCATGAGCCTAGGAACAGTAGTATACACCGAGTTTATAAAAGCTAAGCTTAAATATTTGACATGAATAGTCAGTGCCTATAAACGGTTGTAATCTCACTTGAAAGGACCCGGAAGGGGATAAAGCCAACATATTTGTATTCTATTTAAGCTTATTATTATGCTTCTTCTGACAACCCAGTTTTTTAAAACTCCTCTTACTTAAACTATATTCTAAAAGTATGTACTGTTTTTGTTATGGGGCAGCATATACATTTTGGTGTGTAGCAAAAGAGTATGCAAATACTGGGACATATTAACGCATAACAGAAATGACCGTTGTTGTCTAGAACAACATTGTGATGTTAACAATCACAAACATCAAAATACAACTCCTCCTTACATTTAAACACTTCTTCATTATTTATTATGTAATGTTTACTATGCAATTTATTATTTATTTATTTGTTTTGTAATTCATTGTAGCGTCACCCTCTTGAAATTAGTTGTGGGTAATATCAGCCGTTAGAGTGTGCATTGACTAATTTCAAATACTATTTAGGGTGGACAGTATGTCAGTTAGGACGCAAGGAATGGAAATCAACTAATGAAAATGTTAAGCATGACTTCTAATGACTTCTAAAATCTAATTGTCCACTTAAATTTGATACATTTAAAACATGTCTTCAGAAGGTCACAATTATAATCATAATGAATGTGAATTTATCTCATTACATAAATTATGAAAGGACAGGAAATAAAATGTAGCAAAAGTCCCTTAAAATATAACGCCAATGTACATTTTACGGGATTTTTCTTGTCCTTTCATCATTTAAATTCATAATACTGTGTACTCCATCATGTATTATATATATATATATATATATATATATATATATATATATATATATATATATATATATATATATATATATATATATATATATATATATATATCTTTTTGTTTACTTGTCTTTTTCCTTAATTCTATACTTCTTTCATGTTTCAACTAGTTTGTCGAAAACTTTACTCCATAAAGCCACAAATTGTGAAAAGCGCTGTATAAATTAAAAAAATATTTATTAATAAATAACCTTAAATAAATAAGGTACGGTATAAAGGTTTTTATTAACAATAAGTCTAAATTCAATCAACCAATGCAAGCGTTTTTGCACATGCACACAACAAATCGGATTTCCGGGGCGGGTAAGATAGAAAGTCACAAGGTGGCGTATTGAACATGCCCGTGGCTTCTGACGACACACTTTGGATGTTGACGGCGCAGGATGCTGCGAACCCTAGTAGGTCCACAGAATGCACCTCCCGATGCACCCTCGATGAAAGGATAGAAGAAAGAATACACTGGGGTTTTAATGTTGGCTTGGCTAGATGTAAACTTTGCAATGGAACAGTACTTGGGCAGCGACCGATGACGTATCACATGTTCACAGTACAGACAAGAACGCATATTGATAAACTGCCATACACCTTACTCCTGGAGGGGGCGCATGAAGCTCAGAAAGCCGAATCCAACATTCAGCTGCATTCTATTCCCAGGACGATTTTTTTCTTATTGGAAACACTTGTACACTAAAATGTATAATCTTTTAAAAGTATTAATTACAATAATTGGTACCTAATATACAAATGTGCTTCGGCCTGAGCAATCTATATAAAATGTTTAAATAAAATATACCACCCTGTAATCTGGAATGACTGTGATTGGTCCATCGTCATAGCGCTGAGGATAAAATAACATATCACGTGATATTACCACTGGCGTTGCTCTTGCAGCGACCTGAACAATAATTTACACCAAAGAATTACTCTGACGAATTTAAATATTGAAATAAGCAATAAATTAAAAATAAACAGCTAAGGGTTCAAAAACACGAAAAAAACTTATTTACAACTATTATAACTGCCCAATTAAAGAAAACTTCCGCGCCACTAATCCCCGCCCCTATCGTAACCACATTCATGCTCGTTACCGTTCCACTCGTTTCACTGCGTTGCACTAAAGATAAAAATGACAAACATGGCAGGCAAAGCAGGGAAACAGAATCGCGCCAGAAAGACAGGAGCGGATCAGGATGAAGAGGAGCAGCCACTACAGGCGGTTCTAATCGCGGACAGTTTCAACCGCAGGTTCTTCCCCGTCACTAAAGACCAGCCCCGGGTGAGTGAAGCCAACAGCACTGAGAGCACATGCTGGTCTCTGGATCCATATGAACAACACTGATGATCACTGTAATAGTTTGTTACAATAACACAACATCTGACAAGACAAAAAATACAAAACATTTCAGTAAAAATAGTTAAAAAATCAAATATCTGAGCCGGGGAAATTTCAGGAATTTGGTTGATTTGACACAGAATAATCTCATTGTATGCTTTGACATGTTCGTGGTCATTTGCTGTAGTAGTACCATAACATAGTATACATATAAGTATTATGATCTTGTTTTTTAGGGATTAATATTTTTAATTCAGATTTCTAGGCCGTTTTTATTTTCCAGTCTTCTTCATTTGCTTTGCCATATTAGGCTCTTCTGCCGCTGGCTAACGTCTCCATGATTGACTATACACTGGAGTTTCTGACATCAACTGGAGTCCAAGAGACGTTTGTCTTCTGCTGCTGGATGTCCAACAGAATCAAAGAACACTTACAGTGAGAGACTGTGACTTTGTTTTTATATTATATTAGATCATAAACACAATCCTTACAATGAATATTTTGTGTCTTACTTTACAGGAAGTCAAAATGGTGTCGGCCCACATCTCCAAACACAGTGCACATCATCACCTCTGATCTGTACCGTTCTCTTGGGGATGTATTGAGGGATGTGGACGCCAAGGCGCTTGTCCGCTCTGACTTTCTACTGGTATATGGGGATGTGGTGTCCAACATTGATGTTTCGCAGGCATTACAGGAGCATAGGTAAGTATCATAGTCCGTTTATTTAACTGGGTCTGTATAAAAATGTGCTGTTATTTGTTCTTAATATTTATTTCAGTATGTGGTTTTGTCTCAAAGGCAGCGGCGCAAATTGGAGAAGAACGTCTCTGTTATGACTATGATCTTTAAAGAGTCCTCCCCTGGCCACAAGACTCGTTGTGAGGAAGATGACATCATAATTGCCATGGACAGCAAGAGCAAGCGTGTTCTTCATTACCAGAAAGCTCAGGGCCTGAAGAAACTTCAGTTCCCTATGGTAATATTCCAGTGATATTTAATGATAATTTTTAGAAAGCCTGTCAGGACAGGGTCATAGTTTACTGCAAACAAAATGTTTTTAATTTGGTTACAAGGGCATGGACCCTAGACAGGACAGACAGCATGTTTAATTTCTGGCAAATAAAAACGAAGTTGTGAGAGGCAGTACAATCTGTTTAGTGGGCTGTAATGTTTTTGCTTGTTATAGCTCAGCTTTTATAGTTCAGCATTGAAAAAACATATTTTCAAAAAAGATAATTGTGACAAAAGCTCTGAGAAAACTTTGTAACAATATTAAATCTCTGTGCCTTGTCTCATTCACAAAAATTAAAATAAAAAATGGCATCTACTCTAAGTTGTTATGGTCAGCTGCTAGATGTTTGTTTTTTCTGGCTCTAGATGAAAGAGCCCACTTGTAAGTCTCTGATTTTCCAGGGGGGGGATTTTATTTTGGTGCTATCAATGACAATTTATTTTAAAAGGTAACAGCACACCTCTCCCTAACAAATCACATTTTGTATTTTAAAGTTATGACCTTTCAAAGCCTTGCAGTCTGGCTACATATTAAAGGAAGCCACATAATGTATGACCTTTGACACTTGAAGTGTAATGGTTCCATGTTCCTGTTTTTTTTAAATATGATATAAATGGCATTGATTGGTTGATTAAAGTTGTTCCTTGTCTTCCATACAGAACATTTTCCATAGTGGAAGTGATGAATTTGAGATTAGATATGATCTTCTGGATTGTCATATCAGCATCTGTTCTCCACAGGTGAATGCCTTTTTACATCTGTGTATTTGATTGAAATACAAATATATTTGAACATATTTTGCTCGATCTCAACCCTCAGATGAAAAGTAAAGCTTGTGTCCTAGGTTGCCGAACTTTTCACCGACAACTTTGACTACCAGACAAGAAATGACTTTGTTCGTGGGATTTTAGTCAATGAGGAGGTATAGAACACGTCAAAGATTTAACAATGCTTCATAAAGACTTTACACGCTTGTCTTATGTAACAAAGGGTTTCTTTTCCTCCTAGATCTTGGGAAACCAGATCCACATGCACATCACTAAAGATGGATATGGGGCTCGGGTGTCAAATCTGCTTATGTACGACTCCGTCTCCTCCGACATGATCCGACGCTGGATCTATCCGATCACCCCAGAGGCCAACTTTGCAGACCAGGAAGGCCAGAACTGTATTCACTCTAGACATAATGTGTACCGGGAGCTGGGAGTCAGTCTAGGTCATGGCAGCCAGATGGAGGAGAATGTGCTTATTGGCCGAAATACAATGATCGGGGCAAACTGCACCATATCCAATACTGTGATTGGTGCAAACTGTTTCATCGGTATGGTCTTCATATTACCTGAATTTATTTATTCCATGTTCTGGTATATGATGATGTGACTGATGGTTTAGTCTAAGCTGTGTTGCATGTGTTAACATGGAGTCAATGCCTACCAAATTTAATAAGTCAAAATAAAGTCAGTTTAGTATTTCTTTATATAAAGGAAATATTTGAGAATTCTGTGATTATCTGAAAAGCTGTCTGATTGATACATTTGTTTTGTCTGCTCAGGGGACAATGTGGTTTTGGACAGAGCTTATATATGGAAAAGAGTCCATATTGGCAACAATGTAAAGGTCCAGCAGTCAGTTATATGTGATGGTGTGGAGGTGAAACAGGGAGTCACTCTAAATGAGCAGTGTGTGCTCTCCTACAACGTAAGAAACCAAAGCATAATTCAACTGAAAAACAGAGTATCTTACTGCTTGAAAACATCTGTCTTGCAGTGTCTCAGCTCTTTTGTTTGACTGAAAGTAGATTTTAAAAGGTTTAGCTGGTTGCCCTTCTGATCCAGTATTGATGGTTTGCAGGTTGTCGTGGGTCCTAAAGTCACACTCCCAAGTGGTACAGTTCTGTCCATGCACCATCCAGATGAGGAGAATGAAGATGATGATGATGAGTTTATGAGTGATGACAATGATGTCGGCCACAATAAAGACAAAACCAAACAGAAAGGTTTATTTCCCTCTCAATTTCTAAAATGCGGACAGTACCTAACTATATTTATGCCCACATTTTCCCAGTCATGATGTAAGCTTTTTGGAATGTGTTTAATAGTGTTTAACCCAGCGGAGGTGGGTCCTGAGGGAAAGGGATACAGTTGGAAAGCCAGCAGCCTTGAGGAAACGGACGAAGATGAACTTGCTGAATGCATTTGGGGTGAGATGCCTGTCATTTACCAACAATACAACTAAAGTTCCTTAAGAATCAGAGAGGAAGTTCATAATGTTTGCATTTAAACAGGTCTGGTGTTGAATCCAGAAGTTGAGAGTGACAGCGAAAGTGAGGCCAGTGATGGGGCAGATGACGCACCATACTCTGCATCACCAGAGCCAGATGATGTCAAAGGTCAGGATCATTAAATCATTGCTTTTGCATCATTGTTTGTCCCAAATTCTTATTTCATACTCTTCCATAATACTTTGATACAATTTTAGAATTAAAACATAATACTGTCTTCACTTGCTCAGTGTTCCAGAATGAGGTTCATGGTACGTTACAGAGAGGGCTGGATGAGAACATCGGCTGTGACAATTTAGTTCTTGAGATTAACTCGCTTAAGTAAGTGAAATGTACTGTTAACTTGACTGAAAAGGACACAAAAACAAAAAACATTTTTAAGCTCATGAGAAACATAGGTATGTTTGACTTGAAGCCACACTGCACAGACCAGCTGGTGTATGGAATCAAAGTACTGCGAGAGTGATTCAAAAGCATAAGAGCTGTCTGCCCTCAAATTATTTTCACTGAAGTTCTGTCAAGTGTGTCCAAACTTCTGACCCCCTTGGTAGTGTGCATAGTGCAAAAACCCCACGGTGGCTGTGGCTGCGGCTGCCATGTTGAGATCACATGACAAGCTAAATACTACTCTATCTCTGCAACCCCCTCATATTATCAGACTTTCATTTACATAAGAATCATGCATCCACACATACCCCTATAAAATAGGTGTCCATACCAAGTCGAAGAACATAAGTGTGTCAGCCGGAATGTACCTTATTTTTTATAATTTTATTGTTATATTATTGTTATTTATATATATTATAATTTTCTTAAATTGCTGGTATCACTGAGAGACGAGATCCAGCTTATATTTGTGTATGTGCTTTTTCTCAGGTATGCCTATAACATTTCTCTCAAGGAAGTGATGCAAATCTTGACCAGAGTGGTGCTTGAGTTTCCGTTCCATCAGCAGGGAGCTTATATAACCACAGCAGAATACTCATCACATCTGCTGCCCGTAAGTGAGTCTGCATGCCTTTGTTCATTTAATGCTTGTAGTTTAAATTAAAGATAACACTAGCATCTCCCTGCAGTTGTTGAAAAAGTGGGCTCCAGTCTTTAAGAACTATATAAAGAGAGCTCAGGACCACATGGACTGTCTGGCCTCCATGGAGGAGGTTTTTCTGGAGCGTGACACCCATTGGGCAGCTTTGGTCAAAGTAAGGAGTTTTCATACACAAGCTTTTGTTTAGTATAGATTAAAATAGCAAAACTATTTTAATTCTTTCTGCTGTCTATTTACAGCACATTGCAGTATGTAGATGTTCTGTGTGGAATACTTGCATGGATATCTTTTACGAAATGCAGAAAATGCAGTAAAACAGGTTGCATGGCAGTACTGTATCCCACAATGCAATGTGCGCAAATCGACCCATTTCCATTGTGATGTGACCTGGAAGTAATAACATCTGTCAGTTTTGAGCAATTTCCTTTGGACTGGCAAATGTTAAGATATTTAAAAACTACTTATAATTCATTAAAAGGTACCCATGTTCCTCACAAATAAATGTTTATGTAGTGATGTTCACATAAGACCATGTGACAACAGTGTTTTGGTCTACCTTGTTAAAATGTTTGGTGTTGCACTGTACTGTTTTATAATGCTAGAAGGCAGTACATAGTGTACACTGCACAGTTTGCAGTAAACTAGGATAAGATTTTATATTACACACCCAAAATCTCTTTAATCTATTAAGACGCATTAATTTGCATGTCTGCTGCAGGCTGATTGTACACCTTTTCCTGTATTTTCATATGTTAGGTTCTGATGAACATGTACCAGCTTGAGATCTTGGAGGAGGACGCCATCATGCGCTGGTTCTCTCAGTCCGCCACCACAGAAAAGACCCAACAACTTCGCAAGAATAGAGGAGTAAGTAGCAGAGAATCTGAGATTTTAAAAGGATAGTCCACCAAAAAATACAAAACATTCTTCCATTTATTTTCTCAGCCTCGTGTCCCAAACTCATAAACTTATTTTTTTTAACTTATTTTGTGGAACACAAGACAAATTAAATGTTCACGGATATTATTGATTAATATTATTATTGATTAATTGATTAAAAGCCTGCAGTGCTGTTGAACTCAACAAAAACTGCAACACAAATGATTTATTCCAGGTTCTCTAAAGCTGTGTGATGGCTTTAGTTGAGATACAAGCTAAAAAATCTTGCTAGCTTTCAGATCTCGTTGCACATATTTGTACCCAGTTATATATATACAGGTTTAGAATGTCACAAGTGAAATACCAAGTTTTAGTTGTTGTATCATATTTCAACTCGTATATCAACTCATTTTGAAGGGTAATTAAGGTTTTAATAAAATGAATCTTGTGTATTGTCAGGCATGCTGTATGTTACCTTCTGTCTTGTGTTCTTGTACAGCTCATGAAGTTCATTCAATGGTTGGAAGAGGCTGAGGAGTCTTCAGAGGAAGATTCTAATGCAACATGCTAAGACATGCAGGAATGTTCTGAGGGTTTTGGCCTGTATGGTTGACTTATTGTGCAAAATGTTCCTCTTAGGATGATGGTCCTTACAAATGACCACTTTAAAAGAAACCTAAAAAGGTGTGATTCCAAGGTGTGAATTGGTTTGGAATTCATTGATCTTTATTATTATGTACTGAATGGCTGTAATGCTTATTTAAGACATATGGGAAAATAATGGCATTAATAAATGATTTATTTCCTGATTTTTCCCCGACTGGAAGATTCGTTTTCAGAATAAATTTGTCCTTGAATTTTCTGACTTTTGGAAATGTTGAAGACTAATCATCTGTTGCACAATATATTTATTTATAAATAAATATATTGTACAATATTAAAATTGTTCTTATTAATCATATATATTTACACATTTCTGGCTTTATTGTGCACAGGTAATCAGTGCATGTTATTCCATAGAAATGTTGTCTTCATCTTTTATAAAAATATTTTTCATAAAAACTTGATCTACTTCCAAAGTAATATTTGCCTACATCAGGAGTCTCCAAAATCAGCTGCAGACTCTCATTTAGGTCTGGCTTTATTAGAATCATATGTCTCAATTGATAAAATTATGTACCATCCTGTAGGCCATAATCAAATACAGATTATGAGAAAGGTGTGGAAACTATTTTATGTACATAAAAGTAAAAAAAAACAAGGATTGGATTGATGTTTGAATATATAAAAATTATTTAAATAAAATTTAAAATACGATTGTGAGATGATTGTGGCACAATTGGTTATTCTTCTAATTTGGCATGTTGCATACATGTCATAATTCTTAGAACATGCGCAATCAATAACAATAAAATAGAGTAATGGAGATTAGAATAGAATTTACAGTTTTATGAGATTCAATCAAGTACCCTGACAAACTCCCACTATAAGAACCACAAACCACTTACAGGTAATCTGCTATTGTACATGTAGCGTATGACTGTTGGAAACCTTTTCGAGTGAAGACCAGGAGACTTTATTATAGAAAATGATGAACACAGAGTCCACTGCTTGGGCACTGCAGTCTTCAAGTCTGACTTATTGTATATTGTATTTATAGCCATTCTGATGGGCAGTCCCTTCAAATGGAAACAAAGCACTTAGGTGGCAACTTTAAACAAAGCACAGGGGGAAGTAATAAAGTAATCCTGAATGCCCAATGCAAAATATATCACTTTAGTATTTATTATTAAGAGAGGGGAGAGAATCAGGTGGTCTTAAAGTGACTCCCCACATTGTTACAAAAGTTTATCACTGTTTACTTGACTAACAATATTTAAAATTTATATGAGCTACTATTTTTTGTGTCAACCTTATTTATTAAGGTTACATGGGTTAAAACAACAAATATATATAATAGCTAGGCCTATTTTATTTCTTTTTTTGTGTGGTGGAGCCAGTAGAAAAAATCCTTAGCCATGAGCCCTGTCAGTATGTTCCTACATACTGTTTCACAATTTAGATTACAATTTAGTTTTATGTAGTGCATGATAAAATATCTAAAGTGAAGCAGTTTAAAAACATTAAACAGGACAAAGATTTTTAGTCGATATGGACCTGTGTATGTGATTGTGTATTAATGAATTTTGTAATAAATTAAAGGTAACTGATGACAAGGAGGCAGTTTAAAAGATATTTGTGAGGTCAGGACATCTTAAATAAAAAAGCTGGTAACTAAAACCCTCTTGTCTATATTACTGAAATACACATTTACATTAACAATGGGCCCACACAGAATGAGAGGTGAAGTACAGATAATATTCACATCCTCTTGCAGTGTTTTCCACAGGATTTAGCAAGACTAAGGGGGACCTCTTGTCCCATAAGAAAACTTTGTACATTTTAAAGATAAATGCATCTATGTGGTGCATTCTGAGAGCAAAATCAAGTGACGAGATCTATGAAGAACTCTTGTAAACAATTTTGTGCTTTAGTAGTAATTTGATCATTGGTTGCACATATATGAATGGTGATGATAGGGCACAAAAGTCACATACACAATATATGGTAAATGAGATAAAGTTCATAAATTAAAGACATAATCTTTAATGTGTGAATTCTTATTACAGCTACAAAAATAATTCCGTCAAGAGCAATACAATATAATTCTCTGCTTCTTTTTGGGGTTTTTGTTAACAGTAACGCCAATGACAGCAGCAGGAAAATTCAATAGGGTCTGGCTGCAGTCATACATGGCGAGTGGAGCTCCACTCGAGAATGGAAATCGAGTCACCTCCACTAGCGACGCGTCCGCCGTGTTATGTCTAATATGCTGATTTATTATTACAATTATCAATGTTGGAAACAGTTGTGCTGCCAAATATTTTTTTGCAACCTGTGATTCTTTTTTCAGGATTCTTTGATGAATAACAAGTTACAAAGAACAAAATATAAATCTTTTCTAACAATGCAAGTCTATGCTATTACTTTTTATTAATTTAACACGTCCTTGGTGAATAAAAGTATTAATTTCTTCCAAAAAAGAAGGAATAAAAATTTACTGACCCCAAACTTTTGAACAGTAGTGTAAATTGTTAGAAAACCTTTCTATTTTAAATAAATGCTGTTCTTTTTCAACCTTTTATTGATCAAAAAATCCTGAAAAAAGTATCACAGCTTAAAATACTAAGCAGCACTGATAATAAATCAGCATATTAGAATGATTTTTGAAGGATCATGTGACATTGAAGACTGGAGTAATGATTCTGTAAACTCAACTTTAATTACAGATATAAATGAAATTTTAATGTATATTAAGATAGAAAAACATTCATTTAAATCGTAATAATATTTCACAATATTACATTTTCTCTGTATTTTTGATCAAGTGAAAACAGCCGTGATAAGCATAAGAAAGTTCTTATGAGCACTAAAATGAGAGGGTGTATCCAAACTTTTGACTGGTAATGTAGGTTAAGCCTATGCTAGCCGTCATGCAACATCAGCTAACATTGGATAGACATCAATATTGCTCATCAGAAATATATAAATCCATCGTGATTATTCATAATTTCACGCACAGCCTGTGTGTTTTGTTTGCACTGTACGTTAAAACCGCGTCAGTTCAATATTGTAGCAATGCTGAGACAAAATTACCTGAGTTAAAATTTAAAGTACTCACAACGACGCCATCTTGATTAATGGCAGTGGATGTGACATATTTCCTGTTCGAGAGTGGCGCTCCACTCACCCATGATCTGCAGCCAGACCCATCTCGGAAAATTAGGCTACTGTCACTTTAAGATCTAACGCGTGGATTCAACACTTTACTCAAGATGGTAACAAGTTTAACATGTTGAAGTATATTGTTACGTTTTAAAATAATGTTTTAAAATATCATGATTTTAGCATGTTATAGTATGATGCTAAAATATTCTTACATAAAGCTATCACATTTAACAATAATTAGGCGGGTCGTTTATTTCACGCTCACTATCACTCGATTAGTTGGGTCGGTCAGATGGAAATGATGATAGAGGAAAACGCGATGTGTACGCGGAAGTCTGTTTGTCTGCTTCTATGGACGTGAAGGTGACAAAAATAACCACAAAAATGTAAGTGTATTTCTGTTGAGCTGAGAAAAACTTACTGCAATATTTTGCATAATGAATATTTGATTTTCGCCTTACAATGTGAGCTCAAGCATTAGCTGTCCAAAATATTGGAGCACAATACATTGTTTATTCTGTTTACATTTGTATTTTATAAAGGCTACTTTGTGTTTATGTGTGTGTGATCTGGGCTGGTACCCTGATGCTGCAGGTTTGAAAGCTTTGTCAACAAACATCATAGTGTCCTTCATCATTTACAGTCCTGCAGGGTTGGCAAAATTATTAGTTTATTAACTGGCTCTTTTGCAGTTCATGGGTTTGAATTTGAATGGCCACACCTCCACAGGATTTGACACAATTACAGTTCAATGAAATTCAACAGTAACAAAACGTAAGTAACTTCAGCAGTCCAAAACAAAATTACAAAACTAATGAGGAATTATTCCTATTTACAGTATTTCCTGATATAGGATACATTTTCATTTACAGACCAGATTACTCTTAACTAAGTTCAATACTGATAAAACAATTAAGATCAAAATAGATGTTTATTTTGCCATGCAACACCACTAAATTTTACCACATTGTTTCCACATTATTGCACATTGCAATTCTGATCAACATATATATTTATGTAGTCAAATATATTTGGATAATTACTGTTAACTGTGCAACTGGAAACCCAAATGTCACTTTGGCAGCTGAATGATTCATTACTATATGTTGCGGGTGTGTTGGTACTATAGGTAAAAGAGCTGTATCCATCTGTGCAGTCCAGTTGGAATCATCATGGCCACTTCTAGTCTATCACTGTTGCCTCCTCCGCGTCTTCCAACAGAAGATGAAGCTAGAGTGTCATGTAATCACGGGATCTATTCCTCAGAAAGACACGCTGGTCTTCTGCTTGCTCAGATGAACAAGATGCGTCTTCGCTCCAATTTTTGTGACGTGAAACTGCTGGTGGGGGGGAGGGTTTTTGGAGTCCACAGGCTGGTGCTGGCTGCCAGCGGCCCTTATTTTGCTGCCCTGTTCTCTGGATCCATGAGCGAAGCCCAGGAGGAGGAGGTTCGAATCATGGGAGTGGAGGCTGATGTCTTTGAAATGCTCCTGAAATTTATTTACACCGGTATATTGATGATATATTTGTTTGTGCGTCACTATAAGAATCTATAGGTCAATAAGTGGTGCTGCTAGGTGCTGTTAACCATAAGTATTACTTTAAATACATTATTCCTGTGTGGGTTGTTGAAGACTTTTAAAAGTGATAAGATCAGACTTTTCACATAGCAGCTACAATTAAAACCATAACCTGCATTAAAGCATTTTTACTTATCTATGCAAGTTTAAAACTTATGGGAATGATGTGGCTTAAAGTTCTGCCGTGGTAGCCCAATTGTTGTAGTTTCAAACCCAACAAGATGTGATCCAAAAACTTAATCTTAACATAATTGTAAAGGCACTACAAGAGTTTCTCTGTATTAGTTTAGGAAGTCACTATGAATTAGAAAAATGGTCTGAAAATGTCTACTATGTCAGTATTATAAAAAGTCAACACAACATTCCTACTCTTTGAATCCTGACAGGTAATATTCATGTGACAGTGGACACCGTACAGGAGGTGATGGTGGCCGCTGACATGCTTCAGTTGAGTGATGTGGTAGATATATGTGAAGATTTCCTTCGTGCTCACATGGACCCCTCCAATTGTGTGGGGGTCTATCTGTTCCTGGAGCATATCGCCTGTAAGGAGCTGTTACAGTTTACTGAGGATTACATCCATGTTCACTTTCTAGAGGCAAGTTCATGTTTCCTATCTCCAATATCCATATGCTTAGTCCTTTCCTCTTTATACCTGTAGCTCAATTAGTATGGCGCTTACAACACCAAAGTACCAAAGTGTTACCTTGAAATCACTGTACGTTGCCTTGCATGAAAGCTATGGTCATTGGCTGGTGTGTGTTAAATCAATCTGAGAGTGCAGATTTGATTAGATTGCAGTTACATAACACTGCTATCTGATCACAATGCATTCCTTGTGTGAACAGTCACAAATTATAGACAGGTGCATTTTAATGTAAACAGCTTTTCACAGGTGCGAGGAATGCAACAGGTCACATTTTGATGATCCTGTTACGTAAACAGGATCTATGAAAGTAAAATTGAATTGGGCTGTTTATGAGTATTGTTATATCGAAAATAAAATTGCAGTATTGCATATATTAGTGACTTGTGTAATGTAGTGAAATGGAATGGTAACTGAAGTGTGGAAGGTCTGAGGTATGATGTGTGAATTTTCGTCATTTTATTGTAAAAAGTAAGCTAAATAGGCCGAAATCCTTTGGCTGTTGGGCACTCAACTGCGTTCTAAATGTAAGTTTGGGAGAAACCTAACCATCTGGTCCTGTCAATCACTGTCCGAAGCACATATAGGCAGCCGTCTATCTTCCTACTATGACAAACTTTCAGCATCCCTCCCCTACTGCGACTCCTGCCCTGTTTTAAGGACCTCCATAGTGAAATTTTTCATATTTTTTCAAATTTTCAAATAAGACTGCATGGGCAGGTGAATTTATGAATCAAATGTGGCTGATGTTGCACATCAGGTTTGCTCTTCAGAAGAGTTCTCCAGTTTGTCTAAAGATCAGCTGGTGAAGCTGCTCCGCAGTGAGGACCTCAGGATTGAAGATGAGTATCAGGTGTTGACCACTGCGATGGACTGGTTGCTCCATGACATACCTCACAGGAAGAAGCATGTGGTTGAGGTTCTGGAGCCTGTGCGCTTCCCTCTGCTGTCCCCACAGAGACTCCACAAGTACATAGAGGGTGAGTGAATGTTTCAGCAACAGAGAAGAACAAGAGCATTGCATTTTGCCATTATACCAATATGATGGTGCGATTGTTAAACTTGATGAGGTCCTATCTATCTGTTACATACAGTATAATATAGAATACATCTCAAGGTAGTGACAAGAGACTTTTCCTGACAGGTATTTCTGACTTCAGCTTGCGAGTTGCATTACAGACACTGCTGAGAGAGTACACAGAAGTGAACAAGTCCCCCAAAGAGAGCAAACCACTCAGCCTTCTGCAGACAGCAAAAGTCCATCCTAGGAGAAATGCCCGCAAATACCTCTATGCCATTGGTATGTGAACTTTTATCAGTATTCAAAAAATCATATCAGATGTGATGTGACAATCATCTGTTGCTTTAATTCTACATCCTTTTGTCTGGAATCTATTTTCTATTGGTTAGGTGGTTACACTCGTCTGCAGGGTGGCCGCTGGAGTGACAGTCGGGCTCTGAGCTGTGTGGAGTGCTTTGATTCATTCAGTCAGTACTGGACCACTGTGTCATCTCTGCATCAGGCCCGCAGTGGCCTTGGGGTGGCGGTACTTGAGGGCATAATATATGTGGTGGGGGGTGAGTGCTTTCTTTTGTATTGTTGTCGTGGGTTGCCATCATTAATCTTGGGTTTAATCAAAATTGAATCATTCCCTATCATGCCCTAGTGGTTAGTGGTGATCTCTTAATCAAGCATCACTATTACTTTCCCTCATACTTGGGGTTAGGCATTTAACCCTCAGGCTTGCTTAATTAAAGGAGACTTGATATGATGTTAAGTGGGAAAAAACTGGGCACTTTGTGATTCCCCTAATAAACATCATAATGCTTTTTTTAATAAATACTTTCAAGTTTGAATGAATTTTTTTTTTGTCCTTTTTAACCTCAATTAGTCCATTCATTTGAATGTAAAATTAGTTATTTGTATGTTATTTGAACTTAAAAATCACTTTTTTCGTAAAAATCCTCATCAAACTATTTAAAACAGCGAAAACCTCTAAATAAGTCCAACTTTTGTTTTTAGTGACACCTGCAATCAAACTAGCAAGTGTAGCTGCAAGCAGCGATAATGGGCCCAAGCACTACGTCATTTTAAAATCTATTCTAAGTAATTCTAATGTAATGGCACAAATTATGCTGCCAGCTGGTGGCTCACAATAGTCACATAATTGTGATCAACCCTGAACACTGCTTCAATTCAATTTTATTTATATTTTATTATTTATATGATTTTATATAGCTCTTTTTACAATGTTGCATTGCTTCAAAACATTCAATGAAATAAGATGTTAATGCTAATGAAATTAAAATTCCTAATGAAATAAAGCACAGAAAAAAGTCAAACATGTAAAACACGAAAAACAGAATACATGGTTTGATATACATGGTATTATTGCAGATTTTAGTTTTTTAATATGATATGTATATTAATAAAACTAATTAGGGATACAAGGTTTGTAGCTGGTTTATGAATGAAGAGCTGACTTGAACTAATGAAAACTACCACATATTTTGACCATACTTCCTGCTGCCAGTTTGTGGTTCTTTGGCTGTGACTCACAATAGCCACTTTAATGTGGCTAGGATCAGTACCTAGGACCAAACATACTGCTCAAGTTTGAACGAAAGCACTCAATTCACACAACAGAAATGCATTCTTGTTTTTGTTTTTTGCCATAAATTTATTTCCCCGCCATGACAACACCATTCGAGATATCAAAAATCTCTTCACAATTGGCTTGGCATAATATTTGTCAAATTTGGTGGGTGTGTTAGGGTTAGTGCTACAGAGCACCCCCACTAGTCAATGTGCCAGCTTTTACTCATGCCTAACGGTTGACCAGTATGATGTATGTGCCAAGTTTCATGCCATTTTAAGCATGTTAAGAGCCTCAAATATGCCTGAATGTAGTTTTAAAGTTTGCACGTCTTAGCCACGTCACTACATTATTCTGACCAAGTCTGAAATGACTGCGAAATGTAAGTTGACTTTTAAAGTTTGTTTAATGATGCACTTCCTGTTACCAGTTGGTGGCACTATGACCGTGACTCACAATAGTCATTTAATGTCACCAGTCCACAACACCAAACATATTCCCTCAGTTTCATGTAAATCGCTCAATGCATGCTGTAGATATTAGACACTTTCTGTTTCCCATTTTCATCATACTTTCAGTGCCTCTTTATGGCAGTGCAGGAGATATCAAAAATCCTTTTGCAGTTTTGCATCTTCAATATCTTGGCATGATGCTCACCAAGTTTGGTGACAAGCACATAAAATCCCTAGGAGTATCTTTTTGCACCATCTTTTTGTGCCCTGTCCAGGGGATGCTATAATAATCAGACGATAAACAGTTCAATTTTATTTATATAGACTTTCTTACAACATTGCATTGCTTCAAAGCAGCTTTACATATAATAAAAATAATTATAATAAAGAACAGAACAAATGTCAGACATGTTCAACAAAGAATACATGGTATTATTGCAGATAACTTGTAAAATGTATATTAAGACTAATCAGGCATACTAGGTTTATAGTAGGTTTATGAAAAAGGGGTTGATTAAACCAATAAAACTACAAAATCACTACACAAGATATGCCATCTCCATGCCGTTAACATGGAGATGGCATTTAAAAAGAGAGCATCTTATTGGACAGGGGTATAAGGGATTTGCAATAGTACCATGAAATCCACACAACACAAAGTAAAATGCATACATACAATAGAAATACCTGAAAATGACACAATGAAAGAGAATGTGAGACAATTTGAGAACAAGGAGTAGCAAAATAGAAGAGTCTTTTGGATTGTAACTATATCATATAGCTAGAAGCAATATTACCAATTTACAAAACCCTAAGCTAAGTTAGATGTCAGCAGTCTCCCAGTGAGCAAGCCAACAGGGCGACAGTGGCAAGGAACCAAAACTCCATGGTGTATAGCTGGAGAAAAAAACTTTGGGAGAAACCAGGCTCAATGGGGAGGGCCAGTTCTCCAATAGAGGCCTTCTCACTGTCAGTACTTGCTCCCAAACAAGGTCAATTTCTAGATTTTATCACGTTAAACTTGTAAAATTTTTTAAAAACTATTTGTATTGCATAAGATTTTGCAAAGATACCAGTATATGCTTAGACATATCTGAACCTTGAAGAAGCAGTGTTTTGAATGGAGGGTTCAGCTTTGAGAATGTGCCAAAATCTCACAGTTTCTTTGCTGTGTGTGTTTTACATTGTGGCAGATTTTTATGTGAAACAAAAATTGTTATAGTCTCAACTATTCATTTCTACAGGCGTGTTTGCACGTTTGTGTGTGTATATAAGTATGAGCTAGTGTGTGTTATCCATTGGGGATGTTGAAAAGGCTCACTCATTTCAGCTTGATTTTTATGCACATATGATCTGCATTTTGTTGTATTTATTGATGTTTATTTAAAATTGCTCTGCATTTCAGTCTCACCCATTTATTTTCTATGGGTGCCTTCTAGTGTGCAGTAAAGTAAAAATAAGGAGAGTTACCCTTTCGACCACTTACCCTTGTTGAATCAGGTCTAGCTTTTATTGTGCATTTTCATGTGGAAACGTAGAAAAAGTAGCAAAGTTTTATACTGCTCAGGTTAAGGAAAACATTTTTATAAAAAAAAAAACAATGATTTTGCCCAGATTTGTCCCTAAGGTTTTTTAGGGTGCAATCCACTAACAGTAGTTATTAAAATTTTGATCTTAACTCACACATAATTTTTGTTGCGCACACAATCCCATTGATCCCTGTATTCAAAGACCAGAATGTCATAGAGATTAAGATTAGGCTTTTTTTTTACTTGGGCCAGTAACCGCTTAGTAAATGCCCACCCAAAATACCCTAGTATACCCATGTATAAATTTACTACATATACTATAGTAATAAAACATTACAAAACAAAGATGTACATTTATATGTTACGGAAAAGTTGCTTTGTATATAATCCTTATGTGTGTTTTAATAAAGTATGATAACATCATCTTTCGTTTCACAGGAGAAAAAGACTCCATGATTTTCGACTGTGCAGAGCGGTATGACCCAGTGACAAAGCAGTGGGCAGCAGTGGCATCCCTGAACTATCCTCGCTGTGGGGTGGGAGTTTGTTCCTGTCATGGAGCTCTTTATGCACTTGGTAAGAAAATTCAAATGCTCTCTGGGCATTCAGCTTTACCACCTTTTATTGTCACGTTTTTTAATGTGCGTATTTTTTAGGGGGGTGGATTGGGTCAGAAATCGGGAAAACCATGGAGCGATATGACCCAGCGGATAATAAGTGGGAGGTTATTGGAAGCATGGCCATACCTCGATATTACTTC
The DNA here is from genome assembly GCA_036877525.1 of Chromobotia macracanthus. Lineage (NCBI taxonomy): Eukaryota > Metazoa > Chordata > Actinopteri > Cypriniformes > Botiidae > Chromobotia > Chromobotia macracanthus. Next base: position 9,764,444 of record JAZGTH010000013.1, read on the forward strand.
GGCTGCTGTGAACTGCAAGGTACATTCACTTGAATGTGAACATAATGGGCTGGTTACACATTAAATGCTACCAGCATCCTAATTTGCATGTTTAGATAGTTTGTACTGCCCATAGTTCATGAGACTTAATTTCAGTCATGAATCTATTATGACTAACTACTCATTAGTTGCTATATTTTGCATTTGCACAAGAGTGTACAAAATCAAATGTATGTTTATGGAGGTTTGTGGCATCAGGATGCAATTAAATTATATTGTACTTTGTACTAATACCTTTGTGTAAAAGTATGGACTCTACTGTTATACTGTTAAGTATGTACTCACTGAAAGTTATCGTTCTACTTTCAGTGTGCATAAGTATGTGAAATGATTGTTGTGTTTTGTGAATGTTCAAGGTTTCATCTATGTGATTGGTGGCATAAGTGATGAGGGTACAGAGCTGCGTTCGGCTGAGGTCTATGATCCCATCTCTCACCGCTGGAGTGCCCTTCCTGTTATGGTGACCCAACGGGCATATGTAGGTGTAGCTAGTTTAAATAACTGCATATATGCTGTAGGAGGCTGGAATGAGGCTCTGGGGTCACTGGACACCGTAGAAAAGTACTGCCTAGAGGAGGTGAGACTGCTAGGTTTTAACTAGTCCTCGCTTTTGACTATCAGCATAAAGGCTAGTAATTTTATAGCTCATTCTAGTGAAGATCCACCCACAGAGGCAAGGTCTGCCTGACGTGTACAACAACCAATCACAGTTCTTTTTTGACAGCCATGGATGAGTGTAAATGTAAAATTATTGATTCCACAATAATAGCACCACTTGTGTTACGGACTTGAATGATACCTCAGGTTGAGTGGTTAGACAGTAACGCTTTTTTATTTACATTAAAAATGGACCACATGTAGGGCTCGAATATCACAGAGACTTGTGATGGACTGGTAGGATGGACTGGTTTGGCCAGTAAGCAATACCCTAACATTAACATTTGGTAGTAAGAATGCTGTATACTTTTCCCTCCCAGCTTCATACTCAGCATACTTCATACATGTAATTAGGAGCATTTTGGGAGATGGAACGTATGAATTTATGAATAAAAGTGTGAAATTTATTTCAAAAAACAATGTTTTTATGTGTCCTTACACTTTTTAAGTGGGTTTACTAAAATCCTCCACCTTTCGTAGTGGGTATATGCTGTATGTATGTGTATCACATAGACTACACAACTGGCAACAAGCCAAACATGACTTACAACACCTTAGCACATAGTAACATCTTTGTACACTCACATTCATAAAATGTATAAACCTAGTATTAGTTGCATAATAATGTTTAATGCAAATGCTTTGCCCTTCTACTATAGCATTGTTTATAACTCTGTGCTTTTACAGGAGAAGTGGGTGGAAGTGGCACCTATGGCCATTCCACGTGCTGGCGTCACAGTCACAGCCGTCAATGGCTTATTGTATGCGGTGGGTGGTCGGACCTCCAGCCGAGAATTTTCAGCACCCATCACTGTGGACTCGGTAGAAATATACGACCCTCACCTGGACACTTGGACAGATATTGGCAACATGATCACCAGTCGTTGTGATGGGGGTATGGCTGTGCTTTGATTAGCCACTTCTCACTGTCAACACTTAATGCAATCACTGTGACTCAGCACTTACTGCTCAACTACACTCTTACATCAGATAACAAAGACTCCAATTTGTGATCATTTGTAACTAAATGGAGACAGGCACGTTGTAATAACCCATCTGATGTGTTGAACTGTAAAGTTAAGGAGACACACAGTAGGATAGAGTAATTAAGATGTACCTTTTTAACTTGTATGATGTATTTTCCATTGCAAGACTGTAAGCAAACTAAACAGCTTTCTGTAACATAGTTTAAATGGTGGTTTGCTTGTCAGCTCTAATTCTGATTGAGGCCTGTTGCAGTGCTTAAAACAAGTGTAAGATTTAAGATTTGAAACTTGAAATGGTTTATAATCTGCTTAAAAGGTCAATCAGTGCACCCACTGTGTCTGTGGTCCGTTATAAGAATATAGGGTGATAATGTTTGTGGTGTTATCACTTTGCACGGATGGTAACTGTTGCCAGTTTGCATATTAGCCAGTAATGTTTTGCTCATCCTGTACTTTGCAACTACATTTTGCACATACATTTGTACATTCCGTATTTTATATTTGCCTCTCATTTCAATTTGTTGTTTGTACTTTCTTTATTACTGTTTGTGCTTTGTTTTCCATAATGTGAAAATTGTGGAAACTGCTTGGTGTTTGTAAAATATTTTTAGCATTAAACTGACATACTAGCAGTTGACTTAAAAAAAGATTACAAAATAAAAGACACATGACAAAGATATATTTGCAAATCTTTCCAGCCCTGTGCAAATTTTAGCATTTTTTTATTGAAGCTCTTTTATTGAAGTTTTATGAACTGAGCAACGCCAATCCTTCATTGACTGGACTCCAGTTAACTGCCTATGGATTCACAGAACATTTCCATTCTGTTGTTGCTGAGCAACAAATTTGTAACAATAGACATTTCTACTAAGAAAAAATCAAACTATCACATCGTTGTAGTGGTGTAGTTAGCTTTATTACACTTGCATGGTACACGTAATAGTTTTAGAATAAGAAAACAGGACAGGATTGTTCTGATGCATTTTGAATGTATTTCTCAAACAGATACATATACACATAACACAATGTAATTAAGTGATGCACAATGGAATGAGATGAAGCTCTTGAAATTAACTTCTGCAGGTTTGTACAGAGTGAATGACCCTAGAGAACGAAGACAATGGAATCCTTTGAAGCCTAATACTAGACATTATTACTGTAATTGAAAAATGAATCTGTACACACCTATGTTGTCATGAAATGTATTACTGTAAGTTGTTTCATGATGCATGCAAAATTGTGGACTTAAACACTGGATTTTGGTCATTTTGCTTTCTTTTGATTAAAAAATTGCCATTTTCTGAAAAAAAAAAGTTTCATTTTGGTAAATGTCTCTCATTCTTGTTTAAACATAAAAATTTACACTGTATTACATTATCAGTATACTCACTGAACAAACTCTAATGCAACAGACAGGTACTATACAGTACTTCAAAGAAGACACAGTGTGCTTGATAAAAAAATACAAAAACGTGTTTTATAAAGGAATCTGTTACATCAGTACATTACACCAGGCAAACAGTAACCCGTTTAAGCTCACAATCTTGTTATAGGAAAGAAGATTATTGTATCATTAACACAAGCCTATTTAATGACAACCCAGAGTTTGTTGGCATAAGGCACTTTAACTATAATAGACATTTAAGTTGCAAATAAAAGTGTGTAAACAAACTGGTGGGGAAAAGTTTCAGTTTTAAAACAAATTGATACAGATCAATAAAAAAATAATTGAAAAAGTTAACTGTGACCTGGGTATTTTTCTGAGATTTATCTATTCAATTATGTTTAACATTTTTGTTTGTTTAGTTATCTACATTTAATCTGAAAATCAAACTGAAGATCAGCTGTATATGTTTAAACAGCTTTCCCATGTAAGCACAATGTGTCATAATACCTGTTACTGTTACATGGCTGTGTTTATAACCTGTCAGCATTAGCAAACCCTCAATTAAACTACTACTACACTTATTACTATTACTGCACAATATTATTAAGTTAACATGAGCAACATTCAGGTAATTGGCATGTAAAACATGATGATGAAATTCAGGAAACCAGCAGAACGCAACTAATATTGTAAGTAAGAAAACCTTTCTCCACTTGCACAATGCCATATGTTGAGAGTTCCACTGTAACCCACTGTCCAGATGATAATGTTTTCAGTAGTATTTACAGAGTTATCATGAAAGATCAGCATGGTAAAATATAAAACTAACATGTTAGTTAGACATCTCAGGTCCGCCATTTTAATTGAGCATTGTTCTCCATTAAAAATATAAAGTGTATTTAAATAAACCTGTTTTAAAGAAAACAACTTGAATGTTGTGAGTGTTTCTTGGTTGGATCTAGGAGTTTGACCTTTTTCTAAGTGACATACATGGTGACATATAATTTCACAATTTCACAACCTACTCAATATGGAACATAATATTACCCTGTGTGTATTTTATGTCCATCTGCTATTTGAGTATTGAATAAACTTCCTATAAGTAAAAACCTTTGCTGGATGGAATGTTCTTATCTGAAAACTATAATAACGATGGAAGTGAACATGAGGTCACTGTGGTTAGCCGGCATGTTCTCATCTAAGCGTTGTTGGGTATTTTGACCTTTTGGATTTCCTGTTTAAGGAAGAAGGTGGAACATAGAATAAAATGGTTAACAAGTGTTTTAACAAAACAGACACTCAATACAAAGTGAAAATATTAAAACTGAAACCATTACCGGAAGAAGTGCATCTGCTAATGTTTTATATGCTACATCTAGATCATCATTGATGATGACCACATCAAACAATCCCAGCTCTTTGCCTAAAATATGGATATAGCAGTTAGAATGCTAGTACTACGTCAGGTGTGAAAAACTATGGAAGAGCATTTCACTTAAAATAATTAGTATTACATAGAATATAGAATTAAAACATACTTATCTCCATGTCAGCTCTTGCTGCATTTAAACGCTTTTGTAGACTCTCCTCAGATTCCGTTTTTCTGTCCCTTAATCGTTTTTCCTGAAAAAATATAAGCAGGTTTAAACTGAGTTTCCAAAGACTTAAAAATCCTTTATGTAAAGGCTTCTAAATGATTGAACGTAGTTTTGTACACAAATATAACTTGTGCCTTAATGTCTTAAAAACATTTAAAACAATAAAAAAAAAATAGTTAAGAAGGTAAAGCAGCAGCAGTCAACACGTGTTCAGAATACAAAGGGAAATCCTTTAATACCGTTTAAAACAACACAGAATGCACCTTATGAAACTGGATGAGTCAATTCAGAGATGTAATCTACACAAAGCATAACATAAAAATGTAAGAGAGTTTTGATTTCTTTAACTTTTGGGGTCATTACATAACTCCCATACTTTCCATTTATGTTATTTCAACTATTGTTCTGAAACAGAAAACATCAAAGAATAAGTAGGTGTGTTCAACCTTTACGTAGAGTAGAGCATTTCTTACCAGGATGTCCACTGATGGGGGCTGGATGGACACATAGATAGGGTTGAGGTCAGTTTTCTTAATGCTCTTCACACCCTGCATATCAACGTCCAAAATGCAAATCAAATTTTTGGCCTGTACAACCTGAACAGCTGCTTTACTGTAAAAGAGACAAAGATCATATCAGCCACAGTAAAATAAATTGTTGTTTGCAATATGCGGACAAGTCTGCTGGTAATAAAAGCAATAACGAAACATTCAGTAATAAAAACACAATTTCTTCATACTAGTAAATAAAGGACTACGGTGCTGTGCCGAATGATTTTGTAAGAATATGGACTGTACCTGGTTCCATACATGTTGCCTGAAAATTCAGCATTTTCGATGAAGTCACCATTTGCTATGCTCTTCTCCATTTCTGCTCTCGTCACGTAATGATAATCTGGAAATATGAGGTTTCAGAAGATAAATTACTTAATTACAGTATGTCATTCACCTCTGTCTTTCTTTGCGTATTGCTAAAGTATGACGCAATCATCCCAATTTAAAATCAAACTGACCCCAGAATCTGGTAGTCTGAGCCTGGCTTTAGCTACCTGTTTATCTTAAAAATGCTTTTACTTAAAACACACAAAAAAAACATTTAAAAAAAACAGTTCAAAAATGTAAATTCAAATGATTTAGTAATTTTATTTTAGGTGTGGTTCCAACAACTTGTGAAAACGTGGTGCTTGGCAGGTTGGCAAGATTTTCATAATAGATATACCACCGCTACAAGAATCTTACCTTTGCCATTCTCCTCTCCTGGGCGAGGGCTCCGTGTCGTATCTAGCCAAAAGACAATTCTGGGTCAACATGCTAAAACCTTCTGTATACTGACAGATAGGTTACAGTTATATGTATGCACACCTTCATCTCTATTTTTACTTCAAAAACTGACAATGTTCAGTTTTGTTTTACTTGTTTCTCTGAACTGTATTCAGCCTACACAGCTCATGCTGTAGCGGCAATTCCCAAACAATGTCCACCACAGAACTGCTGTTCAACATCTGTGCTCAGTATCACATATCGGACTTACGGGAAACGCTGAAGCCAAATACGCCATCAAACTCCTTGAGTAGTTTTTTCAGCAGAGTGCTCTTCCCTGCCCCTGAGGGCCCACTCATCACTACAGGCCTCGGTCCAGCCATCACTGCAGCCACACCAGAAAGACAGAAAGAGAAAGAGGATGTTTGTTTATAGGCAGCATTTACTTTCACATTGAAGTTGAATTTAAGGATGTATTAAAGACAATTCAAGCTAAACATCTACGAAACCTTTTTCCTCTTAGACTAATGAGCAAAGCTTTAAATCATAATTCCAAACAGAGAAGGAGATAAAGAGAAACTTTCACTTCTTTTTCAATCAAAAAACAGAAAAGAGACAATTATCTGTTGTAGAGGCTATACTGATATCTAACCAAATATAATGGACAAAAAACACTTCATGTTGAAAGCAATATAAAAAAAATGACAGACAGACAGAAAGGTAAGTAACAAGACGAAATGTTTAGTAGAAAGAAATAGCACCTAATTATCAAAGTGCTGAGATAATCTTGGCATGTTCCAACAAGACATCAGCAGAACTACAGCTTGTTAGCTCTGGACATAATGAGTTACGCTGAGTATGAGTATACTAATATGAGTATACGGTTCACTAATAGAATATAATTCTCTGAGGACAGTTTAATGACTACATTGAATATGGGAAACAGCATGCCCTGCTGCACTGCCATCATGTTCAACACTAAATACAAACCAAATAAAACTTATAACCTTACATGTCTTATAACCAAAATAATTAAAACCAGAACAAAAATTGTAAAATATAACCCTTTTCATCAAAGAAATCAATGCAGCTTACATGTTACAGTATGCTGAAAGATCAATGTCTCTTTCATGCTTGTTCTTTGATGTCAACTGCTAAAAAAATCTTTAAAGATGTTTACGGTTTTGTAGGGTAATACTTAAACAGTAAAACAATATTTAAAAGTCTAATATATCAAAGTCCAAAAGTGCACTGTTTATGTTGCTTACCCTGCTTTTACTCTGTTGTTAACGTCTCACTTGGGTGTGCACCAACAAAAGTAATAAACAAGTACAGTGCTCCCTATGTCCTGACCGTGTGTGTGTGTGTGTAATGTTTTGATAATATTTTGCACCAGTCAGATCACTGGAAGCCGAGCAGGTCCAACAACCCCACCCTCTTTCTACAAGTCACTGCCATGACATCAAAACTAAAGACAAACATACCAACTTGGCAGAAAGACACATCTGCTTATAACTGCTTATTGATAACACAACAGTTACACCATTGTCAATTACACCATTTCCCATTAAATTGGAGACAATAAATTAGTGAATATTTACCCAGTTGTTTCAAACACAGTGATATTAGTGATATTCTATTTTTATGCTAATTTTTATATCCGTGATATTTAATAATGCTAATAACATTAACATAAAACTTAAACAATTAACATTACTGCTACTAATAATAATGTTTTATTTGTATAGACTGTTTTATAAAGTTCGACAACACTGAAATGAAGTTGAAACAATGACATTATCATTTAACAAAACCCACTTTGGGTCATTGAAATGCAATTTTTATAGTATTAATCCACAGAAAAATTAAACCACAGGAATAAGGTAAACTTAATTACAAAATCAAAAAGTACTAAACTAAACTAAACAAATAGGGAACTAAAAAATAAGGGACCACATGTTAAATGTGATCAAACCGAAATATAAACAGATTAAAACAGGACATCTGAACTGAGCATTTGCCTTTAATTAACTACATCACAATGTAGGATATTCAATGGCCAACAATGCAAAAAACCTAAAAGATCCTTAAATAGTGTCTATCATTGTAAAAACTTTACAATGTCTTGATGTCTTACAATGATTTATTTGTCTTACATTTCTCCTTTTAATTAAAAATATCAACTGCCTTTGTCTGTCTTTGATTTCTAAGAAGACAATATTGTCAACTACATGTTGATCATGCTGGGCAAAATACAGAGTGAAGTTATAACAGGTACAATGACTCAAAAATCATAATCTCCTATATTCATTAACTAACCACTGCTAACAGGTCTTACTTGAAAATGGAAAGATTGAGGACACGTGACTTTAACCACAAGATGGAACAAAGATGTCCTTCAAGCAACTGGCCAATTTCAAATCTTCGGGCCTCCAAATAAATGGGAAAAAAATGTCAAAGTATAAACCACTATAGCTGATATCACACTACAATGCATACAATGCTAACCCTAACTGCAAAATTTACATGTTTAAAAGCACACAGAGACTTACACTACCAGTCAAAAGTTGGGTCACTAACTCATTAACATTCTTTCCACACTTCAGAATAATAATATACTCATCAAAAATATTGAATCACATATTGAACTATGTATGTATAAACATAATGTAAAATATAACACTACAAAAAGCCAGAATTACAAGACATTTAAATGAATATCATGCAATTACAATCATTAATCCAGCAAAAATTCATTTTGTTGTCATCTATCACCCTCCAGGTCAACTGGTTAATTGCACTAAAGAACTTGACATGCTGCTCTCTTCTTTTTGTGAAGATGGCACTCCAGTGGTAGCTCTTAGTGACTTTAACATCCACCTAGACAAACTTCAAGCATCTAACTTCTTAGTTCTTGACCTTGTGTTTGAACTATTCTTTATTCAATTCATTGTTACTCCCCCAGCATACTCACCACTCACCCCTGCTCCTGTTTCTTTCCGTCATAACCTCTGCTCCCTCTCACCCACTAGCTTTTCATCTATGGTTTCTACTTCCCTCCCTATATAACCCAGTTCTCATCACTCAGTGCTGAGGTAGTAACTGATGTTCTTTGTACAAGTTTAACATCTTGTCTTGTCAATGTCATCTCACCTTCAGGCCAGCACCTACAACACCCTCCTTTCTGAGACCCTTCGCAGCCTCTGGGTTGACTCAGCCTACAACAACAAAATTCCATTCATTAGCTCTGCCGAAGCTAATGAAGTCATTAGGAAGGCATTGCAGATGCAAAATTGTGAAGGGATTTTAGATTTTTTTAACCATGTTGCTATGGCAAGGCAATAAATTAATGGCAAAAAATGGAAACAGGAAGTGGCTCATATGTGCTGTGTGACTTGAGTGATTTTATTCAAACTTCAGCTGTATGTTTGGTTTTAGGGTCTGATGACATAGAGGTGGTTATGGTGAGTTACAGTCATTGCACCACCAAGTGTCAGAAGGAATAATGTCACTAATAACAGAGTTTAAAACTGTGCTCTAGAATTTACCCAAGTCACTTTAAACTTGGCTAGAAGAAGAGATATTCAAAATGGTATATCTTGATATGTTGATATCTCACTATTGATTGCCTCACAATGGTGGCCATGGCGAGGCAATCAATTTATGACAATAAATGGAACAGGAAGTGTCTCATATCTTCTGCATGCATTGAGGGATTTATATCAAACTTGGGAAATTTGTTTGGCGTTTCGGGCTGATCACAATGATGTGGCTTTTGTGAGTCACCGTCATAATGCCACCAATTGGCAGCAGGAAGTCTGTCACTTACAACAGACTTACTTAAAAAATACATTGAAACAGTCCTCAATTATTTTTGAAGTGAAATGCATGTTACAACCATGCGTCATCATTCCCTGAGAAGCACCAAGGGGTGATGGCGCCATACTGCTTGGGCCCATCATTGCTTCTTTCAGCTATGTTTCTTCTTCTTCTTCTTCTGACGTCTCCTCCACCTTTGACTCACATCAGATCCTGCTGTCAACCAGCTCCAGAACTAGGGGCTCCTTAGGTATTGGTTCTTGCTCCTCTCCATTTTTCAATATACACAGCTTCTCTGGGCTCAGTCATTAAAGCATATGGCTTTTCACCATTGCAATCCAGACAACACACAGTTTTGCTCCTAGTTTAAGTACTACTAATATCAAAACTGCACTACTGCAATTTCCTACTGGCCAGCCACCCAGCCAACGCAACCAAACCACTACAAATGATCCAGAATGCAGCAGCACGTCTGGTCACACCCTCCTGATGTCACTCCATTGGCTCAGATATAACTCTCTGACCCTGGCTTTCAGGATAGTAACCAGAAACTCACCCCCCCACCTCAACTTACCTTCAAATATACGTCCCCTCCACCAACTACATTCTGTAAACAAGCAACACCCATTGTACCAGATTGCTCTCTAATACATTCACCTATTCCTGGCAAAATGAGTGGTCAGCCTCCACTTGATCTGCGAGACTAAAACAACCTTCAAGAAACAAAACACAACTGTTTTGCAGACAACTGACTAATCCCTAATGCTGCAATGTTGAAACTCATTAAATATTATTAAATATTATATTTAAATTATGAAATATTTTTAAAATAAAACTGTATTTTTCTACCGGTCATCCTATCTCTAGCATCATAACCATTTGTACTTGTGAATGTAGCTTTGTAGACTAACTATGTTGGTTCTTAGGGCAAAATGTTTGATGCTCTTTCTCTCCATTTGTAAGGTGTTTTGGAGAAAAGCGTCTGCTAAGTGAATAAATGTAAACGAATAAAGGTGACGCAGATGATGCAAGTAACGACATCTGCGACCTGCTGTACATCACATATGATTTCAAACACCAGCTGATCTAAATTCACCTGAAAAACGACTGGACAAAAACTTCACATACATTGGAAAAAGAGTGACCTGAAATGGGTCCCACCATGTGTAAAGCATCAGTTAGAAGTCAGTGCAGATAACGGGGAAGGTGATTTTGGTGCTACATTTTTAAACAGTGTTTTGGGTAAGAGGATTAGCAACAACTGTATGGTGGCTGCAACTATAATAGGTATGGATGGGGATAGTGAAGATATGTCTTGGCAAGATGTATCAAGGAAGAGGAAAGGTAGGAACAAACAAGCAAAGGCTGCAAAGTTAAGCATGAGGAAGGAGGATGAAGAAACGGAATGGAAAACATTGGTAACATTCAAAAGAGGAGTACATTTTTATCCATTAAAGCTGACAAAAGCTATTGAAAAAGAAATGGGAAAAATCAAGTTTGCCAAATACTTAAGCAACAGGAGGTTACTGGTTTTTACTAAAGACAAACTGCAAAGACATAAGTGTCATTGTGCAGAAACTTTAAAAAGAGAAAGAATCTGTGTTCATATACCAGAAAATGCAGCTAAGCTTGAAGGTGTTATTTATAATGTACCTGTGACAATGACAATGGAAGAGATAATACCAGAAGTAAAAGGAGCTAAAGTAATAAAAGCTACAAGATTACATTGGTTGTAAAAGGATCATCAAGAAGATCATAACTGATATGGATGTTGTGCCTGATATTATTTGTATTCAAGAGACATGGTTAAGACCACAATTCGTATAAACCTGCCAGGGTATAGTTATGTTAGATGTGATAGAATTGGATCACAAGATGAAGGATGTATAACATTCATTAAAGATACTCTAGCATATACTCTGACCAACTGGCCCCAATCTTCACACAGATATTTAACAGATCTCTGGAACAGTGTGAAGTCCCCTGCTGCTTCAAAGGCTCCACTATTATACCAGTCCCCAAGAAACCCAAAATTACTGGTCTCAATGACTACAGACCCGTTGCTCTCACATCTGTGGTCATGAAGTCGTTTGAAAGACTGGTGCTGGCCTACCTGAAGGTCATTACTTTGCAGACATAAATTTGCAGACGATACCACAGTCATTGGCCTCATTAAGGATAGTAACGAGTCTGCTTACAGACTTCTGTCCTGTGCTTACAGAGTCTGTCCTGTGCTCGTCCATAACTGTCTGGTATGGTTCAGCTGCCAAATTAGATATCAGGAGACAACAACGAACAGTCAGGATGGCCGAGAGGATCATTGGTTCCCCCCTGCCCAACCTCCATGACCTCTACACTACATCTGAACAATTTAAGCTGTCATACCTCTCATGTCATACCACACTGCCTAACACAAATGTATATTACTACATAACATCTCGAATTGTACATCTGCAAATAACATTGATAATCTGTACACTTATAAACAATAGTGTAAATAACATCTGTACAATAACCTCTCTGTACATTCGCAAAACTACTTCTATTGCTACACTTTACTGTATTATATAACTGTTTTCCTTATTTTAATTCCGCACTGGAAGCTCCTGTTACGAAGTCAAATTCCTTGTGCGTGTGTAAACATACTTGGCAATAAAGCTATATTCTATTCTGTTCTGTTCTATTCTATTCTTTTCTGTTCTATTCTATTCTATAATTTTAGGGTTGCAATGGGTAGAAGACCGTAAAGAATAATCATCTGTTCTGACTCTGTTACAGCTCTCAATAGCTTGAATTCAACAGACACAACAAGAGATGATTTATTGAAAGAGATATTCATGATAATGGTACATATCGAATGTTTACACCCCTACTAGTTAAAGCACATTATGTATTTTTTCAAGTACGTGAAGCCATGACGTTGCACACCCCGGTACAGTAGGTGGCGGTATGCCCCCGACAATGTTTGGTACCTGCCATTAAAACCAGAGAGGGAACGCAAATGATGTTGAGATCTATTATTTGTAAGCGAATATGCACCGCAGTTCTCGAAAAATTAGAACTGCATACTGAATAAGATGTTTGCGTCCCTTAAACGGATGTGTAAACTTTTTTTAATAACAAATACAACTTTCTGTGTTAAAGCAGGCAGTTCCCCGGATGTTGTAGCAAACTGAGGCCTGACTGAGCTACGTTACACGTGTAAACACAACTGCGCTTTTTAAGCACATGGCGATTGCGTCTGGTTGAGCAACAATCATGTTTGGCTCATCGAGGTCCGGAGGAGTGAGAGGTGGCCAGGATCAGTTTAATTGGGACGATGTTAAAGTGGACAAACACAGAGAAAATTATTTGGGTGAGTAACCAGCTAGCATCTATAGCCTTTGTTACCAGCTGCGTCAACCCCGTACTGTGTGTCCTACATGTGACAAAATCTAAAAGCATATTTATGAAAACATTGTTTTCTTGGCTTTGTATTCTTGAATTAATTTATTAAATGCTGATTAAAGGTTACAAAAGTGCTTTGTATTCTATTATGTAGTGTATACAGGCTAATATACCTAATAACATGTAACTTCATAATACCTAATAACTTTATATTTAGTTTAAATACAGACATTCTTACCTTTTCGCATGGTGCACTCTCTCATTACAAAGTCTGTAAATAGTTTTACTTTAATTATAAGGCTGTGACTTTAACGTGAACTCTCCGGTACAAGCAGTCTCTGTGCGCGTCGCCTAAAGCCCCGTTCACACCGCCAGAGACACCAAGCGACAAAGCGAGATGATCCTATTAATTTTTTTTATTCCTTTATTGAACATAATAAACTATATAACTATAATGGCATTCACGAATACAATTAAACAAGCATTAAACAAGGCACATAAGTTTAAACAAACAAACAAATAAATTAAAAGAAAAAGAAAGGATGTAAGGAGTCATTTAATTCCTCTTCTAATAAGTCTCTCATTAAGCCAACAAATTTTTGGGCCTTTCTAATTTTCATACATTCTAATGAAGGAAGATGGTTACAAACATTTTTTTAAATACAGAAAAATAAGGTGTTTTCTTCATACATTTGCATTTATGAATGAAAACTTGCCAAAAATCCATTTTATGAAAAAAAAAAAATTATCATCCAACAACATTCCAAACATAATATGCTTTCAAGCAAAAGTGGGCAGTGATCGAATCTTTGTTTCCAACCAAGAAGACTTTTTTTCCCAGAAGATATTTGAATACACACAAGAAAAGAAAAGATGATCAGTTGTCTCTGTCAACTTGACAAAAAATACATGCATTTTCTTCAATGTTAAACCAACGTCTCAAAAACTCAGATCATGGGTATATACCCTGTAATATTTTAAAATGAGTTTCCTTGGCTTTAGGAGCCATTTTTTTTTTAGGAGCATAATTTTTGTACAGTTGGCTTTTTTATAAGCTTGCAAAACATCATTATGGTAAGGAACTGTCAGATATAATATAGAATTGAAACGAGTGAATACGCTTATTAAAAAACATTACTCTGAGGTAATTCCCGTTAAAGACTAGGGGTGGGAGTTCACATGCTCTATCTGACATGTTGACAGAAGTACTTTGTACTAGATTTATGAAAACCTTTGGAATGGCATTTAAAACATGCTCAAATAATTTGCGTTCACAATATTAATTATATTCTGCACAAAAGCCACTGAAAGTTAACAGACTCCCATTTTCATCCATTAAATGAAGAACTGACCAAACACCCTTTTCAAGCCATTCAAGAATACCTAGAGATTTGGATCAAAATAAATCTGTTGTTCCAAATGGGGATTCTATGAGGGGTGAAGTTATGATTATATAACAATTTCCAATGTAACAAAATCTGTTGGTGAAAAGAAGATAATTTGATTGGCAGTCTGGAAACAGTAAAATCACATCTCAGTAGGAAATCTAAATTTTTCTAAATATGCCTCTGGGAATGCAAAACCAAAAATTTGTTTCGTTTGTTATAAAAATGGCTTAAACATATCTTCCACATACCATTTATACAATAAAAGTCAAAGGCTTGTAATCCACCATTTTCGTAGTCCTGCGTAAGCTTTGCTTTTTTTAATACAGTGCATACGTTTTCTCCAAATAAAATCAATCTGGTTAATGGCCTAAATAGCTCTATTTGAGATAGAGAGACAAGAAGCAGGATAGATACACCTAGAAAGACGTTCCATTTTAGTTAAATAAAAACTAACCCATCCCTTTGCAGACTTTCCATACATCAAGTCTGTTTTTGCATTCATTCACTCTATTCCAGACATTTTGTTTTCTCCATCATAACCTCATCCTTTGAAATGTGTATGCCTAAATATTTAACACTGAACTTGATTGGAATATTATATGCTGATTTGAGAGGGCATTCATGTATGGTCATAATTTCACATAATGGTCACAAGTTTTAAACCTGAAAATTTCAATGATTTTGGGAATCTGATCAAAATCTTTTAAAAATAATGTTGTATCATCAGCCAGTTGACTGATTATAATTTCCTGTCCAAATTTTTTGATACTTGAATTTTTACGAGATGGGGCAACCCTGTTTAACTCCTCTTAATCTCATCAAAACTGGGTGAAGTACCTGTTGATAAAGCAACTGAACTATTATTGTTTATGTAAAACAACTGAATGATCTTACCTAAATCCATACATTTGTAAGCATTTTTAAGAAATAAAGGAATGTTCTAACATATCAAAAGCTTTAAAAAAAAAAAAACCCACCATCATCCTCTGTTTGAGGATGATGATCACAATCAAGATGGCTCATGATTGTACTCCAGCAAGTCCAAAACCAGATGAATATTATCGGCCACTAATAAATCCAGTTTAATCCAGCGTCTCCCCAATTATTTTGGATAAACCAAGGTTTAGACGATTATTTATGTGGGTTAATAAAAAGTCATTGTTTACTAAGGTTATTGGTCTTAAATTCTAGATTTTTAAGAAAATTTTTTCCTGGTTTGGGAATAAGTGTGATTAGACCTTGTCTAATTGAACTAGGCAGAACCAAGTTTTTAGTCATTTCCTAAAAGGCTGCAAAAAGAAATTCCCTAAATCCCAAAAATGACTATAAAAATGAGATGTAATGCCGTCTGGGCCAGGTGATTTATCCAATGATGGACACATCACAGCAGAATCAAACTCTTCAATGGTTAATTCCACATCACAAATCATGTTAAATTGTTAATCTATATAAGGGATAAATTTGCCAATTTTTTTAAAGAGGGGACTACAATCTAATATTGAGGAAGATGAATATAAATCCTAATAAAAGTTGGCTATTTCTTTTGCTGTTAATCATGTATCAGAATGCTCTACCCCATCAATAAGTTTTTTTTAAGAGTTTTTTCTTGATGCTTTTTTCTAATTTACAGAAATAAGATGAGCTTTTCTCTCCTTTTTCTATCCATTTGGCTCGTGATCATGCCTCCTTATATCAGAGCTTTTATGATATAAATTTCATCTAACTGTGAATGCAAAAATAACAATCTTGATTTATCATTCTCTGCTAAAATTACTGTATTAATTTTATATTAATTTTATATATTAAGTCTCTTGTGAAATATAAGATGTATTCACCTGTTTACTGTAAGTAATCGTTAACTGACAGTTTGTATTTAAAGAATTCCCACCTGCTTGTTCAAGAAACCAGGCGATCATCATTAATAATGTTAGAAAGAGTATCTTTAACCAATTTCTCAGTTTTTTTCTAAGAAGGTTAGAGTTGAACTTCCAATAACCTTTGCTATGAAAAGGTTTATTTTTATGATTTATCAGCAACTCATTTGAACAGTGGTCTGTAAGAGGAGCTGCCGACATGCTCAAAAGTTTGATAAAGCAAAATATTATGGGAAATTAACCAAAAGTCAATTCGAGACTTGCTAGAGGCATCAGGTTTAAACCAGGAAAATTGCCTTTGATAGGGTTTTGATTCACGCCAGGGATCTATTAAATCTTGACTGTTACAAAAGTGTAATAATAATGAATTATAATAATGCACATTATAACTAGTTGGGTACCTATCTAACCACTCATCATACACAATATTAAAGTCACCACCCAATATAACAAAATCAGTAACATACCTCGTTTTCATTTCTCCTAAAACCAGTGAAATTTCTAAAAAAAAAAAAAAAAAGAAGCAAACATTTGTTTTGGGATAAATTGTTGTAACCATACACATATCCCAGGACAATGCAACAGTTTACAATTTTAACAATGCAGACTAACCAGTGTCCTTCCGAGCTAGATGTTGACTCAAGTTTTCCAGGAAAGTTGTTAAAAAGAAGCAACACCTCCTGAGCGAGTTGTGCCATGAGCAAATAAAACTGGTTCACCCCACTGATTAAACCAAAAGATACAATCGCTGCCACTTGAATGAGTTTCCTTCAAAAGAACACAGTTTTTCTCTTTTTACAAAACAAAAACAGCTTTTCTTTTTATACTGTCTTTCAGACCCCTAACATTCAGTGGAAGAAATGCAGCTATTAAGCTAAAACATAGAACAAGTATGACTATTAGTATGAATACAAGTATAAATATTAACAGAACACGTTGAACCCTCACTACTACATATAAAGTTACACCATTTATTAACACCAGAATTTAGTGTTAATATTAATATAATTTAGTGTAACTTAACTAAAATCAAATGGCTGTCGATGTATCCCAAAGGGCCGTGTTAGTATGCCTTTGTATTGGCGTTTCTGACTTCCTGGATGAGCATCCAAAGAGCTGCATTAACATTCCGGCCCTCAGCTGACGGATCCTCTGCGAACCTGATACCACGGCCAATGCACACCTGCAAATTCTTTGTAATCTTCCACAATTCGTCTCTGTATTTTCGCATAGCGAACTGAACAATCATTTGACGATGTCGTCTACTCTCCTTTTTCCCGAGCCGGTGAACCGAATCAACAACATCTTTCAAGTTCTGTGCCAGATCTGGGGCTATACTACTCAAAAGTTCGATTACCTCTTTCTGTGCATCCTCGTCAGCTTGCTCATCCTTTCAATATGAAGATTCCATCTTCGCATATAATGCTCCAATTCTGACGTTTTCAACCTTAACTCCTCATTGCACTTCATGAGAGATGGTCGCAATCATGATGCTATTTTGTCTGCAATATCCTCCAGTGTTTTATCTTGAGAATCAAATCTCGCTGTTAATGAGTTTGCAGTAAAGCTGCATTGAAGATGTCTACGTTGTCTGACTTAGACTTTTTCTGAGGATCTTTAATTGCAGTAGGAGTTATGATCCGTTTCCATGGGTACACCTCGGGTTCTGTTTGTTAAATGCACCATTTATCCGTAAGTTCACAAGCTCGTTGAATGAACTAATTCTAGCCGTGTCAAAAGAGACAAATGAGTGTAACTGTGGCTTGTTTAATTAATCACTTGAATTTCTGAGACCGGTTTAAGAGAAAGCAACAATAAAACATTGTAGTTGAAAAGTTTTGCCAGAGCTCAGCAAAACACGTGTGCCTAGCTCGCCATTTTGCCGGAACTCCCTGATCCCATTCATTTTCAACGGAGAGCTGGCAACTTCTGGTGACATGAGCAACAGTGACCATAGGTGACAGCATGTAGCCGTGGTGTGGCGAGCGAACTTTATGCAAATGTATAGCAAATTTTGCAATGATTTTAGCGGTTAGCAATTTCCCTATACTTTGATAAGTCTCTGTGTACATGTAGAGACACATTTTAAAAAATGATGCATGGCAAAATGTGTCAGGTTCTGTCCAGCCTGAAGTACTGCTGGAACTGGGCTTCCAGCATCCAGTCGCAGCTCCTGCACCAGCCGGTGGCACTTACCATGCTGACTCCAAGCCTGAATGGTTTCGTGAACCCAGAAAGACGTTTGCACTTTCACTGAGGATATATAGCTGCAATGGGAAAAAAAGCATGCGTTGATCCTTGTTCATTAAAGTTAAGCTTTTTAAACTTTTGTCGCATGACTCCTGTTTCTTGCCACACCTACATTCTGTTGCCTATAGTCACTGTCAATCATGAAGTCGGCAGCTGTCCATTGAAAATTAATGGGATCTTGTTGCTTTGTCACTGGTGGTGTGAACGGGACATGACACATCTCATTGATTTACCAATCTTACTATATGAATGTTCATTCTTTTCTGAAGGGAATTCCCTTATGGCACCAGTTGGCCGCTGGCAGAAAGGGAAGGATTTGACGTGGTATGCCAAAGATAAAAAAGGTGGCACATCCTTGTCTAAAGAGCAGGAGATGGCAGCAGTACGGGAGGCAGAACATGAGGCCATGATGGCAGCACTGTAAGTGGTTGGTTGATTGATCAATAAAATGTAAAACATGGTAAGAATACATTCATTTCCTCTACTCTCTGTTTTAGGGGCCATAAAACAATCAAACGACAACCAACTGGTCTTACCAAAGAGGTCTGTATTTGTAAACATCCAAACAATTTCAACCATTTGTAATGTATTGTATTCTAATGTATAATTCTTTGTGATTGCGCACAGGATCTTGCAGATGTGTGCAGGAGAGAAGGTGAAGGAGATGAGCGTGATGTGGACAGGGTGTCTGGCCTCGGAAGCTCCAGGTAAAGAGCTTTGCTGTATGTTTGCTGTCTTAACTGTGGCTCAAACTAGTCCTCTTTTTACTTGTTTAAGATTGATTAGTGAGGGGCTATGCAAGTCCATAATCATGTCTTGCAGAGTTGTGCTTCAATTCTATTCAAATTCAACTACATCTACCTGTCAAAAAATCCTTTATTTTCAAATAAAAACCTCAATAGCAGGTTCAAGTGTGTTTGATTGGGAATTGGGCTAAACAAAAGACAAAATAACTGTTATGGTTTAGAAAGAAAGAAAACAGTACTCTCTAACATATTACTTAGATTTGGTTGTAACAGAGTTTAATAAGTCTGTATGGTTCATGTTCATCAGGGCTGGGCAAAAAGGAATGTTGCTGTCCAAACAAGAAAAAGAAGCAGTAAAACTGGGTTTACCTGTTTTTACAGTATGTAGACAATTTTAAAAAAAGATAATTGAGTTGTTTTTGAATGCCTTTAAATTAATGTGTAATGACAATAAAGTCTCAACTCTTATTCAGTTATTATTTTGTGGGTCTTTTCAGCATCACAAAGCTAATAGACCACAAGAACCCACCAGTAAGATGCCAGAGGAGACAACCAGACATGAGGGAGATAAAAGGTATATGAAATTCATGACAAAAGTCTTAATGAAACAAATAATTCAACTAGCCAAAGCCATATATTTAATGACAATTGTTGACAAAGAAAGAGACTTACCAGTGCATTAACAAGAAAACAACCATGAAGATGCTGTTAACAAAGATTGAAGTTATAGATCTTTTATATAGAGGCATCAACATCTGTGTTTTTGTATGTCGTCTTGATTATTTCCTGTTTGCTGTAAATTTTAAATAGTTAATCCTGATACTAATTACAGATCAGAGAACAAGAAGAGCAAAAAGGAAAAGAAGAGTAGGAAAGAGAAAAAGAAAAAAGAAAAAAAGAAACATCGCAAAAGAGACTCGTCTACAGATTCTGACTCTGAAATTGACAGTAAAAGGTATTCGGCTCATCATTTTTCAATATATTCATACTATTTATAGTATGAATATAGTATGGTTATAGTGGCCCAGTTTGTTCACAAGAGGGCGTCAAACTTTATTGTTAAGTTTACTTCTCTCAATAAATTAGTTTTCTCCTACCATTTTTATTATCAGCTGCAGATGAAAGGCCAGTTTTCAGAAGATATTCACATTAAAACTTTTAGTTTGAAGTAAATTACCACTTGGATGTATGTTCCAAAACCTAGTGAGCTGATTGTCTGCTTACTGCCAATATCGGTAGCTGCCTGCCTTATCCTATATTCTAAGCTGCTTTCCATGCATCTAAGACTGCGTTTACACTGGCACAAAAAAATCTGATTTTTTTTTTATTCACATCTGACACAGATTGGAATTTCTTGCACGTGTGTAAACATACAAGATCCATTTTTTTTTCTTATCCAATCTGAGCCTCTTTCAAATGTGGATTTAAATGGGATACGTATCTGATATCCAGATATCCGACCTGCATTTAAACGGACGTGTCTGATTCATCATTGCTGTACAGAACATCACTGTTCTATGACGGATTGCATTGATCGTCATCATTTCACACATATATAGAACCTGGCTGCAATGTCAGTGCAAAAAGAAAAAGCATTAAAGCCAAATATAAGGAGGCCATACGGATATATGGAATTGTAATGTCATGGATCTGGAAAGCAGTCATTATGAAAGCAGCATTAAAAAAATGCTTTCGCTGTTTTGTCTTAATTAATTGGTATTGGGTGTACTAATTTCGAACAGATGATTTAGCAAAAGTCTATCCACAATTTAAAGGTCAATCTTGGTGCTCATATTAGTGAATGACTGGAATCTTTTTGGCCGGGAGATTAATGTAAACGCACATCGGATAGGAGGCGTAAGTGTAAACAGGCAGGTCAAAAAATAGTATATGGACTTAAGATCGCATCTAAGCATTAAGGCTTGCAGTGTAAACACAGCCTAAATGGAAATGTAACCTCATTGTCCTCCCCCTCCTCTGAAACACCACCAAACTTCCCAGTCTCACTCTGGATTGAATAATTGTCTAGGTGTGTTTTGTGCTCCCCAGGCAGAGAAAAGACCACCAGGACTACCATGGTACTAATCCATCAAGGAACAGTCAGAGTGGACCCAGAGGCTATGACAGCCATTCAAGAGGGGGGTCAACAGCCACCCACAGGACCCCAACCTCCTCTTTCCAGCACCGCAGACGCCGACAGCATGACACAGACTCGTCCTCTGACGGCCACCGTGCCAAACGAGGGTTCCCAACACAAAGCCAACACAGGCACCACGACACTAACTCCGATGACTAATGCCATTGAGTCCCCTTTTGCCCTTTTAAGAATATAAGGATGTGACTTGACCTCTGTGAAACTAGGGTCAACTTAGGTCACAAAACAAGGCACAGCGCAGTTATAGATGCAGCATACTGTTTGTGTTTTATAACGTCCGCTAAAGCATCCTGTAAATGTAGAGTCAGACTTCACTATAAGATGGAATTAGCTTTTGGTTTTTACAGTGCTCATTTTAGACAGAAATACAACTGATTTTTTTTTTATGTACATGTAATCAAGTCAGGTTTATATATTCACCCTACAATCAAAGTAAAGAAATATAAATTATATTGTGCTTAAGAAAATAAAGCCTATTAAAATTTTCTTTACTGTAATGAAAAAAAACACATTCAATTCATATTTATACATATTCATAGTATATAGTAGTATACCTTCTAAAAATCACAATGCAAAAATTTCTTATGCTTCTAAAAATAAGCCTTATGTTTTGTATTCATGTTTTGTATTTTTACAATTGCAAGAAAAGCTTTACAATTGAAAGATTAACATGGATACCACGACACAGCTAACACGCATCCTGCAGTGTAACATCACAGGTTTTTCCAAACAGGATTACATTTTTTTATTACTGTATGTTTTTTGTAAAATAAACAGTGTTTTTACAACACTTCATATGTGGGCTTTACATGTACAGGGCCGCTATTGATGCCGCTACACTTCAGATAATATTTTCGTAATTTTTGTCCTTTTTTGAGCTCGTTTTTTTTTGTCTGCTGGAATGTACTCCTGCCACTATAATAGAGCCAAGCGTTTGCATTTGCATTGAGGTGCAGTGAAAGGCGGCATTGTGATGATTTGCACCTGGGGGCAAGAAAGGAGCAAAGCACAGACTACAAACAAGGGCTTGGTGACAGCTCAAGCGCCATACACAACCAACCCCAGGCCACTAAAGCAGCGGGAGTGTGCTGAACAAAAAAACATCCTGTAAGAGAGCCAACAAAATGTAGCGGCAAAGAGCATTGTCCCTACTTTTCCCATCATCATCATCCTTTCCTACCATGTTGCTTGGATGCATTATACCTGGCAGCCTAATTGGGCCATGGCAGGAACATGTTGCCCAGCACCTGATTCCAGCCCAATTACCACACATGCCCAGCAGATTCTATTTGTCAGTTATTAGTGTTTCTGCTGAGAAGGTGAGGAAGGTGTTCAGAGGGTTTTCCACAGGAGAATTAATGACAGTGAGACAGCAGAAAACACCCTCTCACACCGGGCAAACTTACTAACCCTCCCCTAAAATCAACACACTGGCATCCACCAGACAGGATTTCATGTCAAAAGCTTGTGAGTTTGACTATGGCCAAATAAAACTTATTTTACATTAACCTTCAATGTTGCATCTTATGTTCTTCTAATAATTATTTTTCTTTGCCATAAGGAAGTGTAAAAGTAAGTAAAGTAAAATAAAAATTTTGGAAAATTTCAGGTGAAATGCTGCCATGTGTTCCTCAACTGAAATGGTCAATATAATGGTCATTTTTTTTTACTAATAAACTAGTTTAATCAAGAGTTAATTAAATGAACCTTTCATTATATAGTAATACACTTGAAACTATTTGAGTCTTTGTAATTTATTTTTACGGTTAGATTCAAATGACTATGTTGACATGGACAGCAGTAATCTAATTATTGACCTTATTCTGAATAAGATGATATTCTGATTAAGATGTTTACATTCAATTTAATTTTTTTTATATAATGCATATTACAATGTTGCATTGTTTCAAAGCAGCTTTACATATAATGAAAAATAAAATAGAAAAATGATCAAACGTACAACACAGAAAACCGAATACATGATATTATTGCTAATTTTTATTGCTCATTATAAGATATATATTAGTAGAATTAATTAGGGATACTAAGATTGTAATGATAACTGAAATGATAACTATATTTGGAAAATTGCACATAATAAATTACGTGCATTGTAAATCCCTGTCGTTATGAGCTTTTGCACACAATATCTCTCAATGGTCTATGAGAGGATGTACTTAAAACTGAATGTACTTCTGAGACTATGCAACATTTAATCAATTAACATAATAGATGACAGGTATTATAGCAAGAAATGCATTTCTGGTGTTTAAAAGATCATATTTTTAGGACAGGAATATAAGAGACTTGCAATAATATCGTAAAAAAGGAAGACAAAGAAATGGCGAAATAGTTGAGTCTTTAGGACTGTCGTTAGATCATTATGCTAAAAGCAATATGAAAAATTTACAAAACCCTTAATCCCTAAATTAAATGTCAGCAGTCTCCCAGTAAGTAAAACAATAGGGTGACAGTGGCAAGGAACCAAAACTCCAATGATGTACAGATGAAGGGAAAACCTTGGAAGAAACGAGATTCAACCAATTTATCAAAAAGATAAATTCAGTATATTGTGCAGCCCTTATTTTTACGCCACTTATATTTTGCAGAGTTTAAAACAATAAAGCAACTTGTAATTTCAGTTTCATTGAACTTTGTACAATGGTAGGGGTTGTAGCCAACAAATCAACAGAAGGTTTCAGAACTGCAGGGCCTGCCATGGTATGTTGGAGAATCTATTACAATTCATGAAGATCTGTGAGGTATGCGGAAAGTTAGGGGGGATCTTGGAGGCAGTTCACATAAATGGAAAACTGTATTTGGATAGAGTGTTTGAAATGAAATACAGCAGACTAGGGCAAGGTTATAGGACAATGTAATGGGATATCCACAACAGCAATGTTCAGAGAGTGATTGCTTCTATATGCCTGGCTTTGTTCCCATGCTATGTGCATGTTAGAGCTTTCTTTCAATTCACAATTCAATTTTATTCATATAGCGCTTTTCACCAGTTACATTGCTTCAAAGCAGCTTTACATATAATAAAAAAGATTAATAATAATGAAAGAAATGTCAGACATGTTCAACAAAGAATACATGGTATTATTGCAGATAATATGTGTGAGATGTGTATTAATAAGACTAATCAGGTATACTAGGTTTATAGTAGGTTTCATGAAAAAGGGTTGACTGAACCAATAAAACTACATAATCATTAAGCAAGATATGCCGTTCCAGCTTTCATGGAGATGGTATATATAAAGAGAGAACATCTTATGGGACAGGGGTATAAGGGATTTGCAATAGTACCATGAAATTCATAACACACACAAAAGTAAAATACATAAAATATATACAATAAAAATACCTGAAGATTACACAATGAAGGAGAATGAAAGACAATTGGAGACAAAGGAATAGAAGATATCGCTAGAAGCAGTATTAACAATTTACAAAACCCTATGATATGTTAGATGTCAGGAGTATCCCAGTAAGCAAGCCAACAGGGCAACAGTGGCAAGGAACCAAAACCCCAATGGTGTATAGATGGAGAAAACTTTGAGAGAAACCAGGTTCAACCGGGAGAGTCAATTCTACTCTGGCACGTTAAAGCTGCAATTTGTAACTTTCTTGGATAGAGAGTTGATTATAATGATTTATAATTATTTACGGATAAGAAACTGTCAGGTCTAATTATATCGGACAATATGTCAGGCACTGAGAAATGTTACCAACAGAAATAGTGACAGAAGCATAATGTTACTAATTGCAGCTATAACAGCACACTGCTGTGACTAAGCAGGGAACAAAATATAGAAACTAACTAGGCTGGAGGTAGGTATGTATTTAATGGTAAGTTTACTAAAGAAGTCCAGCAAATCTCAATGATCTGTCTCAGGGGTCGTGCCATCCTGTCCCCCATCATCTGGTCTTAAAGTTCAGATCCAGCTGACTAAAGGACCTTGGGGAAATGAAAGACAGACAGATTTAGTGTGGAGCCAGTACATCCGTTCTTATGGTAATGGTAATAAGCCTAATAATCCCTTAAGGGATTTGAGTAATAAATCCATAGGACAATGTGTAGGCTACATTAAGGAGGTGGGTCTTTAAACTAGATTTAAAATGACAATGTATCTGTCTCCCGGACAGTACTTTGAAGACTGTTTTAGAGTTTGGGTGCCAAACACGAAAGGGATCTACCACCAGTGCTTGATTTTGAAAATCTGGGAATTATCAAATGGCCAGAATTTTCAGATCACAATGAACACAAAGCACTGTAATAAAAGAGGAGCTTGCTTAGGTATTGAGGAGCTAGACCATTTAGAGCCTTGTAGGTAATTAGCAAAATTGAAGTTTATACGATGCTTGATAGTCAACGAGTGCAGTGTGGATAAAACTGGGCTAATACGGTCATGCTTATGCATTCTCGTGAGAACTCTGGCTGCTGTAGAGTTTATGTATTAATCCTGCAGGGCAGCCACCTAATAGGTCATTGCAATAATTAAGCCTTGATGTCATGAATGCATGAATTAATTTTTCGGTGACTTGGAAAGCGTGTCGTAGTTTTGATATTTTTTAAATGGAAAATGCAGTTTTACAAATAATGGAAATGGGGTTTTGAAAGGACAAATTGCTACCAAAAATGACACCAAGATTCTTAGCTAATGAAGCAGGCTTTATAGAGCATCCATCAAGAGTGAGACAGTGTTCTAGGTTGTTCCATGTGGAAGATTTTGGTCAAATAAGTAAAACTTCTGTTTTGTCTGAATTTAGTAGTAGAAAGTTGCTAGTCATCCATGTTTTGATATCGACTATGCATTCTGTTAATTTGGTAAATTTATGTGTCTCGTTGGGCCTAGAAGAATCGTACAGCTGAGTATCATCAGCATAACAATGAAAACTAACTCCATGTCTCTTAATAATTGCTCCTAGAGGTAGCATGTACAGGGTGAAAAGTAGAGGCCCAAGCACTGAGCCCTGCGGTACTCTATACTGAACTTGTGATCAGTATGACAACTTTTCACTCACAGTAACAAACTGGAATTGGTCAGATATATATGATTTAAACCATTCCAGTGCAGTTCCATTTATGCCAATAAATATGCCAACAAATTCTTGTAATTTTAAAGCCTATTAAATAGAATGCTAGAATGCTGTGGTCAATAATGTCAAAGGCTGGTTACGCAACACTAGAAGAGAAATGTAGCCACAATCTGTGAAGACACCACCAGTATTGGTATTTCCAGTATTTTTGAAATAAAAGGTACTGAGATGGGTCTGTAATTTTTCTAGTTCCCTGGGATCAGTCTGATAGCAGCCAGTTTGTAAGGTTTTGGGACATATCCCAACACCAATAATAAATGAATAGTGGATCTATAATTTCAGGAAGCATCTCTTTCAGCAACCTGGTAGGTATAGGATCTAGCATACATGTTGTTGATTTAGATGATTTAATTAAATTTGACAGTTCAACCCTATCTATAGCAGAGAATGACTGGAGTTGTTTCTTGGGCATGTTGTGATGCACCATCAGATGTGATTGTGTGATATTGACAACTGTCAGAAGCAGATGATGCTTTACCTTTGGTTAATTTAGCCACTGTGTCAAATAAATATCTAGTTAAATATTCTTAATTGAATATTCTTAACTAACATATGTTATAATGTCAGCGCTATTGTTTTGCCTCAAGATGCACAACAATGTTTGTTCCTAAGGCATGTTTGTAATAACTACTTAAATGTCCTAATTTTAAGGTGGCGTACTCCTGGCTTAATCTCAAACCTGTCTATGACACTAGGCTCGTACATTTTCATTAATACATTTAACATTGGTATATAATACTGAAACATGGATTGTGCAATTACATGAGATACATTCTAGAAAATTTTGTTTTACTTATGCTGTTTTTAAGTCTGAGTTTCAACATGTATGTGTGAAAGCATCATTTTAAATTTTTTTAATTACAGCACAAAGAAGATTTAATAAAGCGGGATGACTCTTGGAATCATTACAGTGGTGGATAATGTGACGGACCCCATTCCATGCATCTTTAGTGATGTGATTGAATTGTGTAATTAAAGAAGCAGCTGCTTTTTAGTGACATACCAAATGTACTGGTGACCATGATGGGATTGCTTTATGCACTTAACATAAGCTACCTAAAAACCTCAGATAAACTTTTGCTGTCATTCAGAGGCTGTTTATGGACATTGGAGCTGAAAATTCATGGCATGAATTTTAATTGTTTCTTTAAATCAAGCAAATTAAATTGTTTAAGGTTTCATATGTTAAAAAGGGATTCCACAGTTTCTTTCATTAACACACTTGCACACATGCATATATATTTTCATCTTTAAATATTAAGCAGTTTGCAATATAATTTTATTAAACACATTTTCTGAGATTTTTTGCGTAATGTTTTTTCTTTTTTACAATCAAAGGCACTACAAACATTGAAATTTGTGTTATACATTTCTTCTGAGCCATTTAATGTGTTAACTTGTGTATTTTACAGTTAATGGTTTTCCATGTTTCTAGATTCCATGCATCAATAGCATGATTTCAGTTTGCATAGTTTCTTAACACTGCAATTTATTCAGGCAACTTGAAAATGTAAGGTAAAATGTAAGTTAAAAATTAACATATTTCTAGATTGCAAGTATTTCAAGTTTGCAAGTCCAGGTTACTTAATGTTGTTGGGTCAACTAATAAATTATGCCAACTAAACTTTTTTTTAAAGTACTTAGAAGATTAGGTTAATACAACTCAGAGTCAAAGCAGAAAGATAACAGTATAGGAGGAAGCAGCTCAATCCTCCCTCTAACATGGTGTAGAAACAAGACATTTACCCAGAATTCAACACAGTGTGACATCAGCTTCACATTCTGTATACAATTTTCTGTGTTTCATTTTTAATTTTACAAAAGTGCAGTTAGTTACTTGTCATGCTATATGTGCAAATAGATGACGGCAGATACAAATTGCAACATGCATTCTTTTTACTTTCATTTGGCAACATTTTATTATTGTTTGCTGTCAAACTGTTGACCACTGCCATGTGTCCAGTGTCTGTATCCAGTTGCAAAATGCAGTAAAAACTTCCACATAACGATAATTATGTGGAAATTCCGCGAAGGTTTCCCGGAACAGTTGTCGGCTGCACTCAAAGATGCCGTTCCGGAACAGGTTGTGACTTGTCTACGGAAGGTGCCGGTAAATGAAAAGGATCCGACAAGAGTGCTTTAGCGCCGGTAAAGTTTGGAGAAGCAAGTGGCTAAAGTAAAAGAATATTGGGCATCAGAATGTAGGATGAAAGACAGAAAATCTAAAACCCCAAAGCCAGAATCTCAATCTGATCAATCTGATGATTCCCTCAGTGCAAAGCTTGCAAAATTTAGTATAGATCAGAAAAAAGCATTATTAGCAGCTGTCCAGATGGAGAAAAACTAGAATGCTGTTCCCTCCGTGCCCGTGGGGGACCAACAACTGTGACTGACCACCGTCCTGATGGGTTTTATGCTACAGCTTTGATTGACAGGCAAATTAATTTTTTAATTGACACAGGGGCTGAGATTATGATAATACCTGATAACAATTATTCTGGTATTTTCTGTTACACAGGTGAAAATATTAGAGCGGACAGTGCTACAGCTAAAGTTGTTATGCTGAGAAAAACACCACTTATTATGATAACCATTGAGGATACAGATGTATTGGCTGCAGTATGGGTCAGGCCAGTCTCTCAGCCCCTACTTGGCCTTGATATACTGTGTAAACTACCAGGCAGTCTGCAGCTGCAGGGGAGCACATTAGTTTGGCTAAGACGGTCATTCCCACTGAGAAAAACAGAGTTACTGAGGGGAGTGTTTTGTATCCAGGGCATCCTGCTTGATCGACTGCTCAGACAAAGTTTGGCTGTATAAAAACGAATCCTGTGCTATTCACTGGTAAAGTTACCCCTAGTACTTCTTAGTATCCATTGGGAAAAGAAGCAGAGGAAGCGACTGCTGAGGTAGTGCTAAATTGGAAACACAGGGAATAATTCGAAAAACATCCTCCAGCAGCAACTCACCAATGTGGCCTGTAAAGAAACCAAATGGTATATGGAGGCTAACAACTGACTACAGAACAAGTATGTTGATAAAATGAAACCGTTGGTAGCTGATCCTTCTGTTGTTTTCTCCTGTGTACCAGCTGATGCTACAATTGTTTCTGTAATAGACATATCCAATGAATTTTGGTCAGTGCCCCTTCATGAATCAGGACTGGATTGTCAGGATTGGTTCAGTTTCACATGCAATGGGCAAAAAAAACACATGGAATAGATTACTGCAAGGGCTACATAACCATAATAGTCCCATAGTTTATCATCAGGCCCTAAAAGCAACACTAGACAAATGGGATAGACAGTCAACCTTTATTCAGTACGCAGACATTTTAATTTGTAGTACTGATAAGAAAAAAACACGGCTGCCCGAGGTGGCCTTGCAAAGAAACAAGGTTACATGTTCTCTGTCAACAATGAGGCACAGAACATAAACCTGTAGGTTATTATAGCTCTGATGGTATGCATTTTTGTAACAACCACACATCACACTCCGCAAAACATCAGTAGAAACCATAGCTACGTTTCTACTGCGGGGGACAGATGTTGAAAAATTTTTAATTGAGTTAAAAGTGACTGATATGACCTTTATCAGAAAAATGCAAGAAGCAACCAACCTCAATCTGACGGTGTAACCATTCATTACTTTTTTTTTTTTTACCAGGACAAATGGTTTGTTAAAATTCTACAACGGGAAAAGTAAGGTCCTAAATGGGAAGGACTTTACCAAATTCTCCTAATCACACCTATAGCAGTTAAAGTGCAAGGTTATTGGACACACGGCTCACGTTGTCGTGCTGTGCCAAGTGTTGGTGCAGACCTGGTGGCGTAAGAGCTCAAAGACAGAACTTCCTCTTTTAGGGAGGGAGGGGCCAATCCCTTGAGTGAAGAAATCTACTCACTTACTGCTCCCATTAGCTTGCTTGCTGACACTTCACAGTTTAAAGATTGATTGGAAGAGACATCAACTGGCCTTATCAACTTACTGTTGCACACTGCTTTCCTGTTTTATGTTTTTTCCTGTTTTACAGAATCTGAGCACATGCCGTGTTTAAACGTCTCAGTGAAGTTGATCGACTGGTGACGTGAGCATCGAAGCACTGCTTTCTGCCATAGAGACCATTAACGTGTGACCTCCTCACACAAGACATTATCGAGTTTATCCAGTCCCTAACCTAACTATACAAATTATACAAAAATTACTATACAAAGTTATTTGTACAGAACATCAGTTCATATGTCCCAGTGTGGCAATACAGTATGTAAGAAAAGTGTAGTTTCATAATTCTATTGGGTTATTTTCTCATTGTGGTGCATATTTTAGGTGGAATGGTTCACATTGTTGCAATTTACTGTAAAACTATTATCTATTTAACTCGTTAGAATCATTTGATGTGTGTCAGCATGTGTTGTCCCTTTTACTATGATCCCAAAAAACAGCCATGTGACTTAAAAGGTATTTAAAAAAAAATTAAAAAACAGAAGTTCAAAATTATTCTTTTGCATTTATTATGCAAAAAAGACAAAATGTGTTACCATATGGCAGCACTACACTGAGAAATGTTTACATTAGTGTTAATTTACTGTGTATAGACTACAATGCACCACTAATTACTGTTTATTGGCAAAAACATCCCACGTAAAATCTATTTTAAATGTATTTGCAGTCAAAAACCATTTTAATTTAAAAACAACTACTCAACAGTTAAAGTCCGGTTTTACACCTTTATCTTTAATTACAGTGCATTTCTGTCAAATGAAAAATTAAGACATTTATGTTGTCACACTGTTAGACATATTTTCATAAGAGATTCATATACAGTATTTTACCATGAGTCTATCAGTGTCTATCAAATTAAAGGTTAATTGCGATCGAAAGTAAGATAAATAATAGTACAGTGGCTTTTAAGTCACGGCTCTACATTTCTGTAATAGTGATGAATAGATGTGAAGGTTGTTAAACTCAAATAGGTGTGTTTGTAGACAGTAAAGGAACCAGGGGGCTACTCTGAGGAAACAGATTCACATACGTAAAACAGAAGGCTCATACAAATATCATATTGTTACTAACATGCCACATTCTCCCAGACACTCAAGGTTGATTAGGATCACAAAAGGCATTAGAATAACATCTTCAAAAGAAACATATCAAACTTATCTTGTTAGACATCAAGATATTAGTTGCTTAAATGAGGTTGCTGTTGTATATTTCTAGTGGTGGTTTGATTTTCAGTTTACATGTACATTACAGGACCCTTTAAATAAGGTTAAAGTGACATTTGCTGATGCACACATAAACAGTCTCTTGCAACTATATGAAATGTATTTTTGCTATACAATCTCAATTATAGGTGCATTAATTCAATGCTTCAGTTTCTCTTACTGAGAGAATCTAATAGAAGATGTCCAGGTCACATTTACTCTTATTAGTCTTTTTTCTTAGTACTGTAATAAAATGAAATTTGTATTTTGAAATGAGCAAAATACAAAGGCAATATGCAAGCAGTACTACAGTATCATTTCTGGCATTACAGTCATGAAAATATTAGGGGGATGTGCTTATTTGTTAGGAAATGATACGAAATGAAAGACAAAACTAAAAATATTGACTTTCTTTAGCTTTTTTTCAATTTTGGGGGTAAGATGACTTGGCCATATTCTTGACATTTCGTGAGATTTACTCTACTACTAATCTTGATTTTCCTAAGCCACCCAAGAATTCTCCCATACACACTAAAAATGTTTCTGGTTGCATATTGGGAGTCCACGAACAGAAAAAAGTACAAAAGTATCTTCATGTAGCTGGCTTATTTTTTCAAGACACTACACCAATGCCTCCTAAAGTATCCTGACAGTAAAGCTTGAGGTCATGTCAGTGTTTGCTGAGAAAACAGTGTAAGTTTTTTGGCTTCTTGTCCTCTAAACTGAACCATAAATTGTGCTGGTAGTGTCCGTACAGTCTGTTTTTCTGTACTTAGTTGGAGACAAAACTTTTGTTTTGTTCTGTTTACAGTACATGACACAGTCATGATACAAGCACAATAAAATAATATGTGCAAGATTTGAATGAGATCTGACTTGTGTTCTTTAAACTCCCCTTGTCCAATGACTCAGACAATAAGAAAAAATGACAGAGAAACAACGAAAGTCTAAGCCTATATTGCATAATGGTGGTCAGACAGCTGCCTCATAACAGAAACACAGCTATGTACATTACACACGAGAGCGATGGGTCTTTCCTGACATGTTTTCCCCCTCGTAGGGCTTCTGCATTAATCAGATATGAAACGAGTGCAGCTTCCAGCACCGTCTGTTTAAAAACGGAATATTAAAGCAAATTTTGAGATCTAAGTAGAAAGAACAGTACAGTGAGGTGATTATTTTTGATTCTTTAGCTGATTGGACAACCAGTCGAGTCCTTCATAGAGGCCATCTCCGCTGGTGGCACAAGTGGCCTGAATGTACCAGTTCCTGTGCCGGAGCGAATGCAGCCCCAGCTTATCTGTGATTTCAGCAGCATTCATGGCATTTGGCAAGTCCTGTTGGACAAAAGCATAAACATCTGTAAAAATGTTTAAAAAGGATGTGGAAGAAGATCCTTCAATGTGGAAGGAAAAGTGCTGTTGTTCCTGTAGCTCAATTGGTAGAGCACTGTATAAGCAGCGCAAAGGTTGTAGGTTTAACTCTCAGGGAACACAAGTATACGTGAATTGTATATGTTAGATAAATTGTATGCATTGAATGCAGTTTAAATTATTTGGATAAAAGCGTTTGCCAAACACGCAAATGTAAGCACTGCACTTGATGCCACGAAAGCTGTCGTTACCTGTTTGTTGGCGAACACTAGCAAGACTGCTTCCCTGAGCTCATCCTCGGCCAACATCCTCATGAGTTCCTCTCGAGCCTCGTTCACACGCTCTCGGTCATTGCTGTCAACCACAAAGATTAGACCTAGAACAAGATTGAATCTGCTTAATGAACCACCATAAGCAATACAAACGTATTAATGGATTGGATCCCTAGCATTCTAAGGTTATACTTTTTTACTCCGACTTAGTACTTAGAACGCACAAAAGTCACTGTAACCAGGGTCCTCATTCCCCAGTTAGAATTTACTTTTATGAGCAGCTTACTCTACAAAATCCATTACATATCAACCAGATGACAAATTATGAATTAATCATTTGTTTGAGTTGGTTCTTTAATGATTAACTCAAGTGTAATGGATAATGTTGTTTAAGAGAAAAACTGTGATTTAGGTCACATACTACAATATTGTTTTTTACAGGAAGTAAGAAATGTATCTGGCAAAAGAAACAATCAGTCTCGATTAGAATGACAATATTAAAACAGATACAACACACTACTGAAAACATACAGTAACAGTATAAATATGTAACCAAAAATTAATTTCTGTAGAAAAAACTCTTGCCAACACTCAAGTTATAAATCTTTTTTTAAACCAGTTTACTAAAAATACATCTGATTTAAATTCCCAGCTGTGACAACATACACTGTTTAATTACGTAAAATCTTACCTTGTGTGTTCTGGAAGTAATGACGCCACAGTGGTCGAATCTTATCTTGACCACCAACATCCCAAACAGTGAAACTTATATTCTTGTACTCAACAGTTTCAACATTAAAACCTTTAACGGAAAAGACAGAATAAATCTTCACACACATTTCTCTTTTTCACACAATAATGATATGATTTCAGTCACCCACCGATAGTTGGAATTGTGGTAACTATTTCCCCCAGCTTCAGTTTGTAAAGAATTGTCGTCTTTCCAGCAGCGTCAAGACCTACCATAAGAATTCTCATCTCTTTCTTGCCAAAGACTTTAAAGAGGTTTGCAAATATATTGCCCATTTTTAATTGATGATGTTGTCACTCTGCTGAAACTGAACAGACAAACATACTCAGCATTCTCTTCTTAAACAACAAACTACAAAATACATGTACACAGTGTATTAATAATCACTAGGTGGTTAAACAGGAAAACCTGTTAAAACCTGTTATACAAAATACATTAAATGTACAATATATATAAAATGTAACACACACACACACACACACACACACACACACACACACACACACACACACACACACATATTTTTTTTCCGTATACATACACAAAACAAAGCTGTCTTGAAGTGCTTAATGATAAATCTGTATAATATTAAAATTGTTTTTTAATAATAAAATGGTATTCAAACCACAAATTTTAAAAACAAGTTAGTAACTGTGGTTTGGTCTTAAAGAAACCAATCTTAAAGAAGAAAAGATAATAATAATCTTTTGTGATAACGTAAAGTAAATAATTTGCTGTTTCCTTTGTCACAGACACACATTTGAACAGCTTGAGAACAACTCCCGTTAATCTCACACGATTCTTTTCTGAAGGCGCTATATAATTCACGAGTAATTAACGCTTGACTATCTCATGATAACACTTGAAAGTCAAGCATCCATGTCCAAGTTAAATACATTTATAATACTTACAATCTATAAGTTTCCTCTTCAACGTCAAGGCGTTCCCTCCCTCAAGATGTCGGATTTCCGCCACGTCCGCGCGTATGGCGTCACTTCCGTTAAATACTATGAACTGCAGTTTCTTTTAATGGAAAACTCGACTAATCTACGTATGCTGTGTCCGAAACAGCTAACTCGTTCACACTAAAGCAAACAATACTCACAAATAACAATTAAAATACTAATGGCAGACACCATTAGAAATTACAGCATGTAAGTGTACACTCTTGAAATCCAAGAGCCAAATCATTATCAGTAAAGTAAATAATTACAACATCAATGATAATAAAATAAAAACTACTACATAAAAAATTAAATTGAAATGGGTAAATGTATACCAAAAAAATCTCTGCAAGGGGTAAGAAAGCTTCACAGCACTTAACTCATTTAAGAAATTGGCTACTGTAATAGTTTTATCGTTTGAGAGGGTACCAATGGAAGAAAAATTTGTAATTTTTAACAAAATGAGTAAAGGGAGGGAATTTAAAAAACCTACATTTATAAATAAAATAAAATAAAAATTTTATAAATAATAATTTGTTCCAAAAGGTTATTAACCAGATAGTATTCTGGACACTGTTTTATCAATATGCCAAATTTAACTTATTTATGGCTAAGGGGGTTTATATTGACATAGGAAATTTTGTTATACAGCTGAGAACAAAACAACTTTGTTACAGATACAGATTATAGATACAGTCAAAGAAAATATTTTTAGTGATTTCAAAATCATTCTCAAATTGAAATTAGAAATTCGGGAACTCAAATTCGGGAAATTAGAAAAGTAAAGTAATTCATTCTTATCTCCTTCAACTCCTCAGGTTCATAATCTTTAAAGATATCGAAGTCGATATGGATGGAGTCTATCAATAAATGCACTTCTAATATATTTGTTGTCACATTTATGATCTCTAATAGAATAATGATCTAGACAAAGAGATGGGAGAGAGAATTTCACAGGATAGTGTGCAAGAATCCCGTTTAGCAATATTACCATGTTTTGATGTTTGGCACTTACAACTGTGAAAAAATATTTGGGATTGCATATAAGTCCATATTTCAAACAGAACTCACTATAATTCAGAATATTACTATAATCATCCATCATATCCAGCCATGACAAAATATTATATCTTATTACAGTGTACAATAAAACGATTATTCCAGATACAAGTTTTGTGAGGACTGAAGTTGAGAAATTGCTGATTTCCAACACAGAAGAACTTGCAGATCATAAAAGGCAGATGATAATAAAGGTAGCTTGGACAACTCTAAATCACATTTAATCAAAAATTCCAAACCACCTACTTTCTCAAATACTGACACAGAGATGGTGAACCATAAGCTATTTGTATCACGAAGAAATTATTGAGCTAAGATGCTATTCATTAATTCTAGGTCAAAAACATTTAGTCCCCCTTCTTTATAACTATGAACCAAATTGTTTTTATTAATATAATGATGCTTATTCCTCCAAATAAAGATAAAGAGTGTACTGTTATACTCAGGAGGAAAAGCTAGTGATGAGGCTGGGTAAACAAATCTAGTGAGCAATTTCATTTTGGTTAACAGGATTCTTTCATCCAGGCAGTAGGAATAGTTTTTGATTTTTAGAAAAAAACATTTCTTGGATACTGTAATTGCTATCTTTAGTAATAGATACCTTCTAAGTATTTTACAGATTTCTTAATCGGGATATTACATAAGAGGTCTAATTCGCTGCAAAAATTAATTAATTAATTCACATTCATGTCTAAGATAATTAATTTATTCTCTGATATTTTGGAGAAGAAATTAAGTAAATGAATAGCTTTATCAAGCTCATATTTGTTCTTTAAAAAAGTGTTGTCATTGGCCCATTGACTAATGTAGATTTGTCTCCCAAACAAAGCTATCAAAGCTGTTATCATTGTTAATCAAAATAGCAAGCATTTCTACAGCTAAGATGAATAGAAAAGCGGGAAGCCCTGCCTGATTCATTGTGAATAAGTTAATCTCTGGGATGTCCCATGTGAAAGTGAGCTAGAACTATCAGTACATTTATATCAGTACCTTTTACCTATCATGTACACAGTAACAATTGTAAGAGTTTCACCCGTGCAACAGACTTAAAGCCTCCTGTTGTTTTAATCAGAAGCATAACACAACATAAATAAATTAGGCCATATTAAAACACTCCGTGATAATGGAACAATTCATACTTGTGCTAATGCAATGTCTTGTCTGCACACCAACACCTGTGGTAGATTCCAATCAGAAGGCTTTTGGCAGTCTCTCTCTTGTGTTGCTGCAAAACACACCTGTCCTCCTCAGGGCTAAATAAAACACCTCAGTACCTGACAGCCAGCAACAACCACTCATTGCCATCTGACACGGTGCATTAACATCTTATGAAAGTCATCATTTCACTTCATTAAGCCCCTCAGAGAGGCTGTTTGACACTGCGTGTGGGGTCAGAGGTGTCAGGCCACTATAAATGAGCAGTGCAATACTGATTACCACACAGATTACAGAAGAGACTAAGCAACATAATTACAAGGGCTGTTTTAACCATGAAAGGCCTTTTCAGGGACTTTCTGTGTGTGTGTGTGTGTGTGTGTGTGTATGTGTATGTGTGCATGTGTTGACCAAATGTCCCCACAAGGATTGTAAAAAGTCACACATGTGAAAATGCAAAAAGGTTTTTGTGAGGGTTAGGTTTAGGAGTAGGGTGAGGTGATAGAATATACAGTTTGTACAGTATAAAAGTCATTATATCTATGGAAAGGCTTCACAAAGCATAGAAATCTAACTTGTGTGTGTTTGATCTGGTGGTAAGTGTAAGTCCAGGCACTGCTTGAAAGATATACATGCAAATCTGCAAAAATGAGCTATTTGTCATACTCGGGAACAGGAAAATAATTTGGAGATTCACAGG
This sequence comes from Chromobotia macracanthus, assembly GCA_036877525.1. NCBI lineage: Eukaryota > Metazoa > Chordata > Actinopteri > Cypriniformes > Botiidae > Chromobotia > Chromobotia macracanthus. The sequence goes on from JAZGTH010000013.1 coordinate 9,802,550, forward strand.
AATGTTTATGCATGTCATAACTGATTTGAAATTAGGTCTTTGCACACGGTTACCCAAAATTAATCCTCAGTTTTAACTTGTCCTTCTGACATACACTTTTTGGCCTGGATCTCCACTGTCAGAATGAGTAAAACAATTTTCTTTACTGAATACCAATTGTGATTGCTTGATGGAGCCAACTTACTGTTTTTGAACTTATACCTGGGTTAAGAGTTTTAACCCAAGTATAAGCTTAAGCCTGAGCCCAAAATATTAGACTTCAACTCCTTCAAGAACCTCAGACTGTTGTGCCTCTAATCTTTTCTGGGCTAAACAGCCATTACATTTTAAGACTTTTTTTAGTTGTTTTTAATTTTAGAAACTTTCATATTTATTAATTTCTTTCCTAAGCTAAAAGTCCTTTAAAATATGAAGCCAAGTATAAATTCAATTTAACTTTTTGTTAAATTCCTTGTTGTATCTGTCATTATCTCCATGTATCTGTATGTCCATTAAAAGCACAGACTTCAGAAAAAAGATGGAGCTGATGGAGCCAAAACCAAATGAGATTCAGTGATTTTGATTCAGAGACTCAGAGTTGGAAAAAACTTTTTCACATAAAAATGTTGATCATACAAAATGCCACAATGTGAAAAATATGACATTCTGCATAATGAAACTGAAAATTTAAATATTTGTAAAGTTGCAAATTTCACAAATCTTTTCAACTTTTCACAAAAATAATTTATACAATGATTACGTTGATTAAACTCAAATTAAACAAAAACAAATAAAAATGGCAGATATTTTTGTGATGTTGTGAATGAAAGGAAAGCTGCTACTACAGCTTAATGATGAAAGCATGTTTTACAGTGGATATTATGAATTGTCACTTTTTATTGTGTTTGCTCATGACTCATTTGTGGGGTTAGGGATGTGACTAAACTATCAAATTATGAAACTAGACACCTAACTTGTCCTGCATAATTTTTGATATGGACATAAGTGATACCTCGAATTGTGCCAAAGCCACATGAAACCATAAACAAACAAAGCTGCAAAGCCACCAATCAGTAAGATATTACTTTTTAAGATGTTTAAATTGAAATAACTTAAACTGAAAACACAAACATCAAACAATCAAATAAACAAATGTCTACTAATTACAACTAACACCTCATGTATAAGTGTAAACATAACCAACATCCAAATGACTGTGATGAGTGTGTGTAAGTATTGTTTGAATCAATGCTTCTGTTGTTGACACAGCACAAGCCATGGTTGGTAAATAAAATATGAGATATGGAGAATACAATTATTCACACTGAAGAGGACATTACGAGTGTGCTTAGTCAAAAAGATAACACACACTCTCTCTCTCGCACTCTCCCGTACGATGTTGAATGTTGGATGCTTATACGAAACATTCATACATGAGGTGTTAGTTGTAATTAGTAATAGTTTGTTTATTTGATTGTTTGTGATTAGTTGAAACCATTTGCTACTGATGTTTGTCAAAATAAAAAAAAAAAACTTTCACTAATGCATATTGCATTTTTTCCTTATTCCACTTACATAGAAAACCTTGGTGTTTTAGTACCTTCATAGCACATTGTTGCCCTAAGGCATTTACTGATAGGTCTTCAGCGCTCAGTGGTCAGTGTGAGGGGAATGGGAGGCTGGGCAAGCTGGCACCAATAAAAAAAACTGGCCAAGCTTAGGAATTTGCCCAGGTAAAAGCAAGGAGATTGCAAGTCTGAGGCCACTTGGAATTCTGGAGATTCCCTGTGGGAAGAAACAGTAGGGTGGCGAACAGTAATTACTGGAACTTGCAGTGAACAGTAGCCTCTCCTTCACCCCCCCTCCCCTCCCAGCAGTCACCTTGTCATACATGTGCTGGTATAAGCACACTTCACTACAGGATGAGGGCTATGGCTTCCATACAGTGGGTTTGTGCTGAAAAAGTGAACGACAGTGAATGCATCTCACAGGTAGACCAAATCCACATTCTTCAGAACTGACACCCAATACTGAAAACTAAACTTAACTTACTTAACTTAATAATGAAAACTTAATGCACAAGTTGTCAATTCAAATCAAACTGCTGATGTTTGGCTATTGTACAATTTTATAATTATCTTATTTTTATACTTAAAATGACAGACTATGAATAATAATTTAATAATGTTTCTCAGAGGATTATGGGTATGTTTGGGATGCACACTACTTTTTTGGGATGCACAGTGCTTTTTTGGCAGAAACAAGTATCCAGTATGTACACTGTGGACATGTAAGGGGGCTGAGGCAGAAGCTGAAGCAGGATCCAGTTGCGGATGTTTATTGGGGTTATCAAATGAGTCGTGATCCATAATCAACAGGCAAAGGGTCGTAATAAACAGACAGTCCAACCATGCAACACAACAAAAGGGAGAGACGTAAATCAGAGGTCGTAAATCCAGGCAGAGAATCAATATCCAAACAAACAGTCCAATCCAGGCGTCAAACAAAGGGGCAAGGCAAAAATCAGAAAACGAGAACCAAACAATAGGTAAAACACAGGAAATCAGGCAGTAAAAGAGAATGCTCAGTAGTCAGGTGTAAAGCTGGCAATACTTTGCAAAGTGGCCATGTGGCAGCAAGGTTTATATAGATGCCAAACAGGAAGTAAGTTCAGAGTTCAGCAGAGGGAGCATGAGCAGTCAGTATTCCGGTGAGGGCTCCCTCTGCTGGCGTGATGTTACAGAACCCCCCCCTCTAGGAGCACCTCCAGGTGCTCTACGTGGGCGTCCCTGTGGCCGTGGTGCTGGACGGTCAGGTCTGGCTCGATGAAACTCCTCCATGAGCGAGGGATCCAGAATGCCCACTGCCGCTACCCACGATCTCTCCTCTGGGCCGTATCCCTCCCAATCCACCAGGTATTGTAACTGACCCCCTCTTCGCCGTGAGTCAAGCAGGATGTTCACCTTGTAGGCCGGCGTTCCGCCAATGTCCAGCGGTGGCTCCTGCAATATGGCCTCGGGGTCAGCGTCCCGGTGGAAAGGTTTAAGGAGTGACACATGGAAAGGAGGACAGATGCGGTAGTCAGCAGGAAGCTCTAATTGGTAAGTGACCTCATTAATCTGTCTTATGATTTTAAATGGGCCAACATACCTGGGAGAGAGCTTCCTGCTCGGCAGACGTAGCTTGAGATCCCTCGTGGAGAGCCAGACCCTTTGTCCAGGTTGGTATGGAGGGTGTGGGCGACGGTGACAGTTAGCGTTAATTTCCTGCCTCCTCACAGCGCGTTGAAGCCGCACATGGGCACTGTCCCACACCCTCTCACTGTTACAAATCCAGTCGTTAACAGCAGGCACAGACGATGGTTCTCCCGACCACGGGAACAGGGGAGGCTGGTAACCCAGCACACATTGAAATGGTGTGAGTCCTGTAGAGGAGTGCGTGAGTGAGTTCTGGGCATACTCAGTCCAAGGGAGAAATTCAGCCCAGCGATGTTGTTCTCGGCTGCAGTAAGTCCGCAGGTACCTGCCGATCTCTTGCTTCAGCCTCTCCACCTGACCGTTTGACTGCGGATGATAGCCAGAGGTTAAACTCACATTGATATCTAAAAGGTTACAAAAGGATTTCCAAACCTGAGAGGTGAACCGAGTTCCTCGATCTGATACAATGTCTTCAGGTAGACCATAGTTTCGAAAGACATGGTGGAACATGGCTTGAGCAGTCTCCATGGCAGTAGGTAATCCTTTTAATGGAACGAGATGACAGGCTTTGGAGAAGCGGTCGATGATGACCAGGATTGTGGTGTAACCATCAGACAGGGGTAAGTCAGTGATGAAGTCGATGGAGAGGTGCTGAGTGATGTGTGGACCCACTGGATGACCCGGTGACGTAGTGTCTGGGGAACATATTGTTTGGAAGGGGGGCAGTTCGGTGGTGATGGTTCTTTGAGGACTGCCTGGTGAATTTCCTCCATTATGTCCCAGTTGACCGGAGCAACAAACAAGGCTGGACTTAGGATAGGTTCAGGATTGTAGTTCTGTCGTGGGGGATCATGGCGCCTGGATAGTGCATCTGCCTTGCTATTCTTGGAGCCTGGACGATAAGTGACTGTAAAATGGAATCGTGAAAAGAACAGGGACCATCTTGCCTGGCGTGAATTCAGACGTCGAGCAGACTTGACATACTCAAGGTTCTTATGGTCCGTGATAACTTGAAAAGGATGAACTGCCCCCTCGAGCCAATGTCTCCTTTCTTCCATGGCAGCCTTCATTGACAGAAGCTCTTTGTTTCCCACATCAATTAAACTCAGCGGGGGTTAGCTTCCGAGAGAAGGCACACGGGAAAAGCTTGAGAGGTTGTCCGTGACGTTGAGAGAGCACGGCTCCAATCCCGCAGTCAGAAGCATCGACTTCCACAATTAAGGGGAGTTCTGGATCTGGATGTTTTAGGATGGGGGCCGTCGTGAAGCTGGTCTTGAGCTTTTGGAAGGCTGCATTGGCGGAAGCGTTCCATGACAACTTCTTGGGTTTTCCCTTGAGTAATGAAGTGAGAGGTGCAGCAATAGAGCTGTAGTTCCTAATGAAGCGTCGATAGAAGTTAGCAAAGCCCAGGAACCTCTGCAATTCTTTCAACGTGGAGGGCTGCGGCCACTCAGTGACGGCGGTTACTTTAGAAGCATCCATTTCAACGCCCTGGTGGCTGATGTTGTACCCCAGGAATGTTGTCTGCTTCACATGAAACTGACATTTTTCAGTCTTGACAGAGTTGGTGATTGAGAAGCTTGGAAAGAACACTCTTGACGTGAGTGACATGATCCTCTTCATTCAGGGAATAGATTAGGATGTCGTCAAGATATGCGATGACATACTTGTGGAGGACATCTTTGAAGACTTCATTTATGAAGGATTGGAAGACGGCTGGGGCATTGGCAAGGCCAAAGGGCATAACCAGGTATTCGTAGTGCCCCCTGGTGGTGAGAAAAGCTATCTTCCACTCATCTCCGTCCCTGATAGGTATCAGGTTATAAGCGCTTCTCAAGTCGAGTTTGGTAAACATTTTGGCCTCCCTGAGTTGTTCTAGGGCAGAAGGGACTAGAGGCAGTGGATACCTGAATTTAACAGTGACATTATTGAGGCCTCTGTAGTTGATGCACGGACGCAGACCCCCATCCTTCTTCTCCATGAAGAAGCCGGCTGCAGCGGGAGAAGTAGAAGGACGGATAAAGCCAGCTTCCAGAGCCTCCTTGATGTAGTCCTCCATAGCCTGTGCTTCTTGGCGTGACAGCAGGTAGACTTTGCTTTTGGGAGGACACATGTTGGGAAGAAGGTCTATAGCACAGTCCCAGTGCCGATGTGGTGGTAACTGTGTGGCTTTAACCTTGCTGAAGACCTCCAAAAGCTCGTTATAAACCTTGGGGATCTTTGGTTGGGTCAGGCTCAGAGGGCTCTCAATGCTTGTGGACAGACATGGACTGGACTGCTTAAGGGTTAGACAGTGACTAAAACAGAATGGAGACCAGTGGGTCAGCTCACCCGTGCGCCAGGAGATGTGGGGATCGTGGCAACTTAGCCATGGAATTCCTAAAATTATTTCATATTTGGGTAAGTCGATCAGATATAGAGAGATGTTCTCTTCATGAAAAACCCCAATTTGCATTTTCAGTGATCGGGTCTGTTCCAGAACTCCTCCTTTGATGGGTTGGTTATTGACAGCCGTAATACTGATAGGTGGAAAGCATGGAATGGGGGGTAGCTGATGTTTCCGGGCGATGTCCGAGTTGATGAGGTTGAGAGCGGCGCCGGAATCTACTAATGCTGTCAACATAAGAGAACCACTTTCAGTAGAAATCTGTACAGGTAATGTGAAGACTTTAAATGGATTTTGTGAAAAGGTGTCCACATTCACCCGGTCTTGTGCTGTGAGGGACCTCCGGGTCTTTTGAGGACACTGTGACTTATGATGACCTGGTTCACCACAATAAAAGCAGAGGTTGTTGATTAACCTTCGTCTACGCTCGTCCTCAGACAGCCTGGTAAATCCTACTTGCATGGGCTCGGTAACACATGGTGCCTCAGGACTCCGAAGTGCAGGTCGTGACATAAGGTGGGATGCATGCGCTTGCTTGGGTTTAGGTGAGTTCCTGAGCAAATTATCAATCTTAACAGTCATGTTAAAGTCATTGAAAGAAGATTCCTCACCTCGACATGCCATCTCCAACTGCAATTAGGGACATAGGCTTTCCCGAAACACCCCTTTAAGTGCAGCATCATTCCATCCACTCTGAGCTGCAAGAGTCCTGAATTCGACTGCGTGCTCTGCTGCACTATGTGAGCCTTGAGAAAGGTGTAAAAGACGAGACGAAACATCCCGACCCCCAGCAGGATATTCAAATACTTCTCGGAGTTGTTGCAAAAAATACTCAGGTGAAGATCTAAACTGTTCATCCGTCTCCCAAACCGCAGCAGCCCAATCAATAGCCTTGCCAGATAATAGTGACATGATAAAAGAGCATTGATCAGAACTAGCATGAGACTGATACCCCAACGATTCCAAATAAGTGCGTACTTGTCGAATGAACCCTTTACACCGTTCTGCAGAACCATCAAACTTATCAGGAAGAGCAAGTCTTACCGTGCTCGACGTGGTGGAAGGAGGAGAGCGAAGTCGCTGGAGCAGTAGTTCATTCGATGCCTGTAAGTTAGCTAGCTGTTCATGGTAGCTGCGTAATAGTTCACCCTGGTAGACAAATGCAGCTTGCAGCTGTGAAACATCCGCTGGATTGAGGGTGGGCGAAGTATTCTGTAAGGGGGCTGAGGCAGAAGCTGAAGCAGGATCCAGTTGCGGATGTTTATTGGGGTTATCAAATGAGTCGTGATCCATAATCAACAGGCAAAGGGTCGTAATAAACAGACAGTCCAACCATGCAACACAACAAAAGGGAGAGACGTAAATCAGAGGTCGTAAATCCAGGCAGAGAATCAATATTCAAACAAACAGTCCAATCCAGGCGTCAAACAAAGGGGCAAGGCAAAAATCAGAAAACGAGAACCAAACAATAGGTAAAACACAGGAAATCAGGCAGTAAAAGAGAATGCTCAGTAGTCAGGTGTAAAGCTGGCAATACTTCGCAAAGTGGCCATGTGGCAGCAAGGTTTATATAGATGCCAAACAGGAAGTAAGTTCAGAGTTCAGGGTTCAAAGTTCAGAGTTCAGCAGAGGGAGCATGAGCAGTCAGTATTCCGGTGAGGGCTCCCTCTGCTGGCGTGATGTTACAGGACAGTATGTAAACTGTCCACCGTAAACCGTAAACCGTCTGCAAGCATTTGACTTATACATTCATATTTCAAAACATGCAATATGATACCAAAGCCCACTGCTTACAATACCATAACCCACAATGCAATGCATTTAAACTGACCTTCTGTTTACAGTGTAATCAATAAACCTGGAAGCAATGTCAGCTATGATTTTTAATGTCTTAACACATTGTAACCAAGACATTTTTAAAGACATTTTAAACTGTTTTAAAAGCATATTTTTCAGGCCGGTCAAGCTAATTCAGTACACACTATTGATTAAATTGAGAAATCTAGATATCTACTGTAAATCTATGCTTTATCTAGATTTGGAATCTTTACATAGTAATGGTAGTCTTGCCTTGCAATTTCTCTCAATTCATATTCCATCAGTGGGCTGTCAGATATGCACCTATAATGTAGCATATAACCAATTACAGGTACCATTGCAAACTGCATAGTGTTTTAAATACAATAAAATCAAAAGCAGTATAATATATACTGGAAAAAATGCAGCAAGGATTCCATTCTGGAATTTCTGGAAATTTTTATAACTTTAGCCAAATAGGTGTTGAAATTTAGTCACCCTTAAGATTGGGTAAATATTTTGGCAGGAGTAATAACTCTCTGTGAGTGGCATACTTTAGTTTCTTTGGTGATTTTAGAAATGTCAGAATTCATTACTTTGTCTAGATTGATATACATTCTTAGGTAAGGATGTCTTTTAATTGAAAAGCAAGGGAATAAGACTGGATATTTGCTAGCCCTCGTTGACAAGACCCTGAATGATCGCTAATATGTGTCCATATTTTTCCGGATAGTGGAGTAAGGCAATAACGAAACCTAGATTTTGGCAGGGACATTGTGACAGGAAGAATGAGTTATCGGGGTTGCCTAGCCTCTAGTACTGGTAGGTCGTATTCACATTGGCATATAACAGGGGTGTCCAATCCTGCTCCTGTGGGGCCAGTGCCCTGCAGAGTTTAGTTCCAACTTGCCTCAACACACCTGCCTGGGAGTTTCTAATCTTCCCAGTTGTGATGAAGTAGGCATCTCTGCTGGGTACAGCCAGGGGCGAGTTGGCCATCTGTCAAACAGGGCATTTTCCTGCAGGGCCGATGTACTTTTGGGGCCAGTACATCTCATACTATTTTTGTCTGCCCATAAAACTCATATATTAGCTGCACTTTCTTTTTTATGCCTAATTCATTGATGCCGCTGCAGTCTTTGAGGCGGTGTAATGTATTTGTTAAAAAAGATGTTAAAAAGCATCTGATTTTTGTTTAGACAGAACGTCCCATAAGACATTTAATCATTTTAGCTACCCTGTTGTAACGTCTCAGTGTTACCATAATGTGGTCTGAACGGCTAGTTTACACATTGTGCACACTAACTAAGACAAATAGAGAATTTTAAAATTTCAAAGCAGAATTTTAGGCTAGTTTTTTGATGTTTTCATGTTGAGCTAAAAGTTTTTTTTTTAAATGTTTCTAATATGTTGCTTAATTTGTGAAACAACATAAACAGTGAGTCAGCTGGCAGTATTTTTGTTTTGTTCATTATTTTTTATAGGCTGTATGTCAGGTCCGTGGTGTGATCACCCAAGTTTCTGTTCGTCCTCATGCTTTTAGTGCCGTGTGTTGTTGTTTTCTGTCGGAGCACGCGGTTTTGTTTGACAGCTCCAGTGTCTGCATCTCCCTGCCCTCCTTGTTCCCTTGTTTGCAATTATCTGTCGCATCTGTCCAGAATCAGTTTCTCCCCTTTATCAACCCCTCTCGTCTGCTGTCTGTCAGATCGTTTTGGTGGATGCCGCTTGTCATGCCGCTTGTCCTGTCATGTTCGAGACTCCAGTCTTGTCTGTTTTTTCCCTGTTTGTTTCCCCATCATCTTGGGTTTCAGATTGCCGCTCTGGTTCCCTCATCCCTCTATATATATTGTGACAGAAATAAAAGATGCTGAAGACACTGTGGTAAAGGCTAAACTAGCTGTTATGGTGGAGGCTCCCGTACCGCCTCCCCTGAACCACCAGAGGGAACCGTCACCTGAATATTAGGTCATGTTTGGACTACATTTCCCATAGGGCCACTTCCCTGGGACTGATTACTTCCTGCTCACCTGATCCTCATTAACTCTTGTCTATGCACTAGCATGCTGCTAGTGTAATGTCTACCTCTTCTTCCAAAGTACAAGAACTGCCTTTGGGACTATCATAATTGAATATTTTACTATGCTTTTAAAAGGTTTCATTCAGTGCATCAGGTTTTGTAAATACAAACCTGAATATATTTTTATAATGAATGATTTTTCATAATGATTTATGATTAACTTCATTTTGTAATTATTATTGTATAGATAGGCAACCCTTGGATGTTCACTACATTTGTTCAGACAGCGAGTAAAATCACTGAAATTCTGCTACCCAACAGGCCCAACTTTGCAAGTTTGACCGGCAAAGAGGACATCCTATCATTTCATTTGGATCAAATGCTATGATTAGATAAACATTTTATGGTCCTGCATCTTCCACACAAATTATATTTATATAAATATATTCAGACAACTTACTGATTATCAGGACTTCGAAGGACTTCAGGACTTCTAGAAAATAATGCCATATACATCTGACTCATTATTTTAAAACTAAAAATCAAAAAAAGTATAATCAAAACTTAAATGACAGCAAATGTTTTTTGAACTTGAATGAATTTTGTTTTATTCAGTCATAAAATGAACAGCAACAACAGACACTGAGGTAAAAACACAACAATATGTTTTGTCAGCAAATATATACTCTTTACTAATATATACAGTAAAATAAATAAGCATAAAAATCCTCAGACTTTATAAATCCATAAATTTAGAACTAGTCTGTACAAAAACCCTGGAATTTAAGACCATGTTTAGAATACAATTTAAACCCTAATGTGGAAGCAAATCTATAAATTTTAGATGCTCTGAAGTATGTTCAACAACAAAAGGTATTGATTCTGTAGTTAGTGGAGGATTATTATGTTAAAAATAAACAGACTTTTGTGACAAAACTTTTCATATTTGACTGCTGTTTCTAGTATTCAGTCACCTGTCCTGTGCTACTTTTGTGTTTCTTGTAGCACTCCATGGTCTCATTCTTCTCTTATGATATACTAATGACTCAAATCAATATTCCATGTCTGTTTGCTTATGTTGTAAGCAGCCATGTAATTAGCAGGATAATATACAGTCAGCTGGTTATTAATGCAATTTAAACCCCTTTGGTATGATACAAGACTCCTCCACTTAACAACGGGGCCCTGATTTCCCTGTCATTTTATAATATTCTGTTAACTATTCCACACATTATCATCCGAGAGTTGATATTATCTAAATACATATTACAATGCTCCTATGATTTTTTAGAATACAGTGCGACATTTAATGACCCTATATTCAAGATATCAAGATCAATATTCATACATTACATTTTTATAAACTATCATTTAACAAGATTTACAAAAGTGTTACAATATCTCTGTTTGGTTAGGGAATACAAAATCTCTATCAAAAAGTCCATTAGTAGAAAACTTCACATTTTAGTTCTTAAATATGTTCACACAGTGTCTTTCACAGAAAGAACAAGGAGTCATGCACATACATAGACACAATTAAATGCAAACATCAAGACATGTAGCATATACCCACAGGAAAACACAAATGCACAAGCATATAATCACACATAAATATAACAACAGACCTGTTATTGATTAGCAGCATATAAATGAGGGTAGTTTAGTATCATTTATACACTGCTGCTGACAATCATGTACAACTGTGTCAATAAGAACAGAATACAGACACAGTATTTTGGTCATGGTTTCACTGATAATGGGTTTGACAAAAAGGTGTTTTCAGATACTATTAGAATAAAAAAGAATTGCTTTGTCATAGCAGAAATGAAGTCTGTTTAATCAGGGTCTAAATTTACTGTTTTGCCACTTCTGCCAATGGAAATATTTGGCTGTTTTTCCTTTATTGAATAGTGAATGGTGCTTTTCGTTTCATCCCACACTAACCACGTGTTACAAAATGAAGTTCTGGAGTTCCTGGCCAAATGTACTGTATGATGGTAAATTTTCATGGCGGTAACTGTTGTTAGAAGGTATGCAATAATTGCTACGTTTTAGGGTCAGTGAGGGTCAGACTCCTGTTCTTACACAGACTCATGTTCTTACAGCTAGGAAGTATTTTGCATTTTCCTAAAATGGTTACTCATTATTTTCTTTAGTTTTCCTGGCTAAAGACAGTTTTTACTCATGTTTGACTCCTGACAAGGTTCATTTTGGATCTAAATATATGCATAGTTCTGGCTCCACGGCAAATCAGCATGTTCATGCTGAAATTTCATGGACCTCTGTGTCTGTGAAATATGAATAATACTGTCACACACAAATAAAGGAAATTAATATCATACCCAATTTCAAGACAGAAGTGGTGACATTTTCAGTTTTGTTAGAACTTTATAATGTGTATAGCTTGGTAATTGGTGAAAGCAAAGGTTATTAGCTTTCAGGAGCCTCCAGTCATGAGGCTGCTTTCCAGAGATTAGGGAAAAGAAAATATTTTATAGGTTTTAATAAATTGTCTGTCTGTTTTGTAAATTGGTGCACTGTCTGTCAATACAAAGAATCTGATGTGGTCATAGTTGATCTATTTGCTGTATAAGTCAGTTCATTCAGATTAATTTCAAAAGTGTTGTTAAATCGGATCAAGAAAACACACATATATGCTTGGGCATTAACTCAAGTACAAGTGCATTTAAAACCTAGCGTTAGTAACAATTAACTTAACCTAACACATTATTTCATATAGGATGTTTGGTTGTACATACAGAATCAACAGGGAGTGAAGTATGTGCTGCAAAAGGAGTTGATAAGCAGTTGTTTTCAATGTTTGCTAATATTCAGGTTGTTGGAATACACTTTGAATTAAAATTGTACAAATAGCTTTTTTAGTGTTAGTAATAATGCTACTGCCAGGGCCAGATTAAAAAAAAATTCTGCAGAATTCTGCTGAATAGTTTTAAAGAGTTTTCTATTTAATTAGCATTGAATTGAAATAAAAATTAAATTGCTTTTAATTTGGTTCAGTAGACACATTACATTAACACTTTTAAGAAATACTTTTACTGAGCTTATAGTCTCTATTATTATATATTACAGTCTCTATTATTTCATCCCATTCTATTATACTTTTCCCCATAAACTCCCCATAAAGTCCTTGAAATACTTTTTAATACTGGTCTTTGTAAAATGCATTTACCACAGATGACCGATGATTTCATTAACTTCTTCCATAGAAGGGAAGCCTACAATGAAGATTTGTGATTAATTGATGCTATAGAGAGACTATTATTGAACTTGTAAATACACCAAATTAGTACTTATTACATGATTTTTAGTAGTAAATTAGCACACCATGTAGGAATTACTAGGAATCAGTACACCAACTTAGTATTAAGTGAAACAACAGACAATGTGCATGTCATGACCATAATTTCATTTTGTATATAAATTTAGGTATATTATTTAGTATATTGAAACATTGTAGCAAATTGAAGGATGTATAAAGCATATTTTTATGTTCGCATGATGAAAATAGTGTGTATTATGATAAAGCTTGTTTTTTAACTTTTACAATGCAGTGTAAAACTCGCCTTTCAGTTTAGTTGTAAACAGATCTGAAATGAATTTGTTGTTGAGTTCTCTTGTTTGCATATAGTTTGCTGCCACATGCTGACAAAACCTCTCCCTTTCAAAGTTTTTCTGTTCTTGAAGAATCAACTGGTCAAGGTCCCAAGGGGTTGAGGCTCCAGGAATCCGATTTATCCCTTAGTCCCAAATCGGACTCTGTAAAAAATAACCGTTTTCGCGATGGGTCTTTCATTTTGTCTGTTTATAACATTCTAGAATCACTTTACTGTCCAGATCTCATTTCTGGTTTCGACAAAATGCTCTCTGGTATTCACATCCTCAAATATCTGGTCCGATCTAATTTTGGTTTGGTCGCTCCTTAGCCACAGTAACTTACTTGCAGGTATGGACATCATAAACTCGTGTACACTCTTGGCAACTGACGTAGCAGCACCAGTGGAAAATGCAGTGGCATTTCTCCTTGCGTTTCTCAGTTCCGGAATTGTGGCCTCGACTGCAACAGAGCAAGTCGCAGCCATCAATACCGTGTGACGTCAGGTTGCAGACGCGGTCATGGGTGCCGAAGGAGCCAGTCTCAGGGTTGGGTTCGCAGAAGTTAGGTGAACTTTCATAGTAGACAAGGTCGGTTTCAGTTGGGGGCTTAAAGAAGGTGTACTTTGGTCTTAAGGTCTCGACCCAACCTCTTGACTCCCGATGTTTCTCCACCACCATTTCTGATGCACTGTCGTACTTGTCCTTCATGTAGTTGCCTATTACCCGAAAGTCTGGCTGTGACCACCAGCAGGTTTTCACCTCACAGCTGCCCGAGAGGCCATGACACTTACACTTTAGGTACATGTGGTCAGTGATTGACTAGGAGAGAAATACAGAGACACTGAATATTGATTTTAGCAACTGATAAAACATCAATAAAATCAAGCTTTATTTTAGGTACTTCACCAGTTAAAAAAACAATACTGTGTTTTGGATTCTGGTTCCCAGCATTAAGCCAGGTTTAAACAGCAACACTTAGTCAAATTGCTTTACAAGAAAGATCATGCTTCTATAGCCAGATTTGGCTGGTCCACTAGCAAGAGAAACATTAACTAGAATAAATCAGCCTACAACAAAATGGAAACCAATGCTGTTTTTATCAGCAGCAACTACTAAAGCTTTGTTAGCACCAGCCAGTGTAACCAGAAAACATGCTCACCACTCTTCCAGCTTCATTGTTGTGGCGGTTCATAGCTGAGCGTGCGTCTGGTCGGTTCTCACGAGCATCAGCAAACTCACGTGACACCATGCTTCCAAACTCCAAATCCTCACTGCAGCCACCCCACTTCCAGCCCTCTCCCGATGGTCCTTTTCTCCGTGTGTCACAGCCACAGATGGTCACGGAGCCCTCAGCGCAAGCACGGGTCACAGTGAATGCCACCCCTGCAGAGGCAATGGCATGGACAAATGCTGATTCTCTAGTAGCTGTAAGAAAAGACAAAACACATGTTAGATGATCATATATGTTAAAAGGGTTATCCAATGTTACTTAATACAATCTTTAAAACAATGCAAAATTGTCATTCTCAGTAGCATTTAATTGGACAAAAATTAATGTAGTGCAACATGAGTCATCAATATTTTTTGCCCATTTTCCTGGAAGGCTGTGTATTTAAAATTAGTATATTTGCTTTTCAATTTTGTCATCTTGTAGGAGCACTCTAAGCCACAAAACTTATCTTGGGTATAAATTATTATCTTGGGTAGAGAAAAGATGAGTATTGAAATATGTATGCTGAGGCATGAGTCAGGGAAAGACTAGGCATATCCTTCCAGATAAGAGGTAAGTACAAGGATGGCGGTCTATAATTAGAAAAGACTATTAATGAGAAAAATAGAGAAAATAGGCCTATATTACTTATAGCTAAGACTCAGTGTTGAATGGTCTTTGCCAGACAAAATGCATTACTTTTTGAATTCATTTAAAAAATGAACAATACACATTTTGGTTGATTGCAACCTCAAAGATGTTCTAACATTTTGTCTAACGGGGATTTTGTGACGGTTCACGCTAACAAAGGCCTAGTGTAAACATAAAAACACTTCCAACAGACAGCTAATGAAGTCGGTACATTGTGATAAATACTCCAAGGTCTTGTGCTGTCTTGCGCTAGTAGGAAAGGAAACAGCCATGGAGACATTGTGAATCAAGTCTGCATTTGTTTCAGCCATAAGTCTTTCTTATGCTGCCACAATGCTAATTAAAATAACATGTTAATCATTAGCTGTCTGTTGGAAGTGTTTTTATTAAAATAACATTTTAATTAGCTTGGATGTTTCTATTAAATATGCCTTTTAAATTGTTTTTTTTTTTATTTTTAAATTTTTCATTTTAAATGGTTTCTTGTTCTTCACTACTGAGTGATTTCTACAATATTGACTAAAATAATTTTTAGTATTAGTATTCAGATGAACAGCTGACCTTTATCTTCAGGATGGACATTTCTTAAACTAGCAACTTCTGCTTTCTTCCTATTAACTCAGTTGTGTGGTGTTGGATGCATGAATAGTCTGGTCTGAAAGAGCCATTCAAGTACAATTTAAAACCCACCAAGTGGTCCATGTAGTTCATGGACCACCTGTCTGGTCAGAAGAATAATGAAGAGGTAGAAAATGAGGGTGGGCTCTAAATTTGAGTGGCCAGAATAATATCCAGAGGATGAATGGATAAAATACATATATGGAGACACTTTGAAATGGTATGGGGTCTTTACCTGAGAACAGAAGGCTGATGAAGTCCGAATGAACTGATCATTTGAATTAACCTTGTGGCTAACTCTGTTGGCAAGTGGTCCCTGTTGCCTGCTGGGTAAACCCCCATTGGGCTTCCATGGACAAAGCAAATTATGTGCAGAAAAGACCCCTGATATTTTATATGAAATATGCCCTTGCCAGTGATTAGTGGGAACAAAGTTAACTCCTAGCAACATAGATCTATGCATTGGTTGGACTCTACTTGATGGCAGATGGGGAAATCCCTATTGAAATGGTTCAATAAAACAATCTAAGGACATTATGAATTCTGAAAGGAGCTTTCTCTCTGGCTTAATCTTATGATCGCCCAAATATTGTGTTGCATTGCGCTTCACAGGAGGTGGGGCTAAGGTCCCACCATTAGCTCTGTTTGCCACACCCCATTCTTTCTTTCCTGCTTAATGATATACCGGTGAGCAGACCTCCCCAGGCACAGTTAAACATGTATTTGATGAAAGGCATGAAGCTCTTGGTACATCCTAAATTGTAACAGTTTCTCATCCTGAGGGCAGAGGTCATAACCTGGGTAGACTGAACTCATGCAAAGTTGGTTTAAATTAAAGTTAGTTAGCATTAAGTGTCATGGGATTCCTTCACTTCATTTTGTGGCAGTGGCCAATGTGTCACTACCCCTGAGGAATTCCAGTAAAAGGAGAACTGCTTTTATTGACACCAAAAAGTAATTTTGTTGCTTGTTAAATGTCTGAGGAAATTGTGAGGAAAGGCCACTATGAGCACCATAGACCATAACCACAAACGTAACTAAATTTACCATAGAAAGAAATGCTCTTTGACAATGAATATAATTCTGACAAGAAAATGTTGAGAAGATAAACAAGCTAAAACAATAGTGGTAAATAATAACAAAACAAATAAACAATTAGCCAATTTGCATATAGGCAAAAATTGTATTTGTGTCTCATCTGTCAAGACTTACGTCACTGCTTTTAAACAACAAAAACCATGAGTGACAGTCAGAACAAGTTAATTCTGGTATCCTGTTTCAGCTTACATGTGATTGGCAACATTATATGCTAAAGGTGTGATTAGCGAACCATAGCACTCTTTCAGAACACCTGTGATGACTCCTTTCCTCACCAGCGGATTTCACTGGGCGGTGTTTTGACACTTGATGTAAATTAATGAGTACTGACACAGACGTTGACACAGACTTTTTGTCTGAGCAATGGTAGATGGGAGAATTGTTGAGTCCCACTCCAAATTCATGCTATTCGTTCAATTAATGTTGTTGTGCAGGGCTGGTGGGGATTCTTAAAATAGTAACATTTTAATTACAATTGCCACAGCATTTACACTTTTGAGCAGAATTACCCACAATTGGCTTATTTGGAGTTGACTCTGCATATTGTGCCAAAATAGGAAAAGCAAGTTTGATATTCTCTGCTACTGCCTATAAGGCAGAATAAACATCATCCATGTCTTCTGTAAGTGGTAGAGTAGATTTTTAGTAGTCACTAAAGAGCAATTTAAGACCACCAGTCCATTCAGACCGCATAAAACAGAAAAGCAAGGTGACACACACCCATTTATGTGGCAGACACTAACACCGGAGCACAATAGTGCTAGCTCCCCAAAAGTGGCGTGAGTCACAAAGGAGCGAAAATGAGGGGTGCTCTTCTTCAAACTCTATGAAAAGCTTCTATGCTTCAACACAGCTCTTAAACTGACCCCAACAAAGCACTTAATCTGCCCTCTTTGATTTATCACATTAAGAGATTAAGCTTTAATCCAATCAAAATGATTTACTAATGACACTCCTGGATCTCGAAGACTGACCCAGTTCCAACCCCCCTCACCCCTGTCCTTACCAAACCCCCCTTCAATTTAGACTGGAGGAGGGGAACTGCAGGGATATGGAGGGGCTATTTACACTACAATGGAGATGAACTCAAGAGTCCTTTTGTAATCATTGGCCTGCTTGGGATCAAGCCCTCTATCAATTGCTTAAGAGTTTATTGAAAGCAATTGGCTCAGCTCACACTGCCTTTCATTGTAGACTGGTATCAGCATTCACTCCACCCGTGGCCTCTTGATAATCTCCGGCCCCTAGCACCATGACCACTAATTTCTCCTCAACTCCTCATTATTTAATTTACATTGGGTAATTTATGCACCCAAGTATAACATTTAGACTTTGTTCAAAGGATTTGTTTGTTGTAAAGGTGGTATTTATTTAACTTAACATTTCTGTAATAAATATAATCTAGTTTAATTAAGCAACTTTGTAGTTGTTGTTGCAGACTGTTGTTGAAACACTGCCTAATGCTGAGAAATCAAAACCGAAAACTCTGTCTTATGCACAGACTTGTATTTTACACAAGAATCCAAGCTGATTAAAGACCAAAACAACACCTTCATAACTTCACCTTAAACACTATTGTGTGTTGTACACACATAGTGAGATACTCTTTAAATGTCTTTGAGGTACATGAATGGTTTTTACTGTGAGATGCATTAGCTATACTGTCACAAACAGTGAGAAATATGGGGATTCCCTTTGCTTGAAAAAAGCAAAACACACCCCAACCACTTTACATGCGTACATTGCTACATAAGTGCACACTGTCATATTTCGGTGAGCCTGACTGATGCCCATTGAGAGCAGGATTTGAGAGCAGCAAATAAATAATGTGAGCAGAACAAAAGTATAATCTCAGCAATCAGAGCTGTGTGCAAACAGGCAGCTTTGGTGTAATTAAGCAACCAGAGTGTTATATTGCCACTAAATACAAAGACGAACTGAGTGAGGTTATATTGAAGTAGCGATAGCGCACAAAAGGCAGCGTTACACTGTGAGTAAAATTAAACTAAAGGCTGTTGTTAGCCACAGTGTGCAATGTGACTTTATTCACAATACAGCATGATCTTAGATACCTTATTGTATATTTTCATTACAATGTTACTTTATTAGACAAATTTGACATCCTACTAATAGAATATATAATTCATAACATGCAAACTAAGGTTAATAATTCACCTTGTAATAACTGATGAGTGCTATGCAGTGATATACACAGTATTTTGGTATTATTTTATGACAGCTGGAACATTATATTAGGCAATCAGCAGCCATGACCAACCCTCTGTTTAATAAATAATATCGCAAAGTTGTGATAGACACATAATATTATCAGCATACCAGACACAAATATTAGCCTCAGCACTGGCAATTAAAAAACTAGTTGGTCAACTAGTTGGTTGCAACCTCCTCCTTTCTCTCTTTATTTCGAATTGTCATACTCTCCTTTATCAAGGTCCTACCTTTGTCCAGCACTGGTCCAAAGATGGCCAGGTTATCATTGATAGTAGTGCAGTTCCACCTACGCCCGCGGAACTGATGCTGGCACTCTAAGATGCCGATTTTCACCCCCTCTGCCACACTGGGAATTATTTCAATGTAGTTGCGGCAGAAGCGGAGCTGCTTGGGGACCAGGCCAGGGATAGAGCTGCAGAGGATGTGCTGGGTACCCAGTGAAGCGTACTGGTGGTCCACTGCCAGAGACCTGCAGAAGAAAACATGAAGGTGAGCAACTGACTCATACAAAGCTCACCATAGTATCTTTTTTGTGTTATTGCACTGAAATCTGTAGGTCGATAGACTTATCATGCTGTCCATAACAAAACGCTGCAGCCACAACAAGTACCTAAAGTTAGTGCTTTAATATTCAAATACTGACTGAAGTAAAAGGACAAGTTTCATGCTAGCACAATTTGGGTTATACTGGTCTGAAACCAATCTAGCTGATGAAGCTAGCAAAACCAAGCTAATATAGTCCACAAAAGACAAAAGACCAACATTGGTCTTTCAAGGTATAGCTTGTGAAGAGGCATGATAGGGTCACCAACACAACAGCGTGCAAAAAACAACATGTGTTGGTTATATATATAGTGGTGATATTTAAGATAACATACAGCGGCGATGGGTATTGGTAAATGATCAAAGTAGCTTAAAACACAGATCAATTTTGTTGACAAGCTGATCATGTTTATAAAATTAAAGCAGGTGGGTTCTCTGCAATGCTTATTGTAATCACCAGAATAGAAATGATTTGAACAATTATAGAATCAAAGAGTAACATGTAAACTATTAAATACATGGCCTCTAGGTCCCAAAATGAGATCAATCCAACAGTGTAGCACACCAATTTAGAGCTTGTACAAACACAGCAGTAGGGATTATTGTGCTTTATATTTGTTGTTGGAACCTGTTGTAGACATTGAAGATCTTTTGCCTTGTGGGAGTAGTTCAGATAAAGCCATAACATGTTGCTAAGTGGTAAACAAACATGAAAGACCCATGTGAAACAGGAGCAGTATACAGATCAAGGGTTCACAGTGCTGTACAGGTGCCTTGTCATTAAAGGCCACCAACATCCATAAACTGTCCAAAAGTGAAATAGGTAAAAAAAAAAAACACATGTACATAAGTATTCACAGCCTATGCTCAATAGTTTGTTGAAGCACCTTTGGCGAAGCAACTTTCCTATCCTGACTAGTCTTCCAGTTCCTGCCGCTGAACTTCCACCACCATGCTGCACTGTAGAGACAGTATTGGCCAGGTGTTGAGCTGTGCCTGGTTTCCTCCAGACACGATGCTTGTCTTTGTTTTATCAGACCAGAGAATTTTGTTTCCTTCAGGTGCCTTTTGGCAAACTCCAGACAGGCTGTCATGTGCCTTTTACTGAGGAGTGTCTTCCATCTGGCCACTCTACCATACAGGCCTGATTGGTGGAGGGCTGCAGAGATGGTTGTTCTTGTGGAAGATTCTCCTCTATCCACAGAGAAATGCTGGAGTTCCGTCAGAGTGACCATCAGGTTCTTGGTCACTTCCTTGACTAATGCCCTTCTCCCCCGATGGCTTAGTTTGGCTGGGCGGCCCACTCTAGGAAGAGCCCTATTGGTTCCAAACTTCTTCCATTTACGGATGATGGAGGCCACTGTGGTCATTAGGACCTTCAATGCTGCAGAAATGTTTCTGTACCCTTCCCCAGATCTGTGCTTCAATACAAACCTCTCTTGGAGGTCTACAGACAATTCCTTGGACTTCATGGCTTGGTTTGTGCTCTAACATGCACTGTTAACTGTGGGACCTTATATAGACAGGTCTGTGCTTTTCCAAATCATGTCCAATCAACTTAATTTACCACCTGTGGACTCCAGTTAAGTTGTAGAAACATTTTAAGGATGATCAGTGAAAACAGAATGCACCTGAGCTCAGTTTTGAATGTCATGGCAAAAGGTGTGAATACTTCAGGTAAATAGGATCCAACAGTTGTCTCTTATGACATTAAGAATATGTGAAAACATTTAGAAATTAAACACAAACATTTAATTCAAACATCTGTTCAAATTAATTTAATTTTTAATTGAATTCCTATTAATGATAGGGTGTTGTAGAAAGATTGTAGAATATTTTTTAAATTAGCAATTCTAGGCCTTCAACCTGTGGAACATTGCTTAACCATCAACCAGACAAAATTCTTTGACACTCAGTAAATTTATTTAGGTCAGTTTTAAACTCAGTTTTATGTATTGTTACTATTGCATTACAGCTTGTTGAGCAGTGTCCATGTAAAAGCTGTAAGCAGTCTCAGTTAGCCCTGTGTTTGTTGACCTGTTGACCATGGCAGTTGTGGTTCACTGATTAGTGAGGGCTTGTAATCAGAAGGTTGCTGGTTTGATTCCAGCCCTGGCAGATAGCAACTGAAGTGCCCTTGAGCAAGGCACCTAACCCCTGATTGCTCCCTGGGCACAGTAGTGTGCTGCCCACTGCTCCGGGTGTGTGTGTTCACGATTGCAGTGTGTGTTCACTCCTCACCAGTGATGGGTTAAATGCAGTGGTCACATTTTGGGTATGGGTCACCATATCTGACAAATGTCACTTTCAATTTAGGGGCTGATTACTAATCACAACAAGCGAACCCCTGGCTGACCCCTGATTGGCAGTGATTAGAGCTGAAGGGCTCTCTCTATAACAAAGGCATTCACCCCAATCAGCCACCACCAACTCCTCTACTTGCAACATTCCACCACACTTCCACTCAGTCATTGTTATGGTGGGAAAGCTATGGATCTTTGGCTGTAAAGGAAATGGTTAATGCCTGGATAATGGATAAAGGTTGTCGTTAATTGGAATTGCTCCTTTCCAAACAGTCAGAACAACTGGAAAAAAAAGAAGTACACATACTTGTCACTTCTAGGCAGTTAAAATATCCTTGTTATTTTCCATGACATACACTTTGAAATCAGTTCTATGACTGCTTTTGTCTAAAATGACATCAACAGGTTATACAGTAAATGTTTTGTGCAAGCTGATCTCTGACATTTTAAGCCACGAGTCAGCTTTCTACATCTTTTTCTGTGGTAAGCTTAATCAGAATTTTACTTAAAAACTAAGAGAGAGCAGAAAATGCAGAAAAGAGAACTTGAATGAAACTGTCCCAAGAGGAGATCCAAACCTCTAGCAGTGTGTAGTGGTGTTTAAGTATTACATTATTAACTGTTTCTTTATTAAGTAACTCCTATTACAATTTGACCTTCACTTTGCCTTTGTCAGTCCTCCGCCTCAGGGTCGAGTAGCCTCTCAAACCATTGAGCAATTAGATTCTTACAGCTGTAAATTTTTACTGTAAATCAGCATTAAATAAAGACAGTACAACAAATACTATCATGATATATAAATACTTTTCCTAATAACGGTGCAAAGTATTTGTAAAAATAATTTAAAACAATGCATTACCATAACGAGATTTAGGTTTTTTTTAGCGCATTATGATATTGACAATTTGGAGGAAATGTGCTTAAACGTACTGTAAAAAAGTCATGGTCTTACAATAGGCATATTTTTAAGTTACAGAATTAAATAGAACTTTATAGATTTTATAGAATTTTATCTTTTTAAAATAGTGTGATTTAAATAGTGTGATTGACAGATGTGTGTTACAGTACATCGTCTGTTTTACAGGAGGAACTATCTGTTTCACGTTTTTTTATCTGGCAAATGGTTTGTAGGTGAAACATTCATCAAGCATGGACAGCTCTCAGGTACACTGAGTCAAAAGACTAAAGTGATAATTAATAGGGGCTGTTGACGGCTAGAATCAGAACCCTATACTTTGGAATCGTGCTCTGACAGAAGCTGATTAATTTGAGACATCACCAGCGCTGAGTGAGGCGAACAGATGGTTCAGTGACAGTCCTCATGCTCAACTGTCTTGGGTGTGTGTCTGTCCTGGTCATCTGCTGCAAGTCGTGATATTGAGCTTATCATTTAGTAAGAACAGAGAAACCCGGCCCTTTAAAAACAACACAGCAGAGATTGAAAGGTGAAACTTGAAAGACAAAATTTACTGTACTGTCATTTTGTTACTGTATAACTGAAATGCACTGATGTTGGATAAGATGGTATTTCTCAAACTTGTAATTACATTGATCTTTTCTGATGAAATAATCAAACTAAGCACAAGCATTTAAGTGGTTGTCCTGATTTGCACTGGACATGTGAACCTCTTCGAATTTCTCCTCTTTGAAATCCTATGCCTGTGCCAAGTTGTCATGTTTTTATGTTATCCCAGACAAATGAATTTGACATTTTGACACCCTGACAGAATAGTACCATCTGTGCTTTTCCAAATCTTTTAAATCTGGGCAATTAAAAGACAAAAGCACAGAAATGAACAATCCCTTTTCTCTGAAGTCTTAGCTATATATATTTGCTCACTTTTCATCTTACGTTTATCCAGTCTATGTTTTAATGCATTTTTCAGCAAGCCCAAGCAAGTGCACCTCTGAATTACCATTTTACTTGTAGTCCCTGGGGGCACAGAGCCGACTTTGACATCAAGAGAGAAGTGTTTGGAAGAAGGAATGTGCGGCAAGCTTTCACCCCCAGGTATTTATCTTTTAAGGTGGAGTGCGGGGGTGGGGTGGGGAGGTTGTAGGGTGCAGTCAGGCAACACCATGTCATGAGGAGATCCAAGAAGCCATGAACCTGCTCTCTATACCTGCCCTATGCCAGTCATCTCTATCCACTGTAGCCTTCACCCTGACACAAAATATTAGGTTGTGGGTTAGTTATTGTCTGAAGTTGCCCATGAAGAAACACTTTTTAATTTACACTGTCACAAAATGCTGTTCGAGTAAAGCATCTTGATCTTAAGGTTGATCTCATATCCATTATCACACTTGCAATAACCAGCAGCCATACTGGAGCTATGCTGGTGAACCGTAATTAAATTGTTAATATGTTTTGACATATGTAATTTCTGTTAAGGGAAACCTGAACTCTGTGCTTTATTGTACTTGTTGATTTTATCCAGAGCAACTTAATATGTATTCATTGTAAACATTTTGCCAGTCTGTGCAGTCGCTATGAATCTAACCTGTGCATTTGACATTGCTGGCACCTTGTTCTGCCACTTTAGCTACAGGAAGCTCTGTAATCAAAAATAATGTACCAGCCAGAATCCCATTAGTCAGAAGCTGTCTTTGTTTCTGTTTATCCTCTCATGAGCAAATACAGTGGCTAATGCAAGTTGTGCTAATGCATTTTAAAAGCAATACAGGGCTTTTATGTTAAATACTTTTTTAATCTGAAGATGTCTGATTGTTGATAAATATGTAACTCAGAATGCTATTAACAGCATACAGGAGCTTGTTGCTTTTATTGTTTATTTATGTCTTACATCGTAAGATAGATGTGTATCTTTATAGTTATAGCCCAAGTATAGCATTTGTGTCCTGCTAGTGTACCCCTTCATTGCTACCCATAATAAACAACAGCCATTTCTGGATGTTTTAATTGAATTGGACTTGAGAAGAAATAAGAAGAAAAGCACTGCTTTTGAAAGATCAGGAGGGTCAGACAAACAACAATTAACATAAAAATGGTCTGGACTGTGACCAATGACCTACTCAATTACAGCTTTTGCAGCCACTAAGAAAACTGAAACACTTATCTTTTAAGTGAGTGAAATTAGTGAAGCAGGCTAGTGCTTAAGAAT
Source organism: Chromobotia macracanthus (assembly GCA_036877525.1). Taxonomy (NCBI): domain Eukaryota; kingdom Metazoa; phylum Chordata; class Actinopteri; order Cypriniformes; family Botiidae; genus Chromobotia; species Chromobotia macracanthus. Next base: position 9,827,318 of record JAZGTH010000013.1, read on the forward strand.
TGCGTGAATAATTGTCAGATCTGCACTGTATTTGTGTGAAATTTTCTTGAAAGCCTAAAGTGAAATAGAAACATTGTATCAAAATGCATTGTAGCGTGCTAGTTATTTTTTCATAATATACATTGAAATAATATAATTCCTCAACATATTCTGCAAAAACGATGCATATAGGCTTAATATAAAATAAATTTCCAATTCAATGCAAAATCTGCATACTGTATTAATTATTATTTGTTTTAATTTTTTTTATTTTAAATACAATATATTGTAATGTTATAGAAATAAAATAAAATCTTATGCAATATCGTATTATTATGCAAAAGAAATGATTAAATTCAGGTGTTGTTTACCTTTGACAAACTAAACCAATTAAACAGCGCCGATCAATGCTGATACATTTGGTGTTCTTTACGGTTTTATTTATTGATTCATTTAAATAGGCGGTGGGCCAGTGTCACAGGTTCACTTGAAGCTGTTTGATATCCACAGCATTTAACAAAAATGCCGACATCTGAATCCTTTAAAAATATTTTTTTGTATACTGGGCATAGCTGTTGCACAAATCAAAGGGCTATTTTGCTCAAAATGTTTTCTGCAATTTATTTTTAAGGAACCTCAAAACAAGTACACGACAAATAGACAGGAAAATAGTTACATAGTTAAAGTGGGTTACAGATCTGCTAATCAACACCGGTATTAGTGGCAGCTGACGTCACGACATTAAAAATCATTGTCAGGTTGATCAAACCATGCCATTTACGTTTAAAGGCCGTATTTATCTCATCGTATTTTACAGACAAAGTTTAAAAATACATAAAACTTACCACCATACCGGGTAACTTGCCATGACACGCGTGAGCCCACACAAAAGAAACAGGAAATATCCAAGATATATCATCCTTAAAAAAGTTTGGCTTAAACAGACACGCACACAGGCGCGCACACATACACACACACTCGCCCGGTATTTCTCTCCGATAATCATACAGCCATCTCCTGTGGGCGTTCATGATGTAAATATTAAAGTTCAGAGCAGCTTTGCTTTCAGACCCAATCAGAAGCTTTTGCTACAGGGGATATTCTGATGATACAGTCACCACACAGTTAGTCAGCCTGAACCGCAATGCTTAAGGCAGTGTTTTATATATATAGATTTAGACAGATATACATACAACAACTTGTCCGCATTTCACCCCCTGGGCCCCTCATATACAAAAATGAAAACATGTGAATTGCTTGCTTGTCTTGTGATAATTGTAATTAACTGAAACATAATTAGGATTTAAAGGATTTAAATCGTTTAATTACAGTTAACAATGTTAAATTAACTAGAAAATTCAAATTTGGAATTATTTGTTTTCCATATAGACTTGGTATAATTAATTTAGTATAGTAATAATATAGTTTAATTATTGTAAATGTTACAAACCGATTACAAAACACATTTCACATTCCTTGGAATAGTCTACTGAGCATCCATTAACTCAAAAGGTTTGTCTAATGCAAAGATCTGGACAATTTGATTTTCTTTAATAATAACAACAACAACAACAACAAAACAACAACGATAATAATAATAATTATTATTTATTAATAGTAATAGTAAATAGTATTAAGAAAGTAATGAGAAGGAATGTAGGAAATATACAGTGGCAAACTTCCTCAAGCACGAAGCTGTTGCAACATTTCTTCTAGTTTTAGAGTAAATTCCACCAAAGCACGTGTTGTGTTTCCGAAGTGTATTTAAGTGTATTGATATTCAGTGATTCTAGACAAACGCTTGATCAGATGCGGCTTGTGGCAGAACAGATGCTTTACAGAAACCTGTAAGAGGAGTCATACACTGTGAACAGTATCTTATAATAAATCACTCATTCTACGTGACCATAACATTTTAAAATACAATGACTAGCTTTAGAGATCACATCCGATAATTTTTTCCGACTATAAGCTTTTAAATAATTATTCAATCATTACATAAAGCCGTATTTTTTTTTGTTACAGTGACATACTTATATTACAACAACGAGGTCAAAAAGTTCCATATACATATATTCTCAAAAGGTCATGGAAACTTAAACTGACAGAAATAAGGCGTGGTGACAGAGCGAGTCATGCTGCTTTAATTTTTTTCCCTACGTCAGATTTTTTGTCATCTCATGATAAATAAATAGCAAATATAAAGACACAACCCCACTTTATAAAAGTTGCTTAGCATAGAGCATAGAGTCGAAATAATCCTTGGTTGTGAATTTTATAGTAGTAAAAATGCAGTCATTCTGTGTAAAGCTTTTAGCTGTCATTAAAATGTTAACATCTGACCCGCAGTAATTTGACAATCAACTCTATATAGTACTGCCCTCTAGTGGCAAACAAACATTTTAACAATAAAAACAACGCCAAACGACGTCCATACCCTAACATCTCAGTTACTTTTTTACTTGATTTAAGAATTGCATAAAACACTCACGAATCATGTTTGTATGATGCCTTGTAATAAGTATTAAAATCTGTGCTTAACTTCATCACCATCCTTCTATGATGGAAATGTATTGCAGTTTAATCAGAGACTGGTTAAAACCATGTAAAAATAAATCTTACACAGGCAGGAGTCAGCACTTCAAACATACTCAAATTACATTATTGTCAGCTACAAGCCCACAATATCACTGGTGCAGAGATATACAGGAGAAATATAAAAAGAGAAAATATATTTCAGGTTCCGCTTCACAGTCCAGTTAACAGAGTTTAAAAAGGGTAAGATTTTGTTTAGTCATGGGTTTTAGTACATGGGCAGAATTATTCCGTCTATGAGAATGGAATATGATAAACGTGGCCCCCAGGTGAGTAAAAACTCAGTGAACCTTCACACGTTTTCCTCGTTATCCAATGTGACTACCAGATCATGCTGACAAAGTTTCTCTTAAACTTCCCCTTTTCTTGACATTCGAGTTGACATTTTCGTTTACATAAGCTGCAGTTAAACAGGAATTATTTGCTTCTGAGCTACTGAAAACATACTTCAGCACATTACCTTAGTTAATGTAAAACCACAATGTAACAGAGTAAGGTGAACATAAAATGCAGAGGCATAACTGAATGTTACTTCAGCTATGTGTACTTGAGTATGTGTAATGTCTCAGGGTTCAAACTGATTTTGTTTCTCTTCTTTTTATATGAAGGTCATATTAAACTGTCAAAGAATGTGTGGGTAACATATTGCATTTGTTCAGAATTTCATTTTTTTTTTACATTGGTCAGTGTTTTGGGAAGAGAAGTAATCCCTTACTAAATTTAACAATGGTTTAATTATAGTAAAAGTTTAGTAGCCATGGTGCATTGTTTACTATTTGTATAAACCATGGTTAGTGTAGCAAAATCACAGGTAATTTGTGGTTACCATGGTTTAACAATAGTCATGTTTTTTTATTTAAACTGAAGTAAAAATATGATTAATTTATGTTAGGTGTTAGATCATGAATGAAGAGATAAGGAGTCCAGGGTGGAGATGAGGAGGTTTTATATTAAGGACACTTACTGTTCAAGTGTCAGATTAGACAGTATCACAACTACATACTGTAATGATTGGTCAAACACATGAGGATCCATTTGCAGCTTTATTGAATCGTAGTCAGACAGGCAGGGGTCAAGACACAGCAGATAGAATAGCAAGGGCAACACAGAGGCAAAACTGTAAACAGACAGCAGTCGGGGCAGGCAGCAAGCAATCACAAAAACCATAAGTACAATCCAAGTCGGGGTATGCAGCAAACAGGCAAAAGGATATTAACAATCCAAGGTCGCAACAGGTCATCCAAAACACAACAGAAAACTTTCAGAATTGATCAATTATGGGCATTATGGGATTGTAGTCCAAATAGCTACCGGTTAGTATTCCAGTGAGGGCTCCCTCCCATGGCGCAGTGGAGGCGGAGCAGAGACCTCATTTGTAACAGAGACCTCATTCGTAACAGAGCCTGCCAGTGGCTCCTGAAGCGAGCAGGAAAATGGCAAAGGTGAGGGGCCGGTTAAATAATGAACATTGCAGCAAGATACCTTTGCATCTGGATGGGTTGCCGTTAAACTTCTCCTGGAGCGCCAGACATGGATTGACTATGACTGGCGGGGGTGTAGAAACAGCAGTAGTAGCAGTCACTGTAGTAACGGGTGTGGTAGTAGCAGTAGCCATGGGGATGTTCTGTAGAGCTTTTACTAATTTCTCGGTCAAGGTGATCAAACAATCTATTTCTTGATGATGAGCCTCTAACTGGCTAGCCTGATTGGATAGTGCAATGGAGAGCTCTGTAATCGCTGCTGGATCGTTGTTTGGCGAAGTCTTCTGTAATGATGGGTCAAACACATTTACATTTATTTGCATTTATTTACTTTATTGAATTGTAGTCAGACAGGCAGGGGTCGAGACACAGCAGATAGGATAGCAAGGGCAAGGCAGAGGCTAAACAGGCAGTAGTCAGGGGAAGGCAGCAAGCAATCACAAAAACCAAAAGTATAATCCAAAGTTGGGGTAGCCAGCAAACAGGCCAAAGGGTATAAACAATCCAAGGTCATTTGGCATACCTCCTAGTTCCTGGGTGCACCATGTTCTTGTATATGATTTCTTAACGGAAACATAGGAGGTAGTTCAGCATTGCATAAAGCTTTGATTATATGTTACACAGCATGAAAAGAATAGAAATGTATATAATAAAATAGAATAGTATTATAATACTATTATGTCCCCCCTTTAATCATATAAAACATTTGACTGGTTCAATGCAAGCAAACTTTTATAATCATTTTTAAAACATTCTTTGAAATGTTTGGATGGTGCCAATCCATACTCTTCCCTTCTACATGCTCTTAAAAGAACGTCTTCTCTTTCGTCAGTTGAGTGGATGTGTAAAGTTAATTGTTTTGGTAAAACAATGACACTCTTATTGTGATGTAATGTACAGTGTAAACAGAATGCTTCAAATACATATTTCCATGTCCAGTCTTTTGTAACCATGCAGAGATCTCAGCGTGACGTCCATTACTTTGCTCATCTGCTGCTGTATGCATCGTCCAAAAAGACAAAAAAGGAGCAATATAACCAAAACAGGCACAAATATTGAGATCCAACTACTCCTAAGAGGCCATCAAATAACCCTGAGAGGGTCCATTCCTTGCCTTGTATTGTTATACAGTTCTCTATACAGTTCCCTCTGTAGTTTGTCATAACTTTTGTAAAAATTTCCATCTGGGCCAGGTACGGCAAGTATCATTGTACAGACACCTCTCTTATTAGCAAGTAAATAATTTAAAACCATTCAGTTTTGGAGAGTTATATGTAATTCAATAGTCAATATGTAATTTGGTGTAATTCTTTGTTGATTGTAATGTAGATAATTTATCCATTCAGTATTTTTGTTTGGTGTAATCCATACTAAGATGGACTCGAACCCACTTGCAACTTCATTATGAGCTTTAAATTCATTAGGGATACCTCTGGGTTGCCCTATAGCACCTATAAACACAGTAAGATCTTTAGGGATGACTAAAGCATGCTGTTTCCTGTGTCCTTTCATGGTGCTATTTTTAGCTTTATTAACCAGCCTGACAACAGAAATATCTTCCTTTAAAGTCACTCTTGCATATAATCCTTTTCCATTAATCGGGACCTGTGTCAGTAATGTCTTACTACCACAGACCTAATTAAAGCCTGACACTGCTCCATCTTGCCACCTACGAAAATCAGGGACTTTGTTAGCATACATTCCCATAGATATGGAATTTGCCTCTCTATCGTAAATCATAAGAAACTCAGTGGTATTCCCATAGTCAGTTATTTCCTCCCCTGTCCCAGGTAACCAATAATATTCAGTCTTGTTTACTACTTCAAACTATATAAAATCAGCTGCATTTGGAGGGATCTCATCATCTCTAGCATACCAAAATCGATCAGTACATCCTTTTAAAGGAGCATTAAATTCAGTTGAGGACATATTCCCAAGGCATTGCATGCTTATATATCCCCCTGGCAAAGGAACCACTAGTTTAAATATTCCTGTACCTGTTGGTACTGGCTTCCCCATGTATAGGGACAATTAATCAATGTCTTAGAACCTGGAAGTTTCTGACATATAATGTTCATGTATTGCCACCCAGAATTTCCTGTTCCCTTTTTTCCATTTTTTGTATTGTGTCACCCTTAGTGTGTGCTTTAACCTTGAGAACTGTAACCACTGCAGGCAGATTGATTGCATCTACCAACTCTGTGACTTCCATCTGGTTTAGTATTGGTATGCCTACACATGTGTTGTATTCCCTAGCCTTCCATATTTGGCCAAAATCATGCACCACCCCATACAATGTCATGTCTCAATCAGAGATTGGGTCTATAACTACCGCATCTTTTTGCCATAACTCTGGCTTTGTCACATACATCCCTCATCCTCTTTTCCTCCATCAATTTCAATTTTGTCAACATCTGTCCCCCTCAGTAGAAACATTTCATGTTTACAATGAATGATCAAATTGTTGTCCAATACAGTACTATTGACAGCCTGAGAGATTGCCTCAAGGGCTGTCACAAATGGTGTGAAGCCTTTAGCCACACTATCCAGGGCAGAGCTATAATAACCTACAGGTTTAAGTTCTGTGCCCCGTTGTTTACAGAGGATGGAGGACATGTAACCTTTTTTCTCTGCTACAAACAAATAATAATCAGCCGCTCTTGGGCAGGTATGGGCAGGTTCATGTTTCAGTTGCTTGAATTGCTGCACTGCAATGTTAGAAATGACAGCTTGTTTAGTATCTTTGACATGGCCCTTCAGAGATACCTGTAATTCAGATGTTTTGCATAATTTTCTACCTATAGATGACAAAAGTTAAACAACCTTAATACTGATCTGGGTTCATGTATCGTTGTGGGTAACTTTAGGTTGTCTAGTGCAGCTATATGGGAATTGGTCCTGAGCAGTTATTACTTGTCCCAGAAAAACAACTGAAGATTTTGTGCATTGAGCCTTGTTTTGACTAACTACGTGATTAGCATGCAGCAGGTCGAGCAATGCTTCCATATCTCTCATGTGTGTATTTTTGTCAGTACTACAAATCAAAATGTTGTCTACATACTAAACAAAGGTTAACTGTCTGTCCCATTTGTCTCTCTTTGTTGCTTTTTGGCCTAATGATAAACTGTAGGACTGTTATGAAGCCCTTCTGCCAATCTATTCCATACTTTAGATACTAAGTCTTACTTAGTCTTTTCTCTGTAAAACAGGTCCAGGTACATAGGAGATAATCCACAACAAGGAGATCGCTGAAGAGGAGTCCAGGTAAGAAACAAATGTAAGAGAAACAGGTAAGTCCATGTAGCTTTCAAGTAGACCGGACGAGGAAGTGAGGAGAGACTGGGAAATATATAGCATGGATGATTAGTAGAAACAAGCCTTCCCAGTCCACCAAGTACTCAAGACGACTGCCTCACCATCGCAAATTCAAGATGTAATGGACTCAGTAGATTGTATCGTCTTCGTTGACTTCCGAAGGTGGGGGTACCTGAGGAAGACGGGGTGACAGGATTAGTGTATGGTTTATAGAAAGTACAGAAACATGACAAGTAGGGTGAATGTGGTACTGTGGGGGAAGTTGAAATTGAAAGGTGATGTCACTGATCTACCTCAGGATGGTAAAAGGACCAATGTAGTGGGGACTCTTTTTAAAGGGCAGAGGCAGAGATCTTGGGTTGACAGCCAAACCTTGTTGCCGGGTTGATAAGCAGGAGCAGTGGATCGACGAGCATCCACATGATGTTGATGTCTCTGAACTGCCTGTTGGAGGTGTACATGAGCTAAGTTCCACACTCTCTTGCTCTTGTGGAACCAGTGGTCCACAGCTGGAACCTCAGATGGCTTGCTTGACCAAGGAAATAACGGGGGTTGGTAGCCGAGTATGCCCTGGAAGGGAGTGAGACCGGTGATGGATTGTCTCAGGAAAGTTTGCGCATACTTGGCCCAGGGGAGGTAACAGTTTCAGCTGTGCTTATGGTTGTGGCAATAGGTCTGCAGATATCTCCAGACTTACTGGATTTTACGCTCTGTTATTATGCTCCAAACTTGGGAGATGAACTGGGGTCCACGATCTGAAACAATGTCCTCGGGAATGACGAAATTGAACTACTCATCAGGGAGAACTTTTGTCTCAACTCAGCCACCAAAAGAGCTATCCAATGTGTATATATGTATATGTTATGTTCTTGATTGTATGCGTCTCCTCATATTAACCTCCATCGTGTATTATCTTGGCATATATATATATATATATATATATATATATATATATATATATATATATATATATATATATATATATATATATATATATATATATATAGTCTGACAAGTATTCTACCTGTACGCATATTTTCAAGGCAAATTGCACATTAACGTGTGTCAAACCTGGTCATGTTTACATTCTAAATGTTCCTCTCTTGATTTGCTGACTGATGCAGTATAAGGTATGAATGTATCTGGCCTCATACACTTATTATTTTAGATTCAACTAAAATGCCAACATGAGGAACATGTAAATGAGGTCTTAAGCAGGACAAAGAAACTCTTTTCCCACCTCAGTATAAACCTCATTACTGGTTTCTTAGCCCTCAAGGGGTGTGGTACACCCAAGGTTAAAAGTCCACCACGCAGAGCAAACTTTGCTCGCTCTCTCCCTCACCCACTCGCTGAACATCCTCTCGAGCCCTGCCTCACTCTCCGAGACAGCCTTTCCGGCGGTGTTTACTTCAGCTCAGTTCATCTATCTTCACTGACCAATCCGGGGTCGGGAAGAACCCAACGAACTGCCACCCACTTCAAACACAGAACCTGCAACATCCCTCATGCACACCCGGACTCTTGCTTCAGCACATCTGAGTTCAATGCAAGTATCCGACTCATTACCTAATAGCTATGTTTAAGCATTACCCCTTTTAAGCTGATTTAACTGATGGTTCATGCAGAAGTGGTTAGCCAATTTAATCCTGCCATTCTTTACTCCTCTTTTTCTCACTGTTTATGTTTAATGTATTCATTTGTTTAATGTATGTTTATTTGTTTAGTGTAGTCATATATGTTCCCCGTAGCTTAGTCAATAAACCTGTGTTTATTCCTGAGAATTGTTTCTGTGTTTATTGCTCACATATTAACGTCACTTAAACTGCCTTGATTTTGTTACCTGCTCTAAAGTAGTACTATATTACAGTAGGAATGTTATCTTTTCAAGGCCAGAAAAGTAACATTTCTTAGAGTTGATATGCGATCTGCTGAATACCCGGTGGACGAGTGAACACGTATGATTAATCACATCAAATTTTGCGTGACTTTCCCCTTTGGACTAAACATCTAATGTTCCCAAATACACTACAATACAGTTTTATTTCAAACTTAAGGTGACCATAAGCCAATCGTCAATGGTGTTATCTTGCCACAAATGAGGGTCATAAGTGCCCTGCAATATTTTGAGAGTCTGAGTTGCACCTTCTGAAATCTATTTCAACCACGTGATACCATCATTAGCATTTTGTGCTAAAAACCTACATCCAATTCCTTTTTAGCCATGCCAACAAAGTTCAATATAGCAATCTTGAATCTGTGTGTGTAATCCTCTAATGTTTTGCATGGGCTTTGTTTTATTGATGTGATCTGCCCAAAATCAATTTTGACTGTCTTCACCTTTTTCAATAATTCAGCAATGATCTTTCTGTCAGCCTTTTTAACTTCAAGTGTGAATAGCATACAATTACTCAGCCAATAACTTAATCAATTTGCGCTTATCTTTTGTCAAAACAAGTTGTAGTATTATTAACATGTCCTTAAAGGAATATGAATACACATCAGAATATTGTAGCTGTTCCATTGTCTCATATGGGTTGTCAAAGTTTAAGAGATAAAGTCATTTGCTCTGCCTCTCCCAGTGCTTCTTCTGTGTCTCCCTGAACATTTGACTAAGGTTTTTTTAAGGTCTTTACTAAGTATTTAAACAAAGAGGAACACATTCCTTCCTTATTATTTTTAATTGCATTCACTATGGGTGTTTCAAATGCAGAGTTATTTCTTTAAGTGCTCTGCCCTTCATTATGAGAAAGGCATAACAATGCTCACTTTTATGAGTCTGCTCATTTCAGACATAGCCTCAGACATCTGCCATTTTGAATTTCTACTTTCTATGTTTTTTATTTTGGAATGCTAATAGGTAAGTAGGCATATTTGGACATGAATGACCATGCAAAAATAAGTTTGACCTTACGTTATTGTTTACATGGAGCTGGGTAGTTACCTTACCTTGTCTTGAGAGAACATGTGGAAGAGTATATTTATGGAACAATTAAATAGAGATTCATCGGGAGTTACAGATAAGCTCCTACACAATCCATTAAAAAAAACTACAAGGCTACTTCCATCTACTGAAAACCAGATAAGGTGGGAGATGATGTGCATCTTTAAGCGTGTAAACATCATTATGCATTAGGAAATTCGTGTTCCAGACACCCATGGCTGTCTGCCCAAGGCTATGAATTACTGGTACTAACAATGTTGTAAATATTTTTTACGGCCCAAGCACTGAAATGTCGAAGGGCCTTGTTGTTTTCCTTAGGATTATTATTAGGGTCCAAGAACTGAAAGTGCAAAGGGCCCTCTTGTTTACCTTTTTATTTTATTATTACTATTTGTTTTTTATTATGGCCCATGTTCCTTAACCTGCTCAAAACGTCCTGAAGGTCCTGACATATGTCAGAGTCATTGGCCATCAGGGCTGGGCAAAGGCTTGCACATGGGTGGGGCAGGGGTGCTTGGTAGTGTGTGCCCCCTGGTACGGGGCACAAAAAGATGGTGGTATATCATACACCCATGCACCTGTTTGAAACTTGTGTACTGGTATGTGTATTGGTCATGTTCTATTTTTCGCCATCATTTTACCACCTTGTCATGGCAACATCATTCGTAAAACAAAAATCCCTTCCAATTTTGAATCCTTAGTCTTGGCATGATGCTCACCAAGTTTGGTGATAATTACATGAGTGTGAGTACCAAAGTCACTTTGATACAGACAAAGAAACCATTTTTACTTGTTTATATGTTCACTTAAGAATGCATAATAGAAATGTTTAAATGCATGTATCCAATTTTTCCCATGTTACATGTCTTTGATGTTTTATGACTCATACTAATCTTTACACACTTAAAAAATGTTTTAGAGTTAGTTAATCAAGGTCACATGTATCTATGTTTGGTATCTATGAGTTGCATGTGTAATTTCCTGAAAATGTATGTTCATTTTATTTTGATACCTTTGGTTTGCATTTACAGTATAAAATCCACAAAGGTTTCCACCTTCACATTTAATCAAATTCCATATGCAAAACAGAATATTGGGAGACAAAGAGTTAGCTTTCCCTCTGAAAGGACAGGGATCACCTGTCCATTTAAAGACCATTGTCCAACAACATTTGGCCTCTTGCTACAGTTCTATTTTTTTAGTCCTGTAGGGTGTTTTATCAGGATGAAGATGCTGAGCTAGAAAATGTTTTCAGCAGACCTCTAAGCTTGTGCCAGGTTCTGGCCTTGTCTTTCCATTCATCAAAACCCCACTTCATCAAACTAGATATCAAGAATCTGTTCACAGCTTAGCATTTTCAATATCTCTTCTTTTTTCTGACCAAGTATGAAGCGACCTGGATACATTTATAAGGACTCTTTTAAATGCTGTTTTAAGTGACATGCTTCCTTTTGCCAGTTGGTGGTGCTATGACTGTGATTTACAAAAGCCACCTCTAGGTCATCAGTCCCTAGGACCAAACATACAGATGTAATCTGCAGGAAATCACTCAATTGATTAAGCAGATATGAGCCACTTCCTCTTTCCATTTTTTGTCATTAATTTATTGCCTCACCATGGTAACTTTTCAGGAAATCAAAAATCCCCTAACAGTGACAGTCCCATAAATCCCCTAGGCGGAAGTTAGTTTTACCTACTAGTTTTACCCAAAAGGAAGTCAGACATTTTTTATCAAATTTTCTGACAATTCCAGGCTCTGAATTTTTAAATACTTCTCCTAAGGTATGGGATTTATGGGATTGTCACCAAATTTGTCTAATATTATGCCAAGACATTTAATGTTGATTTGCAAAGAGAGTTTTAATATCTCTAACGGTGTTGCCATGGCGAGGCAATACATTTCGACGTCTCACGTCTCATATCTTCTGCATTCATTGAGTGATCTTGTTCAAACTTGACATGTATGTTTGGTCCTAAGGACTAAGTCACTTCAAACTTAGTCAAAATAACACTGAAGACACTGAAGATGCTAAATTGTGAACAGATTGTTGATATCTTGAACACTGTTGCCATTGCGAGGCAATAGCAATCATTATATGGCAAAAAAGGAAACAATTGTCTCATAGCAAGTGTCACAGTCATAGCACCACCAACAGGCTTTAGAAAGCGTGTCACTTCCAACTGACTTACAGACTTAAATAAGGCTTTAAAATAGTCTTTAACATAGAAGTTAAATGTATATGACAACCATGCAAAATTTTTGAGAAGCACCAGGTGCTTTAGGCCACCATGACTGCTTGCACCTGTATTTATTATTTTTTCAATCATTCAAAAACTCTTGAAACTTTGCACACACATCAGAGTCATCGGCCATTATGCCTGGGCTAAGGCTAGCCCATGGGCAGAGCAGGGGGGGCTCCGTAGTGCCCCCTGGTACAAAAAGGTGATATCAATACATGCACGCATTTGTACGAAATTTTGTATCTGCATTGGTCTTGTCAAATCAAACAACTTTTGCACTGAAACCATTAGCCCCGCCCAGCAGGATTTTTTATTTTCTGGAAAGTGATCATCCTGCCAATACATTAAAGATTTAAAGTTGTGAAGGGATTTTTGAATCTTGAATGGTGTTGCCATGGTGAGGCGATACAATTTTATGGCAACACTATTGTCATGCACATTTTGGATTTATCATGCCCAGACATTGAAGATACTAAATTGCAAAGGGATTTTTGATATCTCTAACAGCATTGCAAGCCATTAAATTCATTGCATCAAATAAAATCATGGCAATAAAACACCATTTCTATGCAGACAACACACCGCTTTTCTTTCATTCTGTCATCTCCAGTCAGATCTCTGGAGTCAGATCTCTGCTTGCCTTTTAGACATCTCAGCCTGGTTGAAGGAATATCTTAAGAAATATCTTTCAGCTTAGCCTAAATAAAACAGAACTCCTGGTAATCCGGGCCAACTCATTGTTAAAACTTGGGTAATCAACTCCTGCACCTACTCGGTCCGCTAGGATGCTAGAGGTCAAAAAATCAAAACCTTTCAGAAAAATCAGACCTTTCTTGTCCAAGCAAACAAGGTTGCTCCTTGTCCAAGCACTCGTAATTAAGGCTGTACTACTGCAAATTAATCTATTCATCTATCCGCCAGCCTTGGCCTGCCAGTCTGTCTATCTACCAGCCTTGGCGTGCTAGTCAGTCTATCTGCCTGCCCGTCTGTCCGAGCCTGGTCTGTCCAGTCTGTCAGTCCTGGTCTGGCCTGTCCATCTGCCAGCCTGTCAGTCCTGGTCTGGCCTGTCCATCTGCCAGCCTATCTGTCCTGGTCTGGCCTGTCCATCTGCCAGCCTGGTCTTTTCTGCCTGCCTGCCTGCCCGCCAGTCTTGTCTGTCCTGTCCGGTCAGTCTTTCTGTCTGTCCGTTTTTATCTGCCCAGTCTTTCGGTCTGCCCTTTTCCTCCTGTTCCATTGGTCTGCACGGGCTCTCTGCCCGGTCTTCCTGCTTGGTCTGCCGGTCTGGCCTTCCTGCTTGGCCCTGCAGGTCTTCCAGCTCGGTCTGTCTGCTGGCCTGCTCGGCCTGTCTGTCTGGCCTGGGCGGTCTGTCAATATAGTCTGTCTGGTCTGTTGGTCTGTCTGTCTGTTGGTCTGTTTGTCTGTTTTGGGACGCCCGGTGTGCATTTAGGGGGGGGGGGGGGGCGTTATGTCAGGATTCTGGCTTCCTGCTTCCAGCTCCAGTCTAGTTTGCCGTGTTTTGGTGCCGTGTTTATTTCTCCGCTGTTATTCTATTTAGTTTAGTTTTTGCTCTGTGTTGGTAGATATTTTAGTTGTATTTGAAGCTTGTTTTGTTTCCTGTTTTGCCCCCTCGTGGGTTCTTGTTTTCTTTACTTAATACAATAAAGATTTTTTTTCCTGTCTGCAACTGGGATCGTTTCTCATGATCCTGACAAGAAGTTCCATTTCAACGGAACTCAACACTGCGTCAGGCTTGATGCTATGAGGAATTCCTTCGGTGTGACTGGTGTCTGAATTCATGTCTAATCACACTAATGAAATTGCATAATGCGCGTCAGGTGTGCACGCAAGTATAATAGGGCAACTGCAGTGCCATTTGTCTGTTGTTCTCATGTCGAAGAGCTGATAGACCTAGCTGCGAATGGGGATTTCTGACACCTGAAGACGCGTGAATTCTGTGTTGTTTGCCGGGTTGAAGAACAGTAGCGCTCAGTTCTCGAGAGAGCTGTGGGCGCATATTGCAAGCACATCTCGCTGAAGAATTTTCGCTCTCATCTGGTGGACACCTCGCAGATCAGCTACGCCGTTGCTGAGCCTAGGAAGCGAGAAGGAGGCGTTCTCGCTTCCTGCAAGAGCACGGGACACAAGCACCCACAGTAAACCATCATGGGTGAGACCAGTGATGGCTATGGTGGCCTCTAGTTTCCACCAGTTCTCATGGTCTAGCTAGTGCCTATCTAGCCCAGTGTTACGCTTAGTGTGAGTTGGGCTGCCATCTCAGACATTGACGTTTGGTAGGCAGGCAGCCTGTATGCAAGCTCCCCTGGCTGAGGAGTTGTAGCTCGCTGCTGGTGAGCTCCTTATTAACCTGTGGTGCAAGCCTGTTACATGCCGTTACCAGCACCGAGAGACCCAGGTTCAAGCCCACCTCGAACCACTCTAGTTAGGCCATCCCAAATCCCCACAGATCAGGGAAAGACCATGTGTTTTGGTTCTCAGGGTTGGTTTTGATGTGGGCCCAACCATCCCTGGCGAACCACTTTTTGATTCCTTTACTCCCCTCGAGGAAGTGCTTGCTGTCAATGTTTTTAACCCTCCTCGTTGTATAACCTGGAGTTCTGGTGTCGGTTGAGGCCATGGTTCAAGGGCTGGAGCCATTTCAGCCCACCTTGGATAGCGAGCCAAGAGGCTCTCCTGGCCGGGAGAGCGCCTCGAGGGTGGGGTTGCCAGGTGCTATTTCAGCCCTACTGCTGAGCGATTTATGTTGAATTTTTTTATCAAAAATGGTTGTCAGAGTGCCCCCCCCACCTCCCCCCCCCTTGGTGGAGAGGGACGATGTTTTCCGTTGATCTGGCCCAGGGTGAGCTGGGCTAACACCCAGGGTAGGAGGGCCCTACGTTCCCTGCGGGGCTTGCTGGAGAAAGCAGTGTTTCTTGGGGGATATAAGAGTAGCTAGCTGTCACTAGCCCCCCGTTATGCACTGGTTCTCTGGGGTTGGGATCGAGTTGCACTCTCTCTTTTGAGGGTCCTCCTCTCCACGGTAGCCACAAGGAAGAAGATGACGTTAGTTCTGGGTGGCAATGGCCATCACAAGCTCACTTTGGGCCTATGACTCCTGGGCTGTGTGCAGAGTAGTAACCTACAGCGGGTCCTCTGACCCCCCAGAGCAGGAGGTGGGTAGAATCCGCTCCCCCTAAAGCTCTAACCTTTATGCAGTCGGCCCGGGGCACGCTTGAATGATGATCCAGGAGACTGGTGCTCTAACACCCCCTGTGTGTTACTGTGCTGTACCTAACAGCAGGGCTCTGCATTTAGGTGGTGCCTTCACTGCAGGAAGGCTTTGCCTCTTTAGAGCTTGGTCCATAGAATGATGCTTGTGCAGCTGAAGCTCCTGGCTGACCTCAGGGTCTGAGTTTTTTGGTACCCTCACTATGGATGCTAGCACGGCGGCCGGTCCTGCCACCTCCGGGTGGGGACTGAGTCCCATGGGTAGCTTTGCACCCTGTGCCAAGGAGCCTGGTGTTCGTATTCCAAATGCCTCCCTATGTGGTTCACCTCAGCAGGGTGCTGGGTTGAGGTGCGCTGGCATGCGCAAATTAGGCCTGGCCTCATTAGAGCTTGGTCAAGGATGCTGTTCTGAGCGTAGAAGCCAATTTTTTCTGCTAGCTTCCCTCGGATATCAGTCCTCAGGGTTGAGTGTTGGTACCCTCGCTACAGAGGGTCCCTCGCTCCAGTGGTGACAGGCTGGCAGCCATTGCTTGCGCTAGCCGACCCTCTCAAAGGCATAGACCCTTAAGCCGTTACTGCCAAGCCTTTAGGTGGTTGGCCCATTAGCGTTTTGGGTTAGTGCTTCGTCACTGACACAGGAGATCGGGGTTCGAGTCCCACACAGAACACCTCTCTGAGTGTCCAGTGTAGTTACTACAGGGCCTCGCGTTTGGGCAATGGCCCCAAGAGTGGTATTTTTGTCACCCCAGTGCATGAGTAGGGTTGAGTACTGCCTATGGTGATTTGTGCGTCAACACAGGCCATGTGACAGTCGCTCCCCTTGGCATGGCATGGTTGGTATTGCATTCCCCATAGCATCAAGCCTGATGCATGTGTTAAGTTCCCTCGAAAGGGAACATCTCTCAGTTGCGTATAAAACCTCGGTTCCCTGAGAGGGGAACGAGACACTGCGTCTCGTTGCCATGCCTACGGGAGCCTGTCTACATCTCCTTCAGACAAAGAAGTTGATGACATGCTCTACATGTGCCCTATTATACTTGTGTGTGCACCTGATGCCTATTTCATTAGCGTGGTTAGAATTAGAAAGTGATTAGAAAATTACTAATTGCAGCTTTAATGTGCAAGAGGAGAACTGGCCCTCCTGGTTGATCCTGGTTTCTCCCAAGGTTTTCTCCTCCACCTATACATTATTGGAGCTTTGGTTTCTTGCCACTGTTGTCCTGTTTTCTTGTTTACTGGGAAACTGCTGACATCTAACTTAGCTTAGGGTTTTGTAAATTATTAATATTGCTTCTAGCGAATGACTCTTCTATTTTGTTAGTTTTTTGTTTCCAAATCTCTTTCTTTGTGTTTCAGGTATTTTTATTGTAAATGGGGCAGTTGTGGCCTACTGTTTAGTGAGCCAGGCTTGTAATTAGAAGGTTGCTGGTTCGATCCCAGTGCTGGCAAGTACCTTTGGGCAAAGCACCTAAACCCAATTGCTCCCTGGGTGCAGTAATGTGCTGCCCACTGCTCTGTGCGTGCGCATGTGTGTGTTCACGACAGGCAGTGTGTATACTCCTCACCAGTGATGGGTCAAATGCATATAGTGTCAATATATGTCACTTTCATTTAATGTCTTTTTGTGTATATTCTGCGTATGTATGTATTTTACTTTTGTGTGTTGTGTGTATTTTATGGTACTATTGCAAATCCTTTATACCCCTGTCCCATAAGATGTTATTCTATATGTCATCTCCATGTAAGATAGAACGGCAAATCTTACGGCTTAATATGATTTTGTAGTTTTATAGGTTCAGTCAACCCTTTATTTAACCTACTATAAACCTAATATGCCTAATTAGTTTTATAAATAAACATCTCACACATATTATTTGCAATAATACTATGTATTCTGTGTTGAACATGCCTGACATTTGTTCTGTTTTTATTTTTTATTATATGCAAAGCTGTTTTGAAGCAATGTAACACTGTAAAAAGTACTATATAAATAAAGTTGAATTGAATTGTTTGACTCAGTATGCCTCAAGAAATCTAAGGATACCACTCTCATGATTTTAGGCCAATGTTTTGAGAAATAATAAGCAAAATTAACCATTTTTTATATCTCTGGACAAGTAGGTGGCACTGTGCCAAAACTGTGCAAGTAACCTCAGGTCATGCCTGTGATAACATGTACAAAGTTTTGTGTGAATATACCAAGGCATTACCAAGATACAGCCTCATAACTATTTTTGCAGGCTCAACGTAAAATTCTTAGACATGGTATATGAGAATAGTAAGATGTATCAAAAAGCCTTTAATACATTTTGGTCCTGAGTGTCTCTAGATGTCATATACCATCCAGTTTTTGAGTTTGAAAAGTATGTTCCCTTTAGTGGGAACTTGATGCTGCGTCAAGCTTGATACAATGAGGAATGTGCTTCAGGCACTTCCAAGCCTGAACACGTGTAAAATTAGGCCTATTTAGAGGAAGGTCAAAGTAATGTGACATAGCATTGAGTGCCACAAAGCCTTTAAAGGCACTCTGCTCCTGCCTGGCTCTTTTCAATGCAGATGGGAGCTGAGCAACTGCACCTTGTGGGTTGGGTCCTGCTTCTGCCGAGGCAGAGCAGAGGCTGCATTCATGGAGTTTAATTTGGTGAAGTAGCAGCAGGACATGGTCTCCGCCTTTTTCTCATGCTCTCCACTGAATTAGATGAGTACACGCTGACTTCAGAAGTCCACTTGGCGGCTGAGCTCATGCTAACTCGACTAACTTTCTCTTTTAGCTGCATTTGAGGAGCTGGTTGAGGTCATTTCTCATGCTGTTGAGAAACTGAGTTTGAGTGGCCAGAAGTCAAAGTCATTTAAGAATCCATATTTGGCTCGTGTTGATATGAATTGCTCGCTATGAATAATCATTCTCTTATATATTGCCCTTCAGGCCATGTAGAGTGACATCTAGTTTGATGGGAAAGGCATCTGTAGCAGCAGTTCAGGCTGGTGCGTCTTTGCACACTATGGCAGTTTTGCAGGCGTACCAGGCTGACCTGCTTAAAGACCTGACACAAGGTGTGGGGTTAGAACTGTACCCGGTTCAGGAACTCCACTGAGGCACAGTTCTTGCCCACCGTGCCACTAAGCAGATGGCCCGTTCTGTCGCCTGTTCTATGCCTGCTTTGGTAGCAACAGAGGGGCACCAGTGGCTCAACCTATCAGGCAATCATGATAGGGATAAGGCCTTCCTACTGGATGCCCTGAATGCTCCTCAAGGTCTGTTCAGCAAAGCTATTAGTTCCGTCATCGACAGAGACTAAGAAATAATTACAGGTGTTTAAGGAGCTCCTCCCCCACTGAGGCCAGGCAGCTGTGGTGTCAGGTTGTCAAGCCACCTTTTCTTTCTTGAAATCTTCTGCTGCCTATAGGCAGCAGCAAAAGGCCAACGTGACAGCTCAAGCTCCCCTGCAGAAACCTAAGGGGACTAAGCAGCACTCGCAGACCTCACAGCCTAAGAGGAAGTTCAATCTGAGGACCATGCTTTAATCAAAGGCTGCAACGAAGAACAACACATGACATCGGCAGCATACTGGGGGCCAGCCCCATGAAGGAGGTTTTCTGTGCATGCCAACACCTCGTACCAGAACCCCCTTGGAGCCCCCAGGGGTGCTTCTGCTTTCCCTGCCACCCCAGGTGTTTTGGGGGGCAAAAGCATGCAGTGGTTTATCTGTCCAGATTCCTCCTGCCAGTTCACTGTTTCGGGAGACTGGACGAAATAATGATACCTCTCTCTGATTTTCTGGCATTTAATTTTTTTTAAGTTGAACAGAGCATTAGGGATTAGTCAGTTGTCTGCAAAATGGGTGTGTTTTCTGTTGTTTCTTGAAGGTTGTGATGATCTCAGCAGATCGGGTGGAGGCTGGGAGCTCATTCCACCAGGAAGGAACAGAATAGGGAAATCTTGGAGAGGGATCCTGTACCTTGTTGGGAGGGAACAGTCAGATGTCACTTGTTTAAATGAGTGAATTGAGATGGGGTGAAATTCCAGTGACTATCCTAAAGGCCAGGGTCAGAGATTTACACTTAATGCAGTAGCCAGCTATTGGGAGCCAGTGGAGTAAAATCAGGAGGGGTGTGATGTGGGCTGTCTTCAGTTGACTGAAGACCAGACCTGCTACTGCATTTTGGATCATTTGCAGGGGTTTGGTTGCCTTGGCTGGAAGGCCAGTCAGAAGGGCATTGCAGTAGTCCATTCTTGATATTAAGGTCTGATGTTGTAGAGCACATACCTGCATGACCAAGAGAGTGTTGAAATGTATGTAGTGAATTTCAGCTGGTCATCAAACAGGACCCCAAGGTTCCTAATGGACTGAGTAGATGTATGAGTTGATGATCCAAGGTGAACTGTGAAGTTGTGTTCTAAAGATGGGTTGGCCAAGATTACCAGGAGTTCAGTCGTGCTGAGATTAAGCTGAAGATGCCGTTTCTTTATCCTAGCTGGTCATTCAGCTGGAATGATAGGTAAAGCTGTATGTCATATACATAGCAATGGTGTGAGCAACCATGTGCTTTGATGACTGAACCCAGAGAAGCTGTGTATATGGAAAGAGAAAAGGAGCAGAAACTGATTCCTGAGGAACCCCAGTATTCAGCTGATGTGATATTGACTCTTCTCCCGTCCATAATAACTTGAAGGATCGGTCTGTGAGATATAAACTAAACCAGTTGATTGCAGGTCTAGTGATGTCCAGGTATTAGAACTAGGACAGATGACATGGAATTGGCTCTTGCCTGCCATAGATCTTTAACAACAGAAAGAAGGGCAGTCTCTGTGGAATATCATTTTTTGAATCCAAATTGTTGACTTTTATGTAGGTTGTTCTGTGAGAGAAATTTTTAAGAATATTTGAAAGGAACAGAAGGAGTAAAACTGCACTGTGGTTGCTGACCACTGAGGGGTTGAGTGCTGTTTTTTGAGCAGTGGGGTTTCCTGAGCCTACTTAAATGAGGAGGGAATGCTTCCTGTAGAGAAAGACATGTTTAGAATATTTGTGAGTTTAGGCAGTAGTGGCAGAGCGATTACTTGGAAGAGAAGTGAGGGGATAGGGTCAAGGGGGCAGGTAGTAGGATGATTAGAAAGGACAATTTTGGAGACTTCTGTCTCACTGAGAGGAGAGAAAGAGGAGAGTGTCGGATGGTATGAAGGTAAAGAAGGATGTGCAGTGCTTAGAATTGTTTGCTGATAGTTGACACCTTATCTGTGAAAAAATGGCAGTAAGAGATGTGGTTGGGGAAGGTGGAGGGGGACTGAGAGGAGATGAGAATGTTAAGAACATTTGTCGGCTGTTAGAGATGTTGCTTAACTTATTTTGAAAATTGGTAAGCTCCCAAGAATTAGCTACATGGCATTGAGATGTGTTAGCTCATATAAGGTGTGTAGGCCTGAGACTCAACCCCAAGAAAAGCATGGTTTCTCCTGCCCAAAGTACTACATTTCTAGAGTAATTTGGGACTTCACTATATGCGGGCACAATTGTCTCCGGCATGTGTGCTGCTGTGTGCAGCGTTCGGCTAGGCCGGCACCTGACAGTTCTTCAGGTTCAGAAGCTGTTAGGACTCATGGCGGCAGCGGCCAATGTAATTCTGTTGGGCATACTGTATATGAGACAGTTTCAGTTCTGGCTAAAGAAAAATGGATTTCATCCCTACAACCACCCGCTAAGGATGGTAAGGGTTAAGCGCCAAGGGATTTGTACCCTTTCTGTGTGGTTCTGACACCAATTTCTCACCTTGGGTCCCACTCTAGGAGCGCAATGTCATGGCAGGATTAACACAACGGACACTCCTCTCATGGGCTGGGGTGTGGCCAGTCCATGGTTGGTGGTAGAGCCCTCATCTCTCCTGGTACATAAACTGCCTGGAAATGAGGGCATTGTCTGTCACTGAAGCACTTCCTCCCACACCTCAATAGCCAACACATTTTAGTCCGTACAGACAACACCACAGTGATCTCATACATAAATCACCAGGGACGGCTGCGTTCATGTCCCCTGTTCAGGCTGGCGTGGTAGATCCTTCTTTGGGCAGAGACCAGGCTGCTCTCTGTCAGAGTGATGTACATCCTAGGGCATGCAAATCTGGGGGCAGATATCCTGCTAAGGTAGGGGCTGAGACCTGGGAATTCTAGGTTGTTCCATTCAGAAGATTTTGTCTGACTTTGTCTGTTTTGTCTGAATTTTGTAGTAGAAAGTTGCTAGTCATCCAAGTTTTGTTTGGTGAATTTATTTATACGTACAGAAAAGCAAAGGCCCAAGCACTGAGCCTTGCGGTACTCCATACTGAATCTGTAATTGATATGACACCTTTTCACTCAAAGCAACAAACTAGAATCGCTCAGATAAATATGATTTTTAAACCTTGCAAGTGCAGTTCCATTAATACCAACATAATGTTTAAGCCTATTTAAGAGAATGCTGTGGTCAGTCATGTCAAAGGCTGCACTATGGTTGAGTACCACTAAAAGAGTAATACAACCATGATCAGCTGACAAGAGCAAATCATTTGTCACTTTGATGAGAGTAGTCTCTGTACTATGATATGGGCTAAATCCTTACTGGAAATTTTTGCAGATACTGTTTCTTTGGGCACCACCTTTTCAAGTATTAATATTTAGTATTAATATTATTACTATTAATACTTGACTAAGTAGGTCCCAGGTCAGTACAGACCATCTCCTAGCCCTCACACATCACAGAAGACAAATAAGTTAATGAACCACAAGAGAAGTATGACCATATTAATTCAGTTCTGTCAACACTGCATTGCTGCCTATCAAGCATCATATAAACTTCACAATTTTGCTGGCTACTCACAAGGCCCTGAATGTTTGACATTGTCATTGACCGTGTCTGACATTGTACTAGCACGTTCACACACCTCTTTAATATTGTCTTTAATGATCTATAACTAATAGCATCATTGATGAGCATCATTTCACATGTACAATAATCTTACTAAATTTACATTTAGATTTAGCCAGCACATTTAAATTTGCTTTGATGTTGGGCACTCTGGCTCCTGGTGTAACCTTTGATCACGGTGGCTCTTGCCTCTATTTTCACTTTCTATAAAATAGAATCTCCGATAACTAGGGCACTTTCAACAGGAGTCTCAGTGGGTGGGGAGAACCTGTTTGATGCCATGACTCACCATGTTAGTTGTATGATAAACCTTAAATAGACAAAACACAGGAAAGAAAAAACAGTAAAAACAGAAAACAAGCTAACTGACTAATGTGATGCTAACAGAACTGTATTATCTACAGTTTAGTTTAGTTTATTCATTTATAAAGCACATTTCAAACAACTGAAGTTGCAACCAAAGTGCTCTACAAAGGTATTAAAACTAAATTACAACAAAAATTAAAACAGAATTAACACACTGGAACTGTCAGGGATGCAGATAAGGAGAACCCAAATGCAAGCCAGCTTAACTCAAACTTTATTAACAGAAACTCCCTCGAGGGGGAAAACAGAAACAAACCATGAAATATAATATAAACAAGAACTCACTCGAGAGAGAGAAACAGAAACCCAGCGTCAACAACCTTGAAGACAAATGTAAAAATAAAAAATCACCTTCAATTAAAACATAAGGAAAACAAATAATTTTTTAAGGAAGATTTAATATTAAGAGGGAGACTATTCCAGAGTCTGGGAGCAGCTATTGAAAGAGCCCGGTGACCTTTAGTTTTATAACGTGAGCGAGGAACAGAAAGAAGTTGATTGGAAGAACGTAAGCCTCTTGAGGCATTGTACGGGACAAGAAGATCACTGATGTACTGAGGAGCAAGTCCATGTAAAGCTTTATAAACAAAAAGCAAAACTTTAAAATCAATCCGAAACAGTGAAGAGAGGCAAGCACAGGGCTAATGTGCTTACACTTTTTAGTGCCAGTCGATAGCCTGGCTGCTGTGTTTTGAACCATTTGGAGATGATTTACAGTAGAATTAATCAAACCCATGTATAAAATCTTGATTTTGGCATTAGATCTTAGAGTTTCGATATACCTGGTCTCTGCCCAAGATCTAAATGAGGTTTGTTTAACAATGGCTGTACTGTAGCATGTTTGAAATTAGTAGGTACCACCCCACTGACCAATGAACTATAAACAATGGCAGTAACTGGGCTTGATAGCAATGATAACAACTGGGCTTAGAGCTGTATAAACCTCTTTAAAAATATATGAAGGCAACATATCTGAAGGGCAAGCAGGATTTCATCCTAGAAACAATATCATGAGGCTGTGAGGGTGACGCAGATTTTAAAAAAAAGAGATCACTGTCACAGGGGGGCATTTCTATGTATAGGTCTCTATACAAACCTCTGAGATTGAATATTAGACTGAATACCCACATTTAACCATGGCTGAACTTTCCTTACCACACAGGATTTTTGTAACCTCAGAGTCTAATGTGACTGTGCAGGTATTTTCAAAAAGGTCAACTAGATTATCAGGTTGAGCACATCTAAAGTCATTCAAAATAAAAGATTTGTTAGACAGAATGGATTGCCTCCACAGGGAGGGGTGCCAAGGCCGAAGTTCCTTGCAAGAAGATAAAGACCAAGATGAAGACTAAGATTGACAAGAATATAGGACAAGACTGAAGCTAAGGTGTTGGTGGTCATTTTTAAGTTCAGCTCGGTCACGCCCAATGAAACTTAAACAACCAATAGGTGTTAAGCAGGCAAAGTTTCTTTGTCTCACTCAACACCTTATTTGCATGTATTATGGCCAGATGGCACATTTGCAAATATTAATCCAGCTTATTGTAGAAAGACCCTCTTACCTGGTAACCTGGTTACACAGCATACATGGGAAATTAGAAGACCATCTGTTAGATATTAAATATGATTAAATATGAAATATGAGTTTGAACTACATTAAGTTGTGATTCATCCTAATGCATGAATGCAAACAAATCATCAATTCAAACTTGCATACAGCTTGCATACCTATCTACAGATTGACAGTAAAGATACATAGTTTCGTAGCCAGCATACCATGGGAATGTATACAACTATATACAGTTTAGTTGTAAGTTAGAAAGAGTTCTTCCTTTGGATAAAAGTGTTCTTTCTTGGGCCACCTGGGGTTACTGGAACCCCATGTGGTGCCCATGGAATTCTTTTGAAGCTTGTGCAGGGTGTCATAAACTGTCCTGGTATCAGAGGTTGCTGATAGCAATCTGGAGGGGAGGTCTGCCACCAGACTCTCTGGAGCCTAGGGTCTTTCAAGCCCCCACACTAGGTTTGTATGTCTTAAGTAAAAAGGGGTAAAAAGGGGTCATCCAAATATTGGGCCAAGCCAGACACTACACTTAAGAACAGTTGTGTGTGCACAGGGACGTGGTTCTCAACCACTTAGACCGATTGGGGCTTTAGGTCAACTGGGAAAAGTTAAACTCGGTCAATATGACAGCATGCCTCACAGAGGAACTTGTAAAATCAATGTTGAATTGTCTTGATATCTTCAGAGGTAAGATAGCAGTCCCATTGAAATATTTTCAGCGGCTCCTGGGGCATATAGTATCTTTGACAGCAGGAGTGCCTCTTGGGTTAATGCTTATGAGACCACTACAACATTGGTTACAGAACAGAGTCCCTAGGTGGGCATAGCGCCACGGCACATATCATGTGGCTATCACTCCAAAATCACTCCATCGCCTCCTATGCAGTTAGCAGAGGCTCGGCAAGCCACTCATAGCCCGGGCAACCTCAATCACACACCGGATGTGCTCTCATGACAGGTGACACTAGGTGGAGAGTGGTGACACCACCTCCTAATGGTCCAGTTTAAATGGGACTGGTTCTTTGGAATCAACCTATTGTCCACTTTGGGATGCCCCCCTCAGCATGGATGCTATAGCGCACAGCTGGGGGTCTGTGCAAGTATCACTCAGGCTCTACCAGGCAGCTCTATGGCTTGAAAGGTATTTTTGTGGACTGGTGTGGACAGCTATCTCCTTCCACCATGCTATTGCAGCACATCACATTACACTAGATGGAAAATGCTTACAATTTAACTGTTGGTCTGTTCTTTACACAAAATTATAGTATGACATAGGAAATCTTTATAATAAATGGACTGCATGATGGTTCTGTAAATATGTCTGCCTATTTGTTTGGTCTTTTACTTTGAAAACTTGTGTTTTATATTCATTTCCTGTTCTTGATGTAGTTTACTTGCTGTTGTAGTTCTGTTCTAGTTTCATGATGATAGGTGCCACTACCTAGGGGTGGTGTGGCATCGTTGTTAAAGCAAAAGGTTTGGTAATCCAAAGATTGCTTGATCCACCTTGTTTCATAAGGGTTACGTGCTGAGGGCTTTGTACCCTTTCTCTGTGGCTCAGACCCCATTTTCTTACCTTGGGTCCCACTCTAGAAGCCATCACAGGATTCTCACGATGGTCGCTAGGGTGTGGTTCTCGATGGTCATGGTCAGTGGGAGGACTGTCATCTGTCCTGGAAACTGCCTGGAATCAAGGGCAGTGTTTCTGGCTCTAAAACACTTCCTCCCACAACTCAAGGGCCAACACATTTTAGTCCATAGAGTCAACATACAGTCAATACCACAGTTGTCTTGTTCTTGAATCACCAAGGAGGGAGGGATCTTCTATCTCAGGCTCGGGTATTGATCTTTCATCCCTGGCCAGAGATTTAGAATCTGTGGGTCTGCCCCCTAAGGGGAGCCAGCTCTTAAATTCTGTTCTCTCAGGCTGTCGATGAGCTCTGTCTTCTAGATGTCTTCTAGAAGATTGTATGCCCTGAAGTGGCAGCTCTTTGCATCATGGTGTGGGTGACACCATGTTGATCCAAATCGCTGTCCTGTTGGTTCAATGCTGAAGTGCTAGCCACAAACCTGTCAATGAAGCCTCTATTGGAAGACACCCCCTGGTGTCCCGTGTTCTACATGGTGCCAGATGGCTGAGGCCTTTCTGTCACACGTGAGTCCCTTCTTGGGACCTTATTATTGTTTTAAGGGGTTTATCTTTGGCTCCATTTGAGCCCCTAGAGTCAAACTTGGATAAGTATCTGACTCTTAAGGTGGCTCTACTTTTAGCTCTTATCGCTCAAAAGGGTAAGAGATCTACAGACTCTATCAGTAGACCCTGCCTGTTTGGATTTTGCTTTATTAAAGCCATTTTGCACCCTAGACCAGATTATATCTCCAAGGTGCCTGCTACATTGGGCATTAGAGCCCATTCTACCCAAAGTAAGTAAACAGTACAGAGTACAGAGGGAAATAACAATCTCACCAACCTTAGGAAGTGGTCACATTAGACATTTTGCTCCATTGGCTTTCAATCATACCCATGCAAATGCGGCAGACCGGAAATTTAAGCTTATGCAAAAAAAAAAAAAAACACACTTCGGAGCATTCCAGTTTAATCCTAATTACATCACATGAAAACGTGTGACCACTACAAGATCAAAACATCATGGCATGACATTATCAAATGGATAATAACAGTATCACATAATCCAATTTTGTACAATACAGCTTCAGATCACTTTATTATCACAGAAATACAGA
Organism: Chromobotia macracanthus; assembly: GCA_036877525.1. Classification (NCBI taxonomy): domain Eukaryota; kingdom Metazoa; phylum Chordata; class Actinopteri; order Cypriniformes; family Botiidae; genus Chromobotia; species Chromobotia macracanthus. The sequence goes on from JAZGTH010000013.1 coordinate 9,854,672, forward strand.
AGTGTTCGCACCTGTGTACCTTGGCTTGGCATTCACTTTTGACTTAGGCCTTTGACTAGGTCATAAGCAAATTAGAAGCCAACAATTCAACTCAAAATTTTAATATATTTAAATTATTCACTATGTGTGGGTGTTTGTGTGCAGGTGCAAGATTTATTTTCTTTCAAATAGTGTACCTGATTTTGAAATCGTGTTTTGTGTGTCGTTATAAGTGTTCCTCTTCATCTTGTTGATTTTCAGCAGTGACAAATTATCTTGTGTATGTTTATTGCTTCCACCTTTTAAAAAATGAGGTGAAACATGCCACTATCTGATCTTAATACCATCAGTATGAACACTTCCATGTCCATTTCCATCACCCCATACCTCCATCATTCCAAAGTGAGCTGACATCAGTCGGGTGGGACTTATCATTCCTCGTATTGTTAACCCTTTTATCTGCCTCCAACTTTGACAACTGGACACTGCCCTGGAAGCACTGCCCACTGCTGTCATTTTGTCAGTCTCTGAGTCTAAAGAGATAAAGGACTTGAAAGAGTCATTGGTAGTGCATCAGTGTAGGCAAGGAAAGGGCTTTTAAACTAAAGGAAGGTGCCTTATTTAATGACCTCAATGTCCTAAATCATTCATCAGCTATCCAGGTTGATAGTGTAAGTCACAGCTGTCTGTTTAATGTTTTTTACAGGGTTCATGGCAGGATAAAAGAAACAACCCCAAAGTTTCAGTCGAAGCTTATTCAGAGCCATGAGCTCAGGTTGTGTGATATTGATGTTGGTGTGAAAATGTCTTGGTTACGTATGTAACCCTCGTTCCCTTTCAGTCAGTCACATTCAACCTTACGTCAATGTACTGACGTATGGGGTCTCGCTTGAGAGCACTATCACCTCTGAGTAGTAGAAAAATGTGCCAATGAACATTGGCCCGAGAGGAAAAAGCCAATGAGCATTTGGGCAAAGGATATGCATGCCAAGTCACGCCCACTGAAGCGGGTACAAAGCCGGCTGCAACTTACTTTCATTCAGGTTTGTGCTGAAGAGCCGAGATATGTCCTGGCCAATCAGCGGGGAATCAGGCTTGCAGCAAAGGTATGTCCCTCCTTCCTTCCTTCAGGGAATGAGGGTTACATATGTAACCAAAATGTTCCCTTTCAGTCAGTCACGTTCAACGTTACATCAACGTACTGCCACTGGAGAAGGCACCTCGGTAGTGCCAGGTAGTGCCTTATCCCTGAGAAAGAAGATCCTTCATCAGGGGAATCCAAAAGGCTGATAGGTGCCGTGAGAGTGCCACAGTCGCCTTGCTGTCCATGTGGACTAGCCCATGCCAACCCAGCAGCAACAGATGAAACCGGCACATGGCCAAAGCACTGCCAGCGACTCAAGGCAATTGATGTGCCATGAAGTGTCGGGGTCCTGTCCAGGAGCCGAAATCACATGCCCATTGCACACAGTTCCCCAGCCTGTCTTGGAGGCATCCATAGTAACAACGTGCCTGGACACTTGTTCTAAGGGAACCCCGGCCCGTAGAAAGACAATGTCTGACCAATGGCTGAAGATTCAGTGGCAAGACAGTGTGACAATCATACAGTGTGTGCCGTGGCACGATGCCCATCTCGGGACTAAAGGTCGTGTAACCAATGAGGGCAATTGTGGCCTACTGGTAAGTGAGTCGGGCTTGTGATCAGAAGGTTGCTGGTTCGATTCCAGCGATGGCAGGTAGCAACTGAAGTGCCCTTGAGCAAGGCACCTAACCCCTGATTGCTCCCTGGGTGCAGTAGTGTGCTACCCGGAGCAGTGCCCTCTGGGCCTTGTACTGATATGCCCAACCCTCGAATGCAACGTCCCGTGCTGAGGCAGAATCAAGATGTGGACGTACGTGTCCTTCAGGTCGATCGCTGTGAACCAATCGTTGGGACAGACGCATGAAAGAATGTGTTTCTGCGTAAGCATCTTGAAGGGTAACTTGTGCAGGGACCGATTCAAGACATGCAGATCCAAGATTGGCTTTTTCGGGCATGATGAAAGAGAGGCTGTAAGCCCTGACTTTATCTCGGCTGGAGGGACAGGTCGTACTGCGTCCTTCGCCAGGAGGACTGCAATCTCTGCTCGCAGGACGGAGGCGTCACTGTCTACCACTGGGGTAGAAAGCATGCCTGAACCTGTGCGGGCACCTGGCAAACTGAATCACGTAGCCAAGTCTGCAACAGACATGCTTGGAGTGGTGCCAGGGGCGAGCTCGAGCCAGAGAGGAGGCTGAGCTACTAGCCCCAGCATGGAAGCAGGAGGCACGCGCAGAGGCAGTGCATTCGGCGAACGCAGCCTCACCTGCCTTTGTGATTGCAGGGAATTGCCTTATGCAATTCAGGGAAACCAATCATCCAGCCGTAAGTGCTCTAGACTGGGCGGAAGTTTCCACTCCAGTCCAAAAGCACAGCTGCCCGGGCAAGCCCGGCCGTCAGCTCAGAGTCTGACTCAGCAGGAATGACCAAGCCCGAAGGGGGAAGTTTTGCCTCATCCTGAGAGAAGAGCAGCCCACTCTCCAATGCAGCCATTAACAGCCGGTCCTCATCTGGAGCACCAAAAGTGACAGCGGATCCCTCGGGGGCAACAGCGCTGTCACCCTGCTGCTCTGATCCCGACACTGCAGAGGACTGGGAGGTCTGTAGGGACTGACCTGGCAGGAGAGTCTCCACCATCACTCTGAGATCTCCCAAAGATCTCCCTAACCAACTCTTTCGCCTTCAGGTGTGTAGCCATGAGTAACAGAATGGGTAACAGCAGAGGGGGCTCGATCTCCCAAGAAAAGAGAGAGCTGTGACCTTAGTGTCAAGATGGCCATGTGCTCATAATAAAAGTCAGCTGCGGCCGGCTTTATACCCTCTTCTGGGTAGGCATGACTTGGCATTCAAATCCTTTGCCCAAATGCTTATTGGCTCTTTTTTCTCTTTTTTTTGGAGAGTTTTTGCGGACTCTCAAGCTCATATGTCAGTACGTTGACATAACATTGAACGTGACTGACTGAAAGGGAACTGTGCTATTACGGATCTGGAGTTTTCACAGAAATAACTTTGTCATGTGTTCTTAACTTCAGTCAAGAAAGATAAAAGACATGACATTTTGGTTCCCTATATTAAACTAATTCACCACTTACCAGAAAGGTAAAATGTAGTACCAAGTAGGTTACAGCAATAACATTAAAATAACAGAGCAGTTTTGCCTGCATTGGATTATGGGCAATAATCCACTTGTACTCTTTAAATTATGGGTATAAAAATGCACAGTATTGGGAATTCAACTGTATAGTATATATAGATAGGGTATAGGACAGGGATCAGTGCTTGGGCCTCTACTTTTCACCCTGTACATGCTACCTCTAGGAGCAATTATTAAGAGACATGGAGTTAGTTCTCACTAAAGATATTTTGTTATGCTGATGATACTCAGCTGTACATTTCTTCTAGGACCAAATGGTGAATGCATTGTTGATATCAAAACTTGAATGACTAGCAATGTTCTACTGCTAAATTCAGACAAAACAGAGGTTTTACTTATTGGACCAAAATCTTGCACATTTAACAACCTAGAACACTCTCTCACTCTTGATGGATGCTCTATAAAGCCTCCCTCATTGGCCAAGAATCTAGGTGTCCTTTCTGATAAGAAAAAATTGTCCTTTGAAAACCACATTTCCGATATGTGTAAAATTGCATTTTCCCATCTCAAAAAAACAAAACAAAATTATGACACATGCTTTCTAAGTCAGACACTGAAAAAATAATGCATTCATGACATCAAGGCTTGATTATTGCATTGCCCTACTTGGTGGCTGTGCTGCAGGATTAATACAAAAACTCCAGCTGGTTCAGAATGCAGCAGCCAGAGTTCTCACAAGAACACACAAGAACTCTGTGGAAAAAACAGAGTGGTTTTGTCCACAATGGCTGCCTATCAAGCATTGTATAAACTTCAAAATTTTGCTGATTACCTATAAGGCTCTGAATGGTCTAACTCCTCGATGCCTAAGCAAGCTCCTCTCTTATTACAGTCCCTCATGTTCATTGCGATCTGTAAATTCTGGCCATTTGATAAGCTGAATTTCAAAATCAAGTGGTGGTAGATCCTTTTCGTATTTGGCACCCAACCTATGGAACAGTCTTCCCAGTGCTGCCCAGCAGGCAAATACATTATGTCCCACCTCTTTAATCTAGTCTACACATAGTCCTATGGATTTATTATTCAAATCCCTTAAGAGAGTATTAGGCTGCAATAATTAGGTAAACTGGAACTGGGGACACTTCCCATAAGAAAAGATGTACTGGCTCCACACTAAATCTGTCTGTCTTTCATTTTCCTGGTCCTGTAGTCAGCTGGATCTGAACTTTGAGACCAGATGATGGGGGACAGGATGGTACGACCCCTGAGACAGATCATTGGGATCTGATGGACTTCTTTGGTAAACTTATCATTATATGCATTCCTACCTCCAGCCTAGTTAGTTGCTATATTTTGCTCCCCGCTTAGTCACAGCAGTGTGCTGTTATAGCTGCAATTAGTAACTTTAGGCTTCTGTCGCTATTTCTGTTGGTAACATTTCTCAGTGCCATATCTGTCTGAAATATTGTCAGATATAATTAGACAGTATCTTATAAGTACATAACAATAAATTATTATAATCAACTCTCCGTTCGTATCCAAGAAAGTTCGTATTACAAATTGCAGTTTTATCATGACAGAGAAGAACTGGCCCTCCCGGTTGAGACTGATTTCTCCCAAGGTTTTTTCTCCATCTGTACACCATTGGAGTTTTGGTTCCTTGCCACTGTCGCTCTGTTGGCTTGCTTACTGGGAGACTGCTGACATTTTTATAAATTGTTAATACTGCTTCTAGCGATATTATATAATTACAGTCCAATAGACTTTTCTATTTTGCTACTCTTTTGTCTTCAGTTGTCTTCCATTCTCCTTCATTGTGTAATCTTCAGGTATTTTTATTGTATATATTTTTATTTGTGTATTTTACTTTTGTGTGTTGTGTGTATTTCATGGTACTATTCTTCATTCCCTTAAACCCCTGTCTTTTTATATATGCCATTTCCATGTAAGCTGGAACGGCATATCTTGCTTGATTTTTGTATTTTTATCGGTTCAGTCAACCCTTTATCATTCATAAACTTACTATAAATCTAGTATGCCTAATTAGTCTTAATATACTTCTCACACATATTATTTGCAAAAATACCATGTATTCTTTGTTGAACATGTCTGACATTTGTTCTGTTTATTATTATTATTATTATTATTCTTTTTATTATATTTAAAGCTGCTTTAAAGCAATATAACATTGTAAAATGCGCAATAAATAAAAGTGAAACCCAATGCAGTGCATAGTGCTCTGGTTGTAGTGGAACTTGGGCTGTTTTGCGTATAGCTTTAGTTATACGTTTAGTACTTTTGTCCTTCTCCACTTCTTGTTTAAAAATGAATGAGCTTATATTTATAATTTCTTAGGCCTGAGCTTTCCATGGCTGCTTGTGATAACATTTTTATATCTTCCCTTTAAAGAACTTGTTAGGGCAGAGATTGTAGCAAGAATTTTTTTTTAATCTTTCTGATTAATTTTGTGGGAAAATGTGCTTCATTTTTATATACAAAGAATTTCAACATAAAAAAATTAATAAATTAGTTAATAAAAATCCTAAAAGTCCTGTAACATATATAGTCCTATAACATATATAGACATATATCTATGTGTTAATAATTATTAAAAAAAATGTAATATATATAACATTTGCAATAAAAATCACAATATATTGCAGTAGGTTTTTACTTAATGGCCTTTAGATGTGTCACTGACGAAACAGTTTTATTTACAGTTGTTGGAATATATAGTGTATTGAGGTTCATGTGCACAACTAGTCTTGTTTTCACATAAATGTACACTGCCACCTAACTTACTCCCAGACCCGCCGCTTTTAACACTTCTACAGTGAGAGCAAATAGCTTCTTTTCTTGTAATGTTGGGATTACTTTTAGGGTATTATGTTTTCCTCAAGCCAGCAGCAGTGGAATCTCTTTCACAGGAATTTTTCTCCTTTATAACGTTTAACCAACAATTAGTTTGTATTGTCAGAGCAAGGAGTCTACAGAGTAAGACTGAGATGAACAAGCTTCCACATGAAATTACATATTAGCTGAAGAATTTCACAACAATTACAGAAGAAATGGGCTTTAATGGTAGCTAACTGAGATTTACTGCTTCAGACTATCTTTCCTATTTGATATATAAACAAGTCAGAAATGCATTGAAACTCTAAATTATCTGTAAATAAAATCTGTAAATAATATTCTTTGAATGTAGGCTGTACAGACCACACTCAATTGCTACTCTGTAAGCCCTGTTCTGCTTGCACATTCCACAGGCACCTTGACTGGGAGCCTTTGGACCCGAGCTGTAATTTGCGGAAATGATACTTAAAATAAATTCTTCACATACTTTATACACACCTGTTCTTTTTCCACCAATAGTTTCCCTTTAGCACACATGCTAGCTATAAATAATGCATGAACAATATAAGAAACAATATATAATAATGACATTGGAATTTGTCACAAGCCATCAAGAAATTTTGTAAGAGAAACTCAGGTTCAAAGGCTTGACACTTGAACATACTGTGTTGTATTTTTGACCACTGTATTAGATATTAGATAAATTTGCAACATGGCAAATCAAGTAAACACTTAATGTCAACAAATTATTGGTTTATTCTTAAGAAAATCTTTGTAATGTAATATCTTGTTCCACCTCTAAAATCACTGCTGAAGTCACCAACCCCTCTTATTTTTCAACCGCTACCCTCCAACCTTCTGACTCCATTCTAGTAAATTAATTAATTAATTCAGTAAAACAATCCAATTAGTAATGAATTAATGCCATTCCATGTTGACTTTAAAGGTGAAGTTTGTAATTTTGTTACCATTAAATGCACCAAATAGTTTCCAAACACTTCTCCTGTCTGCCCCTCAAAACAAACTCATAAAATGGCATTTACAAACCATTGTACTTCTGTGGTGTGATTAATTTTGGGAGTGAAACAGGACAGTTTATAAAAATCCATTTGATATTATCCACCAGAAATTGATTAAATTGTGAAAAGTGGTCTTCATACTGTATAACAGGTGTGGAAAAATAGATGTTTTGATGAAAGGTTTTTTGCAACAATAAAGACAAACCTGCATCAATGAATAATTTACAAAAGGGAAACACGTTTTAAATAAATAAGATCAGTTTGCATGTTCACTTCAAGTGTGTGGATTGAAGCCAGTGTGTTACACTGATGCAGGGTGATGTTTATGCCTTCAGATGACTCACAGAAAATCAGCACTAAACACCAGAGAGTAACCTGAGACCTGAAATCTCTGCTCCATATATACAGCGTCAACCTTCACATCCCAAAAACACTAATGATGCTTAAGCATCCTGAAAATACCACAGTGCCCAGAAAAGGAGGGTGGGGAGGCTCAGCTGTGATGTGAACAGACTGAGGGATGAGACTCACATGTTGTTCACATGGACACAAAATTATACTTGGTCACTGCACGAGAAATACATTTTACAGTTATCTAGTCTTTAAGAACAACAGTACTTGAAGAAAACACGGTGGTCTAAAAACATAATTTGCAGTAGAGCTACAGTAGTGTTACCAGCCTTGGATGTGTTTCAGGTAGCTAGTTAAAAACATGTTGACAGGTTAACCAACTTTATCTTGTTTAACACAGCTCTCTTTAAAACCCAAAATTCTCATTCTCAAGCAAAAACTGGCGTTAGAAGAATGTGCTATAGCGCCTCTTGTGACAACCCTGAGAATAAACTTACTTGCGTTGTGTTATGAATTGTGGTCTGACCAAATTTATCTCATCAGAATTTATGGGGCCATGGAGATAAGGGTGGGCGCCTGCCCCCATACACTCAGTTTAGAGACATATTTAGTTAGCCACTCTCAAACCAGGTCCGGAACAACTATAGAAACAGAACACTTTAAAAACAGCACATCAACACCCCACCATCGTTGATGAGAAAATGAGAAAGCTGAGTATTTAGTTGGGCTGTTTATACTAATTGTAAACGATTGCAAAGATCTTTTGTTTGTTTCTCATGTTCGATGTTTACTGCATAATTCAAAATATCTAATTGAAGTGTTTTATGGCTATTCCTTGTGTTGAGTTGATGGTTACATCAGCATAAAGACAAATGGCTTTCAATGCATTTTTACAGGGTGATCACTCTTGTGCACAGGCCTAAAACAGCAGCCTTTCTGATAATTTACAGATGCATGTTTGGACATGTCCGGAGTAACACACAAAGTATAAATCCATGGACACAGACGTGGGAGTAAGTTTGTCTTACACACCTAACTATAAAAACCAAAAGACAACAAGCAAGATTTCTCACCAACCATAACATAGCTTTTACACATCAGTGAAAATGGTCTGTAAATCATCTTCCTCAGCTGTCAAAATTCTGTAAATCTCCATGTTTACATAACAGAAACATAAACATGCACGTGGCTACCTGTGCAAATACTTTCCATTAAATGCCATTCATACTCTATTCATTGAAATTGTGATGTATTTAATGGATCTCACAACAGAGAAGTTTCTGGTATCATCTTGATATTAACACTGAGCCATCAAGACAATTTTACTAAATGACATTTTTATAGAAGATAGTTTTCAATTTAATTTACACCTGTACACAGTACCATTTCAACTCAGTAATATTCCTTTACATTGTATGTACATAACAGTTGCATTGTGGGTAGATGTAAAGCAAACCACTGTATAAAACAACAGATTGGTAGTGAAATTACCAGTAAAAATGCTTAACAACCCAGTGCATGTAAGCAGTGCATGGCAAAGTGATTGGCTAACATCATTACTAAAATGCTAACATATCTGAGATATTTTATGCATCTTAAGCATGTAGTTTTTATCTCTTATATTAAATATCTTATATTAAAGGACAAGTGTACCCAAAAATGATATTTTGCCCATAGATTTCTCACCCTCAAGGCAACCTAGGGGGATATGACTGTATTCTTTCAGCTGAACACAGTCGGAATTAAATTAAATGATATTCTGGCTTTTCCAGCTTTAAAGTGGCAGTGAATAGTTCTCATTATTTTAAAGCTCCAAAAAGTACATCCATAATCTAAATTATGACTCCGGTGGGTTAATGAATGCCTTTTGAAGTAAAATAATAAGTTTGTGAAAAAGGATTAGATAAACCAATGAGATTGTGTGTTATTGAAATGATGTGGTCTTTTCATATACGAGTCATCCATTTATTTTAAATTGACTGATTTATTTGCAGGTACCATACACATTTATTACATCACGCAAAACGGACAGTTTTCATCAGTTGTCTCTGGGCAGGTTGATCTGAAAGTACATGTCCCTGGATCTCAAAATCCAGAGACATGTCATTTTTGACATGCGTTGTGCAATGTATGTCAACAGTTACATGTTACATAATCAAAGATGGCTGTCTGGTGAATATCTTCAAAAGCATGCTCACTAAAACAACAAACTTGTCTTTTAAGCAAGTTTGGACTCTGAAAAGGGGATAACGAGATAGACTTGTCTGGGACTTGCTTGATAATGCTGATGTGTCCATTCAGCCAGAATGTCTGGTTAAATTGCTTATGTTTAAAAACAAAAACAAAACTAAACAAAAAAAACTATGTATGATAAAAAAAGTTAATAAAATTTATTGAAAAGCTATATACAAAATAATTGTGAAACAAGGTGCAAAACACCCTAAATTTCTGATATTAATTACAAGCCATTTAAATACACACACTTTCAAGGGAAACCAAAAATCCAAATACCTTATAAACAAGTTGGACTAATTTTTCAGAAGAACACCTTCATTTAGGCACAAGATTTGTTTAGAAGAGGGTAATAACTTGTTCATTATAAAAGTATTTGTTTTTTTAGTGCTTATAATCTAATAGCCATAAGAGTCTTACTGTATTTTCAAAGGAAAGTAACACTATTGGCTATTGTAACTAATCCTGTTTGATATTTTAGTCACAATAGAGGCTGAACAGACACTGACAAACATTTTTTGCCTAAAAATGGTAGTGGTAATGGTCATGGGTATCTTCCTTGTGCCATGTGCTATCAAACTGATTAAAATTAAAACACTGATAGTTACTATCATTACCTTGCTTCATTTATCATTTGCAACAAGCCATAGTCCCACAATATAGTGATGCATTTAAAAAAAATACAAATACTTTACTTACAAACACTTGTACTGTAAAATTCACATTTGGAGCTGATCTTCTTTAGAATGGCTAGAAGCGATTAAATGCCTTTCACACAGTGGAGCTGCACTGAATGTAACAATGTGTGATTAGTCCTGAGACATTTGCTTAGGTTTAAAAATGTAGACATACTGTATGAAATTCAACCACACACATTGTACTTTTATGGGTCCAGTTCTTTAAATGTGGCTTGCTCAATTAATCAGATAATTTTCTAAAGCAGATTCAACTTTTTAAAGTTATTCAACCATGTTGTCACACAAACAGGCTAACTACAACAAATATCCTAGATTTTTGCCAAGATTTCCTGAAAGGTATGAAGGCAAGTTAATCCTGTTCAAGGACCGGTATGTAAATGTGATAACTAATTGAATTACGAATATTGGTCTTTATGAGGGAATGATGATGACAATCAACAAGGAAAGTTGTTTCAGATGTGAAACAGGAATTATGTGGAATAATGTTCATTGAGAAGTTGTGCTCAATAAGACCAGGAATATGCATAATTTGTAAGATTCAATACCTCATCACCTGATGTCAACAAAGCCGATGTCACTGCTTCATCATTGCTCAGACAGATCCTTATTAATATCATTTTACCCTGGGTCTTATATTTTACCTGTGTTGTGATCCGGCCAGGCTGCTTAAACAGTAACTTGGCATAGGCTTCCATTAGCACACCTGTTGTTGCTACTGTAATCCTTGTGATGAAAAGATCCATATTGTTCTGGAGGGAATGAATAGATTTCATCCCCAATACTGACATGGACTCCTTCCAGGTGTACCCAAGAGTGAGCTGGACCCAACCCAACAACAGATCCCAATCTCTGGAACCATTCACTGCCAAAACAAAGATGTGTAAGTGACAGAGAACAATGATGCTGTGATGTGTGCTTCACCTGTGATTTTGGTGCTGGTTGTGTTTTATACATGTATGTCTAAGGACATAATGCAAATGACATGTCATTCTTTGTGCATTTATAATTGCTATTCCTCTTTTCTTGCCAAAACAAATCTTACATCATGATTTCTATCTTAGTAACTTATTTGCTTGCTTATTAAAATGTTTCATCTAAATCTTGTGAAACATGTAAAGACAGAGAAAAATAATGGGCTGTAATTGTTCACTGACAAGAGATCATACACATACATTAAGTGAAGTATTTGTCAGATATGGAAATACCTGAAATGTGATTTCTGTATTTAACCCATCACCTGTAAGGAGTGAACACACACTGCAAATCATAAACAGACACACACCCAGAGCACTGCAGCACACAGGGAGCAATCAAGGGATGGGTGCCTTTCTCAAGGGCACTAAAGTTGCTGCCTGAAAGCACTGGAATCAAACCAGCAACTTAAAAGGCTGACTCTCTAACCAGTCGGCCACAACTGCCCATAGGTGTTCAGACTTTTGACTAGTAATGTATGTAAACCAAAAATTAAAGTATAACATAAAGTGTGATAGTAATCACATCTTGTAATAATCCTATGTATTACTGTACTCACATAACATCTTTGCCTGCCTATTATAGCAAATGTAAATGTCAGTCAAGCTTTCAAATTCCAGCTGCTCAATCAGTTTCTCAAGCAAGCTCTCTCTCTTCTGTTGTAAGTAAATGGGAGGGGCACAGAAATTCTCGGGGTGTATAAGAAGTGCCGTTTTCACTAGTAGGAATTTTATACAGCAACTCTGGACGAACGAAATGAGCTGCCCCACAGCCGGTACAAAATGCTGGATGGACATCTACTTCTGGGATTGTTATCATTCACTATTATAGTGCATCTAATCGGCTTGCCTGGACCGAGCGCAGCTTACTTCGGGTAGGTAGAACAACTTCTTACGGTACTTTGTATGTTTTTTATAAAAAGCTCTTGTTGAAGTGAGGTAAAATGTTGGAACAATTCATGATTTAAAAAGAAATAAGGGAAAAATGTAATATTAAATGGTGGGAACTATCTTTAAATTCGCTATAATTAACTATAACAACCTGTAGAGTTGTGATCCGTTTCTAATGTTAGTAATAGTCGCATTATAACAATGATGTTTGTATGAAGTCTTCAGCTAGTAACATAGACAAAGATGCCACCTGCTTTGTCTTTGCGTGTGCTTATTTACAAATTCATTATATTTAAATGTAGTTGCATGGTAATGCATCTGTGAATGGAAACAGGTACATAAGTAATACATGCAGGTAAATAATAGACCTGTAGGCAATGACGTCTGTCACGGCATTTACATTTTTATCTAAAAAATAACAAAGAGAAATGTTACAATAATCCCACGTATATTCAGTGGTGTGTTTTGAATGGCAGAAGGCAGTTTCCCTCATTGAGGCTTATACAGGTTTGAGAATATACATGAGCGGCTCTACAGCTGGTAACAATAAAACAACGAAGATTTCTAACCTGGTAGTTCAGGTCGCAGATATTATTTCTTCATCCAGCATAAACACCCATGTTGGCTTCCCTTGAGCTTTTACTTTAGCTTTAATAAGCGCAACTTCAAGAATATGTGTTGAATTTCCCGCTTGTTTTAAGATCCCCTATAAACATTCTCCTATAGCATCGTTTAATTGAGGTAATTGTCGACACTGGAGATGTGTCCGCGGGAACGCCTATGGATTTTGCTCCTCTGTGACTTGTACATTTCTGCGCATTGATGTTTTGCCCTTTCGCGCCTTTCATTGAACACACCCGAACGTCATGCTTCGAGATACGTGTTTAACTTAAAATCATTGTTTTTGAGATACTGACACTTGTATCAAATTTAGCTGTATAGATCTGGGATGCTATGAAACTCCTGTTTTAACCCTTTTATTTATGCAACAAAAATACATTTATAGCATTACCTTTACGATGTAAGGCATGTCTCAAAAATGCCTAGGCTATTTAGTGTTCCAGAATAGTTGGACACAGTATAGGCATTAGATATTGTTGCTGTGATCTAAGCCATTAATGTAGCTATTGACTGTTACAAAAAAGCAGGTACAAACCCTGCAGGTTCAGGACATGGTGGCTTTTTTTGCCTGGTGATAAACATTGATGGAGGTTTTTATCTAGAAAGGTGTTGTAGGAAGAAGGATATTGTCAGGGCAAATCAAAGGCCAAGGTAGGAGTGGCTCCCTAAGGCCCCAATGAACATTATGAAGCAGTAAACCGGTTTGTTGGGCCACAGTGCTTGTAGATTTTGGGTTTATGTTTTTTCTTTAACCTCTCTTAGGAAATCAATACATTTCTGAAATCCTGGCCTTTGTTATTATAAGTGGGAGAGCACTGTCTATGGAAATTGCTATTGATTGCAATGGCTTAAAAAAGAGTAAAAAAAAGTATTTTTCCTTTAGTTTCTGGCACATTAAATGGAAAAAGATAACTTGCAACATCTGATAATGAGCAAATATACTGTGTTGGGAGACTGTGTGTAATTCATGTCTTGAAATTTTTAATAGTCAAATTGTCATTCTCATGTTAAAGTAACTAGCTATTGTTTCAAGTATCCAACGTTTACCAGTTTCAGCACTTTGTCTTCTCAGATGGAAATTGCTTGTACTTCCATGTTATGGGGTCATGAAAACAAACCATAGGAAACTCATTATTGCTATATTTGTCTTTGAGATAATAGGTGTTCTTTCATATCTTTTACAATGAACATTAATTTTGTAATGCTGATCTAGCTTTCATTTTCCAGATAACTTAAACATGTTACATGATCTCTAGTCAATGAGGTGCTGAACTCTTCAATTGTGAAGTTGAAGAGCTTGTTCTGGTACTGACAGTGTGCCTCAGTATGGACTTGGGAAAGAATGAGTTAGAGTTTATACCTGGTCAGACTCAATCACAAATCATACCAAGCAGAAACAATATGAAACCATTTCCCTCTGACATGTAGTCAAACTTGCATCTACCAACATCTGCAAATAAATACCTTACATAAGTCTCATGCTGCATTCTCTGGTTTACTTAAAATACAGGGCCAATGTTGCTTACCCAATTTCCAGAGTGTGGTGGAGCATATGTGAAACTTAAACACAGTTCCTGTTTGCCCACGGATCACATCTCTGATGGTTGGGTGGTTAGTTGAGCCACTGCTGAAACTGTCATCCTGGCCACAAGAATGCAAGCTCTCAGTTTTTACCACCTCATTCCCTCCAGCCTGTTGTGGCAAGTGGCCTGTGTTAATATCATCCAAGTCTTGTTCAGCAGCCGTCCTAGTGAGACCAAGTTTGGTTGGGTGGGGACAAAGTGGTGGTGGAATGCTGAAATGTTCCTGGGAAATAAGGCAATGTGGGGGCTGCATGTTTTTAACTAGGTGTTCACCTCACCTTAAACAGCCTGAAGGGAGAAGGGGAAGACAAAACAAGCTGGGAAAACATGGGGAAAATATCCACGGAATGAGATTCATTTGTGCCTAGCTCTGACAAGTTCATGCAGAGCTCCTGTGGAGGCCAGCCTGGGGTCAGACAAGGGGATCTGCTTTTTATTACTACCTAAGAGTAAACCTGAATTAGTAAATGGGTGAAAGAATTATGACTTTTGTAAAAGATGCAGGTTATTTCCACCTAAATTGTAATTCTCAGTATAACATAAGTATAAATCATTTCTGCAATCTCTCATTTCAAAGTCACATGCCTTTATATCTCATACCTAGTTGGCTTCTATCTTTTGTGATTTATATTTACAAAGATCTGTTAACAAGGAACTACTTAAGTTATCTTTCAGTTTATGAGATTAATATGTCAGACACCTTGCCAGTGGTGCATGTTTTCAAACTGCATGTTTACTAAATATGTTAAAAAGGTTCTTCTGAACTCCTAGAAACAGGCTTGTGAACTCCTCCTACAACTGCTTTAGTGTTTAATCTGCTGTGAAACATAATGTGTATGTAGTTTATACATGCATATATGCACTATTATGCTGCAGTAAGTATTAGCCCACTTTCTAATTAAATCTAGATTCTTAAAAGCTGCAGTAATCACTGATCACTCTTCCTGACTTCCATCCCTGAATTGCCTTATTCTTCCACCAGGGGGTGCAGCCAGTACTTTTAAAATTGTCTGCTGGTCAATCAGCATCTGCTGTTTTACAAAACCTAAGAACAGTATGAAATAAGTGGCAAAAACAGATTTGAAATCAGAACACAGTGTGAAGAGAATACAGAGAGAGGGTAAAAGAGCAGCAGTATTCAAAGGTAGTTGCTGTTGGTGTTTGATCTGGCAGTGTTGTTGCCCGCAGACGCCACGAAAACCCCTGTACAAAGTCAGTTTGCTTTTTAGGATGTTCAGATTTAATCTCTGGGCTAGTCTTATGCTTAGAATGTAATGAGAGCCGCTGCCTGAACTGTGGTGGATCCTCTTTTAGTGTCAGAGAAGTCTTACTGAACAGCAGTGTTTACTGAACATTTTTATCCTAGCATTCAACAATGTCATCAGTGGCTGGACACATCCGCACACAATTTATGGAACCACATACATTTTTCTCAACATTCAACTTTCAATGCTACTGTTTTGGCTAACATTTACGTTAAATGTCACTTTACAGTCCTTTGTAAAGGGATAACTCTATACAACAAACAAAACAGTTTCGTTTATCAATGAATATTCTAGTTTGATTGCTTAGCATATCTTACCTTTTCTTCTTTCAAACACACTTGAAGGGGTAGTTCACCTAGAAAGTTTCATGTTCTCACCATCATGTCATTCTAAACTTTTAGGACTTTCTTATATAGATAAATTAATTAATATCTGGTTTGGTGAATTCAGAATAATGACTGCCTTTTATGACTCACTTTAATTAATTAATTAACCATCCAAGAGGGTTAGCAATAAGCTGCATAATTTTAAATGTGCTCTAATTGATTTTGGTGCACCCAATATTTAGGAAATAGGAAATTTCACATTAAAATCACAGCAGTCATCATTGCTGTGTGCATTTAAAATTGTTTGTTATCATGATATTTGTAAGGTTTAAGCATGGTTAAGCACGACAAGGTTTCTCATGAAAACAACAGTAACCGCCATTGGGTGCTTAGTAAATGTTAAAGTGAGTCACAATTTACCACTATTGTATTGAATTCCCCAACCAGATATTCATTAAATTATCTCCTTTTGTATTTCGCAGAAGAAAGTCTTACAAGTTTGGAATCACATAAGGGTGAGTAAATGATTTAATTTTTGAGTGAAATAATCCTTTTAGATTATGAACATCTCTAGTTGAGCATCTTCATTAGATTTTAAGTGACTACTTAGAAAACATAAATAGATATCTATTAATTTCTGCAGGTTTGTTTTTTCCTTAATGGCTTTCTCTGCAAACCGTGAGAATGATTTCTCCCGCAGGACTCTGGGGAATGTCTTTAAATGTGTCTGGCACACTTGCAGCCAAAGAGCTCAATATTCTGGTAGCATGGCTCCAACCACAGTTTGGAAGTCTGCCTGGATTTTTAAGAGAGGGCGGCAATGCTTCTATCATGACCCAATCAACTGTGTGTTTCGTAGATACAAAGGCCATTGTTGGGAATGCACTGATGGACAATGCAGATGGGGTTAGGCATAACTGCAAAGCCTGAATGGTTTTTGGTGGTCAAGGACTAATGAGAAGATCTTACCATGTTTTGTGTTTTTAGTTTTCCACTATGGGCCCTTTTCCTTCACAAAGGCTTTGGGTGGGCTGTGGTCCTAAATTATTTGTGGCTACTGCCTTGATTAGATGACAGAAAAACCATAACACAACTGTAAAAACCCTGAGCTATGAACCATGCATGTACATTTAGTACATGGACTGGGAGTCATTTATCTGCGTTGAAGCATAACAAATCTCAAACAGTAGCCTTTCTTACAGTAGCAGCAAACCTAGAATGTACTGTGATGGAGTCCATCCAACATTTAACATAACATAACATTTCGATGTGCTTGCATCAAATCATATGGAGTGTTTTTGAGGACAATTTTAAAAAGCAATTGCAAATTACATTTGCAAATTGTGTTTTCTATTTTTAGTTGTGAAAGTGGTGACACAATTCAAATGCAAATTGTTTCATTTCCATTTACATGAACAAACAATGTGTGCCAAATTTTAAATGAAAACACAAAGTCCATTTGCAAATGCATTTACCATGTGTTACGCATTATGACCCAGTCATATTTAAATTGCAATAGCAATTACCCGTTTGCGATTTCATTTCCTCAGCATTGCATACTGTATTTAAAACTGTATTCTAGAAGCCTCTGTTTGTAGAATACAGCTTTCAACTAGAAGGATGTACTATCACCGCAGCCAACACAGTCAAAGACTTTGAACTGTTGAATTAGACAGCAATTTGTCTTTTGACAAAAATCATATCTCAAATGTCTCAAAAGCAGCATTCTTCCTCTATAGAAACATTGCTAAGCTGCAGGACATATTATCTGTTCCTGAAGCAGGGCAGAAAGGCTAGTTCCTGCATTTATGACCTCCAAAATGGACTATTGTAAAGGACTGCTAGCATTTACAATAAACAAGCTGCAGTTAGTCCAAAATGCAGCAGCTAGAGTCTTTACCAGATCCAGGAAATACTTTTGCATTCCTTAGCAGATGCTTTTATCCAAAGGTGCTTACAAAGAATATGAGCATTTAACATTTAGCCCTAAGAACCAACAAGCTAAGACTAAAAGCTACATTTACAAGTAGGAATCACATTCTGATGCTAGAGACAGGATGAAAAGGTTTTTCTTTTAAGTTTAACAGAGTTTAGTGAGGAGTTAGTCAGGTGTCTGCAAAACAGATGTTTTGTTTGTTTCAATGCGTGGAAGCTGGAGCACATTTCACCAAGAATGAACAGAGTAGGTGAACGTCTTAGAGAGTGAGCTGGTGCCTTGTTGTGGGGGAAGATGGCGCTGGTTTACAGAATGTAGTTGGCAGGAGGGGTCATATATTGGTTGGAGGGGATCAACCAATGCATAAATCACAGAAGCAAAAATGGATAGATAGATAGAACTCACACACACATATATATATATTTGCCTACAAAGGAGACCATCCACTAGAAAATCACACTCAATGTGCCTTTTACCACGCCAACCCAAGCGAACAGTTCAATGCACATCTTCCAGTGCATGGTCCAAAGGAGGATTTTGCCATTGTTCATGGAGTGGGTGCTGGTGAACAACTTTCCATTCACCATTAGCCCCGCTGAGGATGACATTGTCACCAGCCCCACTCCAAGACTACCAGAGACCAGCCTTTCACCACTAGCTAGTGACCTGACTGAGATGGCTGTTGAGGCCACCGCAGACAAGGAAGACCAGCCCACCACGATCAATGAGCCTGTGCTTGCAAAGAGGACAAGAGTAGACATTGCTCTCAAGTCTGTGCCCTTCAGTAAGTCTGACCAAGTGTGGGAGCCAGAACCACTGTGCATTGCAGAGGAAGTACCAATGGAGTTTGCAGGAATGAAATGAAGCCCCACCCACTGCTCTGCTGCTGTGGAAATGGATAAAGCCTCTGGTGGAAATGTAGAGGATTTAATCAACTGGTTTGTAGAGGTAGTATTTAATGTCTCTGTATTTTCAGCAATACATGTATTTCCAACATAACCTGTATCTCCAGTGCCCCCTATATCTTTTGTGTCCCTGTTGGTTCCACCCAGTTCTGATTTTTTTGTTTCCCTACTGGTTTCGCCCAGCCTGAATTTCCTGTTTCCTGTTCGTTCCAGCCATTCTTGAATTTCCTCTGGTTCCGCCCAGCCCTGAATCTCCTGTTTCCTTGTTGGTTGCATCCTGCTTCATATCGCTGATGAACCCTTTCAACCTCCCTCTCCCACTTCTGAAAACCAGTTCTTCAGATCCACTTCTGCTGTATTCCTTCAGCCTCTCTTCATCTTCTCCACTTGGCTGTGAGAATATGCCTCATGTCTTCAGTCGTCCAGTCTTCAGGATCCTCTGGCTCCACCTTCAGCTTCTGAGCACAGTGCTTCACCTTGGTCTGTCAACTCATCAGCTCCAGCTTACCTTCTCCCTCCCTTGGCTCCACCGGAAACCATCGGACATATGGCTTCACCGGATTCCAGTGCTGGGCTTCTATGCGCAGGGCACAAGGATACATGCGGGACTCAGTCCCCGCCCGGAGGCGGCAGAACCAGCCGGAGTTCTAGCACCACAGGGGCAGGGGACCCTCTATATACTAAGGGTATCAAGATCACTCAAACCCCAAGGACCAATGCTCGAGTGCAGCTGGTAAATAGGGGGCTTCAGCCGCCCAAGCATCATCTCATTGACCAAACTCTAAAGACAAGGACTTCCTGTGGTGAAGGACCTAGTTGGCGCCACCTAAACGCAGAGCCCTGCTGTCAGGTACAGCACACTAACACACAGGGAGGTGTTTGATGCAGGATTCAAGCACAAGTCTACTAGGTCAGTGTAAGTACACAATCCAAGTGCACCCCGGGCCGACAGCATAAAGGTTAGAGCTTTAGGTTGAGCGGAGTTTACTCTAACCGCAGCCTGTTCTGGACTAGAGTTCTAGGGGGAGCAGAGTTCTACTCTACCTGCCTCCTGCTCTAGGAAGGGCAGAGGACCCGCTGTAGCACACATAAGGGTACTACTCTGCACTACTACTCTGCACTACTCTGCAAGGGTACTACTCTGCACGGAGTCAAAGTTCCAAGGTGAGCTTGTGAACGAACCATGCCTTAGGAAGGCGAAGCACTCGTGGGGGTGGAGGACCTCCCATAGTGGAGGTGCAACTCTGTCTGGAAGACAGCAGTCTGACAGGAGCCAGCTGATCATTAGCTGCCACCATCCAACACACTATTTCCTTTGCCAGCCGGAAGGCCCCTCGCCCCTCTCTCGAGGGAAGGCGCTACTCTACCAAACTGCAAGAGCCAGACTTACAGAACTGCTGAGCTCAGTCTAACAAAAACCCCATATAAATCGCCAAGAGGGCATAACCCAAGTCCCCTGAGAGCCCAGCAACCTGGCTGGAATGGCACCAGGGGACACCACTGTCGAGGCGCTCCCCCAGCCAGGAGAGCTTCTTGACTCGCTATCCAAGGGGGACTGAAACAGCTCCAGACCTTGAACTGCAGTCTCAACCAACACCTCCATAATCCCAAAAAAATCTCCAAAAAAACACTGGCAGGCAATTTCTCGAGGGCAGTAAAGGAATTAAAAAGAGGTTCATCAGGGGTGGTTTGGCCCACATCAAAACCAACCCTGAGGAACCGAAACACATAGTCTTTTCCTGGTCTGTGGGGACCTGGGACGGCCTGTACTAGAGTGGTCCAAGTCTCTCGGGGGTCTCTCAATTCTAGTGTATAACTGTATAACCGGCTACTATGACAAGCTCTGATGGGGAACCTCACAGATCTCATCCTGAATGACCGGGGCTCAAACCCATGGATTGCTAGCCAAAGAGGAGCTCATCCACAGTAAGCTACAACTCCTCAGCCAGAGGAGTCAGGCCACCTGCCAACCGACCCCAGACGTCCGGGGGGTGACAGCCCAACTCACACTATTCATATGACCACTGAGGTAGATGAGCACTAGCTGGTCCCCACAGAACATCAGCTTAGTGATTACTGTTGATATAGTTACTGATATACTGCTTCTAACCACTATTAAACTGATAATTGTGTGGATATCATTAATTATGTCAGGAGCGGTAGCGACTTTGTATTTATATAGCAAAAATTATAAATGCAAATTTTATTTTTGGTCATTTAGTACATTTTATTTACTGTAATAATTTGATTTGTTGATCAGTGTTGTTCTTGTTTAATGTACAAGTTCATAAATTTTCACTGGAATTTCTTGGATTATTAGCATGAAACTTGTGGGAAAGAAAGAACGTGTGCAACACCCACAATCCCGTGGTAAATTTCAGATGTTTGTGTATATTAATAGAGATAAAATACAGATCTAGGTAAGAAGGTAAGAAAGGTAAGAAAACATTGTTGTGTGACAAGGTAAAGCGAAGTCAACCTAAACAATCGGGTTGGGCTCGGGGCAGCAGGGGGCATTTAGTACGACGTGTACCATGGGTGGTGTATCGCATTTTATTGGGTGCAGAGGGGGGTGTTTGGTTTTGAATATCGTTACACCCCTATTGCTGATTATACTTAATTATATATCACATCAAGACCCTATGATATTTCAAAGTTGTGTTAAAGATGTAAAGTACTGGATTACCATTGGTTTTCTTCTCTTTAAATTCATAAAATTTAAATTCTTTCTTCTCTTAAATTCAAACAAAACAGAGATTCTACTTATTTGACCAAAAACCTGTATCTGTCTGGTTTTCCTG
Source organism: Chromobotia macracanthus (assembly GCA_036877525.1). Taxonomy (NCBI): domain Eukaryota; kingdom Metazoa; phylum Chordata; class Actinopteri; order Cypriniformes; family Botiidae; genus Chromobotia; species Chromobotia macracanthus. The sequence goes on from JAZGTH010000013.1 coordinate 9,876,276, forward strand.
ATGTTGTAGAGCATGTACCTGCATGACTGGGAGATTGTTGCAACATGAGTAGTGAATTTCAGCTGATCATCAAACACCACCCCAGGGTTCCTAACTGACTGAGCAGGTGTAAGTGTTGATGATCTAACTTGAACTGTGAAATTGTGTTGTAATTATGGATTGGCTGAGATTACCAGGAGTTCTGTCTTACTAGGACTGATCTGAAGATGTCATTCCTTCATTCAAGATAAGATGTTTAAAAGGCAACCAGAGATCCAAGCAGAGGATCATCTTATCATTCATCTGGAATGATAAGTAAAGCTGTGTGTCATATGCGAGCAATGGTGTGAGAAACCATAAGCTTTAAAGACTGAGCCCAGAGAAGCTGTGTATATTGAGAGGAGGAGGAGAGAAAGCACTGATCCCCGAGGAGCCCCAGTAGTCAGCTGATGTGACATTGACTCGTCACTCCTCTCCATGATAATTAGGACAGATGACATGAAATTTGTTCTTGCCTGCTGTAGATTTTTAACAACAGATAAGAGTGCACTCTCCTGGAATGTCCTTTTTTGTATCTGGACTGTAGATTGTCAGGTAGGTTGTTCTGTGAGAGACAGGAAAAGGTTTTTGTTATAGCTTATAGTGTATCACAAGCACTTCAAATGACTTAAACTTATGCCATGTTGGCTGAGTAACATTATAAGTTTTAAGAGTGATATAGTCATCAAGTTTAAACCAGTTTCAGTTAGACAGAGAACATCAGTACTAGTATCTATTGTACATGAAATAATCACAACCACTTAATATTAGATTACTAACACCTATAGAGCCCTAGCTTTAGATATTGTTATTGTTCCCTCAATTGAGCATATTCTGCTTTAATCACTATCAGAGTTTGTTTTGGTCTTGCAGCAAATGTTTTAGTATTTTGGCCATTTGGGGAACAGACACCATCTCTATAGATTTGACTACACATACATTATTTATGTGTTATTAATTAACTGGGATGAACTTACTAGTCAAATAGTGCATAACATCTTGGTGATGTTGTCTGACATAAGGTCTGCTCTTGTTCAAGCTCCTAAAGTCTGAAGCCTGAACTGCTGCAGCCTGATGTTGTTTATTCCCGCATGCAGCACAACAGCTCCAAAGCTCATGTCACTATTCAGGATCACGCGCACCTGTGCAACAATATTGAGAAGTTGATCACCAGGAAAGCAGTGAGTGTGCACCCAACTTAGTAGTGTGTATGTTCCGGGCGATGGAGTCACTGATGATCATGGCATTGAATTCTGTCTCACAGAAGGGGTGAAGCGGTTCTGGATGTTGATCTCAAAGACTAGTGGCAACGTAGAGGGAGCGGCACATAAATTGACAAGCCACATAAATTACCAAGAGGGCAGAAACCTCCAGATCAGAACCCAAGACTCCCATGTTCAGCAATAACTGCCTGACCACAACACCACACGCTGTCCTCTAGGCTCTCTTCTGGCCTGGAGAGCTTATTGAACTCATATTGAACTCAAAACTTTAGTCAACCCTGAGGACCCAATTTCCAAGTGGAGCCATACAATGCCTGCTCCACTCACTCAAAACTGCAGTACCAGACCGAAACCTAAACACTAAATTTACAACGAGGAGGGCTGAAAAGCGTACTGGTAGCAAAACTCTTAATTAAGGAGAGTAAAGGAATCAGAGAGATGGTTCCTTCCAAGGTCTCATGAGAATCTGGAAAACACCAACAATACAATGAGGATGGATTTAAACAAACCAATCCTCAAAGGTGGTTTGTACCAAAAACAGGGTCTTTTCCTGGACTATCTGTACTGGTCTGGTCTTGGCCGAGGTGGGGTGTGAACCGAGGTCACCCAGTCTAGTGACAGCATACAACCAGCCTACACCACCCAGTGAACTGCCAGCCAAGGGGAGTCCGCCAGTGAGGAACTATGACTCCTCAGCACAGCTATTCTCTGTAGAACTAATATGGGGGCCGCCCACCCATAGAACCCCGATATCTGGGGCTGCAGCACAACCCTTAATGCTCATGTGATTGTCACAATGTCCAGTCATCACAATGTCTAATCAATTTAGATATAAGGAGATATAAGGAGAAAGGGTAACAGAGCTACTTCCTCACTCTTTTGTGAGCCTCAACCTGCCTGCATTTGTCATCTTGCTTCCTTTCTCTGCTTGTGCCACTCCTGCGGTTTGCCCCATGAGGACTGAGGAGCGTGGGTGGCAACATTCTGCCCCCGGCCCCACCTTAGGCCCTCCTCCAGTCCTCAGGTGGGCAAAGCTTATAACAGAGGCTGTGCATTTGGTGGCCCAGAGAGTGCAGCTCAGAAACAGTGTCAGAGCAGGTTGCTGTTGCATATGCTCTGCCATTCAGACACAATGAGACCCAAAATGATCCGGTTGGCAGAGTCAGAGCCTGCAGGGACAAAGCCCCACTCTCTGAGAGATGACTCACAAGCGTCTCGTCAGCTGGAGGCATACCCATGTTCTCGCAAATTGTCCATGAATGCAGTTAAAAATGAGGCACATAAGATTAATCAAAGACTCCGGTCACACTAGATGTGTTTCCCATAGCACCAAACCAGACACAGTGTCGAGTTCCCTTTCTGTAAAGAAAGTCATATCCTTCTAGTATGCTTTGAGGGTGAGAAATTTATGAGTAAAATATCATTTTTGGGATGACTTATCCTTTAAGCAGGACTACTGTTTTTATTTTTTTCATGACATACTGTATATAAACATTAAAACATTTCATTCAATCAGTGAATATAAAATATTTTATCCAAATGAACATAAGGAAGAAAAATATTTAAAATATTTATTTAAATATAAATTTTTATTCACTAATGTCACTGTATATTTTAATAATTTTACAGACGCTAGACCACCATAAGATATTAAATGTCATTGATGAATAGTTACTGAGTAATCCATTATTTGTAGAGGGGGATTAAAATGACAATTTTCACCTAAAATTTGGAGCCATATTATCAGGGGTACAAAAATGACTTGAGAAAGATGCCAGAATAATTATTTTATTTTTACACAGAGATTGGTAGTTTTTGTTCTACCAATAATTAATGATACCCACACAATTACCAGTTTAATAGTGGTTAGCAGCAGTATATCAGTAACTATATTAACAGTAATCACTAAGCTGCTGTTCTGTGGGGACCAGCTACTGCTCATCTACCTCAGTGGTCATATGAGTAGTGTGAGTTGGGCTGTCACCCCCCGGACGTCTGGGGTCGGTTGGCAGAGATTTGTTGGTAGAGATTTGTTAGTAAAAGCTGGTGACTTTAACAAACGTTGTTACATTATATGCCAATGATGATGATTCAAAAATAAGGAAAAAGTTTAGATGCCTGTAACCAAAGATGTTTTAGAAATATTATAGTGTTCTTTCAGAGTCTCATTCTTAAGCAACTTTCTTTTTGGAGCTACATTTTTAAGGCCCTATATCATTCAGTCCCAGAGATATGGGGATCTAATTGTGCATCCATGAGTAAACTGTTAAAACATGGAAAGACCCTACAACATTTACACATACAAAACTTGTGTGCGTATGTGTGTGTATATGAATGAAATTGAACGAATTGGACAAATATTGTATGGTGTTGCACCTTTCACAGAAGATATATATTTCTATATTTAGACCATTTTAGACACACCAGGATGTGAAGACAATTTCAACCAGCATAACAAAAAATGTTTCTAGATAAAGTCATCTACCGTGCCTTTAACAATTTATTATTGAAAAAGCCATACTGAAATTTTGTGAACATATCTTCACAAAGCGAGTTAATTTACATGAAATGGTAGATTCATGAAAACTAATTTGAACTTACTAATTCTTTACTTAGTTATTCAGAAATTTAAATCATTACGTATAAATGCTGTCATGAACATTAAATGGTCAACATAACAGACAAACAAAAATTGCATTAAATTCATCATGATGTTGCTTATGTTCATATCTAAGTTCATATGTGAATATATAGCGTGCAGCTCTGTCCCCAAGTATATATTCTCCAGTGCTGCCTGTACATGATGTGGGAGGATATGTGTGTGATTAGTTATACTGCATGTCTTCACATCTGTTTTCTATAATCTCCCTGTCAGGGTCCTGGCTTCCTGTCCTGGATCTTTCTAGATTATTTCGCCAGGATCCTGACATGCCCTGTGTGTTGTGTCAGAGCGTGTTGTTTAGATCCTGACTCCTTCTTGTCCGTGATACCTGACACTCCCAAACTAAGAGCAACATCAGGTTTACATGTTATCCTCTGACCTTTCCTCTTTCACACTTTTGATCACACTTTTGTCCAGGTGACCTCTTCTTTTCTGACATCATGTTATGCATGAGCCAAACACAGTGTGTTTGTGGTGTACTGTGGATTCTCATAATTATCTATTATGAGAGATAATCTTAAAAGTCAGAAACACTTTATCACAAGGTTAAAACTAAGCTCCCTATTAAAGCTTCAAAAACAGACAACAGACAAAAACTAGAATAACAAAAACTATAAGGAACATTAATTTACTTTAATTCAGCCCTCACCATGGTGCATATGATGGTAATATGAAGTACTGACAGTAGAGTTCTGCATAGAGTGCTGCTTAAAGATTGTTGTGAGGATGCTGCAAAGAGAGTGATGGAAAAAGTGCTAAGAATCTCACAATCTAATCTCACAAACTAATTGCACAGCTGTGCTGTTAGTATCTCCTGCTGCATAAGAACAACTGAAACAAAAACTAAATTAATATTCAGAGAATAATGGTTATTGCATCATGTATTGCAACAGGTTGCTCTTTCATTGCTCAGGAGGTGAAAAAACTGCTCAACTATGTCTTGATTCAAGTGTCAATTTTTGATTGAAGCCTTTAGCGTCTTGTCATAGACATTGTTGAGAGTAAAGACATGTGAGATTGCTGGGGCTCTTTTCTCAGACTTGTGATTTTTCTGTACTACTTGTCCACAAATAGCCTGATCTCACTTTAGATAGCATCTAGAAACTGGTGGCAGATTAAGATTATACAATGTTTTTATTTTGGGAATGAAAGGAGTTGTGGGTATTGAGGAAATAAAGGTGGGAGAACTAGAATAGTTTATAAGAGTTAAGCTGGCAGGGAAGGTCATATATAACATCATATGTCTGAATTATATGTGTTGCACAGTTGCACATTATATTTGTCTCACATACTGATCCACAGTGGATTTGATGTAGATTTACACTTTTAAGCATTTAGCAGACACTTTTATGCAAAGTGAATAGAAAAATGTTAGCCATCGTATGACATCTTATTAGGTTCTTTTAAATAAACTCATCTGACTCTTTGTCTTGTATGGTAGTAGTGTACAGCAGGCAGTAGTTAACTCTTGTTCTGCGAATCTTGCAATATTCACATACAACATTCATACACTGTTTATTTGTCTCACAGGGGCCCTTAACCCCACCTGTTATTCTAACCTTACTAGCAGCCAATCTCACAGTTTTGCACAGGTCTCTCTAGACCAGGGGTTTTCAAAGTCAAAGACAGCGGGGCTCCCTTTTGAGTCAGCATACAAAGTGATGACCTTCCCAGCACATACACCCAACAATTGAAATTGTCAGACAATGTTGACTCAGTGTTATAATTTATAATGATTAAAAATAATGGAACAAAATAGTTCCAAAGTTACTAGTTCCAAATAAAAGGACAGAACATAATTGCTGACTATCTCCGTCACAATCATCAAGATCTGTTACAGAATTAAAAGATGTAAACATCTTTTCTATTAATTAAATTCCTGCATCCCCACCTTAGTGAGTAATGTGCATTTGGCAACATTAACATTGTATTGAGAACCGCACTTAGTTACAAATTTGAGTCTGAATTGCTAGAGCCCCACATCACATAAAGCAACTTGCAGATGCAACAAGTTTTTTTAGAAAGGTGAGTTGCCGTTGCTCTATTGCACTATATAATGCCTGTTTCTAAAATACAGGACTGATAACAGTGTTCTGCTGCTGTGTGAACAAACGTGGTGTTTAATTATTTCTCTACTGCACAGAGACTGTTTTAATCCCTATGCGTGCCTCCCCTGGATCTAGACACAACCCTATGTTCCTGCAGTGCTTAGTTCCAACACTAATCAAACACACCTGAACCAGCTAGTCAAGGTCTTCAAGTTCATGTGAAAATGACAGGCAGGTGTTATACGTGTTGGAATCAAACTGTAAGGGAAGGTATATCATCAAGAGAGATATTGAATACTCCACTTATAGAAGAACATTAGACCTTCCTTATTATTTGCAGGCTAAAAATGTACTGCCATCTCACCTTTCAGTGCCTCAACGCTGATGTACTTCACCTTCCCTGATGACAAGAAGACCTTATTGCATCCCCTGGGCATTGGCATTGTTGAGTGGAATCAGTTCTGACAGCAATGATGGACTTTAGGGATTTGACAAATGGCATCATTCACTGCCAGGTTGACATGTCCGCAATTATTCATAATAGCCTGAATGCTGAAGCATAGGCAGTAATTGTTAGAGCTCTACAAACATTTTTTTTAGAGAATTTATATTCCTTCAAACAAAGCATTGTTAAGAATCTTATTATTTTTAAGTGTTAAATTCAGGACAATATAAACCAACCTTATTTAATTTCTTAAGGCTTTCTTAAAATCTTTCTTGTTTTCAAACACCTGGCTGTATTCTGAAATGACAAGCCTACTTTTTACAATCCAATTCATTTTTGACAGATAAAGGTCTAACCCTATATTTTTTCCTCAATTAATATTCTGAAAATATGTCAGATAATAGATGTAGATGTGTTTGCAAATGCTATGCTGTAACAGTGAAAGCTAATTACTGGACTGGGACCAATGTAGTGAAGCTTATATATAATACAGATAAGACAGCAGTGATTTAAACATTCTACATTTATAGTGAAGAATTCTATTATAACAAGTATAACCAGATAGAAAATTTGACGGTAAGACTTAGTTGTTAGTTTCTATTGATGTAGACACCCTAAAGCAGTAGGGCTGTCTGTCAAATCTATACAGTTCTGGAAAAAGAGCATAAAAGCTCACACATAGCTGTGGTGACTTCATCTTTCAAAAGCCAGTATGTTTGACTGTTCTTCATTCACACATCAAGGCTTGCCCCTCTAGCACTCTGGGTAAAAGGCTAAAAATACTGGGTTTTAAGCTATTGCCAGTAGCTGAGGGATTAGTTGATCTCAGTGTCTCTGGCAGCTCTCCAGTTCCATAGTAGCTTTTGTGTTGCAGATAGAAGCATGTCTCAAAGCCTTCTTAGAAGCATGACATGAAATTTCTCCCTTGTTTCTGTGAGGCCTGTCTGTTTGTCCTCAGTTCCTCAAAATTTTGTATAATTAAAATTTATCTGGTTTTGATGTTATTGACTGATAATGATTTTTAAGGGTTTCAGGGATGATGCTGTACATTTTATTAATTGTTTATAATTAATTAGCCTTGCATGCATTTTGCATTTGCATTTATGCATTTTGAATACATTGAAAACAATACAAAAGAATACAGTTTCTTTCTTTAAACATCCTTCACGTAAATACATAGTGAACTAGCGAAATGATTGGTCAGTGCATTGTAAGCATGTGGTTTTACTTTGGTTTTAATTTATCTTTGAGTGCTCAATGTGTTTTTTTAAGTAGCTGGCTTTAAACATCACTTTCTCTAATGGTTGCTGAAAACCTAAAAGAGAGTTTACTCTCATGTTTGCTCTAGTTCCCCAGTGGCAATATAGAAAAAAGTTTTTGCATTTACATGTTTGTTACCAAAATTTTGTAAGGAACATATTGGGTGTTTTATTTAGGTTGTGTAAAGTAATAAAACCATGATTAGTACATACGTTTAGAGGTATCAGCCCCTACTCCTATATTTGGTAATAATTTTTGGAGTGTCACTTGTGGTTGCATGAAATTTACATAAGGTTACATATGCCATTGTTTACTGTCATATTTAAGGTAAATTTAAATACCTTATTAATGAATTTACTTTGTATCATTAAATTTGGCTGTTTCATAGGATTAAACTCTTGTAATAAAATAAGCTGTAGAAGTGGGCTTGGAAATATGTTTGGACAAGTCATTGCTTGCCTAGTTTCTGTTTTACAGTTTGTCAATAGATGTCAAGTTACCGCAGCAAACAGATACTTTAAACCTATTTTCAGCTCACAAAAATTCTGCTTGTGTTCATTTAAACATGCTGACTTGTCGCATGAACTCATGCCTTGTCAAAGCTCCCCAGGGAAATGTCTCGCAGCCACCTGTTTAAATCTGTTACGTCTTCAGAATTCCCCTAGAATGTGGAATGAAACCTGCAGACTGTGTATTTTTGGCTCTGAACACTTTTTGCATCATACGTTTTATTTTGTCATGTTGGTGGAAGAAAGTGTTAGAACACTTATTAGTTTCAGTTGGGTTTCATTTGTTGTCTGTTTTGTGTTGTTTTTGTTAGCGATTCTAGACCCTGTATGGGGGCTTTAGTCCCCTCTGTTTTTCATTTCAGCCCCCTTAAAAATGTATTCACTCAGCAGTCAACAACCTTAGGATCTGTTATTGCATGATTATTGTGTAAATTGTTAAAAATGTGTCATCCTTTCTCTATATTGTTTATCCTTATTGGAATCATGGGGAATAAAGGAGCATAGTTAAGTTAAATAAGAGTTTTCTTACAGTTGTTACATGTTACAGTTAACGGAACCTCATTTTGCTTTTCCAGAATTTCCTTTTTGATAGAGGCATTAATGGAAAAAGTGAGGCAGAAGGAACATCATGCTAAACAGTTATGAACTGCTTCTTAAACATTTTCCACAATAAAGTGTGTGTTAGACAGGTATTGTACATTCCTGTTTGCCATTTACAAAGAACCCTGGTACTGGGTAAAGTGTGGTACATATTGAGGTAAGTCTCCCTGCATGCCATGATATTACAGGATCGCACAGTGTAGCCACAAACATATCTAATGTCCTAACTGGATTATGGTTTCTTGACAGCAACTTATTTGAAAACAACAGCTTTTTACAACTGCTGACAAATAAAGATGGCATTTTGGCAACAGCCTTAAAAGTAGCAATTAACTCTCTTTATTAAAATGTTTAGGTGATATTGGGTGAGTAGTCGGGTGGTATGTGATCACATAATGTGTCACAATAAGTGTCTTGCATTAGTAAGCTACAATGACAGCTTCTTGTAACTTGTTTATGAGGGGGCTGAAAACCTTGTGGCCTGAATCTATTTCTGAAAATACTACTGATTCACTTTAAGAATTCATTAGCAGGAAATGGAACCTACTGTTTTTTTTTACAGAAATCCCCATTTTGTCAAGCAGATCTCACAGCAAGAACTGAACATTAAGAACTGAATCAAAGCACAAGCGGGCCCCCTTATATTTTTGCATGAAGTCACATTTGAGCAACTGAATAAACATCAGGTTTTCATGTGTCATGATTTCCTTATGAGGCGGCTCTTTTTCAACCTCTGGATTTATTGCATGAATGTTTGGAAATTTAGCAGCATGGAGAGTTAACATTCAGTGCCAGAAACTTGGTCTCTTGACAGGGCTTCCCTCAGCAAAATTATATTAAAGTGATCAGGGCAGAATGCTTCTGGAGGCCTCTAGAGCTGTCATTAATGTCATTATCTGCCTCTCTGTTGATATATGTTGTCTGGGAAACCCCTAGGTTGTAGTTAATAATAGCCAGCACCTATATCAGAAGACAAAAGTGGCAGATTTAGAGGCATAAACTTTGCCATAATAACATATGTGCTGTAGGAACTGCATTCGTGGGTTTTATAAATCCATTTATTCCTTTGCCTCTCATTGGATGTGTAAAAGGAACCCAGAAATTACACATAATGAGCTACTACCCTGCCAATCCTGTTGATTTGTGTGACCAATATGGTCATTAGCTGACAGCCTTGTCCTCTGTACACACTATGAAAGTTACATTCGGCTCTCTTTGTCACAAGCCACAGAATGCTGGTTAGATATTCGCCAGCTATGTGGCAGAACCAGGTTTTTTTTTTGCATGCTCTAAAATAAACTGATAAAAAAGGTGCTGGTCCATCATGTGCAGTGGCAGCCATAACTGCAAGGTTTATTTCTGAATTATTGTTAGCTTGGTTACATGCATCACTATTGCTTATACTTAAGATTAAGGCTGTAAAAAACTGTAGTGCAAACTTTAGTAGTAACTTTAGGTTCGACTCATCTGGCAATTCATAATTTGTACATGGATGATACCTCAAGTCATGTGACTTGTTTAGGAAGGTGTGAAAGTTTGCCCGCCTGATGTTTAGGAATCCCATAGACCTAAATTGAAGGGGAGACCCGAGCCATATCTCTGGACATAAAAACTGTATAATAGAGATTTTGGGGTGGAACTCATAAGCAACCCTAACAACTGCTCAGAACAAAAACTGCTCGTAACCAATGCCCCAGCAACTACACAGAGTTGTGGAAGTGAAATATGTATAGTTTGTAGATTCAGAAGGGTTTATATGAACATTTTGAAACAACATTTGAACTAGTGCTTTGTATTCCAGAAGGCATTAGGCCTATATTTGAAAACATTAACCACATAAGCATTAATTCCTGAATGATTAAAAAAAACATTTGTGTCTGAAGTACTGTTGATTTTTCCTTTTTGGATTTGTCCCATGCAGAGTTGTCTCAGGTGAAAGCTGGCTTGTGTTTTTATGCATTTGATTAAGCTGGAAGTTTAACATAGTTCTTATTTGTCTGTACTGTGATAATATACACACACCTACCTGAATGCATCCACAAAAAGGTTTATTAGCTCCTATAACTTTTATCAGTATTGGAACCTGATTTTAGTATTGGAAATCGATTTTAGAATCATTAGTTGTGATGTGATATTCCACACAATCAGTTTTGTATGTAGCTGTTTGAAGAGGTGCCACTATAAACTATGACACTATAAAGGGCCACTATAAACAGCCCTTGAGCAGCGCTTTAGAAATGCAGTATACAGTACAAATAATTTTATGGCAAAGCCTGCAGTGCAATAGATCAAAATAAATTGCATGTTGTATTGTCATGCACAGGGAACACATATACTGGTAAAATGTTTATCTCAAATACACTGTAAGTTGCTTTGAAGAAAAGTTGTGTTTAAAAAAAATTAAAGCTGCAATTTATAGTTTTTGCGTTCTCTGTCGCCATCTCTGTTTGAAACATAAAGTTGCTGATTACCTTTTGTAATTTGTCATTCTCCCAGAAATATACAAGATTTGTACTGGTGTTGGCTGCACAAACACCTTGTCACAAAGCAGAGCAGCATGTGTAACTCAGTAACAGTGACTATATTTGTCCACTTGTTCTCTCTCGCAGGCTGACAGGTGATGAACCCCTGTCCATTCTGCCAGTCAGCTCACAGCCAGATGAGAGGATGGGTAAGGCACACTACAAGTTCTGTGACCGACTCAAGCTGGAGAAGAAACAGCGCAGAATGTGTCGACGGGACCCCGGTGTGGCCGAGACTCTGATGGAGGCCATTAGCATGAGCGCACTGGAGTGCCAGTACCAGTTCCGCTTTGAGAGGTGGAACTGCACTTTAGAGGACCGTTACAGAGCTCACATATTAAAGAGAGGTAAGGAGTGTGACTTTCAGAGGGGCCATTCTAAACATAAAGGCATTCTTTCAACATTTAAGGATGATGTATTTAATTAATTAAAGGTGAATAGGTTCAGCTATCTCAGATTAGGCTATTCATAGGTCTGTGGTGCTAACCGTTGCAAAATTCAAAATATTGTTCTTATTGCTTGAGCTTGTTTGTTGAGGTATTATCCTGCACTGATCCTATTGGAAAGAGCTTAGTCAGTTTACTGTTGCTGTGGTTACCTATGCAAACAACCACAACGCAATGTCTGCTTGATGCACTCTGACTAGCATTTGATTGACTTAAGCTGACTAGCATCTTTCAGACCAAATCAAACTTGGTTACTAAAACTGTTGAAAAAAAATGACATATTTGAAATGGTATTAAAACATACGTAATATGTAGAATTAAAATTGTTTAGTATATGTAACCACAACCTTTTGTTCTCCCTTCCTTTGACGCAGTTCAAGACTTAACTGGGGCATCAGATCCCTCCAAACTATAGTAATATTTTCACCTTACATGTACAAGAAGGGTGATGATGTTGTTGATGTTGTTACTGATGTTTCTGTAGGTAAAATTTAGCTCTTCAAATCACACAAAACATCACTGGATTTCCGCTCAGGAAAGTACTGTTGGCTAATAATCTCTATGTTTCTCACAGGCTTTAAGGAGACAGCGTTCCTCTTTGCCATCTCTTCAGCAGGCCTTACCCATGCCATGGCAAAAGCCTGCAGTGCTGGTCGCATGGAGCGCTGCACCTGTGATGAGGCTCCAGATCTGGAGAACCGCAAAGCCTGGCAGTGGGGTGGCTGTGGAGACAATCTCAAGTACAGCAACAAATTTGTCAAGGACTTCCTGGGTAAGAGGTCCAACAAGGATCTTCGTGCCCGGATAGACATGCACAACAGCAATGTAGGAATGAAGGTGGGCTGCTAACATACAATAATACTCTTTCATGCTTTTAATAAAGAATGTTTAATGGAATTAGTTTTTGGCCATTTATGCTGAATTTTCAAGGGCTATTTTTTCTGGAGCTGGAGATAAATAAAATAGAGACTGAGAGAGAAACAGAAACTTACCTGCTTATAGAGTGTAGCAATTTATTAGAACTTTTTCTTTTGTTCATTCATTTGTTCATTTTTTATCTATTTTTTTTCTGTGGTGGTTAAACAGCAAGCTCCATAAATTCTTTCAGGTCACCTAAATATAAAAATTATTGTCTAAATTGACTAATTAATTCAGTAATTTACAAAAATGCTTATTAATCAAGGTCTTGTTTCCCTTTCAGCCTAAAAGAGCACTAGGTTGTTCTCAAATGCAAGCCTACAATTGTTTTGATAGAAGAAAGATGCAAGTTAGAACAGAAAAAGACCCACAACAGAGAGACAACGCAAACTACAGGTCTGGCATCAACAGACTGTCTCATATTGTTCGTTATCATTTTAGTATGCATATAGATTACAGCACAGCCCAGTACAGACTTGTTCTCTGCACTCAGTCCATCGGAAGCAGTCGTCCTCCGACCATTTTGCCTGCGTTAATAGATTTACAGCGCGGTGTTATATATTTATACATCTGCACATGCAAGGAGCTATACAGGCTTAGGGAGCAAATCCCATATGGAGAGCAAACTTGGAATGTGCTAGTCTTGGCATCCCATGTGCTTTAAAGCTGACGTTTTACATTTTCCTCTGCTTTCATTGTAATGTATTTGCTGTTGAACAAATCCACCACTTATTCAACAGAAACTGTAAAGACAATCCCCTCTATATGCTTATCTTAAAGTTCACTTTCTTACAGTAATCAATGGGTCAAACATTGTGGTCAGTAATGTCCTTGAACAGGTGGAATATGTTTAATCAGAATGCATTTAAAACTTGTGATTCATCCTATTACACAGTTTCTGTGTAATAACACAGCACAATAATTAAGCAATATAAACCCCTTCATATAAATCTGAGTGAATGTTTAATGATTAATGTCTTAATCAGTCATAAAATTTCTATTTAGTTTCTTTTACTTGTGCTGTTATCCTGAATAGCCCCCCTTCTGTGAAATCTTATTGGTCCAAAAACATGCTCCACAATATATTTTATATATCGAATGTGTTCTGATTGCCTGGTATTATGTTGTGTCACACACCGCATCTGATTATTTGCATTAAATTACTTTGAATCTGGTTGGGACACAGATGTGAGTGAGACAAAACTGACACAGATTAACATTACACATTGTACTGCCAAACAACATACTGTACATACTGTACTGTTATGCAATGTCAATACTAAATGCAACATTTTCCCTCATGCAAAGCCTTAAAATTGACAGCCACACCAGAATAATATATGATTATTATATAATTATGTGAAATGGGACATTAGATCAATAATATTCATACGGGGCTGTAAGAAATATAAACTTAAACACTGACAAATATTATGCATCACTTGTGTTAGGTCAAACCCATTAACACATAAAGGGTTTGTGATTTACAATCTTATCATGTTAGAACTCAGAATTGCAAACTAGATGGGCTAAAAATTTGTGAACAAACTTTATGGCTTGGGAAAGCCTGGCCTGTTAGAGGAATGAATGAATGAATGAATGAATGAATGAATTAATTAATTAATTAAAAAATGTGCCTCATACAGTGATAAATGGATAGAGTAAGATTGACAGAATAACAGATGACAGCATGATTGGTATGTTGGAGGCCAATACCAATAGGGCATGATAGAGAGAAATACCTAAAGCCCACTGAACGCCCAAGTAAAATAAGGCCACCCACATCGCTACAATGTTTTAATGCTGAGATATAGTATATAATTGTATAATTGTATATTGTTGCTAGGGTGTAGCTAGACAGGTACCAGGGTAACTATGAAGTTGAAATGTTACTATTTGTTGCTGCTTCCTAAACTGTGCAATATAAACCTACCTCCAAGTCTGCAGGCTAAAGCAGGCTTTTTTAACAAATGCATTTGTTGAAACCATAGTTAGGAATGAAGATAATTTCCTGCCCTTCAATGGTCTTTATTATGTAGTCATTTACCCTTTGGTTGAAGATAATAAAGCAATCAACATTTGAGGGAGCATCAAAGTTATGGGCTCAACATGCTTTTGAAGTACTTGTTTTGTAAATAACTTTGCCCATCTTTTTAACTCACATTCACATATCTCTTAGTATGAGGGCCAACATAAGGGTTAAGTAAACACGGCACTCACTGCATCTTTGATGCACTGCAGCTGAGCTCTGTGTTGTCTCTGCTGAGACATAAATGTTATTATGTTAACAATTGGAGACAAAAACGTTGAGGTTTGGGAAAATATTTTATGGTAATGCCTTTGATTTTTGTTGTCTCACCACTGTTAACATTTGTCCCACCCAGGTGATCAAGACAGGGGTGGAGACTACCTGTAAATGTCATGGAGTTTCAGGCTCATGCACCGTGCAGACCTGCTGGAGGCAGCTGGCACCCTTCCATGAGATCGGCAAGCAACTCAAACAACGCTACGAGACTTCGGTCAAAGTGGCCAGCTCCACCAATGAAGCAACAGGGGAGGCGGAGATCTCCCAGACACGATCGCAGGGACAACAGCCCCCACCAGGTCTGCGGCCAGACCCTATTCCCCACACCACAGATCTCCTTCACATCGAGGACTCGCCGAGTTTTTGCAGGCCTAGCAAGTATTCGGCTGGCACGTTGGCACGCAAATGCTACAAAGATAAGAACTGCGAGGTCATCTGCTGCGGGAGGGGCCACAACACTCAGAGCAGAGTGGTGACGAAACCATGCCAGTGCCAAGTACGCTGGTGCTGCTATGTTGAATGCAAACAGTGCACTCAAAGAGAAGAGGTTTACACCTGTAAAGGGTAAAAACCATGACAACCATGCAAAATAACTCTGAGAATAGTAAAGAGAGATGAGAGTGTGGAGGAAAAAAGATATGTGGGAGGATAAGTGGCACGTTGAAATTGGTGGATTCCGTTTTTCTGGTTGGTTTGGAGAATCTCAAATATAAGAAATAAAAAAGATGAAAGCACTTTCTGAGAAGTGATGCAGGGTGGAATTTTTTCTGTGTTTTCCAAGCGGAGTAGTGTAAAGACTGTATAATATATGTAGCCTAAAGTCCACAGCTTTGAGAGACATTTTGGAACTAGACAAAACACTTCACTGAGTAACTCTGTGCCTGCCAAGATATCAATCAGCTGAAAAATCCAGTCCTGGGAAGGCAATTGTTTGTCCAACATTTTGACAGCCTCTGAATAACAGCTCGGAAATGTTTCAGGCCATATGTGTAAGAGTATGTGTTTGTATGCAACTGAGTTTATTCCAACAGAATTCATTTAGAGACAGAATTTGCATTGATGATTGATTTGCATTGATGGTGTCAGATTTATTTTACATGCACATGTATTCTACACACACACAGGAGATTGTGTATGCATAAAAATATTTACAAAATTATAATTCTATTATATACACTACTTATCTGAGTGTTTTAAATAACCACTAACCACACAAATGTTTTATTGTTTGTGTGGTCGTGTTGACTTTGTGTTGTAATTTTCTTCAACAAGGCCCTACAGAAAGCAATAATTTTGTGTCTTTCTGTGGATATAATTTATGGAACATTTCAAAGACAATTCCTGTGTAAAGGAACAAAAATTTACGTGCTTTACCTCTAGATTTCTTTACTTTTTGCTTGACATTGAAAATCTTCTAATGAAAATCTTTTCAAGATTAATCTCTGCCTTAAATTAACTCTACAGATGGCTGTTCAGGGAACAAGGGAAACCACTATGTGCATGGTTAAGAAATCTATGAGATAATACAAGCTGGAGTATTTATCTCCTTGATTTAGGCTTCCACCTGACAACAGATCTGTCCATCCTCATTAAAAGCTGCTGATCTTTGCTGTAATCCCTGCAGCAGAGCTCTTCATGTGATGCTGGTTCAGTACACCATGTGTCATGGCCACTGTGTTATGAATTTTACAGACAGCTTAAGGGTACAATGAAGAAGTAATCACAACAGCAAATGTAAGCCACATGTGAGTCTGCATTGGAAAAAGCTACAATTTTCCCCTTTATATTTTTTTCAGTGCTACACTGATGCATGTTCCAGCAGATAATGATGCTGTAGCAGTTAATGTTGTGAAATTTAATATTGTTAGATTTTAGCACCTGTCAGAATTCAAGTTGGTGGAGATGGTGGTCAAAGTGTACTGTTTGACTGTGTTGTTCTCTGTTGTCACATTGGTAATTAGAACTCAGCTGAACCCATCTGAAGTGGACAAACATCTGTTCTTATCAGTTAGTTGTTCTGTTTCTGTGTCAAGTGACTTTCTTCAAACCTATTCACGTTATGGAGAGAGAGGGCAACCTTTGATTAGAATAAAGACATATCCTCCTGTCAAGTCCATTTAGATGATAGATGTGGATGTTTATATATCTGTTTGTTAAAGTAATAACATTTAAATTTCCAAATTCTGGAATTTAAAAGACAACTAGCATGGAATAATATTGAAAATTGACAGGATCTAAGTTTCTGATCGACTAGTAGTCACTTAAAAAAGACATTTTGACAATACTCAAATCATCAGACTATCTTGATAGTTACAAAGTGTAAATACAATATAAATAATAAATACAATACAATGCAATATATATATATATATATATATATATATGACAAAAGTATTTGAATTAATTTCATATATGCTTTTCATTGTTTTAGCCAAGTGTGAATGAACTACTGACTGAGGGACCTACAAAAAACAAAATGGCTCTATTCACATGCTGAAGCTTAGAAGCTCCCCCTTTTATACAGTATTTAAGAACGTATTTATGAATATATAAATATAGAATTAACATTTAAAAGATTTTTTTTCATTTGTAAATAGCTACGGTTATGTTCCTGTGGCATACACATATGCATACCGATCACAGGCGTTTGGACATAAAATTACAGTGTATTTCAATGTACAGTAGGACTAACTAACTGAGTAGAGGTATGCTGTTGTTGTAGATTCAAAGTGCTTTATAAATACAGGATGTTACAAAATTATTTCCGGTAGGCATACATACATTGCCAATACATCTGTGAGAGTGTGAGAGTTTAATCAACACCAAACTAGCATTAACTAGCATAAATCATGTGAATTCATGCTGGTTTTTTCAGCAGGGCCCTGAACATACAATCAGTATATTTGTCTTGTTTTCCAGTAAAAACTATCTAAACACACATCTTAAAACTAGATTAACTAGACAACCTTAAAACTAATTTACTTACTAACTAATTTACTTTAACCACAAATTGCTGACTTGTTATAAATTACATTTTTTCTTTTCCCCTAGTTTTAAACATGAATCTATAAATATTAGGTTTTGTGATGTGTACCCTTAAACTCAGTTTGGCCATTCCATAAGAAAATTAAACAGTTCAAGAGATATTATTAAAACAAGAATCTTGTCAATATTTAACAGTTTTCCCTTTCAAGGCAATTTATCTTGTTTTAAAGATGAAAAATAAGACAAATATACTTTGACATGAAAACAAGGGGTACAGGAGTACACAGCACATTTTCTGTTTTTTTGTTTTTTTGCTTTCATTTAATCTTATGAGCTGAATTCCAAACTGTTTTTGATGGGGAGACATTCCAATTAAAGAATGCTTGGAAACATATACATAAACCTTTGCACGCTACATGGAAACCATAATGGCTATGTTGAGTCTTTCATCAGTCATGGCCTGTGACCACAGCAGAAGTAATCAGAAAAAAACATACATAAGACACATTTCTACAGCTGCCCACTTACATCTGTTCTGACTCAATAAATATATTTAATGACAAAAGATATAGATACCATATATAGATTTCACATTTTTTTTCACATTTTTTTGGCATGCTGCATGTTCTCAGTAATCAGACAGATTTTCTTATTGACAGAAGGTCAATAGGTTGATAGATCTTTAATCTTCTGTAAGTACTTAAAAATGTTATGAGCATGTTTTAAGTGTTTGTAAAGCTCAAGTAAATTTTTTTATTCTTTGCTTTTTTAAAACAACTCTGGCTTGCATTAAGTATCTGTAAGGTATTTGCTTTTTGGGGATGAGATAGTATAAGGTTCACTTCAATATAATTGTTTTTTTCTGATGGCTAAAGTAATTAATAATTTTCTATCTATTGTAAAGCACAGTGCAAACGCTCTTATTTTTATCAGTGCTATGCAACTACGTCCTTATTTAAACAAAAGGAATGTAGATCAAAGAGTGCCAATAGGTAATATATGCAGTAACTAACATACAAGAAGTCACAACCACCCACCATAAGACATTATACATCCCAGTCAGCTGTAGCTTTGTAGCATAAAGCCATATAGTGAATATATTGGGGACTCTTAAGATTGACCAAATAGAATGGCACAGTCACTATTCTGATTTTTGTCAGGGTTTGTGCAATGCTGTAACTGTTCAAATGCATTCTTTTTCTTTTAAGGGTAGAGTTTTGTCAGTTGGTTGTCTTTATCCATTTTTTCTTGTCTTATGGGAAGCTATTTTCTGCTAAATATTTTTTTCTACCTCGTGTATAGCTTGTTATAAAAACTGATCATGAATGACTAGTAAGAATGTATTTAAGTTATTTAACATCTTTGTATAACAAAGGCAAGAAAATAATAAAATAATAAAATAATTGTTAAAAACAATAAGATTTTGTTTCTGGTTGTTTAAAAAAAGGGTTCACAAAACTGTACATGTCTGAAAGTGAGAAAATCTAAAAAAAACAACAACAACCTTATTCCTAATAAATGGAACGTAATTGGAAGCAAACAAAACTGAAGCTATTCCATAAAGCATGGAAAGAGAGTGTTTCAAATGACAAAGAGGCCTTAAAAAGCCCTGTATCTGCCTACTTTTCAAAATTTAAAATAAACACAACCCTAGATATTTATTTGATACAGTGGTTAAATTAACCAAAGATAAAGCATCATCTGCTTCTGACAGTTGTCAATATCATTGTAGTGATTATTTTATTAATTATTAATTTCTTCAATAACAAAATAGATACTGCCAGAGAAAATATCATAGACATGCAATTGCCTGCAACACAATCACATTGGATGGTGCATCATAACGTGCCCAAGGAATAACTCCAGTCATTGTCTGTTATAGATAGGAAAGAACTGTCAAACATAATTAAGTCATCTAAATTAGCAACATGTATGCTAGATATACATCTAGCATATACCTACCAGGGTGCTGAAAGAGATGCTTCCTGAAATAATAGATCCTCCACATAGTATCATTAATTCATCATTGGTGTTGAGATATGTCCTAAAACGTTACAAACTGGCTGTTATCAGACCCCTTGAAAGCACAACTTGATCCCAGGGAACTAGTAAATTACAGACCCATCTCAAATTTACCTTTTATTTCAAAAATACTGGAAAAGGTGGTGTCTTCACAGATATGTTCCTTTTTGGAAAGAAATGGTATATGCGAGAATTTCCAGTCAGGATTCAGACCACATCATATAGTACAGAGACTGCTCTCATCAGATTGACAAATGATCTGCTCTTGTTGGCTGATCGTGGCTGCATCTCTCTTCTAATGTTACTCGACCTTAGCCTTTGACACTATTGACCACAGCATTCTACAAAATAGGCTCTACTAAATGGAACTGCACTGACATGGTTTAAATCATATCTGTCTGACCGATTCTAGTTTGCTGTTCAGTATAGATTAGGGTTATAGGACAGGGATCAGTGCTTAATACAGTTTATAATACAGTTTTATTGCTTCTAGCGATATGATATAATTATAGTCCAAAAGACTATATTTTGCTACCCCTTTGTCTCAAATTGTCTCCCATTCTCTTTCATTGTGTAATTTTCAAGTAATTTTATTTTATATATCTTGTGTATACATTTTACTTTGTGTTGTGTGTACTATTGCAAATCCTTTATACCCCTGTTCCATAAGATGTTATCTTTTTAAATGCCATCTCCATGTTAACTGGAACAGCATATCTTGCTTAATGATTTTGTAGTTGTATCGGTTTAGTCACCCTTTTTTTTTTAACCTACTTCAAACCTACATCTCACAAATTATTTGCAATAATACCATGTATTTTTTGTTGAGCATGTCTGACATTTGTTCTGTTCTTTATTATAATTCTCTATGTAAAGCTGCTATGAAGCAATGCAACGTTGTAAAAAGCACTATATAAATAAAATTGAAATGAATTGAGTTAATAAACCTCTTTAATACTAACGTGCTAACATAAAAGTGAAAAGGTAAGAGATAAACTAAGGGTTAATTGATATTTACACAGGAACACTAGTAATCACATTTAGATATTATCCTATTTTGATCTAAATGATCTCCATCATTTAGTGTACCATGAATCACCATTAAACTTTATACAGTAAATTGTCTGGGATTAGAACTGGAAAAATAATATATGATTCATGTTGACTATAAATGGACCAAGATGGCGGCGCATGCACAACGCGAGGCTCAGCGTCTCTTCAGTTTCTGCAGTTTTGCGGTATTTCTCCTGCTCATATCGGGTCTGTTCGTGCAGAACAGTTGTGCATTAACATCATACACCCGACAGGAGCTTCTGGATATAAGTTAGCGCATTTCCGACAGTTTTATCAGCAATCTTCGTCTTGCCCCTGAAATCGCCAAAATAATCGAGGTTGTGCACCCTACCCGGCCGGGCGGAAGTGCTTGAAGGCGGTGTCGAGACCGTAAACAAAGGAGGGGGAAGCGCGGAGGACTGAGAGCTAAGCTAAAGCTAACACCACACCGGCTCTCTCTTCCCAGCATTTTCCTCGCCAATATAAGGTCTATGGTAAACAAAATGGACGAGATTCGACTCCACATTAGCCACAGCAAGAGGCTTTTGAACTGCAATGTCATGATCTTCACCGAAACATGGCTAAACAGCGGCATACCGGATAACGCTATTGACATAGCTGGATACCAAACATTCCGAGCAGATAGATCGGCTGATGACACCGGTAAGACCAGAGGCTTGTGCATTTATGTTAACAATGCTTGGTGCACGAACTCTGTTAGTGTTGTCAAACACTGCTCAGCTAACCTAGAGTTTCTCATGGTTAAATGCAGACCATTTTATCTGCCACGGGAGTTTACATCAGTCATTATAACTGCTGCTTACATTCCTCCCGACGCTGATGCCAAGCTTGCAATGAACGAACTTCATGCGGTCATCAGTAAACAACATACTGCTCACCCAGAGGCTGCATTTATTGTTGCGGGGGATTTTAATCACTCTAACTTAAAGACAGTGCTCCCTAAATTTCATCAGAACGTTTCCTGTCACACCAGAGGCAACAAAACTTTGGACCATGTCTATACAAACATGGCTGAAGCATACACTGTGACCCCCCTCCCCCACCTGGGACAATCAGATCACCTTTGTTTGTTCCTTATCCCCAAATATTCACCCCTCATCAACCGTGTGAAGCCGTCAGTGAAGACCATCAAAGTGTGGCCAGCGGGGGCAGACCTCACACTCCAGGACAGGTTTCAAAATACTGACTGGAGTATGTTTGCTTCTCAGGCAACATGTGGCTTTCACACGGACATAAACAGCTATACCTCCTCTGTTCTGGATTACATTACTACCACCATAGACAGTGTTAGAACTCAGAAGCAGATCACCACATACCCAAATCAGAAGCCATGGATGAACAAGGAGGTGCGCCTCCTGCTGAAGGCACGCAACACAGCCTTCAGATCAGGTGATGCACAGACCTACAGCACATCCAGGGCAGATCTGGAGAGGGGCATCAAAAAGGCCAAGCACTGCTACAAGCTAAAGATAGAGGATCACTTTTCCAACTCTGATTCTCGACGCATGTGGCAGGGCATCCAGGCCATCAGTGACTACAAACCCAGCCATTCCACCCAGACAGACACAAATGCCTCTTTCCTGAACGAGCTCAATGACTTTTATGCTCACTTTGAGAGAGTGAGTAGAGGAACAGCCACCAAGCTTACACCTACAAATAATCACCAGTCCATCACAGTGACCTCCACAGATGTGTTTACCACACTGAGCCGGATCAACGCACACAAGGCTGCTGGACCAGACGGCATCCCCGGACGCGTACTTAGGGCATGTGCGGAGCAGCACGCTGGGGTTTTTACAGATATCTTTAACATGTCCCTCACTCAAACAGCTGTGCCAACTTGCTTTAAAACCACCTCCATTGTGCCAGTGCCAAAACACTCAAAACCAACATGTCTGAATGACTACCGCCCTGTAGCACTCACACCCATTATAATGAAGTGCTTTGAACGGCTGGTCCTGGAACACTTGAAAAACTGTCTTCCATCTACACTGGACCCACTCCAGTTTGCATACCGGAGCAATAGGAGCACAGAGGATGCAGTCTCCATAGCGTTGCACTCTGTACTCATACACTTGGACAATAAGAACCCTTATGCACGGATGCTGTTTGTCGACTTCAGCTCGGCATTCAATACTGTCATCCCCTCCAAGCTAATCACTAAACTTGGAGATCTGGGCATTAACACCTCACTCTGCAATTGGATTATGGACTTTCTGACCAACAGACCTCAGCATGTTAGGTCAGGCCTCACCAGCTCTACCACCATCACGCACAACACTGGCGTACCACAAGGCTGTGTGCTGAGCCCTTTCCTCTACTCCCTCTTCACCCACGACTGCAGAGCCTTGAATGGATCAAACACCGTCATCAAGTTGATCGGTCTCATCAGCAACAACGATGAGACTGCCTACAGGGAGGAGGTCCAGCACTTGGCTACATGGTGAACAGAATATAACCTGCTCCTTAACCACCAAAACTAAGGAGCTGATTGTAGACTTCAGGAAGGAGAGAGGAGGCACATATGATCCCATCCACATTAACGGGATGGCTGTTGAGCAAGTCTCCTGCTTCAAGTTCCTTGGGACCCACATCTCAGAAGACCTGTCCTGGACCACCAACACCTCCAGCCTGGTCAAGAAGGCCCACCAACGGCTTTTCTTCTTGAGGACACTGAAGAAAAATCAGATGTCCTCAGCCATCCTTGTGAACTTTTACAGCTGCACAATAGAGAGCATACTAACCAACTGTGTCACAGTCTGGTATGGAAGCTGCACTGAAGCAAAAGGCACTGCAGCGGGTGGTTAAAACTGCCCAACACATCACAAGGCCTCCACTCCCAGCCATCAAAAACATACAGAGGAAGAACTGCCTACGTCGAGCATGCAGTATTCTTAAGGACTCCTCTCACCCTGCCCATAGACTGTTTTCACTCCTGCCTTCCGGCAGGCGCTTCAGGAGTCTTCGGACTAGAACCAGCAGACTGAGGAACAGCTTTTTTCCCAGAGCTGTCTCCTTACTGGACTCTGCCCATCGCTGATCCCACTGCATCTCCTTTACACCTTCACTCCCCCCATCCTCCTCATACCTCTTTAATCAAACCATAACCATTACATTTGTTTTTATTAAACTTGTATTTGCACTACGTGATAACTCAATACACTAAGGGACTATTCTAATGCTCATTTGCACTACCTGACTGTCTACACTTTCAATCATTGTATAATTGCAGTATATATTATACTGTTATATATGGAAACCTACTGGGAAAGACCCTATCACCCGAGATGATGCCTAGCTGCAGTCGTGAAGGTAGAAGGACTCTACCGAGGGGAAGACACAGGGTTTACCATGAGGGAAACCTGCCTGTGGATAATACAACATACAGGGTTACCCAAGAGAGGGAAATCCACACATATGGAGCACCTATCTCTGATAGATGGGCTTACCTGGAAAGGGCCATGCACATGGGTATAAAGCCTGATATACTCCTTTACTGAGTTGTTCACCAAAGGTGCTAAAAATGACCCCAGAACCTGTTCTGTGTGACACATTGTCTGGATGGGAATGATGCACATTATTACCTCAGTGAGGAGAAAAGTGCAGGTTCAAGCGGTACACCTGCCTGGTTACGATTAATTACCTTGCAGAACACGTCTCGCAACTTGATCCACACAGAGGTTGTAAAACCTTGCAATAGTGTTGGGTGCAGCCCAGCCTGCAGCTCTAGAGATGTCTTCCAGTAACGCAAGCACTGTACACAGCACAAAAATGGTTGGGTCTTCCTCCCCTCTGGGGAGTGCTTTGAAGTTCACCACCAAGTTTCGAAAGGGAGTGGTGGAAACCATTGGGTATAAAGCCTGATATAAACCAAAAGGTGGAAACCTTTTATAAAGTATAAAGTATAAAGTCCTCCTGCCAAGGGCAATGTAATGTGATAATACCTAGACCCAAACACCAGACAATGACTGGTGACAGAGATTGCCTGTTGGTTCTTCACCCTCTTAATATTTGAGCACCACTAAGAGAGCTGTCTTGAGTGACAAAGGCTAAGATTGGCTTCTCTTTGTAGGCCCATTAGAACAACTGAGAGGTCCCAGGAGGGAATGAGGCATGGCCTAGGAGGGTTCAATCTTCTGGCGCCTCTGAGGAACATGATAACCAGGTCGAGCTGTCCCATTGTCCTGCCATTCACAGTGTTGTGGCTGGCCGAAATCACCACCACATACACCTTAAGAGTGTAGGGAGACAGCCATCTCTTTAACCTCTCTTGCAGGAAGGACAACATGATACTAATAGCACAGTGGATCTTCCCCATGAGAAGAACATCAGTTTGTGAAAAGACGCCACTTCAGTACAGCTATCTTGTTGAGGGTGTCCTCGTCTGAGTGATGGTGTCTATTACCACCTGTGACAAACCCCTTAAATCTTCTGCCTACCATCCAAGACCCAGATGTGGCGATTCCATAGGTCTGGCTGTGGGTGCCAGAGTGTGCCCTGCCTCTGAGTGAAAAGGTCCTGTGTAGGGGAATACACCAGGGAGGAGCCACCATCAGGAGCATTATTTTCGAATACCAGGTCTAGCTGGGCCAGTATTGGGCCACCAAAAGCACCTGGTGCTGTTCCTCCCTGATCTTGCAAGGAGGTTCACTGAGGGAAATGCATACTTGCGTAGGTGCCACGGCCAGCTGTGCACCAGGGCATCCAATGCCAAGGGCAGCCTCGGGCAGAGAGTATCAAAGGGCACAGTGGGTGGTCTCGCTGGAAGCAAAGAGGTCTACCTGGGCAAATCAGCTGGACTACGTAGGAGTGGAGTCCCACTCTCCACGAAACGTGACCTGCCGTGTGTCTGCTGCACCCGTCAATTTATATGCCAAAGCAGGTGGTAAACTTTCCAGATTCTGACACTACGTGCCTGTTGCACACAGCACCCCAGCCCATATTTTGCACATCAGCAACTGTGTCTAGAAATCTGCTTTAAGGGCACTCTGGCCTGTAGAAATGTCAGGTTGGACCAAGGGCTGAAAGCGCAGCAAGACAAAGGGGTGATGAGCACCTGACATATCCTGCAGTGCCAAGCCTGTAAACCTGGTCCTGAAGCCTGTGCTGAAGCAGTCTCATATGCATCAACCCAAGTGGACCAGCTGCGAAGGTTGCCATATGCCCCAGGAGCCTCTGAAATTGTTTTACTGGGATGGCTACCAGTGGGACCATGCCCTCTCCTCTGTGAGGAGGGCTGTCATTGAGACCAAGTCCAACTCCATGCTGAGAAAAGAAATGCACAGGGGAGAGCTTGCTCATTTCCCAGCGGACCTGAAGCCCCAGCTGACCTGAAGCAAGCTCTGCCACCTTGGCCGCGAGGTGACAAGGCCAGACTGAAAAGGTGGACCCTGTTCTGTTACAGAGTCAATTGTGTTGATTCAATTTTATTTATATGGCCCTTTCTACAATCTTACATTGCTTCCAAGCAGCTTTACGTATAATGAAAAATACAACAGAACAAATGTCATGCATGTTCAACACAGAATACATGGTATTACTGCAAATAATATGCGTGGGATGTATATTAATAAAACCAATTAGGCATACTAGGTTTATAGTAGGTTTATGAATAAAGGGTTGACTGAGATGATAAAAACTACAGTATCGTAGTTACTGTATTAAGCAAGATATACCATTGCAGTGGAGAAGTGATTAGTCAGCAAGTGACGGCACGCTGTAAGTCATTGCTTAGCTTACTATGTTTATCTGTTTTTTACCTGTTTACCTTGTTTCATTTATGTTGATTAATACTGTTGATAGTTCTGAGTTGTATGAACTGTTTAATGTATACTGCCTTACAGTATTTAAAACGTTTGTTTGTGCCGGTATACTAATAAGAAGCTTTAGCCTGTAAGATAATATATGCATTGCTTGTTAATACATTTACATTGTTAAAACAACACGCTGCTCTGCTGTGGTATCGATCCGAGCCATTCGCATGCTATAGGCTTTTGTTTTGCTCATTTAAAAGGCGTGTTCAGCTGTATTCACTCATTATTCAAGTACTAACACACTTAAGCACTGCCTCAGCGCTAGCATGGTAGCCCTCCTTGTGTAAAGCCCTCCTTGTGTGAAGACCCATTTAGGTGCGACTCCAACAACCAAGCACACCATCAAGGCACTTAAGTTTTTTTGGTTTATTTTACTATATCCCAATTTCCCTCTCTTCAATGTTCAACTCTCTTCAACTTACAATATGTGTTTCCAGTATATTCCTGTCCTCCACAAAAAGTGTTGTCCTCACCCAGCATGCAAGAAACACTGCTCCCTCTCCTACCTACGTCCCATGTGTTCTCTCACCTCTTCACCTCTATCTTTCTCTGCAGGTGCCAGGAATTGCCAGTCAGCAGTGAACAAAGCCAACTTCATCTCAGTTTTCGACACCCATTCTAGTATCAACATATTAGATCTAACTGAGACATGGATTCATCCAGAGAACTCAACAACCCCTTCTGCCTTTCCCTCCCACTACTCATTCTCTCACGCTCCTCGCCAAATAGGCAGGGGTAGTGGAACAGGTTTGCTTATATCAAACAACTGGAAATATACTCCACTATTATCGTTATGCTTTAATCACTTTTTTGAATATCTGTGACAATCATTTTCCTTTCTCAAATTCATGTTGTTGTAGTTTACGACCCCCAAGTCCCCTACATAACTTCCTGGAGGAGCTGGACATGCTTCTCTTCTCCTTCCCTGAGGATGGCAGCCCACTCATAGTTTTGGGGGACTTCAACATCCACCTAGAGAAACCCCATGCTGCAGGCTTCCAAGAGCTGCTCACCTCATTTGACCTCTCTTGCCTTAAGACTGTTACTATTTCCTCTGTTCATACTACTAATCACTTTTTCCATTTCATTCAATATCCATCTCCCCACATGCAACACATCTACACTTCTGTTAGTTTCATTTAGGCATAACCTATGACCCTCTCTCCAAACTTGCTCTTCCATGCAATCTCATCCTCTCTTCCTATCTTTACACACTTCTCATTCTTGGATGAGAACTGTGCTACAGACACTAGACAACCTCACTCCTCCAGGCAAGCTTGTGCTACCCCTTCCAATCCCTGGCTGTCTGAAGTCCTGTGTGAACACCGGACAAAACTCAGGGTGGCTGAGAGATGGGCACAAAACCAGAGAGCCTGCTGACCTCAGTAAGTATCAGTCACTACTGTCCACCAATGTCCACTTCACTTAGACTGCATATTACACCACCAAGGTCAGAAATACATCTGATGCTTGCAAGCTTTTCAGAACTTTCAACTCCCTCTTCTGTGTCCTTCCTCCTCTATCCACACCCTGCTTATCAGCTGAAAACAACTGCAGACTTTTTCACAAACAAAATATCATCCATAAGCAGCCAGTTCACACCACCACCATCTCCAGGACCTGACCCACCCACACCCAATATCCTGCTCACCTTTTTCTATGTTCAGTGAAGCAGAGGTTTCTAAACCTCTCTCTTGTCACTCCACTACCCACCCACTTGACCCAATCCCTTCCCATCTCCCACAGGCCATATCGAGCTCACTTACACCATCACCCACACGTATCATCAACTCATCCCTTCTTACTGACATCTTCCCCACCAAATTTAAACAAGCCCTGGTTACTCTTCTGCTCAAAAAGCCTGTGCACATTCTATTACTAACAACTACAGACCTGTCTCACTTCTCCTGTTCATAGCAAAACACTTGAATATTTTTAACCAGACATCATCTTTTCTCTCGCAAAACAACCAGTTTGATGACATGCAGTCTGGCTTCAAGAGCAACCACTCCACTGAGACTGTTCTGCTGTCTGTCACTGAAGCCTTAAGGACAGAGAGTCCAAATCTTCCATCACCAGATCAATCACCCAATCTTTCATAACACTCTGTCCTCACTGGGGATTCAAGGAACTGCACTCCATTGGTTTCAGTCCTACCCTTTCTGATAGATAGTTCAGGGTGTCGCGGAGAGGTGAGCAGTCCAAATCACATCATATGGTCACATTAGGTCCTATTATACAATAACACAGCTTCTCATATCACTGCCATGCCGATGACACACAGATCTTCTTCTTCACCAACAATTCAACCTAGCCAAGACTGAACTTCTTGTCTTTTCAGGTCACCCTACTGCCCTATACAATTTCACAGTCCAGCTCTACAACCTTAATGCCAACAAGGACAGCCAGAAACCTTCCCACACTTACCCAGTGTAGTCTTTGATGACCAGATGACTGGGGTCTGAGCCACAAAGAAAGAGTACGAAGCTCTCGGAGCGTAACCCTTTCCATCCTTAGTACATGAATTTTGGGATGAAACCCATTTTTCCATAGCCAAGAGTGGGAAAATGGGCCATAGCCCAAGATTAGAAACCAGGGTCTGATCCACAGAGAAAGGTACGAGGCCCTTGGCGCATAATCCTTACCATCCTATCGGATGGATTTTGGGATAATACCCAATTTTTCTTAGCTGAGAGTGGCACCCAAGGTGAGAAACCGGGGTCTGAGCCACATAGAAAGGGTACAAAGCCCTTGTTGTGTAACCCTTACCATCCTTAATGGGTGAATTTTGAGATGAAACCCAATTATGCTTTAGCCAGAACTGAAACAGTCTCATATGCAGTAGGCCAATGCGAAAGTATGCGTCCTTCAGATCTAATTTGACAAACCAGTCCTCTGGCTGAATTTGACACGATCTGCTTGGGCGTTAACATCTTGAATCTGTATCTCCTCAGAGACTAATTCAAGTGATGCAAATCTAGAATTGGACGCAGTCCCCATCCTTCTTGGGAATTATCCCTCTTATATAGTCTGCGAGACGGTATTGAAGAGAGGAGGATGGAAGGCAAACTGAAAACTGAAGTTTCCCTCTGTCAGCAAATCTACCTGTCTAGTCTCCTGATTTAGAGAATTGGCAGGAGGTATCTGTACATGAAAGAGAGAAGATGGGACAGATATAGTATAGTACTGCTGGCGTCAGGTGTTCTTTGCAGCCTTTGAGAAAAGAACGATCCTCAGCTTGAACTTCCTTTTGGGCTGCGAGTCCTGGAGGTGGTACTTAGGCAGGTCAGCCTAGTACACCTGAAAACTTCCATAGTGTGCAGGGAGGCATCAGCCTGATGTGCTGCAGCATGTGTATACATATTTATGTGTATACATATATTATATATGTATATAATATGACATATATAGATTTATATGTCAATATGGGGAATTGTTTAAATTTTTAATAGGGTTCATATATGGTCATTGTATATGTTATATATTGCAGAGTGTATATGTACCTATATTACATTTGTGCATGGGCAGCATGCATTCATTTTATTTGGCAGAAAGCATGACAGAAAAGGTGTAGCCCGTCTCCCACTGCTCCTCTGCCAAATCAAGCTGCAAACCCCATGAGTGTAACCTCCTACAGGGACTTGACCCGCGAGGTGCAGCTGCCCGGCTACCATCTGAATTAAACAGAGCGAGTGTTTTTTGTGTTCAGACTCGGGCAACAAAAAAAAAACCAAAAACTAAAAAAACTAACCCTTTCTCCTTTCCGAACAGGTATCACCTCTTTCAAGCATTGAAATGTTGTAATCTTGGTAATTGTAACAGTGTATGGCCAATGCTATTGCCTCTTTAGGATTAATTGCTTCATTGTTTCAAGTTCAAGTTCAAGTTCAATTTATTTATATAGCGCTTTTGACAGTCGCACACTGTTACAAAGCAGCTGTACAAATGAAAATATCCAAGAGTATAAGTGAAAACTGAAATTGAAAATGAAAGAGAAGGTGAACCCAGTCGCAGACAGCATTATATTAAATACATTAAATAGGACAAAGACAATGATAAACAGGTGCGCAAAATAAGCGCAGAGACAAGAGAAAAAGGGGGCAGGGCCAAGACGCACGACCGGAGAGCACATGGTGAATGTAAACAAAACAGAGGCCATGTGCTTCCACACGAAACATGGACCCAGAGCATAAGTTCAGATCCTGACTCCAAGAAACAAGAACCAAGACTAGAAGGAGTCAGGATCTAAACAACATGCTCTGACACAGAACACAGGGATGTCAGGATGCTGGCAAGATAATCCAGAAGGACTCAGAACAGGAAGCCAGGACCCTGACAGAAGGAGCAGAGAAAAGAAAGAAACCCTCAACTTGCAAGTCACTGGATAAAAGCGTCTGTTAAATGCCTGAATGCAATAGTACCATAAAATACACACAACACACAAAAATAAAATACATATATACACACATTATATACAATAAAAATACAACAAAAAAAATCCCTAAAAGCAATATTAACAAGCTTAATTAGATGTGAGCAGTCTTCCAGTAAGAAAGCCAACAGGGCGACAGTGGCAAGGAACCAAAACTCCAATGATGTATAGATGGAGAAACAAACCTTGGGAGAAACCAGGCTCAATCGGGAGGGCCAGTTGAGCCTGGTTCTTCTGGCATCTTAAAGCCGCAATTAGTAACTTTCTTGGATGTAAACAAAGTTTAAAGATAAAGATAAAGATGTCCATCAAATCCTGATGATTTATGTCAGGAGTTGTACCATCCTGTCCCCCATCATCTGGTCTGGATCCAGTTGACTACAGGATCTCGGGGAAATGAAAGACACAGATTTAGTGTGGAACCAGTACATCTGGTCTTATGGAAAGTGTCCCTGGTTCTGGTTTATCTAATTAATGCAGCCTAACAATCCCTTAAGGGATTTGAGTTAATGATTTATAATTCCTATTTGTGCGTGTCTTTGTGTTTGAGCGTGTGGTTTTGGAGCTCCTCCAAACTTTTCTTGTTTTACCGTTCATTGTAGTTATATTTTATATTTCACTCTAGTTATATCTTAAATACTTAATCTGTTGTGTTAAACTATACAAACTACATAAACCTATAAACTATACGTAACTTCTTGCTCATTATATAATTTAGCCCACTAGACCGTTAGCATTTCCTAGCAGCTCCAGAAGCAGCTTGTACCTACCTATCTACCCTCTTCACTAAAGGATTACTGTCAAGTTATTCTAATGGCGGATCTATCCGGTGTGTGTGGCTCTGTGTGTGCAGAGCGGGAAGTGGTGGAGAAGTTTGCCTGGGCCCGTTCACGTGAGTCCCGGTCCGCCGTGATGAACATCACCCCAGCCCCGGAGCGATGCAGGCACCTGATGACTTCCTCACCCGTGCCGCAACCGGACTCCGAGATCTCCGTCTCTCAGCCCGTAAACGGTAATAAAACTTTCCCCCTCTTGTTATCGTAAACTGCACCTCGTATCGTAACATGCTCTGATCATGGCTCGGTTCCGATAACAGGCCCAATGCGGCAGGGCAGCTGGGTGACAGTCAGAAGGCATAGTCGTAACGAAAAGCGGCGCCACTCTCCCACTCCTGCTGAGACTCCGGTATCAAGCGCCCTGGTTATTGATGATTCTATTATATGGAACGTGGAAATAGAGGCACCAGCCACCATTGTTGAATGTATACCAGGAGCCAGAGCATCTGACATTAGATCAAAATTGAAAGTGCTGGCCAATGCTAAACGTAAATTCTCTAAGATTATTATTCACGTTGGCACAAACGACGTGATACTTCGCCAATTGGAGATCACCAAAGATAACATTAAGGAGGCGTGTGAACTTGCAAATACTTTGTCAGACAATGTAACATGCTCTGGCCCCTTACCCGCTTACCGGGGTAGTGAGATTTACAGCAGATTACTGTCCCTGCATGGCTGGATGTCTAAGTGGTGCCCGCAGAATAATATAGGCTTTATAAACAACTGGAATTATTTTTGGAGGAGACCTGACCTGTTAAAGAGAGATGGCCTCCATCCCTCCCATAGAGGAGCTGCTGTCCTCTCTAGAAATTTGACCAATAGTCTTAAAATGACTAGTATCTGACTACCCAGGGCCCACGTCAGGAAGCAGAACGATTGGCTTATCCATCTGCCTGCAAGCCGCCTTGACATGTCACATAGGTCACATAATTCACAGCACATAAAGTCTGTACCCCCTAAATATCAACATATCAAGACTGTGTCTGCTCCCCGAACAAACAAACATAAAGCACACTTTGAATCAAAACACACAAACCTGATTAATATAAAACTAGGAAACAACCTACAAATTGATAGTATGAAAATGCTAAAATTCGGCCTGGCAGAAACCTGGCTTAAAACAGATTTCATAAGCCTGAATAAATCTTCACCAAAAGATTACTATAAACATGTGCCTCATTTGAAGGTTAGAGGTGGTGGTGTTGCTACAATCTATAGCAAAATATTTGATGTCAATCATAAATCTAAGCACAACTTTAAATCATTTGAAATATTGGTGTTAAATATGTCACTTATAGACAGTCGCAACAAACAATTGCCTTTTGTCATGGCTACCATTTATAGACCACCAGGCCATCATATAGACTTTCTTAAAGAATTTGCAGATTTCCTGTCAGAACTGGTAGTCACCGTAGATAGGGCCTTAATCGTTGGTGACTTTAACATCCATGTCGACAACCCAAATGATGCATTACGCACAGCTGGACCCGCTAGGCATTAGTCAAAAGGTGTTGGGACTCACTCATAAATGTAATCACACTTTGGACCTAATCCTGTCATTTGGACTCAATATAAACAACATAGAAATATTACCTCAGAACGATGCTATTTCAGATCACTGCCCCATCTTCTACACTGTAATGTTAGATGAGCCCTCTCGTCCGACACCACGACAAAGACCAATCAGAACAATCACATCTACTACCAAAGATAGTTTTATTAGCAATCTTCCAGATCTGTCTCAAATGCATCATGTAATAAACAACATTGAAGATCTCGATACTGTGACAGAAACCTTAAACAAAGCTTTTTCTGGTACCCTAGAAGTTGTCACACCAATTAGGCTTAAGAAGGTGAAGGAGACCATGGTATAATAATGACTTATCAGCTCTTAAAAAGGCAGCTAGAAAAATGGAGCGTAGATGGAGGAATACAAACTTAGAGCTATGGTGTAATGCGTAGAGAGTGTCCACAAATACAAACAGTCTCTAAAAACGGCAAATCTACCTACCTAAGCAAGTTGATTGGAGAAAATCAGAATAATCCACGATTTCTTTTCAATATTGTTGCAAATCTGACCAAAGACAAAGTGTCAACAGACAGAGATGCTAAACTACAGCACAGTAGTAATGATTGTATGAAATTCTTTGCAAATTAAATAGAGCAGATCAAAAAAAATATTGAATCTATTCAACCAGCCTTACCTTTGTCTAATAGCATTGCGTACTACAGCATGCCTAAAGTACTACTAGACTCATTTACTGCCATTTCATTGGACGAGCTCTTGAAAATATTGAACTCTTCAAAATCGTCTACCTGTGTATTAGATCCCATTCCCACAAAACTACTGAAAGAAGTTTTTCATGCCGTGTCGGAAACCAGTGCTCAATATTATAAATTTCTCATTAGAATTAGGCTATGTCCCAGCAGCTTTTAAAACATCAGTTATTAGGCCTATCATTAAGAAGCAAAATCTCGACCAGGGAGAGTTGACCAACTTCAGACCAATTTCAAATCTCCCCTTTTTATCGAAAATATTGGAAAAAGTAGTGTCTGGACAACTCCAGACATTTTTAGCAAAAATAGCATATATGACAAATTTCAATCAGGATTTAGGCCCCATCATAGCACAGAAACAGCCTTGCTCAGAGTTACAAACGACCTTCTTTTAGCATCTGACCATGGTGAAACCTCCCTTCTTATATTACCTCAGTGCAGCTTTTGATACCATAGATCATAAAATTCTTCTTGATAGACTGGAAAACTGTGTTGGCATTAGAGGTCAAGCATTAGCCTGGTTTAAATCCTATTTAACTGACCGTTACCACTTTGCCTATGTTAACGAGGAAAAGTCCTGTTACTCTCAGGTCAAATATGGCATGCCACAGGGTTCAGTTCTTGGTCCTATTGTTTTTTCATTATATATGCTTCTGCTTGCAGATAATATTAAGAAATATGACATTAGTTTTCACTGCTACGCTGATGATTCTCAGCTTTACATTTCCTCAGAACCTGGCAAAACCCATCGTTTTTCTAAGCTAACAGACTGTATTAACGACATCAGAAAATGGATGGCTAACAACTTCCTCCTGCTTAACCCGAATAAGACAGAGGTCTTGATTATTAAACCCAATAGCTCTAAACTAGATTTGACAGACTACAACATCCTTATTGAAGGTTGCACTATTGTACCAGCTTCCGCAGTTAAGAACCTCGGTGTGATTCTAGATAAGAATCTTTCATTCGATAGTCACATTTCCAGTATGTGTCTTACTGCATTCCTACACCTTAGAAACATTTCCAAGATTCGTCACATGCTGTCTGTCTCAGATGCTGAGAAGCTTATCCACTCATTTATGATCTCAAGAATTGACTATTGTAACTCATTACTGGGGGGGGGTTCATGCAAAACAAATAAATAAGCTTCAGCTGGTCCAAAATGCAGCTGCAAGAATGCTCACTAGATCTAAGAAATACGACCATATAAGCCCAATTCTAGCAACACTGCATTGGCTACCTGTAAAATATCACATTAATTTCAAAATACTGTTAAGTACTTATAAAGCCCTACATGGTCTAGCGCCTTCATATATTCGTGAATTACTTTCAGATTACAATCCATTGCGGACACTGCGCTCGCAAAATAGTGGTAATTCCAAGAATATCTAAAATGTCTAAAGGCGGCAGATCTTTCTTCTACCAAGCACCAAAACTCTGGAATGACTTCCCCCCCGCACACTTTTTACCCACTTTACTACATGGCTTTCACATTCTGTGTGATTGGCCCCTATGCTAATATAAGCCTGTTTTGTTTCCCTCTCTCTCTCTTCCTCTCTCTCTCACTCTCCTTCGAGGGACTCCGAGCAATACAGATTAGGTCCAGTTCGATGAGACACACTCACAACAGCCTGACTAAGGAGGGGGTGACCACCATGGGAACTGTGAAAAATCAACCGCCACCATCACCTGATACACTAATGCTACTGTTAATCTATACTCATATTTTTAGTAAAATATGTGATTCTGTCTATACCAGCATTCTGTCTATATGATGTTATAGCTGCTCTCAGTCTCATTTTAACGTCGGCCTAAACATCCCTTATTGTATTATGTCAGCCATCAGGCTAACATAAAATGAATATAAAATCACCAGACCCAAATTAAAACTAGTCATTACCATAATTCAATACTTAAATCATAACAACACTGATTACAACACTGTAAATCTATAAACCCTTACACCAAAGTACTGATTGCAGCTGTATTGTGTCAGAGGAGAAATTACCCCTCCCGGTGAGCCTGGGTTCTCCCAAGGTTTTTTTCTCCACATTCATCATTGGAGTTTGGGTTCCTTGCCACTGTTGCCGTGTTGGAGTGCTCACTGGGAGACTGCGGATAATAGACATTTGATACTCCATAGTTAATATCTTACTTGATACTTAGTTATTGATAATTGATTGATAATTGACATACCGTTGTTACTGTATCATCGTCTATATTTCCTTGTTTTTTCTTTTTCCTCCCTGTAAAGGGCTGAGACAATGCCACATTGTAAAAGCGCTATACAAATAAAATTGAATTGAATTGAATTTGAGTAATAAATCCATAGGACCATGTATAAAATAGATTAAAGAGGTGGGTCATTAATCTACATTTAAACTGAAATATAGTGTATCTGCCTCCCAGACGATACTGGAAGACTGTTCCAGAGTTTGGGTACCAAATATAAAAAGAATATACCACCAGCGCTTGAATTTGAAATTGGGTATTAACAACTGGCCAGAATCTTCAGATCGCAGTAAATGCGAAGGACTGTAATAAGAGAGGAGCTCGCTTAGGTATTGAGGAGTTAAACCATTCAGTGCCTTGTAAGTAATCAGCAAAATGTTGAAGTTTATACGCATGATTGGCAGCCAGTGCAATGTTGACAAAACTGGGCTAATATGGTCATGCTTACATGCTCTCATGAGAACCCTGGCTGCTGCATTTTGAACCAGGAGTTTTTGTATTAATCCTGCAGGGCAGTCACCAAGTAGTCATGATGTCATAAATGCATGAATCAATTTTTTGCTGTCTGACATAGATAGCGCATGTTGTAGTTTTGATAGATTTTTAAGATGGAAAAATGCAGTTTTACAAGTATTGGAAATGTGGTTTTTAAAGGACAAATTGCAATCAGAAAGGGCACCCAGATTTTTAGCTAATGAAGCAGGCTTTGTAGAGCATCCATCAAGACTAAAATAAGAAAACTGTGGTCAAATAAGTAAAACTTCTGTTTTGTCCGAATTTAGTGATAGAAAGTTGCTAGTCATCCATATTTTGATATCGACTTTACATTAGTTTGGTGAATTTATGCATCTCATTGGAGCTAGAAGAAATGAAAACTATAAAAAAATAAAGAAAACTAACTCCATGTCGCTTAATAATTGCTCCCAGAGGTAGCACTTACAGGGTGAAAAGCAGGGGCCCGAGCACTGAGCCCTGCGGTACTCCATACTGAATTTGTGATCGATATGACACCCTTTTACTCACAGAAACAAACTAGAATTGGTCAGATAAATATGATTTAAACCATGCCCGTGCAGTTCTATTTATGCCAACATCATTTTCAAGTCTATTTAAAAGAATGCTGTGGTCAGGTAGTGTCAAAAGCTACGCTAAGGTCGAGTAACACTAGAAGACAGTTGCAGCCATGATCAAATGACAAGAGTAGTCATTTGTCACTCTGATGAGAGCAGACTCTGTACTATGATATGTTCTAAATCCCGACTAAAAGATACATTTTATGTATGAGTCTATAATTTACTAGTTCCTTGGGATTAAAGTTATTCTTTACAAGTTATTCTTTAAGTTGTTCTTTAGAAGTATCTATTTTGTTATTAAAGAAATTCATAAAATCATCACTGCTGTGATATTGACAACTGTCAGAAGCAGTTGACACTTTATCTTTGGTTAATTTAGCCACTGTATCAAATAAATATCTCGGGTTGCGTTTATTGTCTTAAAGATTTGAAAAGAAGGCATATCTGGAGCTTTTCAAGGCCTTTTAAAACACAAGGTGTCATCAAGGTAATTTAAAACACTCTCCTTCCATGCTGTATGGAATACCTCCAGTTTTGAGTGCTTCCAATTACATTCCATTTTCTGGGCTGTGTGGGTATGCTCATTATACCATGGTATTATGCTGCTGTCCTTTATCTTTAATAACCTTAGAGGACCAACTTTATCTAAGGTGTTAGAGAAGTGTTCTGTTATTAAAGATTGTTTTATCATTCTACTGTGTTTGTAGCAAGGAGCTTATTTTGTAACCATAGGTAAATGTATTATACAGGACACCAAATAATGTTCTGAAATGTCTTTGCTCTGCTGCAGAATATTAATGTCATTAACATTTACACCATAGGACAGTATTAGATCTAAGGTATGATTATGATGATTACAATGAGTTGGTCCTGACACATGTTGTGAGACACTAATAGAGCTTAAATGTCTTTAAAAAGCCAACACCAATAAATCTTTTTAATTATCCACATGGATGATATAATTTAGACTTGATCTGTGGCCAATACTATGTTTGATAAAAAGTCAGCAAATTCTTTGATAAAGTCTGTGTGGTAGCCTTTAGACAGTAGCCTCTAAGAAGAGTTCCTTGATCTCTGGGTAATTGTAAAAGTATTTCTATAAAATGCAGCAACACCTCCCCCTTTGCCTTTTGAACGAGGTTCATGCTACATACAACAGTATTTTTGGGTTTAATGTAATGTAATCATCTCATTTAAGCCATGTTTCTGTCAAGCCCATCTAGATTATGATCTGTGATCATATCATTAACAAAAAGCACTTTTGTAGGGAGAAATCTAGTATTCTGCCTTATTAACTGTTTGTCTGTATTGTGTATCTTTTTTATTAGTTTCAACATTGACTAACTTGCCATTTAATTGTTTACAGGGATTTTTGTATTTACCAGTCCGGGTGACAGACAAAGTCTCTATATTATAATATTTAGATGATTCTATGTGTTGTAAATTATGTGACATCTGTGATGGCTAGCTGACAGCTGTTGTCGAAGGAGGATCAACACATGAAAGTACACGTCCTTCAGGTCGTGTCGTTTTGATATGAACCAATCCTGGTGGCATATGGATGAAATAATACACTTCTGCATTACGATTCAAGATAAGCAGAGCCAGGATTGGTCACAGTCTCCCTCCATTTTTGGGCAAGTAAGTGTGTTCAATGGAGTAAGGCCCTTGTTTATCTTAACATATGACCTTGATCACTCCCTTCAAGAGTAGCGTAGCTAACTTGTTCCACAGGACGGTGCATCCTCCACCTGTACTGAAGTGAAGAACATACCACTGAACCTGGGTGGGTGGCATGCAAACTGGATTGCGTAGCCGAGATGAATTATCCTCATGAGCAGGTGGCACAGCCCTGCTACGCAAAGATTTTCTGGGCCACCTTTTCTCAGACTCTGTATTGAAAGGAAGGGTGACAGGGCTGCAGGAGGACAGGCTTGATAAGAAGAAGACTGGGAAATTTCAACATATCTCTTTGCAGCCCCACTGTCAATGGTAGTCAGGGCAGACAACCCTTCAAAGCGTGTATGCACTGCGAATGGTGCACTCCATGACTTTGTTAGCTCATCATGTGTCTACAGGAAGTAAGGCACTGGGGCGGGGTGAGGCTTTGTGTTGTGCCCCGAGCCCAGAAACCATTCTGCTGTTAGCTCAATGTCCACCTTATCCTGTGCCCCGCCCTAAGCAGATGGAGCATTAGGTGAGTCGTCCTGGTCTGAGAGAAACAGCGTACCCTCTAATTATCTTGACAGACATCTCATCCTCATCTTGCCCTATTGAGGCAGACCTGCCACTGCACTGGAAAACACGACCAACGTTTGGTTGAAAACACAATGCACGTTTGAACAAGCATGATGAAGGCTGAGAGGTTTGTGGGGATGAACCCACCAAAATTTTCTGCCGGTGACCCCCTCATATTGCCCCCAGTGCTAGCCAGTCCAGACCTCATAGAGGGGAAGCAACCAGAGTGGATTCCTACCTCTGAAAGAAAAAGGGAACTCATGACCACATGTTGAATGGGTATGCTCTCACAATGAAGGCATGACCCATCCATGAAAGATGACTCAGCATAGTTAAAACCTAAATACTCAGGACTCCAATCATGACCGTCCAAGGGAGTGATAAATCGTCCACATGCAGTATCACAGGGGCAAAAATCCATCTTTAAAAAGATGCTGACCTACAGAGAGCTCTCTTGTAATAGGAAATTCACTCTTTCAGACACTGTGGTTGAACCTGACGAAGCACCCAGGGGAAGTTTGTTTTTGCTGATGCATGGTGTAAATCCAGTAGGAAAAGAATATCCTAAAATAACTACAGAGGCATCTGGAAGAATAACATCTGACAGCTCAGAAGAACAAGTCTGAGTGAATGATACACACCAGCTTCCTTATATACCTGGATATCTGAGACGGAGACTTGCATGCAAATTCCAATCACCAATTTTCATTTGCCTCATTTAAAAAGATCAGACGAAATTAAAAAATACCATCATCTGTGCAGATTTGCAAAATAACTTGACGGTAAAACCAGCAGTTCTCTTGAGAAATCTCTTTTCCTTCTTAATATTAGCCAAGCTCATTCAAAGATGTCTCTCTCTAGCCACCATAACCACCCAGGGCAGGACTTTGACAACACCCAGGACAAAAAAGGCAAAATGCCCAGACCAGTCCACAAATGAAGTTTATTTAACAAAGTTCGACAGGGGCATGTAATCCAACCAATCATAACACAGGGGTGAATATATATGGCCGTTTTTGCCGCATTTGGCCCCACCCATTGGTCACCATGTCTGAAATCTCACCTCTTTTATATCTTATCTTAACAGCATTAAAGGCATCCAAGTCAGATCCATTAAAGGTTATTTAAGCGGTATACAATTCTTCGATAAATTCATTTTTTGCCAACCTTCACCTGCAATTAACAACTCACAAATCTCCCTCCTCATCAAAGAACATTCAAAGAAACCGCCCTACCCACCATGATACCAAACAGCCTTTTACTATTAAAACACTCACCAGCTGCATTTCTACTCTTCATCTCGGTTATCACACCGCTTGCACTCTAGACACAGTGTTCATCCTGGCCCTCTTTGGGTTTCTCAGATGCTCTGAATTAACGCTCACTTCTAAGTTCATCCCTAATACCCATCCTACAATTGCAGACTTACAGGTTGTAGATAACGATACAATCACTTTCTTTATTTAACAAAGCAAAACAGATCAATCAAAAAAGTTCACTTCATTTATATTTTCAATTTACTGGCTCCCATTCAGCCATATCACTCTCTCTTAAATTATCTGCAGCACAAATGTTCCCTGGTCCAGTCAATCCATACGATTGCCTTCGCAGTGGTCATATTAACTTCACCTTTTGGGTGTTTCTTCTGGTGGCTGTACGGCAATTATTCATCTTTTTGGGGGAGTACTCTGTGTTCGGGTCAAATTCTGAGCTCGGAGCCCTCCCTTCGGACAGCATGCCAAATATGCATTTATGACCATTTGCAATTACATGTTAGTGCAAACTCGTGAAATTAAGTTTATTTAGTGAAGTTCAGGAGGAGCACAATCATGTAATCCAACCAATCATCACGCAGGGGTGTGTATATATGGCCGTCCCTCACCTCTGTCCCATGACAGTTTTGCAGCAACCCTTTACCACTCCATCTCCTCACTTTTGGCTGATATCTACCTCAGTCAAGATGGCGAGAGTACTCTAGGTTTGGGCCAAATTCCAGAGCCCTTCCTCCAGACAACATGCCAAATATGCATTTATTATAATTTGCAATTACATGTTAGTGCAAGCTCATGAACATGCGATCAAATCATCCAAGTACCACCCATCTTGGCCCACCCTTAAATGTGTATACTAACATATATTAAATATGTATACCTATTCCAAAAAGGAATAAAGCCATATAATAGGTAGAAAAACTAAAAGTTCACACTCTAGATATACTCCTAGAAAAGGTAATTTATTAATACAATAAAACTGTATAATCCACACGGATGAATCCTAAAACATGCTATGACATCCATCTTGTGTGTGTCTGTGTTTTTAAAGGAGAAAGAGAAACATGAAGGCATTCACTATAGCTAATTTTCTTTCTTTGCAGAACTGATGAGCTGAGTGGGGGGTAGCTGGACACATGACAGAAAATAAAGACATGAAGTAAAGAGTATAGTGAGGTCTACAATTTCATCATTTATAATACCATTCTGACATGTCTCTGTACAGAAAACTTTGATGACTTGACAGCAAAATGACATTTATATGCTCCTCTTTAATTATGCGTTACTGCAAACCTGTTCCACTTCACTCTGATATATCAGTTCAAGTATCTCTGATTGTGTTAAACACAATTTTTGAGCAACTGTCCCAGATTATGATACTTAATCCCCAATGAGAAGCTTTAGTTCGGTCAACAACCTCAAGTTCTTTACCAGCTGTGTGGAGCTTTACACTGAGAGAGCAGTTGGGAAAACTCTGCAAGTTTCACAACAGCTAGGAATATCGTGGTTTTGATCTGGAATTAACAAAAACTGCTGTGGCCATTCTCCTACTTTACTTACATACTAAAAGGTTAGTTCAGGCAAAAATGAACGTTCTCTCATCATTTACCCAACCTTATCACAGGTCAAACCAGTATGACATAAAAATACTGTAAGATTTCTTTGGAACACAATAAAGCTGTTTAGCATAATTTGACAGCTCCTCTGCACCAGACTGGTGGCCTCATAGGATAAAAAAGTGTTCCAGGCATTTTTTGCTTAATTATCACTGCATATTGAGGCATACTGCTCATTTGGATGCTATATTTTCAGCATATTATTTAGTACAAAAAGGTGGCAGACTTGCATTGGGTTGGATAAAAGATATATGATAGCTTTGTGTAAGGACCTGACAGAAATTGCAGTTGTTATTTACCAAAATATTATTTACTTTGTTTTTTACTTCCCTTCCAATGTAGCCCTCAATAATTTATTAATGTGTATACTCAACACACCAGGTTTGATGATGATAATAAAATTAACTGTATGGTGTACAGTAATCCTGTCACGTTTTGACAGCTGTTACCAAGTCAGCTGAAACCCTCTTGTGTGCTGATGACATCACAAATGTATACAGCAACCCCTCACTTGTCTCCTGTAGAGCAGAACTATGGAGCGGCCCATTCCACTGAGGTTTTGTTCTGAAACGATCTTTATTCTGCCTGAGGTTAGATGTGAAGTCAAGAGCTGTGAGGTGAACAAGTCACAGAAACAAAAGGATTTGCATTGCATGTTAATAATATTTACACATGTAGTACTGCTAGGCAACTACGAACTGAAGGTTTGTGGAGAGGCCATTAGATCAGATAGGCCATTGCAAGTACAATTTCTGATTGTCACTAAATATTTAATCTCTCTCTCTCTCTCTCTCTCTCTCTCTCTCTTTATATATATATATATATATATATATATATATATATAAAATCTATCTATATGTCTTTTAAGCAAAATGTTTAATTATTCACCACATGCAGCCTTTCTGAAAGCAGGGAGCCAAGCATTATGGTGCCATCGCTACATGA
Organism: Chromobotia macracanthus; assembly: GCA_036877525.1. Taxonomy (NCBI): domain Eukaryota; kingdom Metazoa; phylum Chordata; class Actinopteri; order Cypriniformes; family Botiidae; genus Chromobotia; species Chromobotia macracanthus. The sequence goes on from JAZGTH010000013.1 coordinate 9,920,049, forward strand.
TGCTCCTCAGAAATTTATGCTGTTAAGTTGTTACATGCATTTAATCTGAAAATAATTTAGGAATATTTTTAAGGTTGTTCTTAGTAATTCTGATTCTTAGTAATTCTGTGGCACACTTCCTCCTGCTAGTTAGTTGAGATACGAGTGTGACTCACAATAGCCACATCATTGTGCTCAATTTACTAAACATATTTTCCAAGTTTGATGTAAATTACTTAATGCACACAGAAAATATGAAACACTTTCTGTTGCCTTTTTTGCCAGAAATTGATTCCCTTGCCATGGCAACAGCATTCGAGATATCAACAATCCGTTTAGAATTTAGCATCTTCAATATCTCCTTTATTCTGACAAAGTTTAAAGTGACTTAAGTAAATTTAAGAGGACTCTTTTAAGTGACATACCTCCTTCTCCCAGTTAGTGGTGCTATGACTGTGACTCACAATAGCCACATCTATGTCATTAGTCCCTAGGACCAAACAGTTTTTAACGAAATCACTTAATTCACACACAGCAGATACTGAGCCAATTCATGTTTCCATTTTTGGCAATTAACTTATTGCCATGGCAACACAGTTTTAGATATCAAAAATCCTTTCGCAACTTAGCATCTTAAATGGTTTGGCATAATATTTGACAAATTTGGTCAACAAACAATCTCATAAATCCCCTATGAATAGAATTTAAACATTCAGAACCTGGAATTGTCAGAAAAGTCACATTCAATCCTAAATGGCTGACTTTCTGTTGGGTGGAGATAAATTAATATAATTTTGAAAGTTGTCCAGCTTGGTGAGAACAATACATGTACCAAATTTGGTGAATTGTAGGCAAAACTAACCCCATCACTTTAGTCACAAGGGGGCGCTACAGAGAGGCTACATATCGCTACATTATTCTGACTAGTTCTGAAGTAATTTGGATAAATGTGTGTGGACTATTTTAAAGTTACAGTACTGTAATGTTACACTGAATGTGCTGGGCAATGGATGTCTTGTTGGGTCTCACCTGGCAGACATTCATCAATTATATTCAATTCAATTTTATTTATATAGCGCTTTTTACAATGTTACATTGCTTTAAAGTAGCTTTACATATAATAAAATAATAATAATAATAATTATTATAAAACACAGAACAAATGTCAGGCATGTTCAATACATTAATACACAGAACACAGACTACATGGTACTATGCAAATAATATGTAAATAAAACTACAAAATTATTAAGCCATTCCAGCTTACATGGAGATGGGATATAAAAAATAACTCCCAAATATCTCCCAGATTGGGACTGGCTGATGCTCCCTTGTGTGCAGCCACAGTGGAAGGTGTAGTGCAGGCTCTTCGCTTCTACAGAAGAGAGATTGTGGGAGAGGGAGAGAGGTACCATCCACAACCCAGAAGCACATGATAAGACATGATGATGTCTATTTAGAAATGTACTCTTTAGAGGAACTTTGCTCTTTTAGTTGACCGAAACACTCATGGGAACTCTCTGCAATTATATATGCCATGAATAAAGAAAAAGAGACTGCTGGAAGGCATTGTAAATTCAGTCAATGACATAAGCAAAGCAACAACACAGATCAGCTGCACGCTATCTCCCTTTATACCCAGATCTCCGGGATGGAGATTAGCATACAAATTCTTATTTTTAAGGCCAATTTTCATTGCAGTTTTATATGAAAAGCAGAGCAATTGGTGTCCCAGGGTTAAATCTCTAGTGTCACTACATTGTCACAACATCAAGTGAGTAATAAAAAGGGAACAAAAGGACCCTTCGCACTTTCAGTACTTGGGCTCTAATAATCTGATGAAAAATGACAGGGACCTTCACAATTTTAGTGCTTGGGCCCTAATAATGCTAAAGAAAACAATAGGGTTTGCTAAATAACCTCCCTCTACTTCTTCACCACCGAGAACTGCTGTGCGAAGACGCTTGAGAGATGAGCATTTCTAGAAACCAAACTTTCTCAGCATCATGCATCTCCACAAGTTTCAGCCACAGGTGCCTTTCCTGGACCATGAGTGTGGACATCGCCCAACCTAGGGCGGGCGCTGTGACCTTAATCGCCTGGAGAGCGAGGTCGGTCACCATGCACAACTCTTGCATTATGGCCAAGTCGGACCTACCCTAGAGCCTTGGCCTGATGGACCTGCAAGATCGCCATACCGGCCTGTGCCACATCTGTGTAAGCCTTCGCCCCCAAGAATGAGGAGAACTTACAGGCACGGGAGGGGAGCCTAGGTCGGTTTCTCCAGGTGGCAGCATTCTGTGGGCACAAATGCACCACAATCGCACGTTCTACCTGGGGAATCTCAATGTAGCCCCTGACCAATTTCCTTGTGAAATCCCGACTGAAATGGGGATCTCGCCTGTTTGGGAATGACCAACCACTGCACACGTGAACTCGACCGGTTGGAATGAGTGTGTCAGGGGCTTGGGGGTCTGTGAGGACAGACCCAGAGAATTATCTCCCAATGTGTTTTCCGTATCACCCCGGCGCTTACCGATCCAGCACTGGTAGAGGTACCAGGAAGGGAAGTGGACAGGGAAGACACTCGCTTCTCAGTGAAGCAGGCGAGCAGTGACCACAACGTTCTAATGGTCATGCCCTTACAATAAGAACATGTACCTCCTACAAACGATGCCTGAGCATGCTCGAGCCTGAGATGCTCAAGGCACCGATCTTGATTATATGAGGGAGCGATATATTGGCCATATCCAGAACCACAGGGACAAAATGCCATCTTTAAAAAGACATTGTACCACTGTAAGCTCTTTTAGGCTTTGTGACTGACCTGCTGAAATGAGGCATCAGGACCACATTCGTGAATCTGGAGAACAAAATCTGAGTGAGCACGCCAGCCTGCTTATATACCCAGATATCAGGGTCAAAGACTGGCATGCAAATTCCACTTTTCAATTTTCTTTGGCCTTTTATATAAAAGATCAGAGGCGATTGGGCTCCCAAGAACAAACCCCTAGTGTCGTCATCGAAGAAACCGGTTTTTAGCTGTTTCTTGAATATAGTAAGGGATGCAGCAGACTGAACAGAACTTGGAAGATCATTCCACCATTGAGGGATTGTAAAGATGAACCTACGGGCAAGAGATTTTGTGCCTTTTGAAGAGGGTATTACAAGCAATGTTCATTCATTGACAGTACAGATCTGGAAGGGGTGTATATGTGTATGAGTTTGTGATGGTAAGTTGGTGCAGAGCAAGTAGTGGTTTTGTATGTGAGGAGTAAACACTTGAATTTGATGCATGCAGCAACTGGCAGCCAGTGAAGGGCAATGAGAAGAGGTGTGACAAAGGCTCTTTGAGGCTCTTTGAAGTTGAGCTGCTGCATTCTGAATCAGTAGTGGTTTGAGTGCCCGTGCTGGAAAACCGGCCAGCAGAGCGTTGCAGCAGTCCAGCCTAGAAATAACAAGGGCCTGGACAAGAAGTGGTGTCGCATTGAACATGAGAGATAAGGCCTGATTTTCCTTATGTTGTATAAGGCAAATCTGCATGAGCTTGTTGTCTTGGCAGCATGGTCAGAGAATTTTAGCTGGTCATCAAGGACTATGCAGAGGAGAAGGGATTAGTCAGCAAGAGATGGCAGTAGCATGTAAGTTGTTGCCCAGTTTACCTTGTTTAGTGGTTTACCTTGTTTTAGCTGGGTTGATTAATATCTGTTGATCATTTGAGTTGTTTGAACTGTTTTATTTATACTGCTTTCGAAACGCCACCCTGCTCTTCTGTGGTATCGATCCAAGCCATTCATAACTGGAAATATACTACTGTCCTTCTCCACCAATGGCCACTTTGCAAAGACCTCATACTACACCAGTGTATTTTCAGTGTTTTTGCGCCCTAAAAAATGGTCACAGTCCCAATCTCCAGAAACCATGGAGGCAAAAGATATTATAGGAAATGTTAACTCTGTCATTAGAAATTTGTAAACAAAGTAGAAAATGTTAGGGCACTGCTGCTTAGTGCCTTAGTGAATGAATTATGGGTGGTATTATAAAAAAATATATCTTTCCCACTTGGAAATTGCATATGAATATAATTAAATTGGGAATGTCTGGATTTATTTTGCAACACCAGTGCAATTGTTGAATAAAGATTTTATGTAATAGCTATACTTCATTTACCTAACAGAGTACCTTACTTTATACTGGTATAAATAGAGTTAATTTCATCAAAATATAGCACAAACAACATGGGTGAGACTAGTCTTATAACAACAATCCTGTCAAACACTTGAATCCCCATTGTTAGAATTAGAAACACTGTAGGGTGCTGGAACAGGAATGTTGTTTGAGGACCAACAAAAGATGTTAATCCAGCCACACATCCAACTTATAGTATATAATTTTAATGTGAATTATATAGTCAATATAGATTCAGTTAACTCAAAGCTGTAATGCACACCTTATTTCTTTAGTCAATTAGATTTCTTTCAACAGAATAAAGAATGTTATGGAAATTTGACATAAAATACCAGCTCCTGTAAAGGAGACTCATTATATGCCACATTCAGCTCTGTGCCACACCAAACCCATTTTTATATTTCTTTCATCTAAACTTGTTCGTTCATTGACTTCTTGAGAAGGGAGTGGTAGGGCTGATGGTAAGTGGCAATGAGCTAGTTTCTGGAAAATGTGATAGGGTTGTAGCCTGGGCTCATTCACTTGCTCCAGCCCCAGAACCAGCCCTGTTTACAACTGTTTTTGATTGTTGTTAAGTACCTGTCAAGCTTCCCACTCATCTTTCATGCTGGAAAAACATGTGACCTCAGGATTATTCAGTACAGGAGCAAAATAAAATGTGCCAGGTGGAATAAAGTGTTTAGACCTGTGCAGAATAAACTATCTTTGACAGACACAAATCTTACTCAGGGGCAACGACGTCAATGAAACTTAACGTAAACTCTTAGCTTCTTGTGCAGCTTTGAATTCGTTTTAGATGAGGCTACTGATGGAAACACTAAACTGGCTGTCCTTAAGAGACAATCTCCTGCAAACCTACAGGTAGGTGATATCAGGAAAATTGACCCATAAATCATCCAAAAAACATTTACAATGTGATATCTGGTCTCTGTGTTTTTGAAGAATACAGATATAAAGTATAGATCTTATTGTGGCATCTATAAAAATGCTAGATGGGCTAAAAGGGAACCTAGAACCAAGTGTAAATTGACAGTTTCTAATACATCCAAATGAAATAACAGCAAGCTTAAACAAACAGGGAACCTGATGAACAAAGAACATACACAAAATGACAAACACAAAAAACATATGGATATATATGGGGGAACTAATAAGTGAAAACAAGACAGATGAGGAAAACCAGGGTGGGGCCACAGGGACAGGTCTACAGCTAGGACAAAACTACAGGCACACATAGGCAGACAGGTTGCATTGAAAATTGTGATCTAAATAATTATTACTGACCAGAACTCATGTGTCATATTTTCACTGATTGGTGTCCCCATATATATTTTTTATGTATTTGTCATTTTGTGTTGTTTTTGTATGAATGTTACTGTGGCCAAGGCCTATGTCACCTATAGGATGAACTGGCCATAACATATTTATTCTTAGGTGTAAAATGGCTGTAGAGATCACAATAGAAACCCAAACCAAGTGAGGCGACCTTCTTTCTACTGTTCCACAGAACATTTAGTAATCATCTCCAATAATCTAAAAGCAAACTTACAACACATCATAAATTCTGTCAGAGTCAGATAACATGTTTTCTTTTAAGAAAAAGATAACCATTAAATAAACAAATCAATCTTTAAATAATATATGCAGCATGTGGTTTTTGCATTAACATGCTTGCACAGCTAGAGAAAAGCTCTTGAGGACCATAGCTAAATTTTACCAATCATGAACATTTTACCGAACATGAAATGAATTTGTGAAGATTCTGGCTGGTCTCACATGCTTGAATGTGCAGTGGGGGATCAGTCTGTTTGCCAGCACAGGTGCAAGGTTAGCAACATTTTACTTTAAATGGAAATTCCATCTATCACTACATTATCCATCTTAATCTCTAAAGTAATACTGACCACAAAGGTTCGCATCAAACTGTATTTCTGTGTATATGTTTGGATACATATGACTCATAAATCAGGCATACAGTATGGAAAGAGAGTTACTGGTGTAGTTCCATACGTCCATAACTAGTGTGAACTAATGACTATGTAACTGTATACATCTTAGTCTGATGTGGCACCATGTCCATTTGTTGGCAGTACCTTTAACTGTATTGTTTAAAGATGGAGTGGAAGTTATTGTCTATGAACCTAGAAAGTGTCTGTTATTTGTGTTGTTATGTTCTGAAATACCATTGCAAGACAGTAAGGGAAATGTATTTTTTTCCATGTCTACAGGTGGCTGTCACATGTATAAAGCTGGACAAGGCATGAGAAAGTAAACTGTGTTAGTGTCAAAGAAAATATGTCCACGTAATTACAACCATACTCTTATAAACCCATGTTAAAACATGAAGGAAAAATTAGGGAGCTTAGCGTATCTTGCCTACAGAAAACTCTCTGGGTTCTTTATATCTCTTTTCTCAAATGTTGGCTCAAATGAGGCAGTTGGAACACAAGTGACATTTGGGATGACAAACAGAGTGACACACTAGCTCCATGCATTGAAGTAGAGCACAGCTGTGAGGTGGGCAAAGACACATATTTACACACATGAAACCCATGCTCTGTGCCACCAGCAACAATGTAATCTAACTGTCATAGACAAGAATGAGGAAAGAGTCATTGAAAGTGTTAGTGCAAGCATATTATTATGTGTTGCGTAGTATTCCTTGTGTGCTTGTGTGATGGTGTATGTTGTGTGATCGAAGGCAATATCTAAAATCTTCTCAAAATTGGTTTTCATGCAGGGAAAATTTAAAAAATGTAAAGTACCACACACACATCATTTATTCATCAGAAAGCAGACATATAGAAAGAACTGTTTACCTGAGACTATGGTTATAAATAATGCTATATATAATATGCTATATGATATATATAATATATGATATATATATAATATATGACATATATATATATATATATAATGCATATATATATATATATATATATATATATATATATATATATATATATATATATATATATATATATATATAATGATAAATAGAATATAACACTTTTTGCACAGACTAATCCTTTTGCTTCCCTGGGGATTCATTTTGTGTTTTTGACAGTGACTGCATCTGTTGACTTGCATGGTTTCAGGTAAAAACCTTTTTTACAGTTCTACTGAAGATAAAAAGTCACTTACATTGGATGTCCTGAGAGTAAATTAACAGAAAATGTTCATATTGGGGTAAAGTATCTGTAAAGTTTAGTGCAGAGTGTGTCCTGTTTGTAAAATTCTCTAGTAGTCATATCTCATTCACTCATCTTTGGGAATTTACCACAGTAAGGGAACATATAAGAACCAACATGATAAGCAATTGATTCCTCTTTGCCGCCACCTTATATAGTGTTGACAGCACTCACTTACATAAACTGAAACAAATTATCTATAAAAAAATCATGACAGAGCAGTAGCACGAGTATGCTATAACCAAATATTCTTTACTTTTTCTGCAAAGAATGATCACTATTTTAGGAAACCTCAGTACCACCATGATTTGGGTTGCCAGCACCACTGATAAACATGTATACATATAGTATACAAGTGAAAAAAAATCCTATATGTGTTCTAGGAAGCTTTGTGAGATACTGCAGTGTTTATTTACTACACTTAATCCTCTGAGAATCAGGGGGTCTTGAGAAAAAAAATCAGTGAGGCTCCTTCAAAACGAAGAATCCGAATGGCTAAGGACAGGGGAGTTTTGTCATTGGTTGCTAAACTCTGCCCCCTAAAGATCAGGAGAAACCTTTGAAATTTTCAAATCATTTGAAATAGCTGGAGTGAAGGTACTGACATGGGTCCCAAATGACAAAAACTCAATTCCCACTGTGTGAAAAAGGCAGTTACTTTTTTCTATATTTAAGCCCCCCCTAAAAAATACATGCATATACATTTGTTTGCTAGTTCAATTAAAAGATCCCTTGTTTTTTAACCTGAACAAATAAACCTACCTGTCATTAGCATGTTATACATTTGTTTAATTTGTTTGTTCTCATAAGAACACTGGCTGCTGCATTTAGGACCTGCTGAAGTTTTTGTACTAAACCTGCATGGCAGCCACCCAGTAAGACACTGCAAAAGTCTTAATGTCATGAATTAACTTGTGAATTAACTTTTCGGTGTTTTACATAGAGAGCAAGTGTCGTAGTTTGCAGTTTTACAAATATCAAAGTCAAATGGATGGACATGCTGTAAATTCTAATAACATTACATGTTCAAAGACATTGTGAAATGACAGTAAACACACCAGTTTACTGTCATTCAAATGTCATTCAAAATCACATCAGGTTTAAATTAGTTGAACAAGTATACTCAACATAAGTAGTTACTCAAGTAGTTAGCATTTATGCACAACAAAATATGTGAATTAAATACAATTTTATTAATTCCCCTGTTGATTTATTAATCTTTTGCTAGCTAAAATATATTTTTTTCCATAAATTTTCAGGTCTGTTAGTGATACTTTTTTGTCACAGAATGACTTCATTAAAATGAATATGCCCCTGCATTAACAGGGCACAAGCACTATCCTAACAAGGAAGACTTGCTTGGTCAAGCATGTTACCCAAAAGAACTAAGGAACTTCCAGCAGCGAACTCCACCAGTGTAATGACGAGTGAGACTCACGAGGATCCATTTGCAGCATTTATTAGTGTTAAGACAGGCAGGGGTCAAGAAACAGCAAACTGGGTTATCAGAGGCAAGACATTAAACAGGCAAGGATCGTGGCAGGCAGCAAACAATCAAATATCCAAGGTACAGTCCAGTAATAAAGGTAGGCAGCAAACAATTTAAAAACAGGGTAAGCAATCCAAAGTCAAAAACAAGTAATCCAATAGTGCCAGGGAAACCGCTCATTAATGTCGCCGGGTGCAAAACAAGACTTTGGAATGATTGCATGAAAGGCTGGGGTTTATATATTGTGCTAAATGAGAGTCAGGTGTGACAGGAAGTAATCAATCCCAGGTATGGGGCATTATGGGAAATGTAGTTTGAATAAAAAGTCAATATTCTGGAGACGGTTTCCTCTGGTGGTGCGTAGGAGGTGGAGCAGGGACCACCTCCATAACAGAGCCCCCCCCGAGAGCGGCTCCTGACACGAGGAGGAAAGCGAAGCCGAGGTCGGCTCGATATGCCTCCTCGCCGTCTACCAAAATGGGGGGTGTCTGCTCTCTGGGTCCCTCCTCCGGGTCTCCAACCAGACCACCAGCAGGTTACAGCAAGGAAACATGGAACGTAGGAGAAATACGGTAATTATTAGGTAACTATAAACGAAAAGAAACGGGGGTAAGAGGAGGTTGATACCCCAGGATGCACTTAAAAGGAATCATACCAGTATTGGGTTTCACAAGGGAGTTCTGAGCGTACTCAGCCCACATCAAAAATCTACTCCAATCCGACTGTTCTGATTGCAGTAGGATCGCACGAAGCGAATAATTTCCTGATTTAAGCATTTAGTCTGGCCGTTGGACTGTGGGTGGTAACCAGAAGTGAGACTCACATTGATGTTTAGCCCTTTGAACAATAAAGACCATACCCGGGAAGTACACTGGGGACCTCTGTCAGACACAATATCCTCAGGTAAGGCATAAAATCTAAATACATGATTGATCAAGAGTTCTGCAGTTTCAAAGGCTGAAGGACATTTGGGCAATGAGATTAGATGGCAGGCCTTGGAGAATTGAATTACTATCTATGATAGTAAATATGGTTGCATTTCCCAGGGAGTTAGGCAAATCTTTTATAAAGTCAATGGCGATATGAGACCAGGGCATTGAGGTATAGGTAATGGTTGGAGTGATCCAGTTGGAAGTTGTCTAGGAGTCTTTCATGCTTGACAGATGGAGCAGTTCTTGACGCAAGTAGTAGTGTCAGCAGGTAATGTCAGACACCAAAATCAATTCTGGAGTAAGTGAATAGTAGCCGTAATCCCTGGATGACCAGAGCTGGGAGATTCATGGATCACAGTTAAGAGTCATTTTCGGAGGGGTTTTGGCATGGTGAGATTGTCTGAGCATTCAGTTGGTGGTGGCTCTTGATTATTTAACTGGTTGATTTCTGTAGCAATGTCCCACTGTACCGGAGTGATGAGGAGCTTTTCTGGTAAGATGTTCTCTTGGGTAGTTGAAAGTGGTGTTTCTTTAGTTTGCTGTGAGAGAGCATCAGCTGTAGTGTTCTTGGAACCTGGGCGATAGGTAACGGTGAAATCGAAGCGGGTGAAAAAAAAAATAGTGCCATCTTGCTTGTCGAGGGTTCAGATGCTTTGCTGAATGAAGACACTCTAAATTCTTGTGATCGTTTAGGACAGTAAATGGATGAGAAGCCCCCTCTAACCAATGACACCACTCCTCCAAGGCAAGTTTCATGGCCAACAGTTCCCTATTTCCCACATTGTAGTTTTGTTTAGCAGAAGACAGATTTCGGGAAAAGAAAGCACAGGGAAACATCTTGGGAGGTGAACCGTGACATTGGGAGAGTATGGCACCAACACCGGTGTTAGAAGCATCCACCTCAACTATGAAGGGCCGATCAGGATCAGGATGACGAAGTATGGGAGCCGTAGTAAAACGAGACTTAAGTTCCTCAAAGGAGGCTTGTGTTTCGGGGGACCAGCTTAATTCTGAGTTCTTTTAGTCATTGCTGTTAAAGGTGCTGCCACTGAACTGAAACCTCTGATGAATCTACGATAGAAACTGGTGAAGCCCAGGAAGTGTTGTAGTTCCTTGATTATTCGGGGTTGAGGCCATTCAGATACCGCTCTGACTTTTCTCTCGTCCATAGCGACCCCTTCTTGGCTGATAATGTAACCCAGGAAAGACGTGCTGGTACAATGGAACTCGCACTTCTCTTCCTTAGCATGAAGTTGATTTTCAATAAGATGTTTCAGGACTGCTCTTACATGCTGGACATGTTCCTCAGATGTATTGGAATAAATTAAAATATCAATGTAGACAATCACCCATTTATTAGGTATATCTCTGAAAAAAGATCCAGCTTGGTGTAGTATTTTGCTTTACGTAGTTGCTCCAAGGCAGTTGGGACTAAGGGGATAACGAAACTTGATAGTTACTTCATTTAGGCCTTGATAATCTACACAAGGTCGAAAACCACTATCCTCCTTCTTAACAAAGAAAAACCCTGCTGCCACTGGAGAACTAGGTCGAATGAAACTCTTGGCTAGTTCCTCCTTGATATATTCCTTCATGGATTAGGGTAGAGAGTCGGTTGTTGGCTAACAAATAATGAACACTGGAGGAGGAAACCCTTACATCTAGATGGGTTACCTTCAAACTTCTCAGGGAAAGCCATACATGGGCTGATAGAGGTGGATGAAGCGGGGATTACAACACTGGGTGTGGGCATTGAAGTAGGAGCAGAAATGGTTGACGCAGGGCACATGCTCTGGAGGGTCTACTAGCTCCTCGGTCAGCGAAGTCAATCGGCTCAGTTGCTGATGGTGAGCTGCCAGTTGTGAGGCCTGATGTCTACTGATAATTCAGTAGACAACTGAGTACTTCAACTTCGCAATAATTGCATGAAAGGCTGGGGTTTATATATTGTGCTAAATGAGAGTCAGGTGTGACAGGAAGTAGTCAATCCCAGGTCTGGGGCATTATGGGAAATGTAGTCGGAATCAAAAGTCAATACTCTGGAGAGAGGTACGAACCTCCACATGCAATGGCAGAGATTTCTAATGTACGTCCGTTTATTCAAATGGTCCAAATGTGTTGTAGTTATCAGTTGAATCAATACTTTCTTCATAAACCAACTGCAGTCTTAGTAACACTAATTAGTTTTACTAATATATTATTATATAATCTTATAATGAGCAATAAAAATTTGCAATAATACCATGTATTCTGTTTTACATGTTGTACATGTTTAATATTTTTCTGTTTTCTGTTTTTTATTTTCATTATATGTAAAGCTGCTTGTATCATTGTAAAAAGCGCTAAATAAATAAAATTGAGTTTAACTGAATAAAAAAGCACAACAACATAATTCCCAATATGAACAATATGAGCACAGCACCATAGTTCCTTTTCTTAATGAAAATGACAAAACAAAACAAGAAAGTTTGCATTGTTTACTGACTGACCAAAGCCTTGCTTACCCTGAACAAATTTTACAATTTGAAAGCAAAAAAGCTGTTATTAACAACATTAATATAAGCATCTCCAGTAGCCAGTATTCTTAACGACCAATAGCTGTACATAGTAAGTATGGTGCTTGTAAAAGTGTCTCTGCCCTGGGATTAATATTGGTGAACATTGCAGCCCCACAAAAATGCTATAAAGGCAAGGCTAGGTTTAAATGTAGGAAACAGTGATAGGAGCAGGCAGGTACACAAGCCAAGTTCCGCTAGTAGAAACTGGGGGACAGGAGAGGCTGAGAACCAGGCTGTGAATGTGGAGGTGCTTCAGAAAAGTTCTTGTGAACAATAACACAAAGGTGTATGAGCACAGCCAAAGAGCCCCGTAGACACAAAATTTGTGAAATCATGCCAATGTTTCAATAAAGGCCAAGCATTGACAATCTGATCTGTTTTTTTGCAGGAGGAAGGCAAGGTGTATGCTATCATTTTAAAATGTCCATGCTATCATTTTAAAAGAACTGTATCTGGGCAGGACTGTTGTAGATTAAGGTACCACAGGTGCAGCAAGTCTAAACAAGGGGAGAGGGTGTAATTCTCAGAAAGAGTGTGAACAAGGGTGTGAAAGAGGTGAAGGAGAGAGTGCATAAGAAAAATAGATGCACTAACACAGTGCACAGGTGCATCTTGGTGCTATGCCAACCGCGGTGCATTTACCTATGTTTTCCTAACATAGGTAATATCAGGTAACCCTGATATTTACACATACATTTATTATGTGGCTGCTACATTCAAACACCCTTTTAAGATGAATGCAACACCAATAAAATGTAAACAATATTCAATCTACATCGCAAGCAATGTTATGTAACATAATAAAATGTAAGCAAAAAATGACTTAGTTTGCTTTTACTGTAGATAGTGTGTTACTGCTTATAGAAAAGAAGTATAAACACAAATGAGATCTTTTTTTAGTATGTCAATTGGTTCTCCTGCACAGCAATTACAAATTAGATGGAGATCAGATAAAGACTCTGAGAAGAAGACCTTAGTAATTGCATGTTTCTCTTTTATAGTTTTAGAAAGGAGATCAACAAGATTTTAATATAGCTTTAAATAATAATATCAAAGTTGTCATGAATTAAAAACATCAAATTGCCCTTTTTTTGCCATATAAAATGTCATTTCAATATCCTGTAAGTTTTAGAACTCAAGACCTTTTCATTAGTTAAAAACAGCTTTTATTGAAACCAAGCTGCCAACAAATGATTAGTGATATAGATGCAGTTATTGTCACGGTCACAAGAAACGAACCCACTTACAGACAGCGTTTGAACAGAAAAAGTCTTTATTTGTACAATTAAACAAAACAAGAACCCACGAGGGTGCAAAAAGAGAAACAAAACAGGCTTAAAACAGAACTCAAAAAACTCTCCAACCGGAGCAAAAACGGAGCAAACATAGATCAAAAACACGGAACAAAAAACCACGGGAAGAGCTCGACAAAAGACAGACAGGACTGGTAATAGTGACACCAGACAAACAGAGAAAAACCAGGAAATGAACCAACACAAGACAGAAGACACAAGGGCTTTAAATAGGGGCAAAACAAGGACAAACAGGTGAGAGAAATAAACTGATAACAAGACTAACAAGTAAACAAGGGGGCGGGGTCAAGACATGCGACTGGAGAGCACATCACGAATGTAAACAAAACAGAGGCCATGTGCTTCCACAGAAAAAAAAACACTCAGAGCATGAGTTTAGATCGAAACAACATGCTCTGACATAGAACACAGGGGATGTCTGACATAACCCCCCCCCCAAAAGGGACACACACCAGGTGTCCCAAAACAGACAGACAGACCAACCAGACAGACCAGGCCGAGCAGGCCAACAGACAGGCCGAACAGGAAGACCAGACAGACCGAGCAGGGAGACCAGACAGACCGAGCAGGCAGACCAGATGGACCGAGCAGGCAGACTGACCAGGCAGGACAGACAAACCAGGCGGGCAGGCAGACAGACCAGGCTGGCAGACAGGCCAAACAGACTACACAACAGGCAGACAGACAGACTGGAGGATGACGCAGGACAGGAACAAAACATGACAAAAGACGGGCCGAAAATGAAGCAAAAACGGCAACACTACAGAAATCAGAAGCACAGGATTACTAAACAATGGGAGGGAAGAAGGAGGACCAAGGATGGATGGCCCAGTGGAGCCCATGCCGAGTGATCCCCGGAACCCTGGGAACCAAGGACCAGGTCTGGGCGGAACAGTCCAGGCTGACGGAGGTATGGTCGACACAGGAACAGACTGCTCAGATGCGGGCACCAGAACACAGACAGGAGTAGCGGACGCTGCCGCTGGAACAAAGACAGGAGGAGCGGACAATGCTGCCGGAACAGAGAGCGCTTCATGCGCAACTAGCCCTGGAACAGACACAGAAACAGACATCTCCTGAGGCTCAGGAACAGACATCTCCGGCGGCACAGGCACAGACATCCCTGGAGGCACAGAAATTCCTAGAGGCACAGACGTCCCCGGAAACACAGACATCCCCAGAGGCACAGGCACGGACATCACCAAAGGCACAGGAGGTGTGAGCACCGGAGCGGGCACAGGAGGAAGAGCAGACTTCCCCTTGCTCCTCCAGGAAGGAGCAGACACAGGGGAGATGGGCATGGGCGCCAGAGCAGGCACAGGAGGTGCGGAGAAGTAAACAAAACAGAGGCAATGTGCTTCCATGGAAAACAAGAGGGAAAACAAGACCCAGTGTCAGGGTCCTGGCTTCCTGTTCTAAGTCTTTCTAGATTATCTTGCCAGGATCCTGACATCCCCTGTGTTCTGTGTCAGAGCATGTTGTTTTGATCCTGACTCCTTCTGGTCTTGGTTCTTGTTTCTTGGAGTCGAGATCTGAACGCGTGCTCTGGGTCCTCGTCCTGTGGAAGCACATGGCCTCTGTTTTGTTTACATTCGCCATGTGCTCTCCGGTCACGCATCTTGTCCCCACCCTCTTGTTCTCTTGTCTCGTTTGCCCTCATTTTGCACACCTGTTCCTCGTTGTCCTCATGTTATTTAATGTCCCTGTGTTCTCTGTTTTGTGTCGGTTCGTTCTCGGTTGTTGTTTTGATCATTTATTAATAAAACAGATTTTTTCAGTTTAATGCTGTCTGTGTCTGGGTTCATTTTCCCGTGACCCCTGACACCCAGAGCATGAGTTTAGATCCTGACTCCAAGAAACAAGAACCAAGACTAGGATTCATCAGGATCCAAATAACATGCTCTGACATAGAACACAGTAGTTTTTATTCTGTGTAGTGACTGTAAATTAGTCACTGTAAATTAGCATTTTAGTTAGTAATTAATATTTGAGGTTTGAGAAGTCTTATACAACTATTTCTTCGAGATGAGCTTTCAGGAGCATCATGGAGCATCTTCATCATCATCCTCCACAGCTGTACTTCTGTCACCCTCAGGTAAGATAATGTAATTCAGATAATCAATAAAATTGTGCAATAGTTTTATTCCTGTACAGTAGCAGTGCTGACTTTACTAACTCATTAAATGTGTCATTTATTGTATGGATAATCATAAAGGTATAATCAGATTTTTAACTGGGAACAACACATGGATGGAGCTAAAATTATGCCAAAACTACACAAACAAACCCAGCATTTCGCAAACAAAAAAACTTGATTCTGAAACGAACATAAAGTGTTTTGCCAATACAAAAGTCAATTTGAGAAAAAATGCTGAGGTACAACAATTAAATGTACTGTGTTTTACAACACATCGGTTATCTGAGATTTTCTTATAACAAATGCAGCTGTGCAACTTACTTCCAAAACAGCAGATGGTGATATCATTCAACTTATATTTACATTATTGTTTGTTTGTGCTGGTTGCAGTTCTGTCCAGCCAGTCCAAGTTCCAGCTTTGATAGGGCTTTGAGGCCCTCCCACTCTCACTCTGAAAAATTTATTTTTGCACATCTGTCTATATGGTTTGTTTTTTAGATACTTGGTATTTAGTGAAGATTTATTGAATTAAAGGCGCTTGAATAACCATGATTCTGACTGAGAAAGAGCTGATATATTTGTGTGCAGTATTTTTCACATTTTGTTTATATATACAGGGCAAAATATACATTTTAATTACTTTTTTATTCATTTAACAGTATCCACATCATGGTAACTGCTAGACAAACTTTTGAACTGGCATACTCTCTTTAAAAAATTTCTCAGTTTAGTGACATTTATAACGTTACATTCAAATGATGCTATTTTTATATTTAAAAAAATCTCAATTTGCTAGAAATAAGCAAATTGATGTTAATGGCATATATAGACGATTGAGTGATACGGTTAAAGATCATTTTTATGTTTGCACTAAGGCATCTTTATATAAACCTCTCTACTGTCAGTGTACCATGAACCTACATATGAATTTAATGCATTCATTTATTACAAGTTAAACTATTTTGTGTACAATAGTACTATTGACTATTGACAAACTCCTTAAGGATAGAGTATATCCTTTGTCCATCCTGGAACGCAAAGCCATGGAGGAGTATATCACGGAGGCTGTCAAACAACGTTTCATCCATCCATTCACCTCTCCATCTGCCTCAAGTTTTTTCTTTGAGGGTAAGGAGAATGGAGGCTTGAGGCTATGTATAGATTACCAAACCATAAATTCATAAACTGTTAAATTCCCCTATCCACTGCACCTGGTCCCGGGCCCCATCGACAAACTACGTGGAGCTCACATTTTTACCAAGTTGGTAAAAATGCGAAGCGCGTACAACCTGGTTTGTATCCAGGATGGCAATGAGTGGAAGACTGCCTTCATTACTCCCTCCGGTCATTACCTGGTCATGCCCTATGGTCTTTCTAATTCCCCATCGGTGTTCCAGGAATTTATGAATGAGGTGTTCCGGGAGTTCCTCCATCACTTCATCATCATGTACATTGACAATATCCTGATTTACTCCTGGAACCCGGCCGAACATCACCAACATGTAGAACAGGTTCTATTATATTAGTTATATCTTAAATATGAATAATGCGAGTTCCACAGAACCATCATCTCATTCCTAGGATATGTGATCAGTCCCCAGGGTGTCCAGATGGATCAGGGCAAAGTTCAAACCATTCGTGATTGGCCCAAACCACAAACTGCAAAAGAACTCCAACGTTTATTCGGTTTTTCAAATGTCTATGCTGAAAAATTTCTAAAACAATTTTTATGCTGGTTAATTCATAATTTTAGTCTCCTCACCGCCCCTCTCACCTCCATGCTCCGCAAACATTCCAAGTCTCTGTCCTAGAACCTTGAAGCCCACAAATCCTTTCACAGCTCAAACACGCCTTCTGCACCACTCCGATCCTCGACAATCAGCACAGCTGGAACTGTTTCCTACCATGACCCAAGTATGCTCAATACTCTCTGACAGTCTACCACTGGTTTAACACCCTTTCAATGCATACTCAGCTTCCAAACACTACTATTTCCCTGGATGGGTGAACAATCCGAAGTTCCAGCTGTGGACCACTGGTTCCATGAGAGCGAGAGAGTGTGGGACTCATATTCATCTACAACAAGCAATCAAAGCAAACAGCAAGCAAAGACACAAGGACCACGCAGATGTTCAACGCTCCACCACTCCTGTATATTACCCTGGTGAAAAAGTGTTATCATCTTAGGATCTCTTTCTCTGGCTGCCCAGTAGGCCCTGTTATATAGGTTCTTTCCCCATCATGAGGCAGATCAACCATGTGTCCCTCCTGAAACCCTTCACTAATCCTGTTACTCCCTCTGTCACAGATACCGAAGAAGCCAAAGTGCCCCCTCCTCCGGAAGTCGCTGAAGAAGACTCCATATATCGTGTTCACAATATTCTGGACTCTTGGTGACGAGGCGGCTGCCTTGAATACCTCATGGATTGGGAGGGGTACAGTCCAGAGGAAAGGTCATGGGTAGCCTGGGACGGCATACTAGATCCATCATTACTCACCAATTTCCACCAAAATCATCCAGACCATCCCACTCCCAGAGGTAGAGGTCATTCTCCTTGCTGTATAAGGGCATCAGGAGCTGCCCGTGGAGCAGGGGGTAATGTCAGAAACACACCTCCACTGCCAACCACACCCCCACGTTCAGCGATTACCTGCAAGTATAAAGCCACAAGCAATTCTGACTCTCTCGTACGGTCTCACAGCTTACTCGTTGTGACTTACCTGACTCACCTTCCTCGTATCCTTACCTCAAGAATCTCCTGCATTTTCCACAAACTCCGGCATTCCCAGTGTATTCTCCATGATACAATATTGCAAATGGAAAGGACTATGTTTACGCCCCAACTAAGTGTGCTTACTTGCTAATTCGCTAGCAGTTGCTTTCCTGTGCCAAGCCCTCATTGTTTATGTGTGCTATCTGTTCTCCTCTGAATTATATATGACTTGTGTCATGATTATTTACGTTCTGAACAGTGGCGGGCGGTCAATAAGGGGCGCCACCCTCCCAGAGTTTGTGTAGTGTGCTGGACTAATGGGTGTCTATTAGGTTCATAAACTTTTGATAAGCATGTGATTTGAGGCTGAGATCTAATTGACTTGTTTCAGATTGTCCTGTGGACTGCGCCCGAACCCTCCCACTTTTGATTTTAGCGAATCCATATTGTTTTTTTATTTTTGATCTCATGTGATTGGACCATTCTCAATGAGTCTCATTCCAGCTCAGCAGATCATTTGACTGACAGGTACTGATCAATGTGGAAGCAAGCGAAATATCTCAAAATGAAAGAAAATTCAGTTTTGTCTTTGCAACAATACCCCTTTAAAAGGCATTTGTATGAAGAAAAAAGACGATAAAGGAGCTTGGACCAGATCGACCCAACTTGCAAATTTAGCAGCAGTCAAGTAATCGCGGTCAAGCTTACATTTGGTGCTTTTCCACCACTACTTATGGGAAACAGAGTTGTCTAGCTGGATGTGATGTGAGCCATGCCTTTTATTGTTTTCCCTGTTTGCTGTTTCTAAGTCCTGGCACCAAAACGTGGACAACAATGGGGGTTTGCAACTTAAAACCTCTCTCTGAAAATTTGCAAGCCAGAAAGAAAGGAGAGCAAAATTTATTTTCAAATAGTGTTACTGGCCAGTGATAAGGCAACTTCACAGTGTGTGTGTGTTTGTGTGTGTGTTTTGAATGATTACCTTCATTACTTAATTCATACTGATAATACTACTATAAAACCCAAACCGATAATAAAACTACTACTGATAATAAACCCACATTGAACTCAAATTCATGAATGAAGAATCATTCATTCTGATTCATGGTACATTTATTGCATTCTTTAACAGCCAACTTTAACATTAACATTTTCAATATTTTATCTAGCAGTAATGATACATAATCATTTGATAAATGGGTGTTTACAGTCCTGCATCACTAACAGTTTAATTTTTTAACTAACAGCCCTCCAAGAAATGTTTAACACCAGTGTTAACTGGTTCTGAAGATCTTTTGTATGCTTAAGCTAATAAAGCCTTTTGTATTATTAATCACCTGCCTCTTTGCCCTAGTGATTTCTGACAGTAGGTTTTTACTTGCAATTGCAGGAGTCAGAACAGGTTCCTGTATTCCGTTATCAAAGTTAAATTGACCAACCACAAATTCTAACCTGTCAACATCACCAGGCTGTGGTGCTGGCAAGGTAACAGAAGGGCGGCAATTACAAATCCCCTGGTAAAACTTATTAAGTAATAAAACCTTTGCATTCATTTTTATATCAATGTGTTACATAAAAATTTACCTGCAGCTCAACAATTTGCAGTCCCACAAATTACATGGAAGACGATGAATCATGCACTTCCTGCCTGATGTTGAAGCATACGCACATTTCAGTGCAGAACCAATATTTTGGAGTACATTTTACTTAATATTTTATTGTGCAGTCATTACCATTATAAAATGGGTAGTTTATGCAGAATTTACTCATTATAATTTATTTTATTTGCTAACTAATAAACTTGCATGGGTTGTATTTACCACCCTCCAGGATATTTTTTAACAATAAACCAATCAGTCAAGATCATGGTTATTTGAGAGCTTTAAAGAAGATAAAACGTCTGTAAAATGTTGATCACGCATAAAACCAGATCTATATGACTAAATTCATGAGAATAATTGAATAAAACCTGATGCACATTGCTTCCAAATTGGAAATTGTGTCTTTCTGTCAGTGATGGGGAGGAACATAAGACAAAGTTCTTCTTTGTCTTATGTAAGGGTTTTTCCCTGGAGACTGGTGTAAAATGCCCAACTGCGCCATCTGTTGTTTTTAAAGAGGAAGTTTCACAGCTACATTTGTGAGAAAGTGACATTGAGATAATCTCATTATATAGGTGTGTGGTAAAACACAGTACATCTTTGTTACACCACTGCATTTTTTCTCAAGTTGCCTTTTGTATTTGCAAAGTGCTTTCTGTTTATATGAGAGTCTGTTTTGCAAAGCAGAAAAATTGCTTTTAAAAATGCTGGGTTGTAATATGAGAATATTATACTTTTCACTTGCATATTTATATATTTTCTTGTAGTTTTTCACAGAAAACATCAATTATATAATTGGTAACTTTAAACTATCAAATGTGAAAAGCACGTACATATCCTCCCCAACCCCTTCCTGGCCACCAGCCCTTCATACCTATTCAGTACAGGGCTAAGAGGATAAAGTGTTAGCCTATATCTAAGGTTAACATGGTGTTGACATAGGGAGAGGAGGGAAGAGAAAAGACACGATGAGTGACAGGTGTGAGGTGGACTTGGAGTTTGTTTTTGATTGACCGCGGACCAATATTGGACCTGTTCAGCATGTACTTCAACCAACCTTGTGTATATAGCCTACGACAATATGACAGATTCTGTTGTTCTTAATTAGTGGGGTATGACTTAAGAATGGAGTTCTCACAGTTTTTTTTATCAATTTAAAAACAAAAAATAAACTAACCAAATTGTGCATATTTAGGACAATAAAATAAATATGCCTATCAGCTTTCGAAGGGAAAGCTGCTTCACCTGTTCATTGTTGTTGATATCGAAATCTCTGTTTCCAATTATAAACTACCGTACTTTGCCATAAATGTAGGCTGGTACTTTAAAATATGGCTATTAATGTAATAGTCGGTCTAGCATTTGTGTAATTTGTTTTTCATTTTGCATATATTTTGCATATTATTGTGAATCATTTGTGCACCTCCACAGACAGCAACAAAATACCACTTTCAAGGCCCAGAATGGTGATAAAAACATTAATAAAATAGTCCATATGACCACAGTGGTTCAAACCTTAATTTTATAAAGCAGCAGGACTATTTTTGGTGCACAAAAAAAGACTTTATTTTCTTATCAGTGTTACTCTCCAAAGCTACATTCTGATGTAGGACATTACTATCTGATGTAGAACCCGGAATCGCTGCACTGTGTTTACAAGCCAAAGATGTATGCTGTACATAAAACAATCTTCGTAATAATGTCTGCAGATGTCAAAATAGAGAATTACTTGCAATTTTTTGCCTCGTGGGTTCTATGTCAGAACACTGGCTCCTCCATCAGCACCACGCGCATACATCCTGTTGCTCTAGTAAAATGGTATTGGAGCCTGACACAGAAGAGAAGGAGTTGGTAATCTTAGGAATTATAAGATTACATATTCAGACATTCTTTTTGCCATTTATTGTAATAATCCAGTGAGATTTTTGTATGCACAAGGAGACTGACTACAGCCAGTACTCCACAGAGAGATCTGATCTCACAATCATTGAGTCTGTCTGTGATTACATTATGAACCAACAGAAAAAAACTGAGACAGACTAAATCCATGAGAACTATGGCAGTGTCTCCAAGATGCCTGAAGAAAAATGTAGTGGCAAAAAAAAATGTAAATCTTGATGTAAAAATTAAAAATGTAATATAATTCCTACTACAACAAACACTACAACAAAAGATATAAATATCTTTCTTAAAACCATTTTTGGGTGTAAAAATATGTGCCTAAGACTTTTGCACAGTACTGTATATTACATATATTTCCAGACACATCAAATCAGTAATTTAAAAGGAGTACCTGTGTTCCCCTAAGAGCACATATGGCCTAGAGGTAATTAGGTTTGAATGAATTGGTGCCAGGTTGTTTCCCCTCACTCACTTTGTGCTAAGGCTCCCCAGTCATGGATCACAGCCCTAGAGAAGAAGGTATTAGCTCCTTTTGATTCTCGCCCAGGGGTAAACTCTCTCTTAGCTAAAATTGTTCCTTTGGGGAATCAATGGGCCCATTATTTGGTGAGCTGTAGTTTGCCTCAATGCTCCCAATCTCCATGTGAAACAGTAGAAAGTAATGGAGAAACATAAAACATAATACTTGTGTGACCAGCTTGTTATTTGCTCACTGGTAAATGTGTTAAGAATTTTCTAAAGATGAAAATTCGGCTTAAGGAGGGGTGGTGGGATGGAATGACAGACTTGATCATTGTCAGCAGGTCATAAATATTTTGGGTTACTTCTGATATGCTCTTCCAAAACTTCAGGGTGTCTGTATAGTCTTTGGAACACAGTTGCTACCCTCTCATGTAATCTTGTAGCCTGGTCCAGGCATACTTCTCATTTTTTGGTCAGCTGTGTGGCTCATCATGACAGATCCAAGATGAATCACAGACCTTGGCCCCCTTCTCTGTCTGATCCGATGCTGCAAAAAATTCCAATAGATCAGGATTGTCTGGAAAAAACATACATGGCTCTGTATAAACTTGTTCATGAGCATCAGGCTGGGCTGCTGTCTGCTGATCTTTCTCAGATTGGTCCCAGAAAGTACCACCAGTCACCCCAAACAGCCCTGCCTATCCCCTACCGTACCATCTCTAATGAAAAGGCAAAAATATTCACCAAAACATGTTTCAGACAATATGTCACAAGCACAGGAAAGAAAATTTAGTTTGGAAGGTGGGGTGAGTGGAAAGGCTCAGCTAATGGGGGATGTCTGATGAAATAAAGTAAAACATTAATTTTGAGGTTCCTGTAAGCTTTTTCTCCAACATTTCCAAAAATGGCCATTGGGATGTTTATTTTGTGACCAGAGGTAGAGAAAGAATGAAACTAGAATGAAATAAACCAAACAATTATTTACAAGGTAGATACCAAGTGTTAAATGTGTGTTCACTCCTCAGTGGATGGGTTAAATGCAGAGGTCACATTTCAGGTGTGGGTTACCATACATTGACTTGCACCAATGGCTTATCTTTTGGCAGTGCTATCACTCTGGGCATCAATATAAATGCCAGGTGACATGAATTGGCAATGTGCCAGCTTATGACCACAAAGGCTGTTAGAAAAAAGGCTTGGCTGATTGTTAACTGTTAGCTTCTTTGCTAGTATTTTGGTGGTTGCTTTAGCAAAAGTCATCATCATGTTGCTTTAAATGGTTGCCAACTATAGCAAAGACCACTGAAATTATTATTATTTAATTATTTGGTTGATTAGATAACATAATATTATTAGATTATGATCAATAAAATGATTGAAATTCTTTGATTTCAAGAAAGCTCAAGTTAAAATGAACACATCAAGCCAAAGGTCGGCCATCGGGCAGTATTTGAGCTTTGGCCAACTTATTTATTCAGTGTGTTCTGTACCTTGGCTGAAGTTGGTCCCCATTTGCTTTTTTCGACTGATTCAGCATGTTGAATCATCACTTGCTGGTACAGAAAGTTATTTCCTCTCATGCTGACACAGAACAGATGTGCTACTTGGCCATCAGGAATCCACCATTGGCTTGGTGTGTAACTGCAACTTTGGACTTGGACGCAAGCAACGTGAGCCATCATTGGTATTCGTTTGATGTTGCTTTGGTGTGTCCCAGGCTTTAGACCATTTACCACTAATGTTCTGCATAGTGCATCTTTTATAACCTTCACTGATGTTAATGCAGGTCTGTAACCATCGTAGATACAAAGGGGGGACAATCTTCCCCCCAATATTCAGATTGCTTTTTGATCAATATGGTTTTTCACTTGTTGATTTCTCAGTATACTTTTGTCTTTGTTGTACTGCTCTGCCCCTGGTGGTGGAGTCTTGTTCTTGGTTTGTTGTATTAGATTACAATTACTGAGCTTTGGTTTGAATTTTAGGGGAAGCTGATACAAGTTGTAAGCAGAGTCCCTGGAAAGGTTAAGCACCAGCCCTCTGTTCTCTCTGGGCTCCCTGCGGTATACCGTGTGAAAGCATTTTACCTGTGTGCAATAAGCAGCAATAGCATCCCTGCCAATCGTTCAATTAGGACGAAAACAAAATCTCCTTTATGACAGTGTCAACATCTCTGAACATCCATGTTCATATTTACAGCATTGTTAGTGAAAACCTTACACTGTCTTAATTTTTTAATTTATACTTACATTTATGCATTTGGCAGATTGTTTTATCAAAAGCAACATGCAATGCAAAGTGTGCATTTTAGTACCCAGTATCCCTGGGCATCAAACCCACAACTCTGCACAGCTAACACAGTGCTCTACCAATTGCGGTTTACAATTGGTGAACATTTTTATTAGGTCTTAATTAAAAATTATAGCCCAAACTGTTTTTGCCAATAACAAAATGTATTGTGCCAAAATGTAGTAATGGTTTCAAGCCCTGAACAAACAAACCCCCAAGATAATAAAGATAATACTACATTTCTTCCTGAAAAGAGTTCTTTAACATTGAAGCAAACTCACCTGTGCCTGCAACAAATATTATTTAACCAGTCTAAAATAAGAAAACTGTTGCATGTACTATCTGCATGTACTAAAAAAAGTGCATAACACAACAAATAATCCAGAAAAATAAAGTTGTAAGAGAACGCCAAAGAAACTGAGAGATAATCTCACAATACATTTTTAATAATCTAAACTCAAGAGATCAGAAGAACACAAAATACCACAACAAGATGCAAAAATCCAACAAAAACAAGGACTAACAAAACAACAGCAGTAAAGCAAGAGTGCAAATATAAATAAAAATACAGGAAAACTAAACTAGGAACAGGGGAAAACAATCAGTTACTAGGGCAATGGAGGAGGAGCTAATGATGAACTAATTAACAAGATAATTACTAAAGTCACAAGGGGAAGCAAATAAAAGAAAACCAGAAACACAGGAAAAACTTAATCTAAACATGACAGTAGAAAGATTACTCAAAGAACATAGCTCAGCAATCTCAAAGCCAGACCATTATCTCTTGATGGTCCTGTTTCCAGAATATATAATATTAACAGCTAGTCTGAGTTACCTGGATGTGGATGCAATAGAAAATTAAATCTGACAAACTGCAACCATTGCACTGCTCCAATTTTAGAGAAAGAATCCCACAAAAGTTTAACTTAAACAAACTTAAACTTGGTGTTCAAAAATAAAGACCCAATGGTTTTTAACTCAAACTACCTGTTCTTGAATTAATGAAACAATGCTTAAGTGACAATGTTATATATGTTTACAAATACGTACTGAAAAACAGGCAAGCCACACAAACATAATTTGTACTACAGTATTGCATGGCCTTATTGCTTTTATTAAATTATCACAAATGTTGGGGACATTAGTTGTCATTAGAAAGTGTATCGTTATTTTGAAAACTAAAAATATTATACTCGACATGTTACTTTGCAAAATAAATCCACCTCTTCTCCTCTTAAGTCTTCTGGCAGAAGCTGAAGGCCAGTGTAGGAGTTCGATCCAACCCACAGAGACCTAGAGCGGTTGGGCAGCACATGCAGACCTCACAGCCTAAGAGGAATTTCAGTCTGAGGGCCGTGCTTTTCTCAAAGGCTGCAAATAGCACCTGACGCCAGCAGCACTATATTATATTTGTCCCATCTTCTCTCTCTTCATGTACAGGTACCTCCTGCTGGTTCTCTGATTCAGGAGACTGGCAGCCTGGAAACTTCTGCCAAGTTTATCCCCATGGCTGTTGAGTACAACAGACAAAAGGTACAGAATTCAGTTTGCTTCCCGTCCTCCTCGTTTCAATGGTGTCTTGCAGACTATAGAATTAGGAGAGCGGCACGCAGTGTTGGCCAAAGAGCTTAGAAAGGGGCTATAGAACGTGTTCCCCCTTACATGAAGCATCTGGGCTTTTACAGCTGATGTTTTATAGTTCCCAAGGAGGACAGGGGCTGCGTCCAATTCTAGATTTGCGTCACTTGAATCGGTCTCTGAGGAGATACAGATTCAAGATGTTGACGCTCATGCAGGTTGTGTGTCAAATTCAGCCTGGGGACTGGTTTGTCTGAATAGACAAACACTACACACTTTCACATGTGTAGCGAAGGGCATGGATGCAGCTCTGGCTCCCTTGAGACTCCAGGGCATCCATGTTCCAAATTATATAGATGACTGGCTATTCATGGCCAGCTCCCAAGAACTAGCTTCACGGCATCGAGTTGTGTTAACTCATATAAGATGATGGTGAACTTAGATATATGAATGTATACAAATTAAATTAATATGCATGTAAATAAATGTAAATTAATTATATGACAAAAAATATATAAATTATATTTATATATAAATTGCAATTACAAATAAAAGAAACTATGATGTGAATTTGTATTTCTTTTAATGACTATGGTGTAATTGCTGTGACAGGATAATTTAGAAAATATATAGTGAAGGCTGATGACAAGGGTCAAAAGCAGGTGATGGGAATTAGTTATTTAACTGATTAAGGCTAGGCAAGCTTTTCTGATATGAAAGTGACTGGATCTGATGTAGGTTTTGAAGGCTTCTGATGACCAACGACCTGGTGCCTAAATATGAAGTTGAAAGAAACCTTTTTGAGCGGTTGTGGTTACTGCACCTATACAATATGAGTGACTAGATATTGTGATGAGAACCGATTTTAATGTTTTTGAAACCACAATCTTTTTACAAAGTGAAATGTTTGTACCAGGGAAAGTCTGTACTGCAAGTAATTTAGAGAGTGTGATATGGTTAAAACGATCAGTAAGTTGAAAATATTAATTCTTTTTTATTTTTTACCTGATCAGTTTTGCTTTGTTAAACTGAGATTTTTTGAAGAAAGAGATTATTTTGTTATCCAAAACGTGTAAATCTGAAATTGTAGGATGGATATTAGGGTTGAAATTAGAAGTGAACTGGAGTAGCAGAGAAAACGTCTCAGTTATGACTGTAACCTGTTTCCTGATGGAGGGAATAAGACGTTGTGTTGCGGACGTAACACTAGGGGTCTGAAATTTGCATGCCAATCTCCACCCATACATGTGGGTATAAATGGCAATGGCAGCATTCATTAAAAATCTGAGGAGCCAAGAGCATCCCAGCCATACAGTGGACAGTTTAGTGTTGTGCCATGAGGGACACAATGTCTCGTTCTCTTTATCAGGGAACAGAGGATACAGTCATAACCAAGGCATTCCCTTTCTGACCAAATGTTGAGTTAGTGACAATGATGTGACCCTAGGGGTCCCTATACAAAACACAAAAATTGCTGAACTGTGCAACTAGGTACGCAGAGCAGATGCGGGCAAGCTTAGCGTGCCTCGTAGTGAACACTCCATACATTGTAACCTTCCAGTGTGTAGAATAAGATGCCCCCTAGGCCCAATAGGGGTGAAGTGGGCCCAACCTGAGGCAGCTCAGGTGGTGGCCTTTCCTCAACTACCAGTCGAGATATATGACCAGCACTGAAAAGTGTTCAGATAAACACTATGAAGAACACATTCTACCCGAAGAGAGGTGATATGTGTAATATATCATATGGACTAACCAAGGGGAATACCACATACCAACAGGGCCTGTCATCTGAGTGGGGTTCCAAGAGTCAAGAGTCAAGATTTATTTGTCACATACAAGTTATATAGAATACAACAAGTAGTGAAATGTGAATCTGAATGCTCCGTTAGACTGTGAGATAAATACTAAAAAGTAAAAACACACGAAATGTTAAAGTACAGAAATATGTAAAATACAAAATGCAAAATACAAAATATAAAATACAAAAATACAGTTGTACAAGTGACAGAATAACAGAATAGATTGTATGTGGATGGTGTAGATAAATTGTATAAATTATAAATATAATAAAGTGCAAGTGCAGTGTGCAAGTGGAATACAGTGTGCAAAAGAGTATAACTAGCATGTTATGCCAGAGTCACTTAAATGTAGTGTGTGTATGTCCATGTTTAAGTGTCTGATGGCCTGAGGGAAAAAGCTCCTCCTGAGTCTCTCCGTTTTAGCCATCAAGGTGCGGAAGCGTCTACCTGAGTGTAGCAGTATGAACAGCCGGTGTCCAGGGTGGGTGGAGTCTTTGAGGATCTTAGTAGCCCTAGCTTTGCATCGCCTGGTGTATATGTGATCCAAAGAAGGGAGATCCGTCTTGGAGATACGCTCAGCTGAGCGCACCACTCTCTGTAGAGTTTTGCGATCTTTTACTGATATGTTTCCATACCATGATGAGTCAATACACTCTCTACAGCCCCAGTGTAGAAAGTTTTCAGGATCATAGGAGAAACACTGAATTTCCTCAGTAATCCCAAATGGTACAGTCTTTGTCTGGCTTTTTTGATGACCATATGGACGTGGTCGGACCATGTTAAATCCTCAGAGATGTTCACACTGAGGTATTTATAGCTGCTCACTTTATCCACAGGGGTCCCATTGATGATTACTGGGGAGTAGGTCCGCTGCTGCCTCCTCCTAAAATCAACAACCATTTCTTTGGTTTTACTGACATTTAGGGAGAGACAGTTCTATATATATATTAACTATAATGTTAATTTCTCCACTTCATCATGGTAGGCAGACTCATCGTTGTTGGAGATGAGGCCCATCACCACTGTATCATCAGCAAACTTGATGATAGATGTGGAGTTGTGAGAGGATACACAGTCATGTGTATACAGTGAGTAGAGCAGGGGACTGAGAACGCAACCTCGTGGGGCTCCTGTACTCAGGGTGATGTTGTTAGAGGTGTTCTGACGTACCCTCACTACCTGAGGTCTGCATGAAAGGAAGTCCAGAACCCATTCACAGAGGTGGGAATTCAGTCCTAGGTCTCTCAGTTTGGAGACCAGTCTATGAGGGATTATGGTGTTGAAGGCTGAGCTATAGTCTATGAACAGCAGTCTCACATAATTTCCTTTATTGCTGTCTGTATGTGTGAGAGTGGCATGGAGAATGTGGGAAACGGCATCTTCAGTAGACCTATTGGGGCGATAGGCGAACTGGAGGGGGTCGATGTTGTGTGTAATGGAGGAGCAGATGGTGTTCTTGATAAGCTTCTCAAAGACTTTCATGATTTGTGAGGTGAGTGCCACGGGTCGATAATCATTTAGGCAGGAGGGCATGTTGTTTTTTGGCAGTGGAATAATGACAGATTTTTTAAAGCAGGTAGGGACAATTGACTGGGCAAGGGACTCATTGAAGATTGATGTAAACAGACCAGCCAGCTGATCAGCACGTTCTCAGTACACGTCCCGGAATGCCATCAGGCCCGGCCGCTTTCCTGATGTTCACCCACTTCAGAGCTTTACGAACCTCGTTCTCCGTCACAACGACGGCGCTCTCCTCGCTGACATTGCTGTACTTCTCCACAGTGCGCACCGGCAGACCACCGACGTCGCCAGGGCGGTCCGCTTCAAACCGCGCATAGAAGGTGTTCAGCTCGTTTGCCAGAGAAGAGTTAGCTTTAACCGTGATGGAGGGTTTACTTCCAAAAGCGCAGATGGTCCTCAGTCCCTGCCACATGCGTCTGGAGTCATTCAGTTGGAAGTGAGACTACCGTTGTT
This sequence comes from Chromobotia macracanthus, assembly GCA_036877525.1. Taxonomy (NCBI): domain Eukaryota; kingdom Metazoa; phylum Chordata; class Actinopteri; order Cypriniformes; family Botiidae; genus Chromobotia; species Chromobotia macracanthus. Next base: position 9,950,158 of record JAZGTH010000013.1, read on the forward strand.
TAGCGGTTTTAACCGCACGTCAGAGAGCGTAGCATGTTAACTTATAGTCGTTCATGTCCCACGACAGGAGTCCCACGTTGTACGCTGATGTGCATGCATTTACCGCTGCCCTGATTGTACTGTCGCCCCATGGTTTCTGGTTTGAGAATGTTTTTATTGTAATGGTGGGTGTTACTTGCTCAACAAGCATACCAACAAAGCTCACGGTTACATCCGAAAACTCACTGACGTCGGCAGAGCTAGACCGGAACATGTCCCAGTCTACGTCATCGAGTGCGTCCTGTAGCGCAGCCTCTGATTGGGCGGACCAGCATTTCACCTCCCGCCTCTCAGGAGCTTCCCGTACAAGCTTTTGTTTATATTCCGGTATGAGGAAAATGGCGGCGTGATCCGATTTTCCAAAAGCCGGTAGCAAGTTGGCTTTGTAACCATTTTTGAATATTGAGTAGCAGTGATCCAATGTATTACCCCCTCTCGTTGGACAGGAGATGTGCTGGTAAAAGTTCGGCATTACCTGTCTAAGGTTGGCTTTATTGAAGTCACCAGACACAATGATAGCCGTGTCCGGGTGATTGTTTAGGCAGACACTGAGCGTATCGTGGAGCTTAGACAGGGCCAGATTCGTGTCCGCTTGAGGAAGGATGTACACAGCCGTGGCAATGACCGCTGTAAACTCACGAGGCAGGTAGAACGTAATGTGTAATGTGATGTAATGTGTGCGAAAGGTATGAGTAGTTGTAAGTAAATAAATAAATAAAAACACAGTCTTAGCGGAGCGTCCAGGACGGCGTCCGAACGTAGCGGCGCCATCTTGTGGAAATGATGTGGTTCCAACCATAATGGTAATGGTAGAGAGCATTTACAGAGGGAAGGACATGGGGTTCAGTGCAGGGAACCTGTCCATGGGAGCTATGTCACACAGGATTACTGAGGGGAATTGTCATGTATGGAGCACTAACTCAGGTGCCAGGGCTTACCATGCACACAGGTATCTGGCCTGGTTTCAAGCTGCTCTGCCCAACTTGCCACTGGAGAGTGCTTAAAAAAAGATGAAAGAGGGACCGTCACCAGCCCTGGGAAAGGGATCAAGGTATATAACATGACTAATTGCCTATGTAGAGGGGATGGCATGGTGCAAGTGGTACACCCAACCAGCTTACACCTATTAGAACCATGTAACACACGGGCTGAAACTGGCTCTACACAAAGGTTGTAAACCTTGCGAAAGTGTTGGGTGTAGCCCAACCCGCAGCTCTACAAATGTCTGCTAGAGAGGCGCCATTGGCCTGTGCCCAGGAGGACTCCACTCCTGTGCATGAGTGTGCACAAACTTCAAAGGAGCATGGCAAGACTTGTGTCTATGCAGTTCTAATTGTATTCACAATCCAATGAACCAACCTCTGTATGGAGACAGCCTTCCCCTTCTGCTGTCCTTCAAAGCAGACAAAGACCTGCTCAGAACATCTAAAGCTCTGTGTATGTTCAAAGCATAACCGCAAAGTGCGCATGGTCTAGGAGGGCTTAACCTCTTAGCGCCCCTAAGGGATTATCTATTATAATCACAATGCACCTCGAGACCTATTCCACTGGCACGCTGGCTCGGAGGAAAGACCTTTCTGACTATGGGCTGAATGTGCACCAGCACTCAGTCAAGATAACCATGTGCTGCTGCCAAAGCTGAAACAATCGCATGTTCAGCAACCCAAGAAGCATGACAGCCACTGAGGATGCTATGTGCAGTTGACCTAAAATCACAGGTGGTCAAGGTGCCAAAGTACTAGGTCCCTGTGTGCACAACTGATTTCTTTATTGAGCTAGGATAAGCCAATTGTCAAAATAGTTGAGAATATGCATGCATTAAGGTGAGCAATGGCAGCCTCTGTGCCTTTGGTATAGATGCAAGGAGACAGGGTTAGACTTCGAAAAAGAAAGCTGAATGAATGCTGCACACCATCTTTTTATTATACCGGTATGTACGGGGTGGAGATTGGCATGCAAATTTCATTCGCCAGTTGTCATTGCCATCAAGTCAGAGATGATTGGCTCTTAGGGACAGACCCCTACTGTCATGTCATTGACACAACGTCAAATAAGTGACAAAAATGGAGTCAAAGAAGGCCACAATGAACATTGCATAGAGTGTGCGGGCTGTGTTAATGGAGTGATAGCTGAGATGGGGGATTGAAACCCAGCTAGTGAGTATGTTAATTCTAATAGGTCATTTGGTATCTGGGCAGATGGGGTGGTTTCCATTAATGCCTTTAATGAGGAGGGAGGTTTGTGAGTTGTTGGTTTGTGGGGGAAGGTGCACAGAAGAATATTTTATGGACAATTGTATATTGCTTAAATAACCTTTAATGAATCCAACTTCAATGTCTTGAAGTGAAATGATGCCAAGAAGTGAAATGATTCGAAGAGGGATGATCAGTTGAGAACAATGAGGTACTGGGGTTGGTGATAAATCCCACTGGTGCCAGCGATTTGATATTTTGGAACCTGGAACATGATCAGTGGTTATAATAAATTGATCGCAGACAGAAATCCAGACAGAAGGCGCCTTAAGGGAGTCACACACTGCACGAGAAGTACAGTGCCATTCCGCACTATGCCACTGTTACGATTACAGACTCTTTTGTGTTGTGTTATGTTTATCCTGGTGTGTTTTGGTTCATTTCCTGTTTTCCCTTATTTGGTCATGTTCCTGTTTAATCATCAGTTAATTCACATCACCTGTTTGCCCCTCGTTACCTGCACTATTTAAGTTCCCCTTTCAGTTTGGTTCCTTGTCTGTGATTGTTTGTGTTTTGTATTCTGTGATATGTGTTTTGAGTTGCTGTTTGTTGTTTTGGAAAAGTATTAAGGTCTGTTCACTTGGAATATTCCCGGTTTCGCTCCTTCATTCGTGTTCCCATGCTCCTGTCAGCGCTCAACACATTACAAGACGTTACAGAATCACCAACCAACAATAGGAAGCTTAAACTCGCTTCAGTTAACGTGGCCCCAAGAGGTACTACTAACAGACCCTCTGGGGTAACAGTCTTTATCTTTCAGAATGGCAGGTCCATTGAGGAATTTGTACTGGAGTTCTTGGAGAAAAGCCATCTCGCTGCATGTGATGACCTCACCTTAATGGAACGGTTTTGGCATGGGCTGGACTATGGACTCTTTGCTTCGCTTCTTTATGCCGAGAGCTGATCCGTGCTGGACTTGCGCTCTGGACAGCCAGATCACATTCTTGGTAGACAAGGCCGAGCCCAGCCCGGGGTCGTCACATGCGAGCACCACCAGCATGGAGTTCCCACCTGTCATGGCCACCCAACCACAGCTCCAAGGACCACCACCCCACAGCGCGGATCCTGTGCCAGAGCCCACTGCAGATGGAGAGCCGATGCCCGCCGTGACCATTGGGCCATCGCCAACAGTAGCGACAGAGCTGAGGATCGCCCCGGAGCCTGCCCCATCTGACCATGTGCGTGAGCTGGCACCATGGAACGCCACGGTGGACATGGTGTATGTGGGGATGTTGGAGGACCCCTTCCACGGCACCACCGCTGAGGGTGAGTTCGATCTGGACTCTAAAATTCCTATTGACTTTTACTGAGAGATTCTCATTCCTGTAGTTTCAAATGAACTGTCAGCTTTAGGAAAAATCCCACTTTACCTCCCTTTCCCACCTCCTCTCAATCCTTTGTTTCCTCTATCTCCCATGTCGCCAGAGCCTGTCTGCCCCTCTGCTCATCCTCAGTCTGCTCGCCGCGGGCCTGCCAGTCTCCTGCTCCACCCACGCCAAGGCTGGAGAATCCCTTGACTCCACCTCCTGCCTTCAATGCCCAGACTCCTCCTCAGTCCTACAATCCTGCGGTTCCACCTGGTCTTCCATCTCCATCATCTCCACCGTCACCTGTCCGTCCACCAACTCCACTGGGCTCCCTTGTCCATCCTGCTCCGCTTTGGTAAGTCGTCGACCCGTCATCGCCTCAGGACTCCACTCCTATGGCTACGCCTTGTCACTCCGGCTCCGTTGGGCTCCTCCTTCCGTCCAGCTCATCCTCAGTCCTCTGTCGCTCCAGCTCAGCCGTGTCCCTCCGGATCCCCTCCCCCCTCTGGTTCACCACCTCTGCGTCGGTCGTTGAAGCCTCCTGCTCTGCCTTGGCCCTTCGAATCCTCGTCATCACCCTGTCTCGTTGGCTCTCCGGCTCTGCCACCGCCTGCTCCGCCGCCATCGATCGGCCCCATGGAGTCGTCGGCCTCACCTCCACCATGGCTCCTCCCTCCGTCAGCTCCACTGTGGGTCATCAGCAAGGTAGCAGCAAGGTAGCAGTCTGCTGCTCTCTCCTGTCTCTGTCCTGGCTCCTCCCTCAGTCATCGCCGCCCTGGTCTCCCAAGTCTCCTCCTTGGCTCCTTCCTCTGTCAGCACCACCCTGGTCTCCTGTTTGTCCTCCACCCCAAGCCCCCTCCCTCCTCAGTTTAAATGTGTAGGCCAATGGATTTATATAATTATCAGTTTTTTCCTTAACTACTTCTGTTGTGTGACTTGCATATCAATAAATTGCTCTTTCTGTCATTCCAGTTTAGCATCTTTTCAGTTCAATGCAAAATATCACAAAATGGAAACCCCTGGTACATGGGTCTCAGTTTCTGATAAAATTGGTGCTTCAATTTTTATCCTCTTCATGTAGTATATGATAATTATGTATGTTATCTATAATAATTGCGCAAACTAACAATTCATTTTGATGCAACAAATCTGACAGTATTTCTGAAAACAAATTACAAGGTCCCAATTTAAATTCTGTAGGTCATAGGATCACCCAGTTGATTTTTATATACATATTATTTATTTAAAAAGCATTTTCAAATGCGTACTAAAAGGGATAATACCAAATTCATCTCAATGTGCTATGCATGCTCAATAAGGTAATTTTCTGTGCTTTATCATAACTATATCACATATGTAATTAAAATATTCTGTGTAGTATTTACTTATATAGGAATGGTACAAGCCTTGTAAGGAAGGTGTGACTGAAATTCTGTCCTGCCAGGGGTCAGGCAGGACACTTTCTGAAATCACTCTACACCTGTTCTTATTGCTTTGTTTTTTTTTCTGTAAGGATGAAAATGATACACCACTGAATCTGTTTAAAACAATCACATGTTAGTCCTATAGTCTTTCATTCTTTTGTAGAATCACATTAACAGGAAGTTTTTGTGGGCTGGCACCATTTGTTGCATCAGAATGGCTCTTGAAACAATACCTTTGTCCTCATAACATTCCAATGCCATTTGTGACTAAATGTTTGGCAGATACTCTAGGAATTCCCTAAACACTTTTTTGTGCAATAAGCCTACTTTAACTCAAAATTAGCATATTATTCCCTAACTACCTGATATCCAGTTATGCTATGGATGATTCTCAAAAATCAGCACTATTTATCTGGGGCAACATCAGCAGAACTGGACAGCAGGTGGTAAATGAAAATGCATCTTACACAAACCATGCTACAATTTATATTGATTCAAATTCAGTGGCTCACAACAGACAGCACACTGTCCAACAAAACTTACAAGTGATAACAGTGATAACTACTTTTGAGTCTGTCCAGGGCAGTTCTGCTCTGTTCAAGGGCAAATAATCAGTTCCCGCTGTATCATAATTAGCATTAGGATACAGAGAATAATCAGCAAAACACTTTACTTAAATACTCTCATTTGCTTATTTAAAATGGCTTAATGTCTTTATTTGACTGAAAGCTGCTTTATTGAAGATTGTCTGCAGGATCTGAAAACTTGACACATGCACACAAACTGGACTGAGATAAAGCACCAACATCCTACTTATGTTGGAGTGTGGAAGACATAAGCATATCAAATTCATATCACATTAAGAACAGGAACATGAGTTACTAGTGCTATAGATTACAGCTTATGACATTGACCACACTTACATGCCTATGAAAAACTTTAATAATATGAGATTTTTTTAAATGAATCATATACATTAACATTTTAACTCGATTGTCAAAGTCTGATTAAGACAATTTTTTGGTGTCTAGAAATCTATTGCTTCAGATCAGGGGCTTTCAAAGTCAAAGACAGTGGGCCCCCCTTTTGAGCCAACGTACAGAATGATGACCTCCCATACACACCTAATTATTTACGCACTTTTATCATTTAGCCCTTTTTAAAATGATTGAAAATAATGGAACAAAAACAATGCTAGTTCAAAAGGACAGAACATAATTACTGTCCATCCCAGTCAAAATTGTCAGAAGATCTGTAACAGGGTGAGGAAAGAACTGTAAACAAAGATGTCTCATCAATAGAGATGAAAGATCTCTCATTAACATCTCTTTAATTAAATGTCTACATCCCTGCCTTGGTGAGCGAGTTATATTTGGCAGCATTTAGATTGTGTGTTTTGAATTGATTGCCGCATTTACATACTTACTAAGTTTGCATCTATGAATTGATAGGCCCACATTTCAAAGCATCACTATACATAACATCATGAAAGCATAATATCATGAATAAGCCATATTTTAACATATCTATCATGATAAACATGTTAGCATTGGGCTAAATCATGCTAGTATCATGCTACATTATACTAGCATCATGCCTAAAAATGCTAAAACATGCTAGCATTATGCTAAGTCATATTAGCATCATGTTAAGTCATGCTAGCATTACAGAAGTCACACTAACATTTTAAGTCATGCTAGCATCATGTTAAAACATGTTAACATCATTACAATATTCTGCCCCAAGTTTTGCCACAGCAAGAACCACTAACATTTTCTTTAGAAATAGAACGTTGATTCAAAACAAGACAATACAAATAACTAGATACTAGGTACATTTTCTGTTACAGTAAATACTATGGAACCATCTCTTTATTATCAAACTATGTTAAGACATAAGACGTCCCATCTCTTTTAATTTTAAAGCGCATTTAGAAAAAGTCATTATTAAATATCTGTTATACAATGGAATTGCTATGGAATGCTAGTATATTTGTAACCCTTTCCAATAAGTTTGTATTTGTTAACATTATTTAATGCATTAGGTAACATGAAGTAACAATCAAAAATACTTCTATACAGCATTTATTAATCTTGCATTTGTTAATTGTAGCATTTACTAATACATTTAAAAAATCAAAACTAACTGTATTAACTAACTGTATTAACTAACATTAATACACAATGAACTAGCATGAACAATTGTATTGACATTAACTAATGTTATAAAAGATCAATAAAGGCTGAAAACGATATTGCTCATTGTTGGTTTCATATTACCTAATGGATTTACTAATGTTAACAAATACAACCTCACTGTGGTGTTATATATTTTATAGGCTAATTTATGATATGCCTAATTCTCTATTGCGCTTTGTCTGTTTGACAGGCATGCACAAGTGGCACATGCACAATAAAGTAGGCTACATATAAAGCGCATCTTATTGTTTTTTAAATAACTTGAATAACTGACTAAAAATAAATAGGAACACACAATAAATAGCCTACTGTACTCTATATATTTTCTGCAAAGCACAATATAGTTTACATAAAATAATGATCTGTTGCTACATGCAGATGAGTATTTATTCATATTTTATTATGATAGTCTCATAATCACAACATTAAACATGCAGTTAATTTATCGGAGGCTGTCTGAGAATGATGTTAATTCTATGTTAAATATGTAATGTGAAAATTCATATGCATAGCTTATTTCTTAATTGCCACATCCATTCCAATTAAAGTTTTTATTGTAATTACATACAATGCAACAAAACAAAATTAAATAGGAAACCTTAAGGTGCATCCACCAGCAGCACCAAACACTTAGCCTAACTATATTATAAACTATAACTTGATAAGCATAACACAAAACACTACACAAAATACACTAATGTTTCTACAATACAATACTATAACTAACCTGTAAATAAATAATGACTGGGCATATGTAAATATTTTCTATTTAAAGTTACTTGTAGACTAGATGGGCCCCTAGACTCAAGCCTGCGGGCCCCACCCCCCTAAATCCAGCCCTGCGCACTATAGCACATCTGTTTTGTGTCGACTGTGTATAATTGAAAATGCAGTTGTGACTCCAGTGGCAGAGTCTCAATCTAATCCAATGAACATGGTTTTTAATTGCTTTCCTGCTGAACAGAGACTATTTTTAATCCCTATGCGTGCTTTCAGTGCTCCTCAGTAGGTAGGCTTCAGTGCTCTTAAAATGTTTCATAGGGCACCATCTACTACACAAAATAATTGAATGCATTCCTGCATGTTAATTCTAGCTGCTTTCTCTTGTCATCCTCAGTTAAGTGGTGATCCTTGAACGATGCAAAACACCATCCGACTGCCTCAGCATTGACCACATTATCCATGTTACCACATTATCCAGCTAATTATCTCTAACTAATCACTTTAATGTGTAAACAAAGTTTACTTGCCAGTTTACAGATACATTAGCTTTGTTTTGTAGTGCTTTAGTTTAGGAAGTCGTAGCACAATCATGCTTGAATACAAAGTAGGTATGGCTACATAAGGTTAATATGATTTGAAACAAATTGTAATCTTTCTTTTAAATGCTTCGAAGAAGTGAATAAAACATTTGTAATTGGCATGTCCCTCAGCTCTATATGCCATCTTGGAAGTTAGCAGTCCTTGTTCATAGTTACTTTAGTATTTTTTTTTTTTTTTTTACAATTAATACACTTAAATATGAGGCTGTGGAAAGGGGGCGTGGTTTTGTCGTCGCTGCCTGCGGAGAGTAAGGTTTGGAGACGAAATGGTTAAGGGAAACTCCACCCTCGTAATGAATCCTAACAGCTGTTCTCGTTTCGCATCGAGTCAAGAGACGGGTTAAAACGGGGCTGCAAGAGAAGGTCGAGGAAGGGAGCGAGAACGGGACCTGGAGCTAGAGAAAGTTTCTACCTGACGACCATCGAACGCTGAAAAGCCCACGCAATATATTTTTTTGGTTTGTTTTGTGTTTTCCGAAACTGGAAATAAAATACTTTATTGCTCGTCACGTCGCTCTCCGACCTGTTTGTTTCTCCACACCCTCGACCAGGGAGAGACGCGAGTGTCACAGAGCCCAATATGAACAGTCCTGCTGTTTTATTAAATAGAGTAACAGAGGTACAAAAATAACCCAGATGGTGGTATTCTGTTAGGTTCAGTACTGGAATGTCATAAACTGTTGAAACACGTGAGATTTTTCCAGGTGTTTATAGGTTCACAAAGTGCTGGAATATGGATTGGAATACAGTAGCTGGTGCCTATAATGTTGATAATATTATTCAAACAACAAAAGAAAAAGGGAAAATCCTTCAGTGCTCATGGCTGTGTAACTTGGCAGCTTTATTACTGATGAGTTTATATTTCATCCATACTGTGTGTAAAGACTAGAGTTTAATTTTACATTTGACTATTTTTTATGTCTGAATGTGTATTTTAATATACAATAATCATATTGTAACCCTTATTCTAGCAAAAATTATTTTGTTAAATACTGTTACACTTCTACAAACTTAAACTATGATGTAAGATTTTGGTCATATTGCTCATCCCTACTCATTGCATCCAATCACTATAATCATCCTGTAATCAATAATAAATATACACAAACATTAGGTTTTTGTATACAGGAGTGGTGCAACTCTGTGGAAACTGGAGTGGCAACAGAAAGTGAGTGGGAACAGGTATAGGAACTTGGGGTTTTTTTTTGTGAGTATGTATGTCTGCTTTGTGTAATTCCAACACAGACTCATTGGAAAAATGTATTGGTGTCAACATTTTTGCAAAATGCAAAATACGTACAAATCATTGCAGTTTGAACAAAACACAACAGAAATAAACACTAGAGGCTGTAAAACAACAAACTTTTAATCCTTATAAGTTATGATTACAAGGGCAGATTATGGATTAAGACTTTTCATGTGGCTCCACACAGTATTACTTTGTTACCTCAAAGCACTTTTTACCATTGTGCATGATTTGTAAAGAAAATTTACAGGTTTGCATCATTTAACCAGCTCCACATGTCTGGCTTTTCTAATACACTAAGCTTGCTCTGTGTCTGTACCAGCTAAAAACTGTACTTGCGATGCAGAGGGATTGAGTATGAGTCCTGTGAAACATAAGTCATGACAAAACGGCTCAGAGACAGTTAAAAACAAACAAAAAAACTAAAATGGCATGGTCACGATGGGGTTTTTGTCACATTTGCTTTTTAAACATACTAATCGGGTAGATTTAGGTTTTGTTTAGGTGGTACTGTACATCATTTTAGAACCTAATCACTGGACATTTCAATCAGAACTGCACTGATATGTACAAAACCAATGTAATAGGAATTTCACATATTCACATTACTCTGTTCTGGAAAAAAATGAAACATTTTTGGCACCACTCTTTGGACATTTCAGATTGAAATGGACGGTTTTGCACCTTACAAAAATGTTGCCACAGGTACATTTTTCCAATGAGCCTTTTTTTCCAATGTGTAGGAGTAATCCAATGAGACAGCATGATATCGAAATATACTTTTAATATCAAAACTCGTGAACACAGGAAAACAGTCGAACTCAAAATGCCATAACCCAAACAAGGACTGACAAAGGAACAGAACTAAATGAGGAGTAAAAATACACAGGGACTCAACAGCAGGGACAGAGCCAGGGGGTGGCCACGGCAAAGTCTGTGTCACTCCACTGGCCATCCTGCTTGTATTTGCATTTTTAAGACAAAATAATTTCAGAAAAATGGCTCTAGGAGGACCTCAATCACAACTCCCACAAGTATGATACTGCACTAGCTCGTTTGATACTCCATGTCACAGGAAGCAATCACTATTATTTACCAAGTTAAATGCAAGTGCCCACTGTGCAGTGTTTTCAGAAAAGCTGCATGTGGTGATTGTGATGTAGTGCTTAGACCCATCATCACTGCTTGCAGCTATATTTTTGTGTTTTGAAAAAAGACATGATCATACTTGATTTTTCATGATTTTTAACTTCATAAAACACTGGTGGAATATTTAAGAATCACACTAACAAGTAATTGCCATCCATCACAATTCATTACATCTATTGATCATATTTATAGATGTTAAAATATGATTTGTCTTTTAAAAGTGTTTAATATTTTGACATAATGGAGTGATAAAAGTGTAGTTTTAATAAAGAAATGACCACTCTCATCATAACCATGTCCAAGGGAAAACCGATATCATACTTTTATTTCCTGCCAGAAGTCATAGGAATATTCTGTGAAATTTGTCCTTAAAAATGAAACAATTAAATCAGTGTTATTCATTACATTGTTTTTGGAAACACAGGATGTGACATTATAGCATATGCACTTACAATGCGGAAGTTTTCTGATTCATGACCTTTTAAAGTGGAAAAATAAATGACTACAAATGACCTAATAGTGAGGTCAACATGAGATCACTGAAAGAGTCATTGCAAGGTAAAAGGCCAGGCCTTTAGGCTAGTGTTTTTGTAAATTTTCATTGACAGTTTAACAAAGATGAAACTATGCCCAGGTACACAGTTTCATTTAAAGGTTATAAAATAAATGCGGTATTTGACATCAAGTCAACAAGTGCTAGAAAACATTTTTTAAATGTTCAAGCAGGCCTTTGTGATTATAATTGTGTAGTGTGAAAGGCACATAATAATGCTCAACATTTCTGCTCCACAGTTTATTGGAATATTTGATTCCAGAAAACGAAACCTAAACACTCTTTATTTCACTGTTATCTTGATTTCAACTGTGCTTGTTTATATATTGTTTGTGTAATATTTTAGTTAAGCCCAATTTCCAAGCAGTAATTTATTTGGTTTGTACCAGCCTGTCAAATGACACATATGGTTGATTCTTTTACCATTACATTGTTTTGATTTTAGGGTTGGATTAACCAGCTTTCAGAACCAGAGAACTTGTTTCCAGAATTCCTCTAATGGTAGGTGGCTGTTAGAAATCATTATTTTCCCATTCCCTGAGGTAAGTGCACTGGAATTTAAATATACTTTGGGTATCTAGTAGATTTACAGGGAGATGAGACTCTAATATAGAAATGGTACCTTGTGTTTGGAAAGAGAATTTCTTGATCAAGAACAAAAAAAGTACAAAAGTAAATCATTCACCACATACATTGCATGAGTCTTTTTGATGCAGGACAAGCATAAATTTACTCTGCAGAAGAACATTGCAACTTGTTGCAGGCTGGCAGCAATACAGGAACACAAACGGAGCAGGACCAGGAATATTCCAACAAATTAGGCTTTAATAGTAAATAATAAATCTTTCCCAACACAGACAGCATATCAAGACACGTTAGAAACCAAAAATCACTAACCAGGAACTAAACTGAAAGAGGAACATAAATAGTGCAGATGATGAGGGGCAAACAGGTGATGAGAATTAACTAATGATTAAACAAGAACAGGAAAATGACCAAATAAGGTAAAACAGGAACTAAACCAAAACAAAGGAAACCAAAAGAACAAGACATAAGGGTCCATATCTGTGACAATTATATTTTTTTATTTTATAGTCTATAGAATTCTTTACACCACAAAGAACCTTTAAGGCAACAGAAATTTTGCAGAATAAGTTACATGCCAAAAGTGTAATATTTAGGGTTGTGTTTTGTTCAAATCCCCAATGCAAAGTATGAGCAATAGCAACAAACACTACTAATAGAGACCTTGTGTAATCTGTATTACAATGTTTTCCTTTATGACAGTGCTATTGCACATTAAATATTGATAACTATTAACTATAACTATAAAGATTGAAAACCACTTGGGACTGATTTTTATGTAAACTTGTATGTGCCCTTTTGTTTGCATGTGGTTTCAATAATGTAAAATAAAGAATAAAATAGAATAAACAGCTATTAGTTCACTCCTGATGAGCATCACTCAAATAAAATCCAAACATCTTATGATGACTCACATTGGCCATTGAATGATTGCACTACTTGTTGTCAAGCTAGGCTGATTGTTTCACCAATATTGTGATCTGTGGTCTGGTATGGTCAGAAGAGAAGATATATGTGGGTGCTTTAAGCAAGATTGTTATTAATGTGATGTAGTATCATAGTGTCGTCGGCTAAACAGCAATCAAGTAGCTTTCTGCAGCCCTGCAATACAGACCAGATGTGTGTTTGAGTAAAGCTTTAAACGAAATTGGGGGTGAGGAATGAAGACATGGACCACAGGGCAACCCCTGAATTCAAAAACATGGGGTTTTATACATTTATTTTTTTAAACAAAAACAGATGGTTGGGAAATTCCCCTGTACAATTTTTGTCTGATCTGTCTGTCTCTCTCATGTCTGCTGAGTCTAGGCTTGCATGGGCTGACAATCCACATGAAAATACCCATCTAATTAGATCCACAATCTGGTTCCAGTTCTTGCGTGTTTAGGTTATTCATTTATAAAGCTCTTGGAAAATGCATCTGATCTGGTGGGTAAAGACAGATTCTTGACAGATCTTTGGTTTGTAGATACAATTGAAAGTCAATGTCAAATCAAAATTTTTATTCCTTAAAAAACGTTCCTGGTCGTATTGTGCAAGATTCAGTAATGCACATTATTTAAAAAAAATGATTTACCTTTTCAGTTGACGTCACAAATCCCACTCAACCTTTTCACCTGCGTCCATTTTGCTACCCACATTTTACAATATGATTAATTCCTATCATATTTATTAATATTTTAAACGCTGTTTCTTGTTGACATTGTTGACTTCACAAGTTAATATTAAAAATAAGGTTAAATGAAATGTAAATGCATGTTTTTAAATAAAATTGAATTGTGTTAAAAACTGATGGCATACTAGTCAGACTTTTATATTTTTGTTTACCTTTTTTTGTCTGATGCATGATTAATGGGGAGACAAGAATATTACAAAGACTTGGGATCTTTACTGTTGCCCAGTAAACAATGCCTTTGGGACCACCCAGAATACACTCTAGCAACTGCTTAGCAATGTGCTAAAACCCACATTTTAGTAACTGCATATCAAAGCCCTGTTAACCACCATAACACCACAGCATTTTCAAGCACCTCATAATTACTCCCTAAATTGTAAAGATCTAGTTGAGCCTGCTACTTTTTCTAAGCAGTCCAGACCACCACATTAATCCCAACCCAACATGAGTCTGAGCATTTCATTTACATGAACTTGGTAAAAGTTTTAGTAGCAAGAGCTGTCACATATGCCTGTGAACCTTAATTAATGCTGATGGATCATCTGTTAATAAAGGCTGACCATTGTGACACCATTTCAAAATATCAATCTCATACATTCAGTAAGGCTGCCACCTCTCTTGTATAATCAACATGCATCAGATATAACACATTAGATATTGGAACTGTCCCACAGCAAGCACCAACGTGTTTACATGGCCTCCTCTGTGAATGAATAAGCCACACATAGATTTCTTTTTCCTCAGCTCCAAACCCAACAGCCATAAAAACAACCAATTGCCTGCGCTGACCTGAGTGTGAACCTGCGTTATTGGGCATGCATCTACACTACTAAGCTTTACCTCAAACTTTCCCCCAACATTAACAGAGCATGCAAACAGGACGGCTCCCTCCTATGCCTGCTGTTAAAGCCAATTTTTCTGGCCTGACTTACATCAGGAGGGCTTGCAATAGGCCTTTTCACCTGTCCACACCCTTTTGGCCTTGTTTGTTTTTGTTTATTTACTGAGGCAATTGACATGTACGTTGAGATGGTTGCATTGGATGTCGTAACGGGCAGGGAGAGGTACTGGGCAGGGAGAGGAACTGACTCAAACTACATTTGGACAAGACAAACAAGACAGAAAGTCAAGGCTGGACTTACCATTGGGCTAGACTGGCCTCCAGCCAATGGACCCACAATGAAGGGGGCCCTTGGCCACTCTTGTTCATTTAACTTGTTTAGTAATATGCCAGTCATTTTATTTTTCATTTAAAGTTTGTTAATTGGTCAAACATGATTAAATAGCCCTGCCCTATTTAAGGAAAGGTGTCATTTAATTAGCTAAATTATATCAGTAATGTTGATGTTTGCTGATTGGTTCTTTGTGGTTACTATGCCTCATGTTTAGCGCTGTTGAAACATTTATGTAAATATGATTACAAAACTATGTAACCTCTTTATTATCTCTTTATTATCAAACTATGTTAAGACATAAGACATCTCATCTCATTATTATAAATGCAATTTTAAAGTGCATTTAAAAAACTCATTATTAAAGATCTTTTATAAATGGAACTGTTGGAATACTAATATATGTGACGCATTTAATGCATTAGCTAACATGAAACAGTCGACAATACTTCTATAGCATTTGTTAATACATTTTTACAATCAAAACTAACTGTTAACATAGCTAATGCACAGTGAACTAACATGACCAACTGTATTGACATTAATGATTAAAAAGATTAATAAATGCTGAAACATTATATTTCTCAATGTTGGTTTCATTAGCTAATGCATTTATTAAAGTTAACAAATACAACCTCTTTGTGAAGTGTTAACAATATGTTTTAGGCTAATTTATGATACATTTAATTCTCTGTTGCACTTTGACACGCATGCACAAGCGCCTTTGTAGAACAACTAGGCTATTATGCGCTTGGTAAGGCATTTTTTTTGTATTTTAAATAACTTGAATAACTGACCAAAGATAAATTTCTGCAAGGCACAATAAATTATTTACATAAAATAATGATCTGTTAGATGCAGTCACATAAATAGATTTTCCAACGTTCAATTCAATTTTATTTATATAGCGCTTTTTGCAATGTTACATTGCTTAAAATGTCTACATATAGTGAAAAATAAAACACAGAACAAATGTCAGACATGTTCAACACAGAATATATTTTATTATTGCAAATAATATGTGCGAAATGTGTATTAATAAAACTAATTAGGCATACTAGGTTTAGAGTAGGTTTATGAATGAACTGATAAAAACTACAATATCATATTAAGCAAGATGCCATTACAGCTTACATGCAGATGGCACATCTGCATGTAAGAAAGATCTTATGGGATGGGTATAAGGGATTTGCAATAGTACAATAAAATACAACACACAAAAGTAAAATACATACACAAAACACATGTAGTACAAATACCTGAAAATTACACAATGAAAAAGAATGAAAGAGAATTGGAGATAAATAACAAAATAGAAGAGTCTTTAGGACTGTAATTATATCATTTTGCTAAAAGCAATATTAACAATTTACAAAACCCTAAGCTAAGTTAGATGTCAGCAGTCTCCCAGTAAGCCAACAAGGCGAACATGGCAAGGAACCAAAACTCCATGATGTTTAGCTGGAGAAAAAACCTTGGGAGAAACCAGGCTCAACAGGGAGGACCAGTTCTCCTTTGGCACATTAAAGCTGCAATTTGTAACTTTCTTGGATATGGACGGGGAACTGATTATAATGATTTATTATTATTTACTTATAAGATACTGTCTAATTACATCTGACAATATGTCGGGCACTGAGAAATGTTACCAACAGAAATAGCGTAATGTTACAAGTGTGTAACATTGTGTAATGTTAAAAACAGAAGCATAATGTTACTAATTGCAGCTATAACAGCACACTGCTGTGACTATGCAGGGAACAAAGTATCGAAACTAACTATGGTAGAGGTAGATATATAATAGTAAGTTTACTACAGAAGTCCATCAAATCCTGATGATCTGTCTCAGGGGTCGTACCATCTGGTCTCAAAGTTTGGATCCAGCTGGCTACAGGACCTTGGGGAAATGAAAGACAAACAGTTTTTGTGTGGAGCCAGTACATCTGTACTTATGGGGAGTATCCCTGGTTCTGGTTTACCTAATTAATGCAGCCTAATAATCCCTTAAGGGATCCCTTAAGGGAATAATTCTGTAGGACTATGTGCAGGCTAGATTAAAGAGGTGGATCTTTAATCTAGATTTAAAATGACATAGTATAACTGCCCCGCGGACAGTACGGGAAGACTGTTTCAGAGTTTTGGCACAAAATTTTAACTACCACCAGCGCTTAATTTTGAAATTCTGGGTATTATCAAATGGTCAGAATTTTCAGATCACAATAAATGCGAAGGACTGTAATAAAAGAGGAGCTCGCTTAGGTATTGAGGAGTGTAACATCACGCCAGCAGAGGGAGCCCTCACCGGAATACTGACTGCTCATGCAAGCTCCCTCTGCTGAACTCTGAACTTACTTCCTGTTTGGCATCTATATAAACCTTGCTGCCACATGGCCATGTTGCGAAGTATTGCCAGCTTAACACCTGACTACTAAGCATTCTCTTTTACTGCCTGCTTACCTGTGATTTACCTATTGTTTGGTTCTCGTTTTCTGATTTTTGCCTAGCCCCTTTGTTTGACACCTGGATTGGACTGTCTATGTTTATTACGACCCTTTGCCTGTACTTTCGACTTTGATTATGGATAACCCCAATAAACATCCGCAACTGGATCCTGCTTCAGTTTCTGCCTCAGCCCCCTTACAAGGAGCTAGACCATTCAGAGCCTTGTAGGTAATCAGCAAAATTTTGAAGTTTATACAATGCTTGATAGGCAGCCTTTCAGGGTCCTGGCTTCCTGTCCTGAATCTTTCTTGATTATATCGCCAGGATCCTGACATGCCCTGTGTGTTGTGTCAGAGCGTGTTGATTTGATCCTGACTCCTTGTCTTGGTTCTTGTTTATTGGAGTCGGGATCTGAACGCGCGCTCTGGGTCTTGTCTCGTGTGGAAGCACATGGCCTCTGTTTTGTTTACATTCGCCATGTGCTCCCGGTCATGCGTCTTGTCCCCGCCCCCTTGTTCTCTCTCATTTGCGCTCATGTCACACACCTGTTCCTCGTTTGTCCGTGTGTTATTTAATGCCCTCGTGTTTTCTGTCTCTTGTCGGTTCGTTCTCTCTCTCTAGTATCTCGTGTCTTGTCTCACATATCTCGTTCTTATATCTTGTTCCTCATCACAGTGAGTCTTGTCTGGTCGTGTTTTTGTCCCGCGTCTGCCCTGTCTGTTTTTTCGCGGATTTTTAGTTTCATTTTAAGCTCCGGTTTTTTGTAGCTCTTTTGTTCAAGTTTTATTGCTGTTTTTGTTCACGTTTTTCCCCCTCGTGGGTTGTTGTTTTGTTTTATAAATAAAGAAAGCTTTTTCAGTTTAACGCTGTCTGCGTCTGGGTTCGTTAGTCCGTGTAACCTGACACAGCCAGTGTAGTGTGGACAAAACTGGGCTAATATGGTCATGCGTGTTCTCTGGCGGCTGCATTCTGAACCAGCTGGAGTTTTTGTATTAATCCTGCAGGGCATCCACCAAGTGGGGCATTGCAATAATCAAGCCTTGATGTCATGAATGCATGAATTAATTTTTCGGTGTCTGACTTGGAGAGCATGTGTCATAGTTTTGATATATTTTTGAGATGGAGAAATGCAGTTTTACAAATATCGGAAATGTTCTGTTTTGTCTGAATTTAATAGTAGGAAGTTACTAGCCATCCAAGTTTTGATATTGACTATGCATTCTGTTAATTTGGTGAATATCTGCATCTCGTTGGGCCTAGAAGAAATGTACAGCTGAGTATCATCAGCGTAACAATGAAAACTAACTCTTAACATATCTCTTAATTGCTTCTAGAGGTAGCGTGTACAGGGTGAAAAGTAGAGGCCCAAGCACTGAGCCCTGCGGTACTCCATACTGAACTTGTGATCGGTATGACACCTTATCAATCACAGCAACAAACTGGAAATGGTCAGATAGATATGATTTAAACCATGCCAGTGCAGTTACATTAATGCCAACATACTTTTCAAGTCTATTTAGTACAACCCCAAATCAGAAAAAGTTGGGACAGTATGAAAAACACAAATAAAAAAAGAAAGTAGTGATTTCTAAATTTACTTTGACTTGTATTTCATTGCAGACAATACAACAGCACATTATTTATTGTGTTCCTCATGATTTTTATTGTTTTTTTTTCAAAAAAACAAAATTCCTATTTTGGTTCTTGCAACACATTTCAAAAAAAGTTGGAACAGGAGCAATTTAGGGCTAGTAATCAGGTAAATTGGTTAAAAAAATGATGTTATTTGAAACAGGTGATGTCAACAGGTGATTGTAATTATGATTTGGTACAAAAGCAGCATCCAAGAAAGGTCTAGTCCTTTAGGAGCAAAGATGGGCCAAGGATCGCCAGTTTGCCAACAAATATGTGAGAAAATTATTGAAATGTTTAAAAACAATGTTCCTCAAAGAAAGATAGGAAGACATTTGCTTATTTCACCTTCAACAGTGCATAACATAATTAAAAGATTCAAGGAATGTGGAGGAATTTCAGTGCGTAAAGGACAAGGGCGCAAGCCTAAGCTGAACAACCGTGCTCTCCGATCCCTCAGATGGCACTGCATCAAGAATCGTCATTCATCTATAAGCAATATCACCACATGGGCTCAGGACTACTTTGGCAAACCTTTGTCAAGTACCACAATACTTAATTACATCCACAAATGCCTGTTAAAACTGTACTGTGCCAAAAGGAAGCCCTATGTTAACAGTGTCCAGAGGCGCCGTCGACTTCTCTGGGCTCGGGGATGGACCATCACACAGTGGAAACGTGTACTGTGGTCAGATGAATCAGTATTTCAGGTATTTTTGGGGAGAAATGGACGCCGTGTGCTCCAAAGAAGAAAAGGATCATCCAGACTGTTACCAGCAACAAGTCCAAAAGCCAAGGTCTGTCATGGTATGGGGTTGTGTCAGTGCTTTTGGTAAAGGTAACTTGCACTTCTGTGATAGCACCATTAATGCTGAAAAGTACATAGAGATTTTGGAGCACAATATGCTGCCTTCAAGAAGACATCTTTGTCCATGCATATTTCAACAGGATAATGCAAAACCACATTCTGCACACATTACAAAGTCCTGGCTGTGGAGGAAGAGGATACAGGTACTTGACTGGCCTGCCTGCAGTCCCGACCTGTCTCCAATAGAGAATGTGTGGCGCATTTTAAAGCGCAAAATGCGACAACGAAGACCCCGTACTGTTGCCCACCTTAAGACTTGTTTGCAGCAAGAATGGGACAAAATTACACCTGAAACACTTCTTCACTTGGTGTCTTCAGTCCCTAAACGTCTTTTAAGTGCTGTGAAAAGGAATGGCAACATTACAAAGTGGTAAATGCTTTACTGTTCCAACAGAAATGTGTTGCAAGAACCAAAATAGGAATTTTGTTTTTTTTTTTGAAGAAAAAACAATAAAAATCATGAGGAACACATTAAAGAATGTGCTGTTGTATTGTCTCCAATGAAATACAAGTCAAAGTAAATTTAGAAATCACTACTTTCCTTTTTTATTTGTATTTTCCATACTATCCCAACTTTTTCTGATTTGGGATTGTAGAATGCTGTGGTCAATAGTGTCAAAGGCTGTGCTAAGGTCGAGTAACACCAGAAGAGAGATGCAGCCATAGTTGGTTGACAAGAGCAGTTCATTTGTCAATCTGATGAGAGCAGTCTCTATACTATATGATGTGGTCTGAATCCTGACTAAAAATTCTCGCATATACCATTTCTTTCCAGGAAGGAACATATCTGTGAAGACATAACCTTTTCCAGTATTTTTGAAATAAAAGGTAAATTTGAGATGGGTCTGTAATTTACTAGTTCCCTGGGATCAAGTTGTGGTTTTTTAATAAGGGGTCTGATAACAGCCAGTTTGTAGAGTTTTGGGAGATATCCCCACACCAATGATGAATTAATGATGCTATGTAAAGGATATATAATTTCAGGAAGCATCTCTTTCAGCAACCTGGTAGGTATGGGATCTAGCACACATGTTGTTAATTTTGATGATTTAATTATTTTTGACAGTTCATCCTTATCTATAGTAGAGAATGACTGGAGTTGTTCCTTGGGCACTTGATGCACCATTCAATGTGATTGTGTTGCAGGCAATTGCATGTCTATGATATTTTCTCTGGCAGTATCTATTCTGTTATTGAAGAAATTCATAAAATCATCACTGCTGTGATATTGACAACTGTCAGAAGCAGATGATGCTTTATCTTTGGTTAATTTAGCCACTGTGTCAAATAAATATCTAGGGTTGTGTTTCTTTTCTTCTAGAAGATTTGAAAAATCCAGATCTGCCTGATCTGGATCTTTTAAAGACATTTCTGTAAAAAGACAGAAATGTCTTTAAAGACATTCTTCTTCCATGCTGTACGGAATAGTTTTGTTTGCTTCCAATTACATTCCATTTTCCAGGTTGCTCTTTTTATAGCATGGATATGCTCATTATACGACAGCGTTGGGCTGCTGTCCCTTATCTTTTTTAACTGTAGAGGAGCAACTTTGTCTAAGATGTTAGAAAAGAGGGAGTTAACATTTTCTATTTTCCATTTTCTGCACTATCAAGGTTTTCAAAGCTATCTGTTACACTAAGGAATTGAGACAGATAGATTGTTGATGAAACAATCTTTAGTGGCGGAAGTTATTGTTCTACTGTATTTGAAGCAAGGAGCTGACTTTGCAACCAAAGGTAAATGTATTATACAGGATACCAAATAAAGATCAGAGATGTTTTGCTCTGCTGCAGGATGTTAATGTCATCAACATTTACACCATAGGACAGTATTAAATCTAAGGTATAATTATGGAAGAGAGTGGGTTCTGACATGTGTTGAGAGACACCGACAGAGTTCAAAATGTCTTTGAAAGCCAACCCAAATGCATCCTTTTCATTGTCCATGTGGATGTTAAAATCACCAACAATTAAGAATTGATCTGTGGCCAGTATTAATTTTGATAAAAAGTCAGCAAATGTGCTGTACCCTGGTGGCCTGTAGACAGTAAAATTACAAACACTGCTTATTTTTTTACCCCAGATGAAGTTATATTGAGCACCATTACTTCAAAAGAGGTGTATCTGAAGTCAGATCTCTGGGTAACTGTTAAAGTTTTCCCATAAAGTGCAGCAACACCTTCCTCTTTGCATTTTGGACAAGGCTCATGCTTATAGCAGTAATGTGGGGGGATAGACTCATTTAATATAATATAATCATCTAATTTTAGCCATGTTTCTGTAAAGCAGAGCACATCTATGTTGGTGATCTGTGACACTGCAAACCTTTAAAAAAATTATTTAATAAAATTTAATTTAAAAATCTATTTTTAATTCACATAGAAAGTGGTTTGAGTCAGGTTAGTACATTTTTCAAATTTCAAGTTACAAGTCTGCAAGTTACAAAAGGGATTCGAATCATGTGCAAAGTGTAAAATTTGCTGCTGGCTAGACAAAGCCTGAGACCTCTTGGGTTCCAGTAGCCCAAAAGATCCAAACCTTCAGTTTAGTGCAACAAATGCACAACTGAGTGTTAAACAGTGTAGCCTTTGGGGGGCAACTAACAAACTGAAAAATTAAACTGTTAGTAATGCAGGACTGTAAATAGCCATTTATCAGGTGATTACCTTGAAGGATCTGTCTGTGAGATATGAGCTGAACCAGTTGAGTGCAGGCACAGTGATGCCCAGTTTGGAGAGGGATGACAACAGGATCTGGTGGTTCACTGTGTCAAAGGTAGCAGAGGTCAAGAAGAATTTGGACAAATGACATGAAATTGGCTCTTACCTGCTGTAGATTTTCAACAACAGAGAGGAGGGCAGTCTCTGTGGAATGTTTATGGAATCCAGACCAGTTACTGTTAAGTAGGTGGTTCTGTGAGAGATAGGAATAGAGTTGATTAAATACCTTTTAAAGAACCTTTGAAATGAACGGTAGCAGTGAAACTGGTGTATAGTTGCTGACCACTGAGGAGTCAAGTGTTAGTCAGGTTTTGGTTTTTTGAGCAGCTGGATTACCCTTAGCCTGCCTGAATGAAGAGGTAATGCTTCCTGTAAAGACTGACATGTTTAGAATGTGTGTGAGAATGTGTGTCAGAACATGTGCAGAGATAGGTTCATGGAGGAGGAGTAACAATGAATTGGATAAAATAGTAGTGAGACACATGCAGAGGACACATGCACCATCAGTGATAAGATGTCGCCCAGATAGTCCCAAACAGCCAGGGAGGTATTTGTTGTGGATTTCAGATCTAAGAAAAACACAACAGTTGGAATGATAATCCTTACAAAATTGTAACTACTGTGTAAATATTTACTTATGAAAGTATCAAAGTATATACTTATCAAATTTGCTGTTGTTTAAAAAGGACACTATTGCACAGTTCAGCAGGCTTCACCAGTGCATTTCACAAACTTTCAGTAAATGAAAAAGGTTCTGATATGACTTGACTAATATGAGCAAATGCAACCACTTATTCTCATTTTAAATTTTGATTTTAATTTTGTAGGCTGTGGTTCATCAAATCAATATATAGAAGCAGCCTATCCTATTTTATGTATATATTATAGTTCAGCATGCTTAGAGGATTCACATTAAAAGTATGTTATGTCCAAGTTACATATGGAAGTTAATGAAATTTGGAAATTGGCAAAAACAATATTCAAACACTTAAGCAATGATTCTCACCAGGGCCAGACTTGGGAAGAGGGGGCCCTGGGTTTGAATCTTTTTCGGGGCCCCAACTAGTTTACAAATAATTGTAAATAGAACCTATATGTACATATGCCCAGTCATTATTTATGTACATATTTGTTATAGTATTGTATTGTAGTAACAGTGTATTTTGTGTATTGTATTGTTAGACGTACCATGTAGTAGTTTATCAAAACTATCAAAGTAATTATTTGCGTGCATTAGTATTTATTAATCTTTTAAGAAGCAATATGGACAGCGTAACAGGTAACTGTTCTCCTTAGTGTAACAGGTAACTTTGAAAACCTTGATAGCACAACCGAAAATGTTAACTCCCGGTTCTCTAATACATTAGACAAAGTTGCTCCTTTATGGTTAGAGAAGATAAAGGGCAGCAGCCCAACGCCATGGTATAATGAGTATACCCACACCCTAAAAAGAGCCGCCCGGAAATGAAGAGTATTTGGAAGCAAACAAAACTGGAGGTATTCCATATGGTATTTCCAGCATGGAAGGAGAGTGTTTTAATTACTCCAAATTAGCAAATTAGCTCCAAATCTGCCTATTTTCAAATCTTTTAGAGGAAAATAAACACAACCCTAGATATTTATTTGATACAAAGGCTAAATTAACCAAATTTAAAGTGTCAGTTCCTTCTGACAGTTGTCAATATCATAGCAGTGATGATTTTATGAATTTCTTTAATAACAAAATAGATACTGCCAGAGAAAAAAAAATCATTAACATGGAAATGCCTGCAACACAATCACATCAGATGCCACATCATAATTTGCCAAAGGATAAACTTCAGTCATTCTCTACTATAAATAGGGATAAACTGTCAAAAATAATTAAATCATCTAAATCAACAACATGTATACTAGACCCTATACCTACCAGGCTGTTGAAAGAGATGCTTTCTGAAATTATAGATCCTCTGCATAGTATTAATTCATCATTGGTGTTGGGATATGTCGCAAAACCTTACAAACTGGCTGTTATCAGACCTGGCTACTATCAAACATTTTGATCCCAGGGAACTAGTAAATTACAGACCAATCCTAAATTTACCTTTCATTTCAAAAATACTGAAAAAGGTGGTGTCTTCACAGATATGTTAATTACTGGAAAGAAATGGTATCTGTGAGAATTTCTGTTAAGGATTCAGACCATATCATAGTACAGAGACAGCTTTCATCAGAGTGACAAATGATTTGCTTTTGTCGGCTGATCGTGGCTGCATTTCTCTGTGGCCAAAAAATGCTGTGGCAAAACTCGGGCCATAATGTCAGTAATGATTTAGCATGATTTAGCATGATAGATGTACAAAAAATATGGTTTATTCATGATGTTAGGAGGTTGCTAGGGTGATCTAAATGGTTGCTGGGATGTGGTCAGGAAATTGCCAGGGCAATACCTAAAGCCCACTGACAGCTCAAGTCAAATAAGCCCGCCCACATGTCTCTACAGTGTTCTAATGTTGAGATATAGTTTATTTATTTTATTATATGATTACTAGGGTACAGTAAATGGTTTCTAGGGTGTAGCTAGACAGTTAACAGGGTAAAACCAATAGACGGATGTGTGTGTTAATCAAAAGAGCCAACTCCCACGTCTCTATAATGTGCTGGTACTGAGATATAGCTAATTCATGTTGGTTGCTAGGGTGCTGTAAATGGTTGCTAGGGCATGGCCAGACAGTTTCTATGGTAATAATTAGACTACTTGGCAGTCTGAGTCAAAAAGGCCACCCACTTGTCTCTACAATGTTCTGATGCCTCTCACCTTTTCAAATGGAAGTCAATGGGGTGGTTGCTAGGGCACTGTAACTGGTTGCTAGTTGCAACATCACCATTTGTTGCAACTAGCAACCAAGCCAAGCGATATGAGCTCGTCATGAACACACCCAGGGAGCAATCAGGGGTTAGGTGCCTTGCTCTAGGGTACTTCAGTTGCTACCTGCCGGCACTGAAATCGAACCAGCAACCTTCTGATTACACTATGACTCACTAACCATTAATTCAATTCAATTCAACTTTATTTGTATAGCGCAATGCAATGTGGCATTGTCCCAAAGCCACTTTACAGGGAGGAAAAAGGAAAAAACAAGGAAATATATACACAATGATACAAGTAACAACGGTATGTCAATTATCAATCAAGTATCAATAATTAAGTATCAAGATATTTACTATGGAGTATCAAATATCTATTATCCGCAGTCTCCCAGTGAGCACTCCAACACGGCAACAGTGGCAAGGAACCCAAACTCCAATGATGAATGTGGAGAAAAAAACCTTGGGAGAACCCAGGCTCACCGGGAGGGGTAATTTCTCCTCTGACGCGTTACAGCTGCAATCAGTACTTTGGTGTAAGGGTTTATAGATTTACAGTGTCACAGTCAGTATTCTGATATAAAGTTTTATAGGTTTGCAGCATCGTAATCAGTGCTGTTATGATTTAAGTATTGAATTATAGTAATGACTAGTTATAATTTGGGTCTGGTGATTTTATATTCATTTTATGTTAGCCTGATGGCTGACATAATACAATAAGGGATGTTTAGGCGAGGATGCCGACGTTAAAATGAGACTGAGAGCAGCTATAACATCAGACTGCTGGTATAGACAGAATCACATATTTTACCAAAAATATGAGTATAGATTAACAGTAGCATTAGTGTAATAGGTGATGGTGGCGGTTGATTTTTCACAGTTCCCATGGTGGTCACCCCCTCCTTAGTCAGGCTGTTGTGAGCGTTGTCTCGTCGAACTGGACCTAATCTGTATCACTCAGAGTCCCTCGGAGGAGAGGGAGAGAAAGAGGAAGAGAGAGAGAGAGAAACAAAACAGGCTTATATTAGCATAGGGGCCAATCACACAGAATGTGAAAGCCATGTAGTAAAGTGGGTAAAAAGTGTGAAGTGAAGTGTGGGGGGAAGTCATTCCAGAGTTTTGGTGCTAGGTAGGAGAAAGATCTGCCACCTTTAGACATTTTAGATATTCTTGGAATTATTAGCAGACCACTATTTTGCGAGCGCAGTGTCCGCAATGGATTGTATTCTGAAAGTATTTCACGAATATATGAAGGCGCAAGACCATGTAGGGCTTTATAGGTAATTAATAGTATTTTAAAATTAATGCAATTCTTTACAGGTAGCCAGTGCAGTGTTGCTAGAACATTAGGCCACAACTGCCCCCCAGTAGGCCACAACTGGCCCTACAAACTACTTTAAACTAGTTGGTCCTAACGCCCAAAACACTAAACTCCATAACACAAGACCAGGGGTGGAATGGGTGGGTCAGGACCGCGGGGCAGTAGAAGAAGACCAATGGACATAACGGGGCAGATTCCCACAGTCTTGGATAAACAAATGACCAGGGCAAAGCTGAAGTGGGCTGTGGACCAGGGCGGGGCGGGCCTGACGTCTTAAAAATACAGTAGCAAAACAAACTTGTTTAATTAGGTCAAAAGGGGGTAGAAAATGTTACTCTGTATAAAATGTTTATCAATATTTCTATATTTTATGCAACACATTTTAATATTATACATTTAAAAATACTTTTTTCACACTTTTCTGACATTTCTGTATTTCATTTGTCAATGTTACAGAACAGAATGTTACTTTAATCTGAGGTGTCAGAAATGTCAAAATACTCGTGTTAACATACAGCTAAACACAAAAAATCTATAATATCCAAACTCTAGAGATAAGTTGTGATATATATCTATATTTTGTTCTAATATCATAAAAAAAGTTTCCTTCAGTTTAGAGGTCCTCACACCATCATTTGACTTCAGAGGACTCGCACAGTCTAGCACACGTCATATTGAACACCTTATCATGCTTTTATTGCCCATTCAGGATCTTGACAGACATGGAGAAAATGAAAAGGTGTTGTGTAAAGCTACACAATTTTTAATTTTATGTTTTAACTTAAAAGTAGCAGCATACAGATTTGAAACAACATGGGGGTGGAAAAATAATAAAATTAGCATTTTTGAGTGAACAGTCCCTTTACTTTAGCTTTAACATCATCTAATGACCCTGGTTTGGCATTGATGGTCCATTGCCTGTAGTGGAATTTAGTGTCCTAACACAGATACACTCTCTGATGTGTGACTGAACTCTTCCACTGGAACAGACATGCGCTCACTTCGCTCAGCTGTGACATTAGACACATAAAGTGTGAAAAAACTCTTGACTCACAAACTTTTTTTTGTTGGTTACTCTCTCTCGCTTTCTCTCTCTCTCTCTGTAAATACAGAAGGCCACCCAAACAAAATTTTGAAACATTACAACACTCCATAATATTCCTAAAACACAGGAAGAGCATGCCAATCCTTTTAATAAGACCTTAGAATACATCCAAGTTTCTGTTGTGTTTTATTCCCTGTCTCAGGAAATTTAAATGGCCATGTAAATTTCTCCACCTATTTGGACGTCTTTCATGCATTTTGGTCCCTGTGAGGAATCATAAAGAAGGTACATTTTAAATAAATAACATTTGGTTATGATGAATACTCCTTCTGGGTAGAGTGAGTCATTCTAACAGATGCATCTCTGCTTAACGATCCATGTTATTTTACATGAATTATACATTTATACATTACATATTTACAACTGGCTAGTATTTTTTGATGAACGAGAGTATGAACTCTCAAATAAATGAGAGTCTCTCAAATAAATGTTTGTCAAATAAATAATAGATACGGGCTGGTATATGTAGACAAGTATACATGGGCTAAAACTAAACAATTTGATTATTTAGGCCTGAAAATTGAACAATGCAGCACAATAGAATACAGTTTAGGTACTATTTACAGCATCTATGACATATTGTTGATAACAGTTAGTACCAACTTATGCTGTTAAGAAAAGAATAATAATAGAATATATTATGTTCCTGTAGCTCTGTTGGTAGAACATTGTGCAAGCATTGTGATTCCCAGGGAACACACGTATTGATAAAATGTATACCTTGAATTAAGTTGTTTTTGGTAAATGTAAATTAATTTTAAAATTGCATATATTATGTATACATAAATAAAATAGAATAATAATGTAAGACAAAATATTGAAGATTCAAGAAATGTAAAGTGACAAATCCAGTCCAGTGAAAAATCATGACTAACTACACTAATCTCCTCCTGTAACATCTTCAAAGGTAGTATATGTAAATATGTGCATGTTACAATATTTCTTCTTCCCAGCTTTGTATACAGAGACAACTATGTTTTTGTGTTATCTGGGCAGATATTTTCATGTTTGTTGCTTTTATGTTGATTTAGGCTGGAAATCTGGAAATATTTAAACTGCAACTATAGAAAAATGCTACTTTGAAAAGTAATAGCCTAAGTAACTATAGCAGCACAATCTAAAACTAACAATAATAGTTAAAGACATAACGATTTATAATCAACTCAATATTAAGTTATTAATTACTGTCACTTAATACAGCTTGTAGTTTATGTATCCATGTGACTTTGTAACATGACTATGGGGGTAGTCAATCAAATGGTTCATACAAAGTTCAGAAGAGCTACAGGATCAAAGGGTGTTTTCCTATATGCTTGACACAGCACAGTTTTTTTTTCTGGGCGTTGCTGGGTTTAATAATTTAAAGTAATAAATAAGATAACATATAACATGAACAGTCATTCCTAACATGAAACAATATGTAAAAAACACTCAGTAACTGACAAGAGACAAGGGCAAACACAGGGGTGTATATACACAGACTAATCAGGGTAAACAAGCAACATGGGACTAAAACACGACTTCAAAAAATGACACCAAGACAGCATGTAACAAAACAAATGTGACACCTCTCTTGTTTTGCCAGTGCAGTGCTCCAGTGCAGTGCTCCTGTGAAAATGCATAACAAAAGTGCTCCTTTGTTATGCAATTACAGCTGTGAATTTGCCAGGCAATTTTGTCTAAAGTAACATACATTAGATCAGCTCAAATACATTTGGTCAATTCATGTTTTTCCTGGGACTTAAACTCATCAGAACACATGCTAGCACCATGCTCTACCAGCTGAGCTACGGAAACATATATATACATTACTGTGCAAAAGTCCTGTGTGCATCTTATGGTCAGTAAAACACATCAATATATATTTCCTAACATTCTTTGCCATTAAAGCACTAATTCACCCCAAAATTAAAACTCTCTCATAATTTACTCACCATCTTCATATATGTATATATATCTTTCCATATGTACATGACTTCCTTTCTTCAGGTGAACACAAACAAGAATTTTATAAAAATTCAATGTTCATACACTTTATGTCCTTACAGTATCTACATAAAGCTCAAAAAATCTCATACATCCATCATAAAGACCATCATAAATATAATCCAAATGATTCCATTACATTAATTAGTTCTTGGGTGTCTCATGGCTAGTTATTAGGTGTGTTGGACTTGTAGCAGTGCTGCACAGACCGAATGAACTGGTGAATGACAACAAAGTACCATGAGACCAGCCCAAGAGCATATGAAGCTGTCTGCTCTCAAATCGCTTTTGTGGTACTTTGTCATACACCTATGAATGTCATACACCATATTAATGTATGATATTTTGGCAGATATTTTGATGCTTAATACTGTATGCACGAGAATGTTAAAGATAAGCTTATATTATTAAAATACCAATAAAGTGGGCTCTATATTCTTTTCACTTTTATTTCATTAAATGACCCAATATAACCTATTAAAAATTACATGAACAGAGATTTTACTGTGGTAAAAACACAAAATTAGTGAGTATTAGTGGAAGTGAAGGCATCAGAATAAACATGAAATGTCATTGTTATCATCAGTCTGGCCAGTCATAAAATAGCTGTCATCACAACAAAAACAAAACTCCCACAAGGGGGCAAAACAAGAACCAAAACAAGACTGGAAATATGCAAAACAAGAAAAACCAAAACAACTACAGATAACCAAAATCAGAACAAGACTAGATAAAAGTTAACTTCTAAATTTTCCAAGAACATCAGAAACAAGAAACATCAGGTACAAGACACAATACAGCAAACACAAGGGCATCAAATAAGACAAAAAACTAGACAGGTCATGTGTGCAAGTGTACCAAGGAGATCAGGTAATGGGTTGTCAAATTTGTTAGAAGCTTATGACAGTACTGTAGTTTTAAGATAATGAAATTCAATTATGATTAAAAATAAAATAAACAAGATGTAAAAACACGTATATAAATAAATAAAACAAGATGAAATTATTGTATTATGAAAGAAGAAAGACACTATGGACTGATACAAAAGGCATGTAGGACACTAGTACATCTAAGTGTAGTGGTCTTTATACAAAATATTTGACTGCATTATTATATTACTGTACTGCATTTCCCATAAAAAAGTCAAAAGCTCAAAACTAAAATGTAGTAACAGCATTTCCTTGCCTCTTTGACTAAACCAGAGTGAACTGTTTAATTTAAACATGTCTGAACAGCACAACATGAACAATAATCTACCATTTATTTTGCTAGCATGTAGCAGAGGTTCCCCCTAAGAGGAAGAGAAAAAAATAAACTCAATGAAAGAATGTTTGGTCATTATTGCCCTCCCCTGAGACAACAATTGTTCAACTTTCTGTAGTACTCCTATTCTGTCATTAGCAGCGCTTTCTGACCAACTACAAACATTTCCACAGTGGCCACCTTGAAAACAGCACATGAAATGAAAAATCAACATGAAATAGCATTTGCAACCCAGTTTACCTTTTAATACGGTGTATTTTAGAGTGAAACAACAGATTTAAAACATAAACATATAGGTAGGTTGGGACTTGTTTTTTATCCCCTGGGAACTGATTGGAACCATGCCTTGCCTGTCAGTTTGTAATTGATTATTGAAAACTACTGCCACTCCAGGCATTTAACACTGAATCAAATTAACCTGCACAGAGATGCATCATTGTTATTCAATATACACAGGTATCAAATACACAGTAAATCTTCATAGCATTTGGTCTGTGTTTGAAATCAAGGTAGGCTTTGAAATCAAGGTGTATTTAGCATGTGGTGTGAGGGCACTGCTGGTTAAATATTGTCAGGGGTTGATATTGGACTGACTCAAGATGAGGTGATGTAACAAAAGCATTCCAAAAGAAATTGGAACAATGTCATTTTTATACACATAAAAATATATAAAAACACTGAAAGAGATCCACTAGTTAGAAAACCATAGATGCTACCATAGATGCAAAAATCTTGTAAATCGGACTAATCTGGAAACATTTGTCACCACTCTATTAAAGTATTGTGAATTATAAATTTGAACATTCTGAGGTTTTTTTTGCACTTAATTTATTTTAAATTTTAAATGTATAATATTTTAAATGTTTAAATAAAACAAAATACATGGTATTATTGCATACATGGTAACGTTGACTGAACTAATGATAACTACAATGCATTGAACGATTGAATAAATCGTTTTGAATAAACGGACATTTAAATAAATATTTATTCGTTTTTGAATAAATGGAGATTTGAATAAATGGACATGCATCAGAAATACCTGTCATTGTGTGTGTGAAGGCTCCATGGACTATGAGAGGGTAATGTATTCAGACTACCTACTAAAACAGTATGTATTTCTGAGACTATGCAACATTTAGTTAACATGATAGGTATCATAGGTATCATATTAAGCAAGATATGCCATTCCAGCTTACATGGAGATGGCACATAGAAAGAAGATAAAATTTTATATGACAAGGGTGTAAGGATTTTGCAACCTTTATGTTATATTGCATGAAGAAAGAGAAAGGGAGACAACAATTGCAAAATAGTAGAGACTTTGGGATTGTATTTAGATCATTATGCTAAAAGCAATATTAACAATTTACAAACCCCTAAGCCAAGTTAGATGTCAGCAGTCTCCTAGTAAGCAAGCCAACAGGACAACAGTGGCAAGGAGCCAAAACTCCAACAATGTATAAATGGAGAAAAAAACTTGGGAGAAACCAGGCTCAACCAGGAGGGCCAGTTCTCTTCTGGCTAGTTAAAGCTGCAATTTGTAACTTTCTTGGATAAAAATGGAGAGCTGAAAACACTGATTTAGAATTTTAAACTGATTTAAAAAAATTGTTGGGTCTGATTTTGTGACAAATGTCTGTACTGAGGAATGTTACAACCATAGATGGTGACAGAAGCATAATGTTACTATAACATCATACAGCTGCAATTATAGCTGCAGTTATAGTTGCAATAACATCACACTGCTTTGACTAGGCAGGGAACGAAAATGTAGAATCTAACTGAGCTGAACGTAGGAAAGTAGATAACAGAATGTTTAATAAAGAAAGTATATCATATTCCCACTGATTTTGGGTGATCTAGGTTATTGATGCAATCTTCTTAAATTAGTACAAGTATGATCCAGCAAATGGGATTAGTGTCAGGTAAAACTGGAGCCGAGTCTCAAGGGTCGTCCTGTCTCATGTCTTCCCATCATCTGGCCTGAATAAAGTCTGGATCATGCTGACTACAGGACCTTGGGGAAATGAAAAACAGACTTTTATCTGAGCCAGTATATCTGTTCTTATTGGAAGTGTCCCCAGTTTAGGGTTTACTTGGGTAATGCAGCCTAACAATCCCTTAAGGGATAATAAATTCATAAGACTATGTGTAGGCTGACAATGTCAGTTTAAATCTAGATTAAAGACCCATCTCTTTAATCTAGATTGCAACTGACAGTGTATCTGTTTGGTTTTGTTCTAGTATCATGTCTTTTTTTTTTAAAACTTGTTGTAAAAGTTGTGTCCTTAGTCTTTATAGTCTTTTATGGCACCCCACCCTAATTGTGTCCAGGTGTTCCTTGTTTCACATGATTAGGCTGTGTATATATACCCCTGTTTGCCCTTGTCAGTTATTGAATGTGTTTAGCGTGTCATTTCATGTTCCTTGTTTCCTTCTTTCATGCTTCGTGTTTCATCCCATACAGAAATGTAATATATGACATATATATGGCAATATCACTCTCAACCTGTCATGGCTGTCACGCCAAAGCCTTTGCATGTCATGGCCGCTCCCTTAAATATTTTTTTGGGGGGAGGGACAATAAAGGACAGTGAGACCAAGTGAGCCAAGGACACATCTGTGAGGCCGAATGCCAAGAGGATGCTTCCAGCGAGGCCGAGTGCACAGAGGATGCCGTCAGCGGGACCGAGTGCTTACAGGATGCTACCTTTGAGGCAAACTCAGCAAACCAAGGACACTGCCAGCAAGACACTTTCATACTGCCAAAGTTTCCATTTAGGGTTAAAGTTGCCATACTGGTGAGGGCCGTGAAATGTCCACAGCTTATGTCATACCATGAGACACCAGGGCCTACAGGTGAACCAGCTCCACTTTGACAATCAACAAGGAGGGGTGTGATGTGGGCTCTCTTTGGTTGACTGAAGACCATATGTGCTGCAGCATTCTGGATCATTTGCAGGGGTTTGGTTGCACTGGCTAGAAGGCCAGCTAGAAAGGCATTGCAGTAGTCCAGCCTTGATATTATGAGTGCTTTGGACTAGGAGCTGCGTTGCATGCACGGACAAGAAAGGTCTAACTTTCCTGATGTTGTAGAGCACGTACCTGCATGATTAAAAGACTGTTGCAATGTGGGTAGTAAAGTTCACTTTCTTTTCCTTTTCTTCTGTCTTGGCCATTTTGTAATTCATAAAATACTCTTAAGAGTTGTCTTTGTTAATGAAGTTGGGTGTTTCAAGTGTTACAAAGTTGATGTTAGTCGGCTTTCTTTAAAATGAAGGTAAACATTTTCAGTGGTGTTTGTAGGAAGACTAGTTATCACAGTTATGACTGGGCATTAAAAGAAACATTTTAGATAACTGGTGTTTGTAGGAAGGCTGTAGTACTTATCAGGGTCTTTTAAATAGAGTCGCAACAGTCTTTGCTCTGACAGTTTTGTCAGGGACGGGGAAGGGAAGAACCCAAATGCAGAACAGCTTGACATGAACATGAAAACTTTATTAAACAAAACTCCCTGGAGGGGGGAAAAACAGAAACCAACTGGGAAACATAATCCAGACTTGAACCCCCTCAAGGGGAAAAACAAGAACCGTAAACAAAAACATGACAACAGACACAATGATCCACTGACAATAAACAACAGTAGACAACAAACCAGCACAAGACAGCAAACACAAGGGCATTAAATAAGACAAGAAACAAGGCAGGTAATGAGGGCAGACAGGTGGGGGGAATGAAACAATGATGGAAGAATAATGAGGAAACAAGAGGGCGCGGTCATGACACGTGACAGGAGAGCAAACAAACAAAAGTAAAAAAACAATGGCCGTGTGCTTCCACAGACAACAAAGACACAGAACATGAGTCTAGATCCTGACTCCAAGAAACAAGAACCAAGACTAGGACTGAGTCAGGATCCAGACATCATGCTCTGAAACAAAACACAGGGCTGTAAGGATCCTGGCAAGAGAATCTAGGAGAAACTCAAGACATGAAGCCAGGACCCTGACATAACCTCCTTCTTAAGGGATGCACACTGGGCTCACAACAGACAAACCACAGAACAAGACAGACAGACAGGACCCACAACAGGCTAGAAACAAGCAAAACACAGGAAAAGTCACAAGGTGCTTAAGCGGACCCAGAAGGTCTCAACGCTGGAGCGGACCACACGAAGACCAGGGACTGGAGCGGACACATGAAGACCAGGCGCTGGAGCGGACACATGAAGACCAGGCGTTGGAGTGGATACAGGAGGTCTTGCCACTGGAAAAATTCCTTTAATACCACTACTGTAAGTCTGAATAATACATTGTTGTTCCAGTATGCTTTCTTTTAACCCCAAGTTTTCTAATTGAAATCAAAGAAAATAAAGCAGACTCACAAAATAGGAATCTCAAACATAACACAGAAAGTTTCTTATTTGTTGAATACTGTTAAAACCGTAAAATTTTCTTTTCAAAATCCGATGTCAC
Organism: Chromobotia macracanthus; assembly: GCA_036877525.1. Taxonomy (NCBI): domain Eukaryota; kingdom Metazoa; phylum Chordata; class Actinopteri; order Cypriniformes; family Botiidae; genus Chromobotia; species Chromobotia macracanthus. Next base: position 9,985,741 of record JAZGTH010000013.1, read on the forward strand.
TGTCATTCAAAAGTGCTATATGATTTTTCTTATTAGCATCCTGAAATGACAAAAAATTTTTAAACTCAGCTTTATCAACCAGCAACATGTGACAGTAAAAAAAAGAAATAGAACATAGTTGTCATAGGGCCACATGAATATACATTTTCAGTTATTGATGCATGTTCTTGACAATTAACTTCTTGACCAGGCAAATTAAGATGCTGCTTTAAAAGCAGTTTTTTAGAATTACATTTGAGAATGCAATTCAATGTAATGTAACATTTTCTGGTTCTGATTTTGCTTTGTCAATTAAAAGATTTTAGAGACAGCAAATTATTGCTGAAACAGTATTTATGTATTATGTACTGTAAACAGTATTATCAGACTGTTATGGCTCTTATTTGGCCCTCTTACTAATCTCTCTTACTTCATCCCCCTGTCACCCATGAACCAATCCATTAGATTCTCAAATAGGAAAATCAAGTAAAATGGGTTACATTTCAGCTTGTTTTCACACAAGTTTTATTCCTTTAAGAGGAATAGCACAAATTTGGATACTAATTTTTCTGCACCCTGCACTTGACATAACACAGAACTTGACATAGGGGTGTATTATTTATGAGAATTTACTGTCACTTGATAGTCAGTAAAACAAAAATGCAATCATTAGGAAGAATTATTAAAATGACTCAATCATAGCAGTTTTGGACAACAAGGTTTACTTTATGGTTTGTTTATAGTTTACTTTTCCATCTTCCATCATTAGGCTATTGAATTGAGAAATATACTGAGAGTAATCTGAAATCTAATACAATCTCTTTTCAGATCAAATTTGCTGTGAGCAGGAATTTGCAATTTATTTTTTATAAATTGCACACACACTTATGACTTTTTGGCTACAAGGTTTAATGAAGTTCTTTGGCCTGAATACAACCTTCTCCAAGCTAGACACATGCACAAAAATTGAACATTTAAGTTTTTCATAACATTGGTTTACCACAGGTGTGAGTTGTCCATACCAATTAGTTAGGCATCCACTCTAGTACCCACTCTTAGCTAAACTGGGTACTACTGACTTAACTGCATTTTTAGGAGCTTGACAGTAGCTCAGTTACTATTAAAACTATTAAGTATAGTTTTTTTTAAGTATCTAAATACATTTTCCAGTAAGTAGCGTTTTGCTTTTAACAAATCAGCAATGCTTTGAAGCAGCACAGCATTGTCTTATGATTATGTAAAATAGGAGTTTGAGTTGCACAGTCACTTGGCTGTTACGGTGAAGTAGGGTTTTTAATAGTTCCTACAATAAGGTTACAATAATTAAAATACAATAATATTACAATAAGGTTTTTTGTATTGCCATTATATTTCAATACATTTGTCAGAGTAGCTTGGGAGTGGAAGAGGAAAAGCAGTTAAAAAGGAGTAATTAACTTTTTTGTGATATTTTATGTGGGATTACGGCATGCTGTTTTGACTGCACTGTAGTTTCCTTTTTGTACAGGGGATTCCTGTGCAATATCCAGAGGAACACATACGTTTCTTTCACCACAAAAACGGACCTTTGGTCTGTGTTCTCAGTGACACAACATAATTTCCAGTTTCAAAACTCCAGACTGCTCATATGCTGCCTTACGTGGACAAATTATCTAGGTGGCAGCAAGATTTTCTATCAAAATAGGTGTTGTCAATGAATTCCATGCAGTTAGAAAAATACAAAGTATGAATAGTATTAAAAAGTATAAAAAATACAATTTTCATTGTATGTGTACCATGTGATGGTACAATCACTTCTTGAAAATGTCAATGTTTAAAATGGAACTCATTGTCATAGCATGACATGGAAATTTTCCTTTATTATTCATGTTTTATAAATGCCTCTGTCTGGACGTTATTTTATGTAACCTAATGTGTGGTGGGGTTTCTTTGTCTCTGACCTCAGTTTTCTTTACCTTGACTCACCCCACAACTGTGAACATCTGAACAAATTTTAGGTAATGCTGGTTGCTGCAAACTAATAAAGGGTTTGCTTACACAAAACCAAGAATTCTGTTATCACTTACTCATTTACTTTGTTTTTGTCTTTTTCCACACAATTCATATTGTGAGCAGCATTACAGTATTTTAAAAGCAGTCCATGTGACTTCTGTGTAATATTCTTGAACTTTCCATATTCTGAAGCTGTGTGTGAGAAACAGATCAAATTTAAATTCATTATCTGAAAGTCTGCTGCACAAGACTTTGTTGAAATTCACTTCAGCCAAGCTCTAACATCAATATTTTGCACATTCAAATTGTAAGGTCACAATAAGTTGCAAGGCATGACAACAAGCATTTGGCATCATCGATGTAAAATCTGGTCAGATTCTTCAGCAAATTACTTTTCATTTAGTTGCTCCTTGCAAAGCTGTTGTGTGGCTTCAGAAATCCTGGACTGCAACACACACATTGAAATTAAATGTAAACAAATTTCAATATGCTTTTATTATATCCTTTGTCTTACCATCCTAAAAAATGCCAGGATGTTTTTAATATATGTTTGGGTAAATGTGGACGGAACAAACTGTCGAGTTATAAATTAACCTAGCTGTGTTGTTTTAATCCAAAATGCTGGGTTGTTTCAACCTAAATTTTGGTAACAACAACTCGGCACAGGTTTATTTATATTTTCTAATTTATAACTTTTATATTTATAATGGTTTGTTCTGTCCACATTTGCCCAACCATGGTTTGGAAACAACCCAGCATTTTTATAAAGTAAAGCCATACAGGTTTCTTTAGGGTGAGTAAATGATGACAGAATTTTTTGAATGAAGTGTTCTTCATTCTGATATGCCAAGACCACTGGTACAAAAAAGGCCAGCAAAACAAATAGCTAGATGCTATTGCTAGTAGTTGGGGGCAGGAAGTATTAGAGACAGAGACATTGTGATCCTAGGGAACATTTGGCAAAATTTTGTATACACCCATGTGAACAGGGTAATTCGTCAATATTTTTGGTCCAGATTCCTGGAAGAAAAAGACAGCACAGTTTGAAGTTCATATATTCACTACAAGTTTATGTTATCAACTTTTATGAGCCTCAAAGCTTACAGACCTGGGCCCTAATCCACTAAAGTCCAATATCAATTTTATTGAAAGGTTTTATAAAAACCTTTTACCAGAAATGGCTTAAAATGATTTACTGGTGTTTAACTGATTCTGTTTAACTGATAAAATTATTTACTGGTTTTCCTTTAAAGCAGTTATACTCAACAGTGACACCTTACCTAATCTCTGCACATTATGCTCTAAGCACTTTCCGCTGGGCCAACGCTACACTTAAGAGCCCTTTAGGAATACATCATCCACCCTTGGAGAGGAAAATCTGACCTGTGACCTTATCTTCACCCTGCTGCTGATAACTGCACAGCCCCCTCCCAGCCACATCCCTCTAAATGCTCCTTTATGACTCACCCTGTGGCCCGGCAGAGGTGGAGGGCCCAGTGTGCAGTATGGCATTACTTAGGCTGAGTAATTTATTGGGGAACTAAGTGTTTCTATTTGCAGCCAGGGCCACTAAAGACAAGCAGAACCAAGGTTTCTGGGACCCCTCTGGAAAAAATAATGATGCGGTGGGAGGCTGGCTGCTTGCCTGACAAAATCTGTTTATATAGATTGGATTTTAATGAATACATAATTCAGTGATCATATGTACAGACAGAAGAAAATATAGGCCCTTGCATACTCATAAGAATGCTATTACTCAAATTGGATTTTAGAGTGGTGCTTGCCTGTGCAAAATTTAGACTAGGGTGTTGTGGGTAGATGTCAGACTAATTTTATGGGGCTGTTAAGGTGTTCTGAGTAGTTTTTAGGTCATTGCTATCTGGCTGGGGTGTACAGGTGGTTGCAAACTGGCCCAAGTTAAAAGAGTCCAACACCATATCTCTCTGATATTCTGGTCCCTATATGCTTTGGTGCATCCTTCACTGTCAGACTATGGGATTTTTGTCCATTTTATCATTTGTTAAGCAAAAAGAAGTCTGATGATTTGTCAAAATAAAGACACATCATCTCTCCTCAACAAGCTAAAAAGGTTAAGCCATTATTTACCAAAATTACACCTGTGTAGCACAAATGGTGTTTTGTTCAAACACAACCCTAATTATGAACAACAGCATTAGTGACAACAGCAACAGTGATTATTGCCTCAGTAAGCACAGTTATAATTTTATTCATTGTTATGTTGCCTATTTTGAAAGTGTGAAAAAAAGCATAACTTGCTGGGTTGAGCGATGCAGAAATGTTTAATTTCAAGTAACTATCCATAATCAAGTAAACCATTTAAAAGTGAATGTGTAACTTCAAGACTGTGGTCCCCACAAAATAAATGTGCAGTTTGCAATACTAAGAATGATATTGAGAAAAGGTATTTTGAGGCAACTGGGACTTTCCTAGATTAATTACTTCCAGTTTTAAAATACATAGTAGATCGTAATGATTATATATCAGGGCACAATATTCTGATACTCACAAATTTGAAAGGAAAGCTCATGCAGAATAACAATTCTCTGGCATGTGAAGTATTTGCGCTTACAGTAATTTAGTAAAAGCAAGAACTGTGGACTGCGCCACCAACTTCAGAAAGGTGTAAGAAACCAGATAAGTGTCATACTGAGATCTTAAATAGTTGTTTCTTATGAAATTGATCAGATCTGATAAAATGCATATACACTCACTGGCCACTTTATTAGGTACACCTTGCTAGTACCGGATTGGACCACTTTTGTCTTCAGAACTGCCTTAATTCTTCATGGCATAGATTCAACAAGGTGCAGATTTGTTGGCTGCACATCCATGATGCAAATCTCCCGTTCCACCACATCCCAAAGGTGCTCTATTGGATTGAGATCTGGTGACTGTGTTGGCCATGTGAGTAAAGTGAACTCATTGTCATAATCAAGAAACCAGTCTGAGAAGATTTGAGCTTTGTGACATGGTGTATTATCCTGCTGGAAGTAGCCATCAGAAGATGGGTACACTGTAGTCATAAAGGGATGGACATGGTCAGCAACAATACTCAGGTAGGCTGTGGCGTTTAAATGATGCTCAGTTGGTACTAAGGGCCCTAAAGTGTGCCAATAAAATATTCCCCACACCATTACACCACCACCACCAGCCTGAACCGTTGAAACAATGAATCCATGCTTTCATGTTCTTTACGCCAAATTCTGGCCCTACCATCTGAATGTCGCAGCAGAAATCGAGACTCATCAGACTAGGCCAATCTGTCTGCCTATTCCCCTCTGACATCAACAAGGCATTTTCATCCACACAACTGGCGCTCACTGGAAATTTTCTCTTTTTCGGACCATTCTCTGTAAACCCTAGAGATGGTTGTGCATGAAAATTCCCAGTAGATCAGCAGTTTCTGAAATACTTAGACCAGCCTGTCTGGCACCAACAACCATTCCACATTCAAAGTCACTTAAATCTCCTTTCTTCCCCATTCTGATGCTCAGTTTGAACCTCAGCAAGTCATCTTCACCACATCTAGATGCCTAAATGCATGTAGTTGCTGTCATGTGATTGGCTAATTAGCAATTTGTTTTACCAAGCAATGGAACAGGTGTACCTAATGATGTACCCTATTCAAAACCAAAGAAACATAAACTGTTTTTTTAGACAGCTGGTGATTTTGTGTTCATCCCTACATGGACCTTCAGTGTTTAGGTATGAATACTTAAGGTATAAGGTATTACAGTCACAATGAGGACATTCATGCTGAGACAGAGAGCTTTGCGAGGTTTTACACCTTTATATACCCTTTTCACTTTAAGTCCACATACAATTTATAAAACCCTTCTAGTGTTTCAATGTTTACCAGAGCACATTTGATTTTTGAAATAGAGTACCAAATTTGCCTTTTATAAGATAAGGAAAATCTGGCTTTATCTCATTGAACATGTGACACAGCTCCTTGTCCAGGCCTTTGTCACTTCTAGGCTGGACTATTGCAATGCTCTGTTGGCCAGACTTCCAGCATGGGCACTCAAGATTCAGAGTGCAGCAGCTCGACTGGTCTTCAAAGAGCTTAAAAGAGCCCACATCACACCTCTTCTCATTACCTTTCACTGGCTACCAGTTGCTGCATGCATCAAGTTCAAATCTCTACTCCTTGCATATAAAGCCACTACTGGCTCTGAACCAGCCTACCTTCACAAACTCATTCACATCTACACCCCTTCCAGACCCCTTCCTACAATCAGTGAAAGAATGTCGCCTTGTAATACCCTCTTCAAAGGGCACACAATCATCTTCACTATCTCTCGCTGGTGGAATGTTCTTCCAAACTCGGTTCGGTCTACTGCATCCCTCACTGTATTCAAGAAACACCTAAAAACCTGCCTCTTCCACAAATACCTAACATAGGTATGACAGAAAAAATTAACCTTTTTCTCCTCTATCCCAACAGGTATCACCCCTCAAGCATTGAAATGTTGTACTCATGGTAAAAATTGTAATGTGTATGGCTGATGTTGTTGCCTCCATATGATTTACCGTTTCTATGTTTTCCTCACCTTGTAAGTCGCTTTGGATAAAAGTGTCTGCTAAATGCCTAAATGTAAATGCAATTTGGTACCTATTTGGAATATAGCAGACAGTTTCCTTTCCAATGCAAATACAGTGACAGTCCCCCTGCAGGTATGTGGGGATAGGTTTACCCCCGTGATGCTATTAGGGCTAAATGGAGTGTTGAATTTTGTAGAAGTGTTTAGAGGACTTAAAATGATAGGTATAGCCTCGTCATAAAGACTTGCTAGATGCAAGAGAGGCAGCTAATATGAAAAAAGTGGTTTTAAGCAAACACATTTCCCTGAGTGGCCTGTAGCAAACTAGAGTGAGAGGAAGCAACACCTGCAGCAAGCCAACACATGACTCAGGCTCCTCACTCAGACATGTTGTAATTGGGCTGTTTTCTTGTGCAACCTTTGTATTTCTTTTTGCCTAAATTAGCACCACAGACAAAAATAAAAATCTCAGTTTTACAAGATCTTACAACTAGATTTAATGCGAGTGCTTCTTGACGCTATGGGGGAATGTGCTTCAGGCGCGTAGACAGGTCAAGGTCATGTGACATAGCACCACAAACCAAAATACGTCATCAGATTCAAGTCCAAAGGAATGCCGTGCAGGCGAGACCAAGATGTGGCAAAGCGATGCAGCATCTTGTTCCCCATCTCAGGGAACAGGGTTACATACGTAACCTGAGTAATTCAACGCTGCGTCAGCTTGACACTATGGGGAAGTAATATCCACTATGCCACAGTGAGGAAAGGCCTGCCCCAAATGCTGTGAAACATTGGCACAGAGCATAGGAGCAGCTTTAGACTTGTCATCCCAGGAGGACCTGAGCGCCTGGAGTTGAGTTCAAGCCTAAACTATAACATTTAATAAGTGTGCGAAGAGGACCAGCCTGCCACAGCACAAACCACTTAGACAGAGGCTAGACAGAGACTTAGATGATGCTACACCGCTGGTAGAATTGGCTCTAATGCCCAAAGGTGACACAAGGTCACAGGCCTCATAGGCCAGGGTAATAGCATCTGTGATCCAGGTGCTGTTTTGTAACAGCATTACCTCGGTTGCGGCCACCAAAACAGACTAAGAGCTGAAAGGTCTTACGCCACTGGCCTGAGCGGTGGACATAGATCCTCAAGGCTCTAACTGGACACAACGAATGAAGCCTCTCCTGCTCCGGCAAATCAAACGGCAGAGGACAGAAGGCTTGAAGTACCACCGGGTGACCAGCTGCAGTGGGCACCCTGGGTAATATAATCTGGTCTAGGGTGCAAAATGGCTTTAACAAAGCCAGGGGCAAATCCAAGCAGGCAGGATCTACAGATAGAGCCTGTAGATCTCCTACTCTTTTGAGCAATAAAGGGGCCAAAAGAAGAGCCACCATCAGAGTCAGAAACTTATCCAAGGCTGACTCCATAAAGGGACCCACATGTGACAGAAAGGCCTCAGCCATCTGGTACCACACAGAAAATGAGACACCAAAGGGTGTCTTCCAATAGAGGCTCCATCAACAGGTTCATGGCTAGCAGACACGGCGGCCACATAAATCTTCAGGGTGGTGGGAGCCAACCTTACAGAGAGGTGTTCTTGAAGGAACTCCAGCACTGAACCAAGTGTCAACATGGTGTCGCCCGCAGGACAACACAAAGAGTTGCCACTTCAGGGCATACAGTCTCCTAGTAGATGGGGCTCTGGAACTCAGAATGGTCTCTACAACCTCAGTTGGAAGGCCAGAATTTAAGAGCTGGCTCCCCTCAGGGGCCAGACCCACAGTTTTCAGATCTTTGGCCCGGGGTGAAAGAGTGACCCCCGTGACCGGCCACGTGTGTACCATGACATCCAGCCCCAAGGAAGCTGGATGAGTGAGGCTGAACCAGAGGGCACAGTGTCGACTCCTCGGAAGCGAACAAATCCACCTCTGCTCTGCCAAATAGACTCCACCAATGTATGGAGCCTCCATTCCCCGGGCCTCAGCCCCTGCCTCGACAGGATATCTGCTCCCAGATTCGCATACCCTGGGATATTCATCGCTTTGATGGAGAGCAGCCTGGTCTCTGCCCAAAGAAGGATCTGCTGTGCCAGCCTGAGCAGGGGGCGCGAACGCAGTCCTCCTTAATGATTCAGGTATAAGACCACTGTGGTGTTGTTCATACAGACTAGGACGTGTTGGCCCTCGAGGTGTGGGAAGAAGTGTTTCAATGCCAGAAACACCGCCCTCATTTCCAGACAGTTTATGTGCCAGGGGAGATGAGGGTCCTTCCACTGACCACAGAATGGGCAGCCATCGAGAACCGCACCCAAGCCCATGAGGGAGGCATCCATCGTAAGAATCCTGCTATGGCATAGCGCTCCTAGAGTGGGACCCAAGGTAAGAAACCGGGGTCTGAGCCACATAGAAAGGGTACGCAGCCCTCGGCATGTAACCCTCACCATCCTTAATGGATGTATTTTGGGATGAAACTCACCTTTCCTTAGCCAAGAGTCGGACCCAAGGTGAGAAACCAGGGTCTAAACCACATAGAAAGGGTACAAAACCCTCAGCGTGTAACCCTTACCATCTTTAACAGATGGATTTTGAGATGAAACCCAATTTTTTTTTAGCCAGAACTGAAACAGTCTCATATGCAGTAGGCCAATGTGAAAGTATGTGTCCTTCAGATCTAATGTGACAAACCAGCCCTTGGGAGCCAAACTGAATTCTGTACCCTCTGTCTGTTGTAGTCAACAGCGGATAAACTGGGCAAAAGTTTCCATGCTGCCAGAAAATCCGAGAGAGGTATCATTCTCTCTACCTGTCCAGTCTCCTGATTTAGAGAACTGGCAGGAGGTATCTGTACATGAAAGAGAGAAGATGGGACAGATATAGTATAGTGCTGAAATTGAGCACACATGAAATAGTCAGTAAAATGGGATTATGCCTGACATAAAGTGCATTACTATTAACCGCTTGACAATGCACAGAATCCTATAAAACACTGAGATGTTATTTTTTAACAATATTTTGCCCACTGTGTTATAGTATAGTCTATTCACTGTTTCTTTTTATCGTGTAGATGCCAAGCAATGAAAAATGTGTTGCTGAAAACAATGTCATTTGCAGTAGTGTGTTCGGTTGCAGGAGTCAATGCAGACCTGAGGTAAGGAAATGATAAAGGACATCCATTGGGAGCTTTATTAAAGCTCAACAGTTGGGCTCCAGAAGTATCCAGGCCATTCAAAACTTCACTGAAATACAGTTTCAGCAATACCGTATAAACTTTAGGACAGATCTACTGTACCATACATTCTGAGTTTGTAAATTATGGTCTGTGCCTCTGTAGACAGCATAAGTAGTTTGAACTTTATTTCTAAAATGTGCTTAATTGCCAAATTGTGAACTGTATTTCAACTTCTAGGTTCATTACTTATGAACTACAATCATTACTTATGAACTACAAGTGTGTGCTGGTTTTTATGTCTATACAAACACTCTCCTCTGCCTGTGTTGTCTTATTTTTGTTTTGGGGTGCTCTAGATGCAACCTTTTGCCTGTGGATGTGTAGACCCCAGCTAATAATGACTTGCAGGTGAGGGGCTTCTGCTTCTACCGATTTTTTTACCCTTAAGAAGAGGGGCCAAGTTTAAATATTGTAACAGAAAAGTAACAGAAAAGCTGGCATAGTGCACCTTTAAGGTTTAGCTCTGGAGATTTACGTACCCATAGCCTATAGACCACACTTTCTCTCATAGGGATGGATGTTTTGAAGGAGTTCCTCTCTATCCTGCGCTCCTATTGGCTGATTTTTCTTCATTATTTGGTCCAAATCATCCATTTAAAAATAAAATTGTAATTTTTTAATTTCTAAATTTGGCTTGAGAAAACCAACACATTGTTATTTCTTTTAATCTTATTATTATTGTTATTATGTTGGCTTGAGAGAGTTTTAGCATGATGTTAGAAAACATGCTAGCATCATGTTATCTTACCCATGAAGATGAGTCAAATGCGCCATCTTCAGAATGTTACCTGTTTGAGCTCTCGGGCCTTTGCTTCAGTCACAGTGGGCTTTAGTACATGCAGCTGCATATGCAGCTGAGTCAGTTCACCAGCAGGCACCTCCACTGGAACATCTGTATTCTGTCCATAACCTGAAGACAAATGGCAGGGAAATGGCTAGGCAAAAAATGACTGAAATAAGCTGAAATAAGACAGTAGGATTTAGACAACAAACAAAATACACAAAATAATCAAGTACAAGAGTGTAAAATTTGTAGTATAAAAGTCTAACTAAACAAAATGAGTAAACAGTATAGTTGAAAATATTGGCAAAAACATTTAAATCACTTTGTTACAGAGACAAATCTGTACAGGGTCTTCATCATAGGGGGACACCTGTAAATATTGAGCCCTGTGATTAGAGGGACCCACTTAAATCTTCTTTGTTATATTCTACCCACTGGGACTAAAAAAATGGAGCTCAAGCCATAAAGTCTTTATCCCTAGCCTTTCAAATTTCAGCTCTTTTTAGCTTTGGGCTCTGTTTTAAACACTGTAAAGAACTTTTAACACCAAAAACAATGCAAAAAAGTCATTAAAATACTTTAAATAAAGAATAATGTCTTTATTGTAAAATAACTTCAAAGAAACAGCTCAGGATGATGATCCTAACAGTAATAAGGCATAGCTGTATAAAAAACAACTAGTCACTCTCCCACTTACAAATGGGTCAGAACAGTTAACAATCACTAACTGTCAGTACAACTGACTAGTTGGTTATGAGTTGGTGAGGTTGACTAATGAAGTCATCTAGATTTTTTCTTAGTTGCTGTTGTTTTATTTTGCTTTAAAATATTAATCTGATGTGCTTTCATTGTAATTAATTTTAGAGATGCAATGTTTCAGAAAGATTAATGCATGTAGACAATTTTCTGATACAATAGTATAGGACACAAATTCTATTGATCATTAAACTGTCTGTCATCATGCTAAATCCCTCTTCAAGAAGTTGTTTTAAATTCATTCCCTGTAAAGGTGCAGTAAGCGATTTCTGACAAATGCAGTTGATATTTACAATCAATAAACACATGCCGCTCTGTTGAGAAGGATTAAAGGATGGGGGGATTGGGGGAATGTGACAAATAGTGCTGTAAGGGGTGGGTGTAATCAGAATAACAAATAAACAATCCAAGTAACAATAGGTAATCCAAAAACAGTGAAACCACTCAGAAATGTTAGCCAGGGCAAAACAACACTTTGCAAAGTGCATACTCACGCGCGTGTACGTGATGTAAACAGAACTAATTACTGAGGTGATTGTTTGGTTAGCTCATGTTTACAGTCCGATATGCTGAAAGAGCCTATTAAAGGTTCCACTATGAAGTTTGCGGTTATACAACCTTGTAATTTTGTGAAAAAAGCAAAACACACTCACACACACACACACACACACACACACACGTATATATATGAGAGAAAGAAAGAGAGAGAGAGAAAGTAAAGCTGATGTCATGCTGTTGAATTGTTGAATTGAAATTTTTGTTTCGATGCCATATTAGGAGAATCTCACACTCTTCACTCTACCACAGGGGAAGAGCGCAACTCTGTCAATCCATGGGATCCAGACTTAAAATACTGCAAGAGGGCAAAGACCACCACCAAGCACCCAATGGGGGGCCGGAGAGGGAATTCAAACCTAGGTCTTCTGTAATCACATTGCTGAGTGTTTTTAAAAGTTTTGAATTTTTTTTTGGTTTGATAATTTAACATTTCTTTTGTATGACGGTACTCCGCTTTTGAATTAGCGGAACTTGCACAGGCACTACAAAACTGTTTACAAGGTTCTAGGGGTTTGATTTTGAATGTCATTTGTTGAAATAAATGTGTACACATATACAAGTCTAACTTGTACATGTATACACATTTAATTCAAATAACAGGAGTGGGCAATGGGAAAATGAATAATTACAACAACAATTAAACCAACAGTATAAAAATGTATAGATTTATTTCAAGGCAAAATTAAATGGTAAGCAAGTAACAAAATAGGTAACAAAATTGTTAAACTCTCCTCCTTCTACTGTTCAATCTTGACTTCAACTCTTTAATATCTCCAATTTATACACAACAACAACAAAATTTGTGTTGATATTTGGACTGTGAATATATGAATATATGAACTCTTTAAACAGAAAAATCACTTTATTTATAAATAAACAAAACAACAACCCACAAGGGGGTAAAAACGAGAACAGAACAGGCTATAACAAGCACTAAGGATGTCTCCAAAAAAATGGAGCAAAATTGAAACCAAAAACTGGAAAAACACGGAGAACAAACACAGGACAATAACACAGCAGGACAAGGACTCTGAAAACTTGACATGACTTGACACAGCACGAGAGACCACATCGGAAGCAGACGAGCCGGCCAAAGACAGAAAACACAGGGGCATTAAATAGGACAAAGACAATGACAAACAGGTGCACGAAATAAGCGCAGACGAGACAAGAGAACAAGAGAAGGGGGTGGGGCCAAGACACATGACCGGAGAGCACATGGTGAAAGTAAACAAGACAGAGGCCATGTGCTTCCAAACAAAACAAGGACCCAGAGCATGAGTTCAGATCCTGACTCCAGGAAACAAGAATCAAGACTAGGAGTCAAGATCCAAACAACATGCTCTGACACAAAACACGGGGGATGTCAGGATCCTGGCAAGATAATCTAGAGAGATACAAAACAGGAAGCCAGGACCCTGACATGTCATGGATAGGGAACTTTTCATAGCTGCTGTAGTTTGGTAAAATGCCCAGACAGGTGCAGCAGCAACACTGCTGCACTCATGTCAGCAAGTACATGGACATACCCTACACCAAATTCTTCAAGAACTATCTGATCCTAAACTATCCCTGCATGTTCTCCAAAAATTCACAGAAGATTGGAACTGTACAAAAAACTGCAATGCAAGAGAATACAACAGTACCTATAAGACCCCAATTAGGCATAGTAAAATAAGGGTGCCACTTGAAACTACTGTCCTCTAATGGAGCTATGCAGGGGGTGGAAAACCCTTTATAATGAAGGTGCTACTCCACACTTGTGTTGGAAATCCAAAGGCAGCTAGCAGACAGGCAGACAGTAAGCTACAACCGCTCAAAACTACTTCCACTTACAGGAACACTGCAGGGAGCAGGAATCCCCTAGAGTGAAGGAACGACTCTATGCTCGACCCATGCCTCATCAGGGTGAAACTCTCATGGGGAGGAAGATCTCTTATAGTGAGAGTCTCAGGGGAGATGATGGCCCATATTGGACTCAGCTCTTAATATGGTCGTATGACCATATTAGCCCAGTTCTGTCAACACTGACTGCCAATTAAGAATTGTATAAACTTCAAAATTCTGTTGATTATTATTTCCTCCTCAGAACCTGGGTGAGCTCCTTTCTTATTACAGTCCTTCACGTTCCCTGCAATCTGAAAATTCTGGCCAGTTGATATTACCCAGAATTTCAAAATTACGCAAGTGGTAGATTCTTTTCTTGTGACCCAAACTCTGGAACAGTCTTCCCAGTGTTCTCCAGGAGGCAGATACTCTGTTAGTTTAAATCTAGATTAATAGTTCTGTGGATTTATTACTTAAATCCCCTAAGGGATTGTTAGGCTGCATTAACTAGGTAAACCAGAACCAGGGGGACTTCCCATACAAACAGATATACTGGCTCCACACTAAGTCTGTCTGTATTTTATTTCCTCAAGATCCTGTAGTCAACAGGTTCCGGTCTTTATCCAGACCAGATGGTGGGAAGACAGGATGGAACAACCCCTGAGACAGACCAACCCAGCTACAGTTAGTCCGACCTCACCTTAGTCCCATTTCCATGTCTGCTAGCTGCATGTCAGCTAGCTACCCCCGGAAGTTTTTATAAAAAAAACTATATTTTTTTATAAATCAATGTTATCGTCTCTCTGTTATTATCCAACTGAGTTATTAATTATAGCTTTAACATACCAGAGGAGATCTAACCATTCCCAGTTGAGCCATCTAACTATCATTGAAGTTTTGGCTACTTGCCACTGTCGCCCTGTTGCCTTGTTTACTGGTGTAGTTATCATGAGTTCAGTACTATATATTCATAAACCAACTACAATCTTGGTATCCCTAATTAGTTTTATTAATATACATCTCATATTTTATATTATATAGATGTATATAGACCTTATAATAACAATAACAAAATCCAATAAAATACCACATATTCTGTTTTCTGTTCGTTTTCTGTTTTATTTGTTTTTATATGTGAAGCTTTATATGTGAAGCAATGTAACATTGTTAAAAAGCGCTATATTAATAAAACTGAACAAAATTGAATTATTTTAAGATCTGCTGTGAGTAATCTGTTCAGAGTGTTTTCTCCAGTTTTCTCCAGTACTTATCGTAAAGATAATGGTAGCCTTGACCCTTCACATTCAGGATTAAAAATTGCCACACAATCAACAGGCAAATTACTCAATGTCTTCAATAAAAATGTAAAATGTACTAATGTTACTGTTTGGGTGTTGTTAACTTTGTGAGAATGTGTCTTTATACTGAAATGTCACAATGATGCAATCAATGCAGAAATTAATGCAGATATTCAGGTCAAGGGTCACAAACTTTCTCAAGCAACTGTGCATTAAATATGCATGGCTGTGTTTTTGGTAAGCAACTGACAAAACAAATGTTGGGCAGAAACTTAATTGCATGTATCACCAGTGTACCACTATACATGCATTGTACAGGTCAAGCAGGTTATGGTAAACAAACACACTGTCTAAAGTGGTCTTCTATTTCTTTGTGTGGGTGTGTGTAAAGTGTTGGAAAGGCCTTCCCAGCAACAATTTTAAAAACATTTCCCTAACATTTTATTAAAATTATTTTTGAAGTTCTAGAAATTTTAAAAATGTGTAATTTTATTTTAGGCGTTGTATTAATGTTATTGATTGGTTAAGAACATTATTCAAACATTTTTTTAATTGTGTAACATTTTTAAAAAAAATATTTACGTTTATGAGTTTGGCAGAGAGTTTATTCAATACAATTGAATACAACAGCACATTTAAGGTTGACATTTATTTCTCAATATGTGTGTTCTCTAGAAATCAAACTTACAACCTTTGCACTGCTAACGAAATGCTAACACAATAACGGTTTAGGACTCTGTTTATGATGCTCTGTTAAAGTGAAATTTTACAACATCCTGTGTATATCCTGTTTATATTATGTGTACACTGTCCCTGCCTCTGCACCGCTGACCTCAACTAATGTTATTACGACTATATACAGTATACTTTCAGATGCCTAGAATTACTTAATTTTTGATACAACAAAAACAATACAAACTAAGGTATATGTGTATGTGGAACTCGCTTCAGACATGCCTGAATCTAAACGCATGTAAAATCAGGCCTATTTATAAGCAGGTCAAGGTCATGTGACAGAATTGCATGCCACAAAAAAGGCGCCTGCAAAATATCTCATCTGCTTCTTGTATTCAGGAAGCCCATTTGTCTGCATGTTAGTCAGGCCCAAGCATGAGGAAAAAGATGTTAGTGCTAGGAAGCAGCTAGTACTCAGAAAGCAGAAAAGAAAAAAATATGACTTCTAAAAACTTTTGTTCAGTGAAGTGTACACTGTATCACGGCAGGTGACACACACGATAAGTATATGGTTTGTTTGAGAGCGGAATGTTCGAGATCAGCTCTTTCGAGAGCTGACTGCCCTCTGTGGGAATCGCTTCCACTAAATATGCTCCACTCCCGCCTCGCTCTCTTTAATTCAGATGGGAGCCGGGCAGCTGCACTTCTGTGGCTTCTGCTTTCCCCGCCACCCCAGGTGTTTCGGGGGTAGAAGCACCTGGTGGTTCATCTGTCCAGATTTCTTATGCCAGTTCGCCATTTCAGGAGACTGGACAGATAGACAGGATGATATCTCTCTCGTGCTTTCTGGTAGTGTGGAAACATCTGCCCAGCTTGTCTGTATAAGTACAGTAGAGAGAGGGTGCAGAATTCAGTTTGCCTCACATCTTCCTCATTTTAATGGCATTTTGCAGACTGTAGTAGTAGGACAGCAGAATTTAGTGTTGGCCCGGGAACTAGAGACTCTCTTGGCAAAAGAGGCTATAGAATGCTTTCCCCCTCACATGAGAGATCTAGGTTTGTACAGCTGATATTTTATAGTTCCCAAAAAAGACAGGGGTTGCATCCAATTCTGAATTTGCATCATTGAATCGCTCTCTAAGGAGATGCAGATTCAAAATGTTGACGCTCAAGTGGCCTGTGTGTCAAATTCAGCTCAAGGATTGGTTTGTCCTGATAGATCTGAAGGACGCATACTTTCACGTTTGCCAGAACACAGAAAGTTTCTCAGTTTTGCTTTCGGGGGCAAAGCTTACCAATATTGAGTGCTTCCTTTCGGCCTATCCCTATCATCATGCACCTTTACAAAGTGCGTGGATGCAGCCCTGGCTCCTTTGAGACTCCAGTGCATTAATGTACTAAACTACATAGACTACTAGCTAGTCATGGCCAGCTCCCAAGAGTTAGCTACACACGTGTCGAGATGTTGTGTTAGCTCATATGAGGTGTTTATGGCTGAGACTCAACCCCCAAAAATGCTTTCTTCTGTTCTTTCTTCTGCTTTTCTTCTTCTACTTTTCTAGTAGTTCTCTCCTGGACAAAGTCCCTTGAGAGCTCCCAGTCCAGAGGGATTTTCTGTCTCAGGCTCAAGGGTCAATCTTTAACCCCCGGCCAAGATTTAGAAACTGTGGATCTGGTCCCTGAGGGGAGCCAAGCTCTTAAGTTCTGGTCTCTCAACCGAGGTTGTAGAGATCATTCTGAGTTCCAGAGCTTCATCTACTAGGAAATTGTATGCCCTGAAGTGGCAGCTCTTTGTGTCATGGTGTGGCCGACACCATGTTGCCAGTGTCACCTGCCATAACATGATTCAGGTTTTGCTCTGACTCTGGATCTCTTGTTTTCTAGCTGTTTCATATAAGGTTGTTTATTTATATAGCTTTTTTAGTGGTATGGTAACCATTCAATAACCTTTGCAGGCAGATTCATCACAAAAGATTTGCTTTTAATCTGCTTTCAATTCTTATTTAAAACAAAACAACATTTTAAAGAAATACTGTTGCATGAGGAATTATATCCTTTTCAGCAATTATACTCTCAAAGGTACATATTTTAAACAGAAGTGATGCTTGTCCATGATAAATTGTGACCACAATGACAGGGTGTTTTGGGTGTCTTCAAATGGTCCCAGTTTTCTGGGACCAACTTCGTTATTTAAAGGTTTTTATTTTTTTCCTCTTTTACCAGACAAAAAAACATTAAGAAAAACATTGCTTTTCAGCAAGTTTCATGATTTAATTTAACTAGGAAACTTGAGTTTAACACATGTAAACCTGGATCAAATGTTGGAAAATGTTATTTTCTAGAAATTACAGAGCCAAAAATTACAGAGACAAATTACATGTCATTGTGTGTTTGTGTGCGCAATTGTGTGCTCTCTAGATGTCATACAGAATCATAAACTAGAAAATAATATATTGTAATCAATTAGTTCAAGGTCAAGGTCTAGGAATGGTCTTGAATAATCACATTCTATCTTAAACCTAAAGACTAAAGAGGTCACAAACTTACGTAAAGTAACAGCAGCCCATCTGTGAACCTGTGATATTATCAGCTTTATCTTACAAGACTTAGGCCTTAGGCCCATGGTGGACCTATCACTGCAACAACTAGGACTTTTTACATATAGCATTTCAGCTGTTGATAGAGTATTTTTGGTCTAGATGAACAGCATTTGACTCATGAAATACATGAAAATATATAATTTTAAATGACTGCATACTCAAAAGGACAATTAGGTTGATCGTAACCTCCCAATCAGCTATGTATGACATTTGCCACACACATATCATGCACAAGGTCTTCAGTATAATAAATAACCCCTCCCTCCCATGTAAACTGTGTTTCCTCCTAACACCCCCTAAAATAACACGTTATGCTATCTGGTTGGGCAAACTGACTCACAGTCTCAGACTCAATAACAGCTTGTTGTTTATATACTGCTCTGTTAAAGTTGAGTCTTACCATATCCTGTTTATTTCCAGTTTATATACTGTGTACACTCTCTGCAATCACCCCATTAACCTGCAGGAATGTTATTTCCACTGTTTACTGCACTGTAAAAAAAACTTTGCTGCCTTAAAATTTTAAGTTTAATCAATGTGGCTGCACAAGTCTTGACTTAATCTTTGTAATCTTCGCTGGTCTTGAGTTGCTGTATATAGGTGAAAAATAGGTGAAAATTTGGTTATTTTTAAGTAAGTTACTTAAGTTACACCAGTCAGGATTTAAACTATTAAGTTGAAATGACTTGTAAAGTCAAGTTTAAATATAAAAATTTAAGGCAGCAAAGTTTTTTACAGTGTGGTTTCCGACTATAATGGGGAGTTCACAGCAGAGTTTGATGTAAATTATATTTCAAGAAAGCCATTACAAGTATTGCAAATGTTTAAATGTTTTATTGTTTAGCTTCTAGATATGCCAGCTTAATAAGTAGCATTGTGTTCCATTTAGTTCCATTTAAGTCCATTTTGTGCTGAATAAAAAGCTTGTAATCAAACAATTTTTATACCATGTATCTGTAACTAAGTACTCTAGTTTTAAAACTAAAAAAGGTGAGGGATGTAAAATCTGAACAATACGCAATGTTTGTCAAAATCATTATTTATAGATTTTATAAATCTTATAAAGTTATAAATCTTTAAAGTATCTTTGTTGTGTGTGTGTGTGGAAACTTTTTTAAATGCCTGTTGGCTGGTAAAACTGTTTAACGCTCGCTTGTTATTTGCTTTGGTTAGCGTTTAACTTTTTAGACTCTAGTAACACATGCAACACCATGTGTTGTCTAAACAGCGACTTTCAAAAGTGTTTGGATTCCCTCATATTCCTAGTTTATAGAATTAATTAAAAAGTAAACCAGAAACAACATGAAATTGGTTTATATGTACTATACAAAGCAAAGTAATGTTTAAAACCCACAAACAGTGTAAACCTAGTTATAAAGTGAAATGAAGTGTAAGAACTAATACTGGTGTAAGTAACTTATTTAGTTGACACAACAGGAATGGCTACTTCAGATAAACAAAACTTAATCAAAAGACATCTATGGCCAATGTTATCTATTTAAACATTTGTCTGACAAAGGTTATCACTTTTTCTTTATTTTTTAAAATAGTTTATCTGTATTTGCTTTATAATGTAAAAAAAAAAATGCAGCCATTACAAGTCAGCCATTACATTACTTTATTGAGGAACAGTCATTTGGCAAGAGGCAATGAATCAAGGTAACCTTTATTGCACCATCAAGATCATGTCTACTACTGTGATGAGATTTCTCTTATCTCAATGATAAGAACAGCCTTGATCCTTTCCCTTCTAGACTGAAAGTCACTGCACTGAGTTAAACCACACACATCATACAATCTGTTCTGAATATTTGACACAAGCCATTTCCTTCATTGTGGTATGTGAATTATTACTAAAGCACACAGTTTTAATTCTTTACCTCACCCTGTAACAACTCACCATACACTTGAATTTACTTGAATTTACTTGAAACTCTAAATTACACTTTTTTGTTTATCATTTTCACATGTAGTTTTAAAACATAATTATAAAGAATGGGTTGTGTTCACACTTTTGACTGCAATATATTTGCAAAACATGTTCAACTTGGAAGAAAATATTCACCCTAATGTTGAGGGATTTCCTGGCCCTCCACTACCAGACAGTCATGTGATCTGGAATAACTGCAAGGGGCGGAGAATGAACTCAGCTGCCAGGAGAAAAGAATTAAAAACAGAGCAGAGTGCAGCCAAGGGAACACCAGAGGAGAAACATGAGTTACCTCCTTCAAATCCTGCTTGCTCTATTCATCTCTGTCATAGGTGGCCTCTATCTTCTAGGGGCTTTTCGCCGTAGACGGGTTGGAGAACCCCCTCTAGACAAAGGCCCTTTTCCCTGGCTTGGCCATGTGCTGGAATTCAGGAAGGACACAGCAAAATTCCTGCAAAGAATGAAGGAGAAACATGGTGACATTTTTACAGTGCAGCTGGGGGGCTTTTATTTTACTTTCATTACAGATCCACTTTCTTTTGGCTCTGTGGTCAAAGAGGCAAGAACAAAGCTGGACTTTACTAAGTTTGCAGAGCAACTGGTTGCAAGAGTATTTGGCTATCATTCTATGGAAGACGAACACAAGATCCTCCAGGCATCAAGCACCAAACATTTAATGGGGGATGGTCTGGTTGTCATGACTCAGGCCATGATGAAAAATCTCCAGAATTTGATGCTCCACAGTATTGGATCTGGCGATGGCAAGGCATGGCAAGAAACTGGACTTTTTGCTTACAGCTACAACATTGTCTTTCGTGCTGGCTACCTGGCGCTCTTTGGTAATGAGTCACCCAAAGGTACATTAACTTTAGAAAAAGCTAAACAAATTGACCGACAGCACTCAGATGAACTTTTTTGGGAGTTCAGAAAATATGACCAGCTCTTTCCCAGCCTGGCTTATGGTGTCCTGGGACCAAGCGAGAAGATGGAGGCAGAGCGTTTAAAGAGGCTCTTTTGGAACATGCTCTCTGTACAGAAGATGAGCTTCAGGGACAACATCAGTGGCTGGGTGCAGGACCAGCAGCAGGTCAGGGCCGAGCATGGAATGCAAGAGTTTATGCGAGATCGATTCATGTTTCTGCTTCTGTGGGCATCTCAGGGAAACACAGGTCCTGCAGCTTTCTGGTTGCTGTTGTATCTGATGAAGCACTCTGATGCTATGAAAGCTGTCAAGAAAGAAGTTGAAGAGGTTCTCAGAGAAACTGGGCAGGAGGTGAAGAAAGGTGGACCACTAATTGACCTGACCAGAGACATGCTCCTCAAAACTCCCATCTTAGACAGTGCAGTGGAGGAGACCCTCCGTCTAATAGCTGCTCCTGTCCTTACAAGAGCTGTTCTTCAGGATATGACAATAAACATGGGCAATGGACAGCAATATAAAATTCGTGAGGGCGACAGAGTGGCCATATTCCCCTACACGGCTGTTCAGGTAGACCCAGAGGTTCACCAAGATCCCCACACCTTCAAATATGACCGTTTTCTCACACCAGACGGAAGCAAAAAAAATGATTTTTACAAGGCTGGAAAGAAACTCAAGTACTACAACATGCCCTGGGGAGCAGGAACCACCATGTGTCCTGGAAGATTTTTTGCTACCAATGAGCTCAAACAGTTTGTCTTTCTCATGTTGACCTATTTTGACTTTGAGTTGAAAAACCCACATGAAGAGATTCCAAGTATTGACACCAGAAGATGGGGCTTTGGCTCCATGCAACCAACTAAAGATGTTCAGTTTAGATTCAGACTTAGATTTTAAAATTCAATAAATCAAGCACAATAAAACACAGACATCTTTATGGTAAAATAGTCTCCCACTTAAATGTATTCTATATTTACTGCTAATATAGAGGTTCTTCAAAGCTGTTTGTGCTGCAGAAATAAATATGAATTAATCATTAAAAAGAAATCTACTTTTGTCAGTGAGCAAATTAATGTTTAACATGATTAACATGATGTTTTACGGAAAGCAAAGAACAGCATGCAAATTTCAATTTTAAATGCAGCTACTGTAGTTTATAATAAACATGGTGATAATTCCTGATTTATTACTTACATGATTTACATTTTATTACCAGACAACATCTAAACAGCAATCATATTTTACTGGACTTCGTTTATAACCAAGCTAAAAGTTTCTAGTTAAACTCTGTTTCTACTTGTAAGTGTAGCTCTGCAGACTATGCCTATTATTGTCATTTGGATAGACACTTTTATCCAAAAACTTTTGCTAACTGAATATTTATGTGTGGGGCAGGTATAAGGAAACATGTAATGTATGATCAGTTTTTTTATTTGCTTGACCTTTGCACTGAAAAACTGTGTAATATATTTCTAAGTAGCACAGAAATTCAGTCTGTTTGTAGGCATTGGAAATAGGGAAATGGGGTAAAGGCTTATTTTCATCATTCATTGCTCTTTCTGTTCTCTATCTGTCACAAATGAATCAATAATGAAGTATTAATACTTTTGATACTTTTGTATACTTTTGTTTTGAAAATGATTGATCCTGGCATAAAAATATTGATACCATAATGTTTTAACTCAGTGATCTGTAGTACACATTTAAAGCTTAAAATATGTGGTAGATACTATGTTAGTGAATGATTGTGTACATATGTCTAAACATATGCAAGGACTGAAAGACAGAAGCAATCAATGACAGAGAGATCGCATAAAAATAAGCAGATTGTAGAATCCCTTGAAACCACTGGTCTCTGCTGTCTTTCCCTCTCTGACAATATCTTTTTCTTTTCCTCACTCTCCCTTTTTTATTTTTTCTCTTTCTGGTTGTAATTATTAATACTTTTTTTTATAAATAATTAATACAGCAATTAAAATCAGTCACAGACTCAAGACACATCCTCTGAAGAATTTATTGCACATTTTTTACAAGATATAAATTTTTTTCTGAATCATTCTTCTTTTGACACTTCCTGATTATCAGTAATATATGTATTTTTTCTTTAACAAACTTAGACTTACCTGCAGAAAAGAAAATCCTGTCATGCCTGGCCCTCTGTGGAAACTTTCTCCTTTGCAAATTTACCAATCATTTAATCAGCAAATGTTATTTGTTGTTTGTAACATAAACCCCAAAATAAACATTTCCCTTTAGGACATTAGTATTTTAGTTAAAGGGATAGTTCATCATAAAATGAACATTCTGTCATTAATTACTCACCCTCATGTTGTTTCTGTTGTTACCTGTTAAACCTTCACGTATTTTTGGGAACACAAATTAAGATATTTTTTAGGAAGCCACAAGAATACATTTGTGCACAAAAAAGCTCCATTTCATTTTTTGGTGAACTATCCCCTATCTATTTTTCTGAATTGCTAAACAATCTTTAATTAATAATAAATCAGTTTTTTATTGCAAGGTTTGTTTTTAAACACAAAATATCATCACTGCCAGTATATTTTCTGTTTTTCAGGTTTATTATTTTAATATTTGCAGTTTTAATATTGTTAATATACCATTACATAGCAGAAAATGGCCTGGTTTTCTGCCTATTGTTGGTGACATAATCATCATGAAGTGGTCTGACTCACTGATTATTAGTGCATTTCATTGGTTTTACATTTGATTTCATACTACATTTCGTCCTTCATCAATATACAAGTGTTCATCTTTTACTTTTCAACAAATGTCAACATTGTTGAGACACACTTTAATGTCTGGGTTGGCAACAGACAATTTATAAAATAAATTTTTATTGCACCATCAAAAACATGCCTAAATACTGCAATGAGACCTAAACAGGAGTAGCCTCCATTACCTAATAAATTATAACTCTGCAGTCACAAAACAACATTGTAAAATTAGACCACAGAATAGACCAAAAAAATTATATATTTCTACAAGGCTGGAAAGAAACTCATGCTCTATAACATTGCCCTGGGCAGCAGGGCAGAGCAGAGCAGAGGCAGAGCAAGAGGCTGCACTGCACTGGAGCTTCACAGCTTGATTTGGTAGAGGAGCAGTGGGAGACCGGCTCTGCCTTTCTCTCATGCTCTCCAGCAGATGAGCACACACTGCCTTCATTCGACACTTCAGCTTATGCTATCAGTGTCGGATGACAATCTGACAACTGTCAGCCAGATGGGTGCTGAGGAAGACCAGCCTCCTCTTTCAGCTACATTTGAGGAGCTGGTTGAGGTATTTTCTCATGATGTTGAGAAACTGAGCCTCGAGCTGCCAGATGAATGGCAGCACATTAAACAAACGAAGTCTGAGGATAGATTTTTATTGTCCAAAAGGGAACAGCCTTCCCGCCATAATCTCCCATTCTTCCCTGATCTTCACTCTGTGGTATCGAATTCATGGAAAACTGTTTTTACCCCCGTTATAAACCCCCCCACTTGTACTTTCATCTCTGGTTCACTCCTCATCAGTGATGGGTTGGATGCAGAAGTCACAATTCAGGTATCAGTTACCATATCTGACAAATGTCACTTTCACAAATAATTATTCCTCCATGAGCATGGAAATGGCGGCATCATCATGGAGGAAACCTGCCTTGCCCCCCAAGTCATGTAGGGTGACATTTGGTGGCAAAACATATGTAGCAGCAGGTCAGGCTGGTGCATCCCTACACACTATGACAGTTTTACAGGCATGCTAAACTGACATGCTTAAAGACCTACACCAAGGTGGAGGATTATTATTGGATGTGGTTCAGCAGCTCAACATTTTAGGCATTTAGTAAAGGGATAAGGCCTTCCTGTTGGACGCTCAGATTACTCCTCAGGGTCTGTTCGGTGATGGTGTTAGTTCCATTGAGATTAAGAAGCAATCTGAGGTGTTCAAGGAGCCCCTCCACCACTGAGCTGCGGCTTCAGGTGGTCCATCCACCTCTTCTTCTAAATCTTCTTCTGCCTACAGACAGCAGCAGAAGGCCATCATAAAAGCTGTAGGTAAGAAATTACCTACAATTATGGAAACTCAGGTTGGCCATGGCAAACCAAGGTAGTATTAAAAAAATGTCTGTGAATCAGGCATAAACAGAATACAGCAATAGAAAGCCAGGCAGCAGTTTTAGCAGCAAAAATATGTTTTAATCCACTTAAAACAAACAAGAAAGGAGGTCCACTTTGAGAAAGTCTATTCTATACATTTCTCATTTTTGCAGTTTTTTTAACATATTTGTACAAGCAAACTTTGCAAAATATCTATGAATAACTATTTGTAATGGGGTGTACTTATTTTTTCACATGACCAATCTTTATTCTTTGAACTAACACTGTAAGTTGTACTGACATTGTAAGTAGTATGTCTAAGGTGTCGTCAAGCAAAAAGGAGTGTGATGAAATTACTGTAGGACAGCTATAGACAATTGAACATGTACATTATTTTCTGTCCAGGACAGTGCAAGAATGCTTAGAAAAAAGCACAAAAATGACTTTTCACTTCTTTTTACATACAGTCCGATCAGGCTGCTTCTGTTTCCTCATCTGACTTGGATAAGGTGTGCAGCAGTGGCCAACATGAATAAATTAAGCCACAACAGTCAGGCAAAGCAAGACCATCAGGGAATAAAATAGTAACCAATTTAAACATGGAGCTACTATCAATTGATGTGTACTTATAACTAGTAAGGTGGGATTTACAAAATCAACATACCAAAAGTTTCTTAAATTAAACTTTTTTGAGACTAAAATTTCTGTATCAAACTTGTCCTATCACCAAACTTGGCACAGCCGCTTAGGGTGTTCTGACTTAATGTGCTATATCTTTTCTACCAGATTTATTATGTTGGCTTGACAAAGAGAAGTTGGCTCTTTGGACAAGTTGGCTCTGAATTCAGACACACCCCTCTATTAGTTTTACCCTGTTTACTGTCTAGCTACCACCCTAGTAACTTTATATCATAACTAATAAGCCATATTAGTATAAGGCTTAATCATGCTAGCATCATGCTAAATCATGTTAGCATCATGTTTAGTCATGCTACATAATGCTAAGTCTAGTTATTATTATTATTCCATCCTAAAACTGACCACACACCACACCACACTGACACACTCGTTCAGACCACAAACCGTAATGCCCAGAGACTTGAAACTTGGTCAGATGGTAGTACTCCAAGAGGCTACTCAGACAAAAGGACCTAGCCAAATTGGTCAGTTGAGGGCATTACAGCGATCAAAACTGCAAGTGAGTTATATCATCACATTTGTGTTTAAGGTCACAGTAAATGTCACTGTAAAACATATCTACTTTATCATATAAGCTCAGCAGCCTAACTCACTCTTGACTGTCTTGACTGTACATTCCTGTATTACAATTTAGAGCAGTAAAAAATGCAGGATGTCACAGTTTACTGTCAAGGTGTTGGCCATGTTTACGATGTGACTTGCTGGTTCAGGTCAAGTACGGCAAACAACAGAAGTAATTTGAAAGTAGGCAAGTATTATAAAGCAGATTAAATATATGATAAATTAGCAATTTCATGTTTCTGACCCTTGTACCTGTCAACAAAATATATATGCAGCTCAAATGCATCAGCTGTAGATGAGATCTGCTAAACAGGACAGAACAAAGCCTGAGTCTCTTAAAGAGGAGAGTTCACCCATAATGAAAATTCAGTAATTTCTCACCCTTGTGTTATTCCAAATCCAGAAGTTTTTATTTATTTAAAATTTTAAAAAGTTTTATTTTAAGAACACAAATTAAGATATTTGTAATGACAGCTGGGAGCTTTCTGTACCTCAGCTGACAATTGAAAGTCAGCTAATGCACAGAAAGAGGTGTTAGAGGTGAAAGATTTGTTCTTAACAAGGTTGTAGGCATCAGTTCCAAACATATGCAGGTTTTCATAAACACCTTAATAAATGTTCATAGCAATGTTCAGCAGATTGCTCTAACTTTAACCATTGCATGTCCCCAAGTGAGCCAGTTGCAAGTTCACCAAGTAGTTTCTTTGGAGGACCAACTGAATCCCCAGCATCAATCTCCTTGTTCCAGTGTTTCATCTGAGAACAATGATTTAGGGCTTGCTAAAGATTCAACTAAAGAATTGTGTGAATCCATTGTGGCAAAATTACAAGCAAGTAGGATTCCAAACAGTTTAGCGTTCTCAATTGTAGTAAATCTAGAGGAACTAACAGATGAACTTCACTCACAAGCAAAGCATAACATTCTTTAAGCTTTACCCACAAGTGACCCCTACAAATCTGTGATAAATAAAACCCATTCACAAATCTGAATACTGAATGGAAACAAAATAAGTACTCATTTAAAAATGGGGTGTTGTTGAGCCAGTTGAGATAAAACTCAGAGTAGTGAGACATGACAACCAGACTAAATCAGAAATCTGGTACTTATGATACTTATGAGGTACTTGCATTTGTGATCTCCTAAGTAAAGACTTTAAATCAGAGCCTGACACTTTTAAAGATTTTGGTGATGGAAGTTATTTTAACACCCACCCTTTGTTTCCAACAAAGAAGCATGCATTACAAAACCAATGCACCAACCAATGCACCAACTATGATGACTTTAAAACTGCCAACCCCCTTGGCTCCAAACGTGGAATTCCCAAATTTTTTTGAATTGCCCCCAAAATTTAAATTCCATTCTGATGAACATTATTTGTTATCACCTTTTCACACACAAGATAAGGTTTTGATGTTATACTGGAACCATATACTGGTTTTAATGAGCAATTTAGTAGCCATCATTTGTGTTGCCTTTGTTTAATTGAAAAAAGATTTTCAAACAATATACAGTGAGAACAATCCTAAGGTGATTCTTTGTGGAAATCTATGAAATGCATTGCCAGTCTCTCCAGGAAAGACCACAATAGAGGTCAATGTATGGTTTGAAAAAATCTACACTTAAATACATTGAAGTATTTTCATGTTTGTCATAAGTACTCATTAGATATAATGCACAATCTTCTGGTGAGTGTGGCTCAATATGAAATAAAATTGCCTTTCTCACACAAAACTTCATATGTGAAAAGGATTTACTTTCAAGGATTTAGTCTTTTGATTATGGATTTTTAGAGAGTAAAAAAATGCCCCACAAAGGTTCTTTTGGAGAGTGCTGGAAATGGGATTGGTTTAAATTCTACTCAGATGTTATGTCTTGTGAAAAACCTCCCACTTTTGACATCATAAAATGATGTCATAAACATCATTTTATGATCCATTACCCCTCTACTATAAAGGAAAATAGGCCCCATATTATATATATGGTCTGTGAGATTTTTTTTAAACTTTGTAGTGTCTGGCATGGACTAATATTTGGATCATGTATAGATCATAAAATATCTAATTTTACTTAAGAAATACAAACCTAGTGTGCGGGGTGAAAGACCCTAGGCTCTAGAGAGTCTGGAGGCAAAGGGGTGATGGGTCCAGCCTCTGGCTCAGTCCATCTGAGACAGACTCTGGACATCACTTCAGCTAACTTTGTCAATCTCCGGAACTTGACGAACTCCATCACTTCTGAACCACTCAGGACTCTTTCTCTCTCCATGTGCATTTGGATTCACGCTCTGCACTAGAGCTCAATGCAAGTATCCATATTCTATACACAGAATAGCTGTATAAACAGTTTAGTGCTGTTTATACAGCACTAAACTGTGCACTAAGCTACATTAAGTTGTGCCCCTTTATTAAGGTGATTCTACTGGTGGTTCATTCAGAATGCTTAGCTGATCTGACTTGCACAGGCTTAACATCCTCTCTCTCTCTCTCTCTCTCTCTCCTTGCTCTCCTTACTTTTGGTTGTGTTTAATGTGTGTAGGTTTATGTCTAGTTATATGTTACATGTTTCCCCTGTAGTGTAGTTTAATAAACACCCATGTGTATTCACCCTTGATTGTTGTTGCGTTTAATGCTCACAAATAAGGTCACTGATCTTTCAACGTGCTCTAAAGTCCTGTTAGAGCAGAGAAGCGTTGTTTTCAAGGCCAGACAAATAATGTTTCTTAGATTCAATAAGACTGCGTATGCACTCACTGGACGAATGCAAAAGCTGATTATTGGAATCATCCCAGCTGATCAGGTACTACAAAATATGTATATTTAATGACGATTAATTATATGTATTTTCCTTTGAGTTTCGTTCCATGAATGAAATGGTGTTTTAAACAACGCAGTTTCATTGATTTGACATTTGTTTCCCTTACACAGGCAATGGTGGAGAATATATTAACATTAATTTTGAGTGAACTTGTTCATATATGACATAACTATCATTGAACAAGCCTCAGTATTAATTTGCATTAAACACATTTTCGCTACAACTTCAAAAACATAAAATCATTTGCTAAAAAGCATCAGATAGCCATTGTGTATCATTGGTAAACTTTTACCCTCAAACATGAGTTCGGGACAATTAAATATTTTTTTCTTACAGAAGAAACCTGTAATGAGGAGTGAGGCGTACAGGGATCCAATTGCATGAATTCCTTTAAATGACCTTGTCAAAATATGTTTTTCCAACCAGCTAGGTTAAAGTTGATGGTGTAAAATATAGAGCTGGACTTATATGCAGTGCAATGAAAAATGAAAAGCCAGTCTTTTGTCAAATAAGTAACATACTTTTGGTTGGCAAACCAAAGCTATTTACAGAGAATTTTGATGATGATCTTCATGCATTCAGGGTACTAAAAAGTGAGGAAAGGTGTATTATAAAAATGTTAGTATCTGATAGTAGTATCTGATATTTAAAGTTCATACGGTGTTGCAGATGAAAGTTTGCATGTAATACCTTCTTTTGTAATGTTTTAATTGCACAATCAAAAATAAGTTGATGGTAATTATTTTGTGTACTTGAGTTCATGTAACTACGTTTTCAGTTCATTTAACAGTATTTTGTAGATATTTTGAGACTGTACAGAGTGAAAGTAACTCTACTCACCTAAAAACGTTTAACTCTGAACAGTGTTTTTTAGTGTTATTTTAACCCTGAAAAATGTTTATTTAACTCATAGCATTTTACATAGCTAAATGCTATGAGTTAAATTAAATGCATCGCATTTTTTCAGAAGCATTTTTTCACATTTCTGCCTGTTAAATGAAGAGCACAGAAATAAAGCGACTGTATGCTCTCTTTCTCTCTCTAGCTCTCACATTAATAATAATAATAATATTTTTTGTTTATCATTTTGGACATTGATCTCAAGTATTTAGGGCATTATAAAAAAAACTTACACCCTCTCTCCATCCCTAATAATTAAAAAACTGCTTGTTCCAATGGCATCTAATACATATTGTTTACTAATTTGTAAGCCCCTTTTCTCATTGCATTTATATGTGTTGTGTATGGTACAAACCCCCTTTCTCCATCCCTGTCTCTGTGCAGTATAAGTTAACGTACTCATACTATCCTAAAACTTTGTATTGGGGCATTTCTCATGGTTCCTTACTACTGTCACCCTGTTAACTTGCTTACTGGGAGACTGCTGACATTTAACTTAGGGTTCAGTAAATTTTTAATATTGCTTTTTTAATTATTAATATTGCAGAACTACACTTATAAAGACTATTTCACTATTTCTTTGTCAACCATTCTTTTTTTGTCAAGAATAGTGAGGAAGAGAACCCAGTCGCAGACAGCTTTAAACAAAAAACTTCCACGAGGGGGCAGAAAAAACTAAACAAGACATGAAATACTTTAAGTAGCGCTCAAAACAAATACAGGATATTAGGACACAGGACACTATACACAATAAGAAACAATACACCAGCACAATACAGCAGGTACAAGGGCATTAAATAGGGAAAGCAAACAAAGAAGGGTAACGATGGCAGACAGGTGAGTGGCATGAAATAATAATTTGACAATTAACAAGGAGACAAGAGGGCGGGGTCAAGACTCAACACAGGAGAGCACATCGCACAAAGTAAACAAACAATGGCCATGTGCTTTCACACAAGGACAAGCAACATATAGATCACAGAGGACACAGAGCATGAGTCTAGATCCAGACTCCAAGATACAACCATGAGCAGGACTGATTCAGGATCCAAACATCATGCTCTGACACAGACACAGGGCTGTCAGGATCCTGGCATAAGAATTTCTTGAACTGTCTTTGGATTTATTGTTTGTTTGCTGCCTGCCCTGATTCCGAACTGTGTTTGGTTATATGATTCTAGCTGCCTGCCTTCAACCCTTGCCTGTCCCTTGACTATGTCTCTGCTCTGCCTCTGAAATACCAGTTACTGTTCTTGACCCGGCCTGTCTGCTTATTCTATTAAAGCACTGCAAATGGAAACTCGTGTCTCTGACCCTTCGTTACAGAAGTACTGTTTTAGTAGGAAGTCATAGTATGTGCAAAGTATAAGCAAATACTTTACTGTCTCATAGACCACTGAGAGAGGCATGAGCCTTCCCACACAATGACAGGTATTTTTGATGCCCATCCATTTATTTAAATGTTCAAAAGTTGTTGTAGTTATCATCAGTTAACCCAACTCCATTCTAAGTATCCCTTATTAGTATTATTAATATACTTAGTATTATTAATATATTGTTATAATAAACAATATAAATTTGCAATAATGCCCTGTAATGTTCTGTTTTTATTCCATATTCTATTTTCTGTGTTGAACATGTTTGATAGCTCCTGTTTTATTTTTCATATATGTAAAGCTGCTTTGAAGCAGTTCAACACTGTAAACAGCACTATATAAATAAAACTGAATTAAATGTAATAGTGCCACATTGAAACCCGCAGAACTAACATTTAACCAAAATGTGCTCTCAAGGATCCTTACAGGTTTGAAACCTGTTTGACTGTAATGTGTTTTTGTTTGACTTCAAGTGATGGGAACTTAGAAATGGTGGTTGTTAAATATAACTGATATAACTGACAGTATATTGTATAAAATAATTTAAAAGAAAAATATTCTGCATGCTGCCAAAAGGGTTTTCCTTTCTGTCACTCACTTATTGTACTGGTGACACTACAGTTTGTTCTTGGGAGACGAATCACTCTGCTTTTTATCAGAAAACGCCAATGACAATTGGCTTTAAAAATAAAATGCCAAAAGGAATTGGTGAGTGGGATTTGCATGCCAATCTCTGACTACTCATCCAGGTATTAAAGAAAAATGGAGACTTTAAATGGAGAATTTACATTTACATTTTGTCATTTAGGAGACGCTTTTATCCAAAGCGACTTACAAAAGATGGGAGCATTGAACATTTTGTCTTGCGCGCCAACGAGCCAAGTCTGCAAAGCTACATTTACAAGCGGACATTGTATTCTGTTACTAGAGAAAAAAAAAGATGGACTAGAAACAGGGATTTTTTTTTGAGGATAGGATAGAAGAGCATTAGGGTTTTGTCAGGTGTCTGAGAAACGTGCATTTTGAATTGTTTTTTGAAGGTTGTAATGGTCTCAGCAGATCGGGTGGAGGCTGGGAGTTCATTCCACCACAAAGGTACGGAATAGGTGAAAGTTTTGAAAAGGTGAAAGACATCGCTCGTTAGCTGACCGTAGCTGGCAGGAGGGGACATATGTCTGGAGGAGTGAGTTGAGACAGGAGAGAGAGGTTCCGGTTATTGTCCTAAAGGCAAGTGTAAGGGATTTAAATTTGATGCGGGCGGCTACAGGTAGCCAGTGGAGTGAGGTCAGGAGGGATTTGACGGGCTGTTTTTGGTTGATTGAAGACCAGGCGTGCTGCAGCATTCTGGATCATTTGCATTGCATTGGCCGGAAGGCCAGCCAGAAGGGCATTGCAGTAGTCCAGCCTTGATATTACGAGTGCGTGGACTAGGAGCTGCGTTGTGTGCTCAGACAGGAAGGGTCTGATTTTCCTGATGTTGTAAAGCACATACCTGCATGATCGAGAGATTGTTGCAACGTGTGAAGTGAATTTCAGCTGGTCATCAAACACCACCCCAAGGTTTCTAACGGACTGCAGAGTCCGTCAAAATTTTCACAGCTACGCTGAAATGACAGCCATGAAGTCCCCTGAAATCCATCTGATTTCTACATGTAATCTCTCCTTGGGTAGGCTGTTGTTCTCAGCAGTGTCTTCTACTCTTTGGAAGTTTATCATCTCAACATATTTGACTAGTAGACTAGCTCTCAGATGACCTTATAGAAGATTTTTCATTCCTGTTCTGGTATATCAAGCTTCACGCCTTGCCGGCAGCTATGCCACTTATGTCCATAACATGGTTCAACAGTTGTGGGTTTAGTATAGGGACCTCTAGTGTCAGTACATCGACATAAAGTAACAGAAAGGGAACATCTTGGTTACATCCATAATCTCTGTCCTCTGGTGGAGGAAAGAAGATGTTGTGTCCCTCCTGCCACAAATCTAAACTGACTGCTGATAGCCAGGTACATCTCGACTCCTCAGCAACCCTTTGTATCACTACATTGACACAACATCTCATTCCCTCCATCAGGGAACAGAGATTATGAATGTAACCATAAGGTTTTCTTTAATGCTAAAATACTTAAACGGAACTCTCACCTACAGTATGTATCTTTCTAATCTAATTTAGACAGGCCTTGGCATCTAGTGATTTTAAACACAGGTCCCGTTTTGATGTACTGTTTACAAATTGTGACTAAATAAAAATGTATAATTTAATTTATTTTCAAAAATTAAACTGATGAGTGAAACATTAATCACAAGTGACAATAAAACAAGCCCAGGCAAGTATACAGAGTATGCATGAGTATACAATAATGTTCAAATGTCTGAGACCACTAATAAACATTTTTTTATTTTGTACTTTTTAAGTTTAATACACATTTTAATTAGCAAATTACAAATGCATTTAATTGCATTGATTGCATACAAATGTATTTAATTACATAATCTGAACAAAAAGTTACATAAAAAAATTAAAATCTTATTTGGAAAGGATATGGTCCATTAATTAGCAAATTAATGTGCTACATGGCTATACTCTTAGTCTCATCAGCTTTACCTGGATATAGTGTAATTGCTTGAATTTCCTTTCAAGCAGAATTATCCTTTGCAATTTCCTTTGCAGAATTATCAATGGTGCCGATTATTTTGACCATGACTATATCCACCTTTTTTACAAGATGAGAAAATACCCATTATTCTTTGTGTGTTTGTGTAGGGATAATGCTCAAAACTTTCAGTTCCCTTTGATGGAACTCGACACTGCATCAGGTTTGACACTATGGGGAACACCTTCGGTGTAACTGGTGTCTGAATCTCATGTCTAATCATGCTAATGAAATTGGCCCACGGCAGTGGCTAATGTGTGTCAGGTGTGCTCGCGAGTATAATAGGGCACCTCTACAGCGTGCCTCCCTGTGTGTTTCTGTGCTGTACATCTCAGCAGGGTGCTGGGCTGAGATGCACTCAGATGCACGAACTGGGACCTTCATGACAGACGGGTTTGCACTAGTGACACTGACACTAGTGCAAACGTTACAGGGCCTTGTGTTTGGGCAATACCTCTCCCTGAGAGAGGTATTTTTGTCACAGTATACATGGTGAGGATCATACAAATGATAAATGCATGGGTTCTGTTACAAAATAACAGAGTAGTGGAGAGAGCAGGATGTTTGAATTGGAATTATCATTTGAGTTGGAAAGATGCAGTTTTCAAAGACTTGTACTGTCATGTACTGTCATTTTCCAGCTTCCCCTATACTGAGGACTACAAGCCCAGTATTTACAGTGACTTTTACACTACAGCCTTTCCACAACATGGCTGCCACTCCAGAGCCTGTACACAATAGGGCCACCATGACACAATCTTCAACCATCACAGCACCAGTGTTCTCAGTTGTCATGAATACTCCATTTTGGGCATTTTAAAATGATCACCGCTGATTTCAGCTAGAGCAGCTGGCAACCCAAGTGCCTGTGCACTGGCAATCACAGAGGCAGTTCCCTTATCTTCAGCACTCCCTGAAATGGCAGTAGGATTTACCTTGGGATTTACCCTGCTCCCCTTCTCCCCCTGAGCCTGTTCCAGTCTGAGAATTCACTCCAGAGCCTGCTCCGGTCCAAGAGTCCATTCCTGAGCCAGCTTCAGTCCAAGGATCTGCATCTGATCATTGCCCTGTGTTGATTCCTGTTTACCCTGACATGACCATGGAGGTCGCCTATGTACTTCCTGTTAACCCTGATGTGACCACAGAGGTCATCCCAGAGTTTCCTGTCTACCCTGATGTGATCATGGGGGTCATCCCTAAACTTTGTTTTCACATCCACAGCCAAGATGACCATCCCTGAGCCTCCTATGCTCCCTGCCATGCCCATGATGGCCCTCTAGACTTCCTTGTGCCCTGGTCTCGAGCCCCATCCTGGTTTCCATCACTCCTGGTGCCTCCCTGCTCCACCCTGGAGATCTGTTGTAAATCTGAGTGTTGTCTCTGTGTCCTTGTTTCCCTGTGTTTTTGACCATTGCTGGTGTTTTTGGATTACTCTGTGTTTTGCCTTGGGTCCTGTTTCTTTCTTGGACTGATTACGTGTTTCAACCCTGCACCTGTTTTACGGATTATGACCTTAGAAGTCTTCCATTGGATCCACAAATCCGAATGAAGTTGTGTCAATAAATTTAAAGTAAATAAGGCTAACAATGTATGACTATTTAAGATGTGCATAATACAGTGACCACTGGTATGACAGTGTTATCTTTAAGTAACATTTATTCTGCTCTTCTTGTTGACTTGTGGGTGTAACACTCAACACTTTTTAAGTTTTCTGTTAAAGTCTGTTGTGACAGACTTTAACAGCACAAATTCTTCCAGATCATTAACTATTTACTATCATCAGTAATCTTCTTTAGCTGATAACAAATACTAAATACAAGTGCAGAGAATCTTACAGGAAGTTGCTTGCTGTAATGGTGACCTGCATGGAGACATGAACAGTGGATATATATGCATTATTATTACTATTGTGAACAGGCATTTAAAATAAGGCCACCTCAACAAGGATTTGGGTCCTTGTCATGTTAGAGTCTAAATAATTTAGAGTGTGGCACATTTTTCATTACATCACGTTTCATGTGTCAACTTAAGATGACAAGTGACAAAACGTTTCTAAAATTGGAGAAGTACATGAAATACATCACTGCATACATATGTTACATTTAAATATACCACCAATTAAGATAATTAACTTACTAAGCATCATAACATTGCAAACTCTCATCATGAGACCATGACCTCGTCAACATTGCCAGAGTATTATGATCTTGGACAATGATGACAGTTATTACTATCAGGGCTGAAGTGGGGAGGCCCGGGGCTTGGGTAGGCCCAGTTCAGTGTGGCTCCGTTGATGCAGACTGGGGGCCTTTGAGGAGGAGATGTGGTCCTGTGTTGCCTTGGTAACCTCCAATGACCCTGAGAGCTCTGAGACTCTTTGAAGCTTTGTTTTGTCCTCCACATGACATGGGCAGTTTTGACAAGACCATGTGAGAGATTAAGAACCTCAGGCTTTGTAAAGTTGACTGTGTGTGTGTGTCTGAGTTTAAGTGCATGCTGCAACTGCATGTGTGAGTGGTTGGATCGTCTTTTTGTATATAGTTTTGTATATTATAGATGTCATTGTTAAAAATGGGCTGAAAACATTAAAATATAAAGACAAGCAAAACAGGCAAAATACAAACTATGAACAGCCTTTTTAATTAGTAAACATTTGCATGTTGTACATGTTAAGGAGACATGTGCTACTACTTTTGTGATTTGACCATTTTTGCTTGCTGGGTATTAAAATAAGCAAAAACAGCACTCTAGCAACAAACTAACAACACTTTACGATTTAGATCAAGTTAATAACCACATAGCATCACACACACATTGTGGTAGGAAATGCCCACTTTTCCTGGTCCCATCAGTTCCAAATGGGTAAAATCAATCCCCATTGAATACCCTGGAAAAACATAAGAGGGTGGAGGTGAAATGGGTTTTAAACAGCATTTCATGCTAACTTTTGTTTATGATGTTACAATTTTACAGTTTTTATGTTTAAAAGCATGCTTGCAGTGTAAACAGGTCTTAGAGACTTTTTAGTTTGTTTTCTTATAGCTCTTTTGCAAACAGTTGAACTTTAAGGTCATAGATCTAAGGGTGCATTTTAGATCAGTGATCAGGCAATACCATGCAGCATACTGAGGCTGAAGTGCTAGATGTGAATTAGCTGATGTTAGTTTCCATGATGTTCCAGCGATGTCCTTCTGTACTTGATTAAAGGACTAGCTCAACAAAAGACTTTGCTAAGAGAAGTTTCTCTGGTAATGTAGGGATGAACCCCTGGGCACTTGTTCTAAGTCAGTAGACTCATGTTTTCATCAAACTCTGTGCAAGGGGCACTGACCCAAAGGCAGGCTAAGCCTTGCTCAACCAGAAGATCTAAACAAATGAGACTGATGCTACACAAACTGCCTATAGGTTAGCCGCTGCACTAGCTGATGGGCCCAGGCACAATGTCCAAATGTGTGTGCATTTGTCTGTTACTGACAGTGAAACAGTAAGGATGTGGTTCTTTGGAAGGTCTTTGGATTCTTTGTGTGTTGTGCTTAGATTGGTGTCTTCAGTCACTGTTTCTCTGGGGCCACATCTCAGTCACATGGCTAAACTTGGTCTTACATAAACCCAAACATCTTTAACCACAAACTAATTACATAAATTTAGGATTTTTGGAGAAGAGTTGACATTAAAGGAGAGTAATAAATGGCACAAATTCACACAAAAATGAAAAATGTGTCTATTTCAGCACCCTCATTTTGTTTAAACACTTTCTCCAATGGGATACAAGTGGTAAAGTTTTACAGAATATCCTGGTCTTACATGTAATTAAAAAACTGGGGCTGATTACACATTACAAAAAAATGACTATAAAAGTCATAAATGTTATATGTAGCCTGCCACTCATACATTCGCTCGGATGGAGCAAAGCTCTTTTGTTTTGATGTCTGCCAAGTTTATTTACATACTATATGTAGTCACAGTTTTCACTCCTATGTTACAGGATTACAGCTAAATGGTTTGAAGTATTTTGTTAAGCACATTCAGAGCTTTGTGATTTGTGCTTTGTGATTATCTTAATCTGACATATTTTTCATATCAGATTATCTTCATACATGTTGAAACCTTTATGTTATAATTTTGTTCACGCAGCGTTGTCTTTCAAGGTAGTCATGCAACTTTTGAAATAAAACATTCCTTGCACTGATTTATTGTCACCTCAACAAAATCTTCTTTTTCATTCATGACTTCTAAACAATCAGAAGGGGCATGGGGGGCCCTAAGGAAAGTCAGAACCTGGGGCCCACACCCCAACATTGTGTAAGATTTTCCTTAGAATTACACAGCAGTAATACACTTTCAGTATTTGATTTCATTTCTTTTGTTTTTGAGCACTGCTTGAATAGACATGCTTCATAGTTGTTTCTTTCTATGTATCTGGGCTGCACGTTAATAAATGGTGTCAAAAGCAATCATTAAATAAGTTAACCGCTTGTGGCCAGTAGGGCCCCACGTAATTGCGTGCCTTGCATGGCGGGTAAATACGCTACTGCCCAAAAATAAAAATTCTTCTATCATATACTCACCCGCTCTAAACACCACACAATGGTGGCATCTATTGACTTCTATTGTACAAGACAGTTCTCAAAATCTTCTTTTGTGTTCCACAGAAGAAAAGGTCATATATGTTTGGAATGACATGAGGGTGAATAAAAGATGACTAAACTGTCCCTTTAACACATATAGCCTTTCCAGCATTAAATTTACAGGAAAGGCTGTATTTGTTACAGTCACTAATGTTGTTAGGTTATAACAGATGCAAGTTCCCATGGTGCGTGATGTCAATGACTTATAGACCATATTTGTGACTTTGGAACTTCACAGCTGCAGTCCCCCTTCTTTTTCATTACATAAACTAGGAAAGATGTTCATTAAAAAGAGGTTTTGATCACCACAAGGGTGGTGAAGAAAATGATAACAGATTTTGTGTTACTACTATTATCTATAAACTATTTGTTAATAATTTTGGCTAACAAATATCTTCTCTGATCGTAATTTTCTTCTTTTAAATTCAAGATATTCGAGATATTACTTAATGGACCAAACGTAAATAAACAGAAGCTCTCTGATTACAGTTTCCAATTAGAAGGTTGGCATTACTTCATCTAATACTGTTAAAGACCTGGGTGACATATTAAATTGTAATTTGCCTTTTGTAATTTGTCTTTAGAAACATCGCTAATCTACGTAACGTCTTATCTACTTCTGATGCAGAAAAGCTGGTCCATGCTTTTATGACTTCCAGACTGGACTATTGTAATGCACTTCTAGGTGGCTGTTCAGCTTCCTTAATAAACAGGTTACAGTTAGTCCAAAACGCAGCAGCTAGAGTTCTTACCAGGTCCAAGAAATATGACCATAAAACTCCAATTTTGTCAGATCTACACTGGTTACCTGTTAAATTTCATATTATTTATAAAATTCTACTTCTTACCTACAAAGCCTTAAATGGGTTAGCCCTATGTACTTAACTGATCTTCTCTCACACTACAAGCCAATGCGTGCCTTACGCTTTCAAAACTCTGGTCTTCTGGTCATTCCCAGAATTGCAAAGTCCACTAAAGGCGGAAGAGCTTTTTCGCACTTGGCTCCTGAACTCTGGAATAGCCTGCCCAATGCTGTTTGGGGCTCAGTTACTCTCTCGCAGTTTAAATTGACGTTTAAAGACATCTCTTTAGCCAAGCATTCTCATAATGCTTCTCATCACTTGTTTCTCAATCTACCTCAAAGTAAATAAAATCTTATGCTCTTAACATTATGAACAATTATTCTCTGTTTTGGTTTTCTATCCCAGGGTTTCAATCCCAGGGTAGCTATAGATTACATCTACAGATGGACTCAACATCCGACACATCTACCCAAGCTCCAGTTCCTCCTGAAAAATGCCCCTGCTACAGTACAGTCAGGTGCTCATCCTCGTGCAGTAGAACAATGACTACAGTGATACCTGGCCCAACCAAAAGCACTGGGAATATGTGATGCACATCCTTTTAAAATTTTAGCTTTAGTTAGGACTGCAGCTTTAGTGTGCCAGAGAAGAACTCCCTGCTAAGGTTGGTTTCTTTCAAGGTTTTTTTTCTCCAATGGAGTTTTGGTTCCTTGCCACTGTTGCCCTGTTGGCTTGCTTACTAATAGACTGCTGATATTAGCTTAGAACATTTTCTTTGTGCATTGTGTTATTATCATTGTTTGTTAATTTTAGCAATTTTGCTAAACCAATTTTTGCTAAGCAATTTTTCCTTTTCTCTTCATAATTTTCTCTCCTTCTTTCTCTTTCATTTTCAATTTAAGTTTTCACTGTTAAATATTTTTGCATATTTTCATTTGTACAGCTGCTTTGTAACAGTGTGCCACTGTGAAAAGTGCTATATAAATAAACTGAACTTGAACTTGAACTGATCATAATATGAACATGTCAAAGTTTGCAAAGTAGTACATAGTTTCCATATAGAAGTTTAGCTCATGTTATTTAAAGGTCACAGGTTTTGGAGCAATGGCAAGTGTCTCGAATATGAGTCTGTGGTGTCCCTAAGAGAGGGCACATGGAAGGATAGTTGGACCCCAAATACTGGGACGTTCTAGCAGACAGGATCATCTTGAGAGTGACCCAACGGGGTGAACGGCAACTGGGATGTGTTCTGTCAGGTGTGCATACTTGCATGGCCCCTGGACACCAATGGGCCAGCAGAGTGTGTGGACTGCTGCAAAAGAACTGCAAAAGTCCAGTAGAAGTTTTCTGCTCATTGAACAAATAATGCCTTCTGATGACACCATGTATATAGCAAAAGCAATGGTGGGCACTCCCTCTAGACAACTGCCTGTCTTCTGCAGAAACATAAGACATTGTTCTTTAAAACAACACTAAACCATACAGGTTTGTTGTTATCTCCCTGCAGAGTTTTAGCCATAGCCTCTTTCCTGCTGTCTTTACTGGTCAATTACTGGAAAATGACTGTTGTATGAATGTAATGAATGTATGAATGGGACTTTTTAAAAGTACCTGGTAAATCGATCCTGGCAATTCACCTGTAAGTGAAGTTGTAACATTAATAGTAATTTACCAGTAAGGTGAACAGGATTATAGGTAAACTTACCAAACATGCTAAAAGTTTTCTTTAAGCCAATTAGAAAAATTCTGATGCAGATGGCATGTTTACTCCTGCAAGTCAAGGCAAAGATGTTCCTCTAATATGAAATAGCTGTCAAAAGTAACTGCATGAATGTAAACTTTTGCAAAAATACAGACCAAATGCGACCGAAACAAAGTCACACTCTTCACGTTTTAAAATACAAAACAGTTTAGTGCTCACTCATAGTTAACAACATCACAGAATTTGCTGGTATTTTGGTTTATAGTGTGATAGATTCCCTATGTATCTATCATATCTCAGTGTACAATAAATGAAGAACACGGCCTCTCTTAAACCTCATCATGACACAGAGCTAAACATATTTTTTTGGAATTACTAGTAGAGAAATGTAAGAATGTTTCAAACTATCAGAATCACCATTAACAAGCCCAAGTGGCCACCAAAGTCAGTGTGAAAACCTGGGCTTACACCCTACAGTATGTTACAGTGTTCTTTTGAGGGAAAGACTCCCCAGTGTAAACGTTATGTTGGAGAAGACAGGCACTTGCATGTCCCATGTGTCTGTCTTATCTCTGTCTGCACGCCTGGGCAGAACATCTAAATAT
Organism: Chromobotia macracanthus; assembly: GCA_036877525.1. NCBI lineage: Eukaryota > Metazoa > Chordata > Actinopteri > Cypriniformes > Botiidae > Chromobotia > Chromobotia macracanthus. Next base: position 10,027,692 of record JAZGTH010000013.1, read on the forward strand.
TATGACACCAGAAATGACAGAGTATACCTGGCAGTTGTTATCTGCACTGTGGCCTTGCGCACCAGTTCTGTTGTTTCACATCTGTACCATACAGCTCCCTGGCAACTTATGTAGTTGTGTAGACTTCTGTGCTAATGTTACTTGATGACAACAACATTTTACAACCTTTTTATCTGTAAATCTCAAAAACAACAACAAAAAACACCACAATTGTCCATATGACTTAAAAGCACTTTTTAAATGCAAGTCTTTGCATTTCAAGTCTTCTAAAAGCTCTGTTTGAAAAACAAACTGAATTTTAGCCATTATAATTTACTGGTGCTCTTCCCTTTACCAAAGCTACATGGTCTCAATCAAACCCCTGTTCACACAATGTCATGGACACCATATACCATTGGTACATCCAGAAAGGGTTAACACTTTATATTTACTGAATTACTGAATTGTGGGTCAGTTGTGTTGCATCACTGGCATTGCTTGGCAGCTGGCAGAAGTTGAAAAAGATTTATACCTTAATGCAGTACCCAAGTGCTGACACCAGCCAACTGCATTCATGCAACAACAGAAAACATAAGAACATCCAAATGGAGGAAAAGCTAATCATTGATAAACACCCAGTTCTTTATGATCAGCCTTTGTATGCATACAGGGACTCATACCAAAGCGACCAAGCCTTTACGATGGCAGAGGCAGTTGGTGAACCTGTGTGTATTGTATATTGTGTGTAACACTCTTTTCCTCAGAGAACCAATGCCACAGATGAACTAGCATACAAGGTGGAGGGTGTTAAGAATATATCAGGCCAGTGCTCTAGGTTTATATGAAGCCAGTGTGAGAGAGGAATGAAAAGACAGACAAAATAAATATGATTATGAAATAATTTATTATAATTATATTGAATTATATGAAAAATTGTGGGAAATGTTAATACGAAAGATGAATAAATGAAGTGATAAAATTTACTTTGTTTTCTAGTAAATGGTTAAAGGAACAGCACTACAAGAAAAATAATTGGAATAATCAATGATAAACATTGTTAAACTTTGCTAAAATTTTGTGCTGCCTCTTTGTTTCATTTAAAGAGATTTTTTCTCTGTTTGGTTTTATTCCACCCAGAATCCAAAGTTATGATTTAATGCATCTAAATTGACTTTGTTTAGATTATTTATCTAAGGACCCTTTTAATCTGTTATTTCCTAATATTATGCTGCTTCATTAATTTAGTAAGAATAAAGCTGAAATATAGTTGCAAGCAACGATGACAGGCCCAAGCACTAAGGCACCATCGCCACCTGGTGCCACTCAGAAAATGATGCATAGTTCTCACATGCATTTAATTCCAAAAATAAGTCTGTTCTACATCTTTTGTAAGTGACAAACTTCCTGCCCCCAATTGGTGGCTCTATAACTGACATTGCAGCCCATTGCGGCCTCAGAAGCCCACAATACCAAACATATTTTCCAAATTTGATGTAGCTCACGCAAGGCAAGCAGAAGATATGAGACACTCCCTGTTCCATTTATTGCCATAAAATGATTGCCTCACCATACAACACGTTCAAAATATCAACAATACATCCACAGTTTAGCATCTCCAATGTCTCTTATTCTTTATGGCCAAGTATGAAGCAACTTGGGTAAACTAAAGGGCTATTTTAAACTCTAAAGGGCTAATTCTTTAAGTGACATAATTCCTTTTGCCAGTTGGTGGCATTATGACTGTGGCTCACAATAGCCACCGCTATGTCATCAGTCCCTAGGACCAAACATAGAGCTCAAATTTGAACAAAATCACTCAATTCATGCAGCAGATATGACCCACTTCCTGTTTACATTTTTTGCCATAAATTGATTGTCTTTGCAATGATATTTAAGATATTACAAATCCTTTTAGAACTTTTAGTCATATATTAGTCATGTCTCTATGTTATTCTGACCAACTCTAAAAAGACTTGGCTAAATGTAAGTTGACTATTTTAAAATTTGTTTTAAGTGACTCACTTCCTGTTGACAGTTGGTGGCACTATGAATGTGGGGCTACCAAGCTCTGCTCTGCCCATGTGTCAGTGTTTGCCCAGCCCTAATGGCCAACAAATCTGACATGTGGCAACAACGCAAATGTTGAAAAAATGTTTGATGTTGGTTCCCTGAGGGACAGCAATAAGACACTGTGTCAGTAGCAGATGCTATGGGGAATCCCCTTTCTCTAAAATCAAAGAAACTCTGAGAAACATTGATTTTTGTGATTTGCCAAGGCAGCAGAGTGATGGTGACGACTTGGGGCTATGCCAGTGTTCTCTGACAATTCTTTAGATCTTTCAGGCTCAGCTCCTGAAGGTTTTGAACAACAATGGCTCTGACACAGATGCATTTAAAGACATAAAGATGGTGACAGACTTTACACTTGATGGCCTAAAAGAGAACAGCACAAGCCATAAGCATAGCATAGCATTTCAGTGGTCCTGCATGACTTTTAGAGGTTACAACAGTAACCAGAGATGTTCGCTCTGTCATCCAGCGCAGTGGTTTTTTCTCCATTCAGGGAAAAGTAGAATAAAGAATTCTTTGAGATCTTTTGGCATTTTAGCAGTTCCTTAATCCATGCAGTGATGAGCTCAGTCCATGTCATCGCCATGTTCACAACAAGAACTATGATATCTCAATCTTTTGTAACACAAAACACTCAACAATAAATAAAATAAAACTTTCACCAAACTTTCCGTTTAGTTCAAATCAAAGTTTGCTTATTGTATCTCAGAAATCTTTCTGTGCTCACATGTCTTCTTGAATGTTCCTCCCATTTTTACGTCATCAAGCTGCTCATGTTCATCTCAGCCCATTGGTCAATGGTGCACTTCTTACGTTTCACTACACATTTTACTTACATTTGTTACATTCACCGAAAATTTAAAAAAAAAATGAACAAGTTCTCATTTTGTTACAACCATGATACCATTTTATTTTATATGAACCATTTTATTTTATATGAAACATTTGTCATTTTGTAACTCCCTAGGGTTTACTATTTATTTTTTTTACAGGTATTCACTTAAGGCTAGCATAGCATAGAATGTAAGTAAATAGTGTGTTTTACCACAGACGTCAATGACAGTATGGCATATCATGCGGGGTTCAAATTGGCACTAGCTAAATTAAATATTATAATTATTAGATTTCAGACACAAAATAACAAAATAATTTACATTCCAGTGGCTGGTGAATTTGACTAGTTATCTGTCAGCTGGCTGGTATATGGTAAATGTGAGTAGCTGTTGTCACTATGACAATCGAGGTAGTGCCAAGCTTCAGACACGCCCTCTCTCAAGAGACGATGTCAACCGATGTGCGATAATAAACGTGCCGTCAGTTTGATAGGCAGAATAAATAACTGTAGCTGGCATGAGAAAACGGTTAATTAATTTCCTGTTGATTAACAATAAAAAAATAAACTTAAATCCTTTTAGTATTTTAAGTGGTGAAAAATATCTACATTTTCACTTAAATATATTCACTTATATGTGATAAAAGAAAACTGAAAAGACAACTAAAATGATTTTACCTGGTCAGTTTAACATTTTATCCTATTACATAATACTTTTGGATATGTACACAGTGTAGTGAGCCTGCAATGTACAAGAGAAGTTATAATAACCACATGCTGTCGCACACTAGCGGTCAATCTCTAAGTCTGAACCCGTGTTACGGGTCATTTGCCAGAGGAACTCTTCTCTCGTTTTTTTATTCCTTTGCCGACTGTAGGGAGGTGTAAAACAAACCAGAGTCGGAGAGGACTTCGAGACAGCGTGAGACAGACGCTCTGTGCAGAATGTGGGATACGGGCCGTTCAGTCTCCAGCTCATACTGCAGCTGTACCAGCTATTAGGTGATGAGCGCCGGTAACTCAGTATGGATTGTTAACAGGCTGCCGCAGTTTTGCGGGGGAAGTTATGGCCGGATGGAGCGCGCGTCTTCTGAAGGTGTTTCCCTGCTGCAACTTTCCAAGGTCCGTGCACGTAGTATTTTTTTTTAGTTGTTGCCTTTATTCGTTTATTTATTAATAGGAATTATAATTATTATAAAATCTTATAACATATGCTATCCCGCCCGATTTAAAAACGTTTTAAAGAGTCTTTTGTGCTTTAATTGACTCAAGACATTTTGTATATCTCAGTTTTTGAAATTCTGAGTCTTTAAAAAAATTGACAGTTAATTAATTGTTTAGCAAACAGAAATAGCACATAATATTTTCTCCAAAACAAAACAAAAAAGTATTTTAATGACATTTTTGAAGGAACATTTTTGAAAATTAAGTAATGCATTTTAAAATTAATTCATTTAATTATAGCTGATTTTTTCTATTTTTTGTCACAATAGCCCTATCTGGATTTGCCTAGAAATGTTTAATCTTGAAGGCTAAATGCTGCTTGCTTTAAGAGAGGTAGTCTGCACTTTTGCAGGCTGCATGTTGAATTAACTGGTTGCTGCCATTGTTTTTTTTTCATCAGCTAAGTGCCCATTTGTTAAATATTTTGACCTGCTTGAATAATTACAACCAGTTATCCTCATTTTGCAAACATACAATGAAATGTGTAAATAGGGCAATATGCATTAGCTGAGTTGGTGCCAACGTGTTTGGTTACACATAGTTTGACGTTCTGTTATTTTATTTTGTTTAGCAGTTTTATGGATATAACACACACAAATATACCAAAAAAACTGCAGCTGCCTAAGATATACTTTGTTTCTCACATTTGCAAAGAAATATGTAAATATTTACAACAAAATCACCAAACCCAATTTTTCACATCCCATTTGTATTAACTTCTCAGATGGAGAATGAAAAACATTTTAAAACAATAAAAACAGTTTGTATTACTTTTTCCCTTTAGGCATCCATTAATGTATATTCATATTTACATTTTTTCATTTAGCAGATGCTTTTATCCAGAGCGACTTACAAAGAGAGAGAGCATTAAACATTTTGTCCTAAGAACCAACAATCCGAGTCTACAATCATCTTTACAAGTGGAAATCGTATTCTAATGCTAGAGACAGGAAGAACAGAAGAAGGGTTTTTTATATATAGATAAAAGCATCAGAGCATTAGAGATTAGTCAGATATTTATGGTCTGTATATTTATGTTGTGCTTTCACTAGGCATTTATTAAACAAATTTTGTGGTTTGGGTGGAGTACATTATGCTAGAATGGTAACTGTAATCCATTAAGTTAAATAGTAAGTTAAAAACATAGAAATATTATTTATCGTTTAGAATTTTCTTGTCATGTCTGTATTCCAATGTCATAACTCAATATTTAAATCCTTAAATGGACCTAAGAATTAACAATGTTAAATGTTGTGTGGAATTCAGTTGTAACAGGTGGATTTTTGTTGTTATTCAATTACACAACATTACACTCAGTGACCTGGATAATTTTTTACAGACATTTTCTGTGTTGTCATACGACTGTAAAATTCTCTGGCACAGCACAACTGGCACACTGGCACAGCCTGATAAGTGAAAATATTTGACCTTCACTTTTAAGATGCGAAATGAGTACAGTCTAAGTAAAAATCCTGTGACAGAATTTTCTATTCAGGTCTCGTGTATTACGACTATAATCACTGAGCTTTCAGCCTATTTATTAAAAGATTACACACCTTTTTAACACTTTCCTTGGAAAGAATTCACTCAGGCAAACACCTATTCTCCCTAAGGTGTCTCAGGCTGAGGTTCCACGAATAGTCGGTGCCATCTGTTTCTCGTTCTCTTTGCTTTCCTCAGTGATACACACAGTGAGCCTGTGGCAACCATTCTTGCCTGTTCAGATGGCATAAGAGATGGCACGTCCATTTGATATACTCAAGGGAAAAGCAGTTGTTTTGCAAACCTTTAAAGTTTATTTAAAACGTGTAGACTAAATGGTAGTGACTATGCCACCCCAAATTAGCAGGGGAAACAGACCAGTTAAGAGCACATGAATACAATCCACTTACAGAAAAAGGTACATTTAGTTTTGTGTTTTAACAAACCAGCAATGCTTTGAAGAAGCACAGCATCACACTTTTTTACCAGGTCACAAACTTAAATTCTGCATTACCACCATCTATTGTTATGTCACACATCTTGTGGCTTTACAGTTCACTAGGAAGAGATTGTTTCATGATTACATAAATCAGGAGCTTGGGTCACACAGTGAGATAAGAAGGGTCACACAGTCACTTGTTTTGGGGAAGTATAGTTTTTAATGGTTTTGATATCTTACAATAAGGTAATTGTGGTATTGCAAATATATTTCAATACTTTCTTTTGTCTGTAATTTTATAATCACTGGGTGTGAATAAGAATAATCACATTTCTGAACTTGGATTGCTATGTTTGATCACTTTTAAAGTCGTTTATAGTTTTAAAAGTTTTAAAAGTGCGATATAGAGCAATATAGTTTTGAAAGGCCACTCATTCATAATATAGCAATACATTTGATAAAAAAGACAAGAAAAGCACAGGTTCAGTATAAGTGCATTTATAATCTAGAGTGGAATTTACTACTAATCTACTACTTTATAATCTCTAGAGATCCATACATGTATTAAACTGATTGCACACTTATGCATATATTTGTGTTAATAAATAGATAAATATAGATTATTAAAACAATAATCTTTGAAGCGAGGCTGTTAACTAAAACTAAACTAATCGATCCCAACTTTCCTTAATGCTCCACACACACAGCATTAAACTTACATGAAAGTCTCAGTAGCCCAACATCACACTAAACAAGGGAATCAAATAATTTTACTACTTAACACTGAGACCAAACAGCTAAGCTAAATGGCTAAAACATATACCTCCATAATACATAACAACAAGAGAAAGGGGTTGGCGTTCACCCCTATTTTGACCAGAAACAATGTGTAAAATTGTGGATTTTTTCTTTGTTTGTGTCCTTGCTAAAAATGAAACAGTATGCACATCTTAACATTTATTTAAACTTTTTGAAATTTTTTCAACATGTATTTAAATATTTTTAAAAACCTTCTGTATCCTTTTAAAGTACTTTGAATCAGTATTATTCTAGTTAAATCTATCCAAATAATGCTTTCCTTGATTTACATTAACAAAAGAATAAAAGTTTATCTTACATGACCAGGCAACATTTACTGTGATAGGATTATGCACGCTAAATCAGTTGAATTTTAAGGTGTCTTTTCAGCTCGTTAAAAGTCATGTTAAAAGCATGCATACTGTATGTTAAAAAAATATGTAGATTTACTGTTATATAGAAGGATGTATATGTTAACTGTGACATCACTTTGGTTTTCATTAAGCTGAAGACTCTGGTGCAAATGCCAGATCATATTCTGAATGTTCCATCCCACATTAAACTTGTGCGGTGCCAGGAGATTTTGTAGCGTAGTTCTGTCCTTAGGGTCATGTTTGGAAGCAGAAATTTAACTGTGACCTGAAATAAACTGCAATACGGGAATGACATTATTTGTGGGTAATGTGTGGGGGGGGAAGGTACACCCAGGTGTGTATGCTGCTTCATTGCATGAGATAATAAAGAAAGAACTGCACATCCTGTTTTTCTGCTGTGCCTGTTTAATGTGATTTTTTTCCCTTAGCAAGAGGTCAACAAAAGGTTTTGATAATGATAAATGCAATAACAGCCACGTCTATTTGAAAGTGAGTATTTCTATGCCCTAAGTGAATACTTTGTAGGGTTAAGGGCATTATTGTCTCCAAATTGTGACCATTTGGAACACCCTACATATATTGCTGACCCTGTGTCAATTTCAATAACTACCTTGACAATGCAGCAGCAAAGTTTATGCAAGAAAAGATAAAAATTCAACTTGCATACTCAGACATCAAAATATGTATAGTAAATGTTTAGGTAATCTTTTCTGGTAATAGTATTTGGGTGTACAACAGGGTTTAAGGGTATTGAAATCTCATGTAAGATCCTAAGTATAACCACCTCTGTTTTTAAAATGAATTACAAGAACACCACACAAGATTATGCGATCATGAGCAGCAAAATTACTGAATAACCATAACGTGCACTTCACTAACTGTCTTGTGGGAGGACCCTTGGTGAAAGAATACTATTCCTCTTGATTTTAAATTACCCAGTGAGTATCTCCTTACCATACCACCCAAAATACCACTTTAAATGTACATGCCATGTTGAATGTTTGTATGTGTGTGTTCATTTTTCTTTGGCTAACCTTTCTCTCATTTTCTCTAATTACAGATCATAGGTAAAAAGTCTCTATCACCATCATGAGTTGGAGCTTTCTTACTCGACTTTTGGAGGAAATCCACAACCACTCCACATTTGTGGGGAAAGTGTGGCTGACTGTGTTAATCATTTTCCGCATCGTTCTGACAGCAATGGGGGGTGAGTCGATCTACTCTGATGAACAGACGAAGTTCACCTGCAACACAAAACAGCCTGGCTGTGACAATGTATGCTATGATTCCTTTGCCCCACTCTCACATGTCCGGTTCTGGGTGTTCCAGATCATCATGATCTCCACCCCCTCTGTTATGTACCTGGGTTATGCCATTCATAAGATCGCCCGTACCTCTGAGGAGGAACGGTGCAAACACCAGAGATATCAGAAAAGGAGCCACCACAGCCAGTGGAGAGATGGACACCAACTAGAGGATGTTTTAGAAGAGGATGATGCAGAGCCAATGATTTATGATGAAGACACTTTGGATATGGAAGAAGTGAAACCGGAGATTGATAAGGCCAAAAGCCAAGATCCTATAAAGCATGATGGTCGTCGTAGGATCATGCAGGAAGGCTTGATGAGGATGTATGTGCTTCAGCTCTTATCCCGTGCCATCTTTGAGGTGGGATTTCTCACAGGTCAGTATCTCCTCTATGGCTTTCGTGTGAACCCCTCTTATGTCTGCAACAAGATTCCATGTCCACATCGAGTAGACTGCTTCATTTCACGACCCACAGAGAAGACCATCTTTTTGCTCATTATGTATGTTGTGAGCTGTCTTTGTTTACTGCTTAATGTTTGTGAGATGTTCCACTTGGGACTTGGTGCCTTTCGTGACACATTTCGTAAACATCGAATCCAGGGCCGACGACCTTCCTATGGCTACTCTTACTCCAGAAACATTCCTGCTTCTCCACCAGGTTACAACTTAGTGATCAAATCTGACAAACCAGGTCGCATTCCCAACAGTGTCCTGGCACATGACCAGAAATTGGCCAGTGTGGTTCCAGAGCAACATTGCACAAGCCCTCATGAGAACATTCCATCTGACCTGACTAGTTTGCAACACCATTTACGAGTGGCTCAGGAACAACTAGACATGGTTTTTCAGACATACAATACAAAAAACATTCATACTTCCAAAACCAGCAGCCCTGTGTCTGGTGGCACAATGACAGAGCAAAACCGGGTCAATACAGCCCAGGAGAAACAAGGTGCACGACCTAAAACCAACACTGAAAGGGTTGGGACAATAGTAAAAAATGGAAAAACATCTGTGTGGATTTAGATCCACAATGTTAAACTCTTACTTGACTCTTATTTGTGGACCATCATCTTTGGATCACTGTTCCTAAAACATTATCTCTGCTAAACAGTTAGAAAGGACATGGTTAGGCTTCATGACCCCAATGTTCTTATCCCAAAGCAGCAATAAATATACCAATCTAGTTCTAGAGGTTGTAGTTTTTAGTAATTTCTGAAAAAATAAATGTTGAATTTTCTTTGTAATGCTTTACTTGTGCTCACCCATCCTCAGAGCATTTCTTTGTGTACTTCATATACATATGGTAACTGTTATGTTTCTCTATATTACAATGCATGCAAGTGTACTGACCATATTCAAAACAAAATTATTTAACGAATGGATTATCAATTTATTTAACTACAAAAGGACAACAGATTTATCTACTCAACCTAAATCAAACCAAGAGGAATTTAAAAGGCAATCCTGACCGTTATTTTAAAGAAAATAAAATCCAATGACAAATGACATTATCATTATCTTTCCTATAAACATAATTCAAATCCTAATAAGCACTTGTTTGACATTTAACTCTTGTTAGTAATTACATTTAATGTCAAGGAGCAATTTACAACACAGTACGTAAATCGTGTTTGTTGCAGTGGTCTTTATCAACCTTGTTCTGTGTTTATGAATATGTCTTTATGGTGTATTCATTTCTGTTTCCCAGCTGTGGAACAACTAGCTTAACTCTATAACTATCAGCAAAAGTACTTCAAGTCAGTTTCATTTTATGTATATGGAAAGGAAAGAAGCATTCCAGATTTCATACTTAAAACAAATCCCAAAGTGTTACACCACTGACATGCTGTTACTCTTGACAACTGGCTTGTTGACTGTTCCTGCTCTGTTTCAAAAGTGACAGCAGTTCTCTTAGTGGCTCTTAGTGCAACTTGTGTTAAGATTTCCAAGGTTATTTCAAATTAAAGCTGCCTCAGACCTTTTTTAAAAATGGAGGCCAAAAGTATACATAGTATACAAATGTTTAGAGTAAGTAAAAATTTGTTACTTATTTCTTATTTAATAGTAAGCAGAAGTATACATTAATAATGCTTTTTAAATAACTATGAATTAACTACTTATTACCAGTCACATACAATTAATTATGCCAAAAATGGGATTATATATGATTTTGTTTATTATTAATAATACAACGTTAACAGATTTTGTTACCACAACACTGTATGTCATCACAACATTGTTGTGACTTAATAGCTTATTTTAAATTGAGTTCTCCATATTGTTATATCAATTAAGTGAATCTATTGTGTTTTTACCAAAAAGAAACAAACACTACTTTCACAACGTCCCACACCGTTTGTTGTAGACCCATGAATGATGGGTCAAATCAGCAGGCTTACTGAAAAGAGGTGTTCCTTGTAAATTCCATAGACTTAACACTGGGCTGAAATTTGTGATGTCATGAATGTTGTAGAGACTTGGGGGTGGACTCATGTCACTCAACATACAATGGTGACATTACACGCAACAAATGGTGACATTACAACTTCATAGCCATGCCCTAGCAACTGCTTAGAGTACCCTAGCAACAGCCCCTTAGACTTCCATAAAAAAGTCCCATAGACTTAACATTTAGCAGATCTTTGTGATGTCATAGCTCTTTATCAGAATGTCATGGTGACCTGGGGTTGGGTATTATATCGTCAGCATAGCAAGCAGCAACAAAAGGTGACATTTCAACTTCAGCCATGCCCTAGCAACCAGTTCCAGTTCCTCACACCACTGACTTTCATTGAAAAAGTGAGAATAATAAACCATAATTAGGGTGTCATTTTACCCCCTAAATACAACATATCTGATCCTGGATAAATGATCCAGAATGCTGCAGCATGTCTGGTCTTCAGTCAACCAATAACAGTCCATGTCACACCCCTCCTGACCTTACTCCACTGGCTCCACCTGTAGCCGCCCGCATTAAATTTAAATCTCTTACGCTTGCCTTTAGGACAGTAACCGGAACCTCTCCCTCCTACCTCAACTCACCTCACTCCTCCAGACATATGTCCCCTCCCGCCAGCTACGGTCAGTCAATGAGTGACGTCTGATTGTTCCCCCACAACGAGGCACCAAAGCAATCTGTAAAACTTTCACCTATTTCACCATATTCCACTTTGTGGTGGAATTAACTCCCAGCCTCCACCCGATCCGCTGAGACCATCACAACCTATAAAAAACAACTCAAAACAGACCTGTTTAATTAATATGGCAAGATGGAAAATTCAGTCTTAATGGGCTATTTAGTCATAACAGTGTGGAGATAGATAACATAAAAGGTTCAAAGTATCCTGACCAACATCCTAAAGGTAAACAATATTTGTTAACATATTATTAATATTACACAGGATCATATATAAGACAATTTTGGCTAAATTAATTGTATGTGACTGTTAAAAAGTAGTTAATTCATAGTTATTTTAAATAAACCTCAGTTAATGAATAGTTCTGCAGGAGGCATACAGCATTTACAGCCAGCTCACAAACCGCGACAAAGAAGGAAACCACGCATCGGATAAACTGTAGTAAAAAAAATTTAACAAAATCAATCACAAATCAGCGTATGGGCGGTTTCTCTCTGTTAAAGCACACTGTTGTGTCCCACTCACAACGAAAGAGATAAGTGCATAAACAAATTATTACAAATAAAATAAATTTTACATAATTCAAAATACATATGTGACTGATATAAACTTTGTCATGGAATAATCTTTATTTGCACAAAGATAATTATTTCGACATTGATGTACTTAAAATCATTTTCCACATCTATGGTAAATTATACATTGTTGCTTTTAGGTACAATTATTTACCAACTAAACACCAAATAAACCCTTTCAATATGATACAAATCAATCAGTACATGAGCCAGACAGTATCTGCTTTTTTTGGGGGGGGGGGGGAATCTATGGAATCCTGTGGAATAGTTTTAAATATGTTAAAAAGAGCTGAAAGTATTCTATTTAAGAACCAATAAACCGAAATAGTTTTAATTGGTTCAGTAGGAACATTAAAGAAAAAATCTAAAAACTTTAACTGATCTTATAGTCTATTATTATTTCATTCAAATTTTATTATACTTTCCCCCTTAAAGGTTTTGAAAGGCCAGTTAATATTGGTCTCTGTAAAATGCATTTAAATGCAAATGACAGTAGGGGCTGGGCAGCATATGCAGGCCTAGTGGCCCAAGAGGAAATTCAATCTGTGTCTTTGTGATCTGTGGAAGCACATGGCCATTGTTTGTTTACCTTGTGCCATGTGCTCTCCTATCTCGTGTTATGACCCCGCCCTCTCATTTCCTCATTAATCCTCCTGTCATTGATTTATTCCCCTCACCTGTCTATCTGTCTTATGTTTGCTGTCTTGTGCTGTTTCGTTGTTTACCGTCCGATGTGCTTGTCGGATGTGTTCGTTGGATGTGTTTTGTGTCTCCTAGATTCTCTTGCCAGGATCTTGACATCTGAGGACCATGCTTTTCCTAAAGACTATGAAAAGAAAACACCTGATGCAAACAGCACTATACTAGAGGCCAGCCCCATGAAGGGGGGTTTCTGTGCATGTCAACACCTCATGTCAGCCCCCCCTTGGAGACCCCAGCAGGCGTTTCTGCTTTCCCCACCACCCTAGGTGTCTCTGGGGGCAGAAGTTCCCGGCAGTTCTTCTGTCACGTCTTTCATATCCAGATACCTGTAACAAATGTAAAAGAGGATTAATATTGAGTTTTGTTCACAAATAAAGCATTCTCCACCAAAGATGTAATTATTCATGAACAAGTTCACTCAATTAATGTTAATATATCTATTCTACACCATTAAAATAATGTAGTGACTCTAATGTTAAATCAATGAAACAGTGTTGTTTAAAACACTGTTTAATTCATGGAATGGTTAATTTAGCTTTTTTAATTTAGCTATTTTCACATATTTTGTAGTACTTGATCAGCAGGAATAATGACAATAATCCATTTATGCGAGTACCTTCGCGATCTTATTGGATCTAAGAAACATTATTGTCTAACCTTGAAAACAATGTTTCTCTGCTTTAAAAGGACTTCAAAGCATGTAGCAAGATCGTACACAGTTTAAGCAACCTTATTTGTTAGCTTTAAGTGCAGCAACAATCGAAGGTGAATACATATGGGTGTTTATTAAACTACACTACAGGGGAAACGTGTAACATATAACTAGACGTAAACATACACACATCAAACACATAACCAATTGCAAGGAGAGATAGAGAGATAGAGAGAGCAGATGTTGAGCCCATAAAGAGTTAAATCAGCTAAGCATTTCTGAATGAACCATCAGTTGAATCACCTTGGAAAAGGGGCACAACCTAACGCAACTATTCTGTGTACATAGAAATCGGATATTTGTATTGAGCTCTAGTGCAGAGGGCGAATCCAAATGCGTGTGAAGAAAGTCCTTCAGATATGCGATGTGGTTCATTGAGTTCTGGAGATCATAGAAGTTAGCTGAGGTGATGTCCAGAGTCTTTGTGAAAGGGATTGAGCCAGAGGCTGCACCCCCCTTCTTTGTGGGGGAGGGGTGCCAGGGCTGAAGATCCTTGTTTGAAAAGTGGAAGAGCAAGAGCCTAAGAGCTATGTTAAGGGAGTGTTGTCATTTTTAACTTCACACAACTACACCCAGTGAAACCTGCTGCTCCCCTGACAATAAATAGTTCATCGAAGTGGGCAAGCTGTGGTTCGCTAGTAGCGAATCTTTTTAATAATAATAAGTTATAATAGGATGATGGGCCTTATTCATGAAACACAAATATCTGTGTAAAATCATACATACTGTCTGTGCAAAAATGGTTAATTCAGATAGAATAACTGATGTGTGAATGGTGACAAATCACAAGCATTTGTTCTGGAAGTGCTGTATGCAGAATGCTAAAACATTAGTTTAAAGTTGTGGTTGATAGTATTTGTCCTAATCTCACACCTCTGGTTGAGTCATTGTTGCTATGTTGGGATGGTCAGAATACTCAAACAAACAGAAGAATGCATATGCTTGAACTTCCATATGTACTACAATATAAAGAAAAACTAATAAGAAACATGTTTTTTTCAAACAATTCTGACTACTGTTGAAACTCTTAAGAGTGACATTTTGACGTGGTCCAATATTTATTATAGGTAATTAGGAAATAGTTTTAATGACTATGGTGTATGTGTTTTTAAAATACATTTAATTTTAATTTCATGATTCAGAACAATAATAAACTTAGGATTAACTTAAAGATGCCAGAGTTTTCATTATTAATCAAAAGAATGCTTCATATCTGATAGAGATACTGGTCACATTCGAGAGGGAGCCAGTAAACTTTCATTTATAAAACACCATCTTAAGCTCTCTGATTTTAGAGAATTTTCTTCTAAAATTCTTATTGTCCAAATAAGTCCAAAAGCTTTACTTTTGATTTACAAAGAAACACGTTGTAAAACCAAGACTAATAGGATTATTTCTGATTTTCCTGTATTTTCCAGTAAAAAGTAATACATAAAAATAATAAGATGTTATCCATGGCCAGATCACATACATGCATACTATAATGATGCACATGATATAATGCTGATACAGTGGGGCAGATTAGATGAAAACTGCTTTTTGTCTCCAGCTTTTATTTGTCCTCATGTTCGTCATATGGCCTAAGGGTGACTTCTTGAACATAATTTCTTTAACCTAAAGCTGGCAGTAGCTACAGTATGTGCTTTGGAAGGGATGAGGGTACATGTCTGTGGTTTTGGAGGGCTTTGGCTGCAGTTTTTACAAATATAAAAAATATTCTTAGGGAAAGACCTGTCTCTATTCAGACAGGCATCAAGGGCACTATGTCCCAAAACTAACTTTTAGACAAGGCTATGCAGGCCCCAAGCAAGAGTTTACACTGATTTACTTTGTAAGGGTCAATGACTGAACCAGTTACAATATTTATGCTGGAATATGAGAATGCTGGAACATAATGTTTTGTGTATGTTAGTGTTGCAAAAGAAAAGTCAACTCGTACAGCATATTACAGAGAATGGTTTAAAAACAACAATGTCCCGGAAAGGCCAAGTCAGAGTCACAGGTCACAATCCAGTTGTTATTCAGCAGACATATGTCGGTGCCTCTGCAAGGTGCAAAGATGCTGCCTTGGTTGAGTACCTATGCAAATTGTATTTAATTGTAATAAATTAGGACCAGTTGCAGAAATTTGATTCAACTGATTGAAATGTTGATCCAAAACCCCCAATTAAATTATCTGTGTGTGAAGTTGATGTTGCCGTGGAATGAATGAAGGAAACTATTGCAGTGGATCTAAGTGCAGGCATTTTAATATAAAAAAACTACTGTTTTAAGTTAGAAATTACACAAACATCCAACTGAACATGCAATTTAGACATCCAACTGAAAACAATAATTATCCAATGAAAAATACAGCACTACTGCTTAAAGGGGTTAAAGGGGTCTTGGCCTGATGGACCTGCATGATAGCCATGGTGTGTAGGGCAGAAGGAATTCTGTGATTTGCTTTATCTTGAGCTTGACCACCGGTGAGATTGAACAATTCATCCACATCAGAAAGCAGCAATCCAAGTGCAAAACACTTGAGGCAGATCTTGGGTAGGTGAAAAAAGTGTAAGTGGCAAATTTGTCAGGTATGGTAACAAATACCCGAAATACCTGAATGCATTTAACCCATCACTGGTGAGGAGTGAAAGTCGTAAACACACATACCCAAAGCAGTGGGCAGCACTGCTGCACCCAGGGAGCAATGAGGGGTTATGTGCCTTGCTCAAGGGCACTTCAGCTGCTACCTTCAGGCACTGGAATCAAACCAGCAACCTTCTGATTACAAGCCTGACTCACTAAACAGTAGGTCACAACTGCCCCATCTTGTGGCCGAAATCTTCTCTTAATAGAAGGTATAATGTTCCATAGGTGGAAACAGTCCCATCTGAGGGTTGTCCCCTGCTAAAAATATAATTAAAAACCACACTGTGCATTGTAAATAGCATATACTTAAAATGATTGTAAGTAGTAACACAATATGCAAATGCGGCAAGTGGACTGTCTTAAGTTTAGAAATATTTTAAGTGCCCCCTCCCTTGTCTCACAGTGCTTTGGTCTACTGCCTACTTTCCCCCTTCACCTCACCTACACACCCAAGTCCGGTGGGAGAGAACAAAGTCTTCAGTAGTTGTGGAACTCCAGTTAGTAGTCTAGTAAGTGACTCCAGTAATTGATACTTACTATAAACATTGATACTATAAACAGCAGATGAAGTGATTCTTTTCTCTTTAATACAGATCATGCCAAATCATTAATACATTTTCCATGCCAAAACAATGATGATAACTGATTTATTTTTTCCATGAGTTTGCTATGTTAGCAATTAATGTTACCTAGCCTTTTGATAGCTTTTTTAATACCATGCCTTGTTGGATAGTAAGTCACTCACTACAACTAACATGGTGATAAGCCTGTTTGTGAACTGATATTAGGCTAATATTGTAGTTGTGTTGGGTTTTGCGCAATATGATGTTAAGTGGCAGATCAGTGGGCTCGCTGCAGAATATTCAAGAGACATCTTTTGATGCAGAACAAAACTAAAAAACTGTGGGGAGGACGCAAGATAATTCATTAATGATAATATGACCGCGTTGTGAAGCTATAAACTTGTAACTATGAGCTTATATCTTATATATGAAAATATATTTTAATCCCATTTACATAAACAGACCTACTAGCACTTTGTCTTTTGCCTGTTGTTTTCATTAAAATGATTGTGTACCATATTTAACTATGTATTAGAAAATGCTGCTTAGTTTGTAACTTGACTACTGTTTTGCAAATAATAATTAAAAAAATAAATTTTGTAGTGTCTGGCATGGCCCAATATTTGGATCATGTATGGATCATAAAAAAAAAACCTTTTTACTTAAGACATACAAACCTAGTGTGGGGGCTTGAAAGACCCTAGGCTCCAGAGGGTCTGGAGGCAAACATCCCCTCCAGATTGCTATCAGCAATCTGGATTAATATTTGCAAATGTGCCATCCGGCCATAAAACATGCAAATAAGGTGTTGAGTGAGACAAAGAAACTTTGACTGCTTAACACCTATTGGTTGTTTAAGTTTGGGCGTGACCGAGCTGAACTTAAAAATAACTGCCAACACCTTAGTTTCAGTTTTTTCTTTGTCTTGTCCTTTAGTCTTGTCTTCTAAGTCTTACTCTTCATCTTCTTGCAAGGATCTTCAGCCCTGGCACCCCTCCCCGGATGGGGGGGATCCAGCTTCTGGCTCAGACCATCTGAGACAGACTCTGGACAACACTTCAGCTAACTTCATCGATCTCCGGAACTTGACGAACTCCATCACTTCTGAAACACTCAGGACTCTTTCTCTCTCCATGCGCATTTGGATTCACGCTCTGCAGTAGAGCTCAATGCAAGTATCCATATTCTATACTCTATACACATAGAATAGCTATGTTGTGCCCCTTTATTAAGGTGATTCTACTGGTGGTTCATTCAGAATGCTTAGCTGATTTGACTTGCACAGGCTTAACATCTTCTCTCTCTCTCTCTCTCTCTCTCTCTCTCTCTCTCTCTCTCCTTGCTCTCTTTACTTTTGGTTATGTGTTTAATGTGTGTAGGTTTATGTCTAGTTATATGTTACATGTTCCGTTATATGTTACATATTCCCCTGTAGTGTAGTTTAATAAACACCCATGTGTATCCGTTATTGTTACTGCATTTAATGCTCACAAGTAAGGTCACTTAAATTGTGTTCAATCTTTCTACCTGCTCTAAAGTCCTGTTAAAGCAGAGAAGCGTTATTTTCAAGGCCAGACAAATAATGTTTCTTAGATTCAATAAGACCGCGTATGCACTCGCTGGACGAATGCAAAAGCTGATTATTGGAATCATCCCTGCTGATCAGGTACTACAAAATATGTATATTTAATGACGATTAATTATATGTATTTTCCTTTGAGTTTCGTTCCATGAATGAAATGGTGTTTTAAACAACACAGTTTCATTGATTTGACATCCAATTTGATACATAACTGTGGTGCTGGTTCATGCTTATAATCTGGAGTCCCTAATTCTGCTGATCTTTGCTACATGCTCTACAAGAGTGTTACATCAATGTGTTACATTGATTAAGAATTCCCCAAATCATTGATCCTGATTAATTATTAATAATTATATATATATATATATATATATATATATATATATATATATATATATATATATATATACATATATATATATATGTGTGTGTGTGTGTTTGTGCATATGTTTATTTGCATATATATATATATATATATATATATTTCCCTTACACAAGGGAATGGTGGAGAATATATTAACATTAATTTTGAGTGAACTTGTTCATATATGACATAACTATCGTTGAACAAGCCTCACTATTAATTTCCCTTAAACACATTTTCGCTACGTTCTGTTGCAAAGAATAATATTTAAAGTATAATATTTAGCATTGTTTTAAAATGTGTTTTGTCCAACTTTGGTGTTTTAGTACAGGTGTTTTTAGTGTTGAATATGTTAAGATGTTAACAATCTGAGATTAAAACAAATTGTCAGGATAATTGTCAAGATTTTCATTTTGGGTGCACTGTTCCATTTTATTCAGCACACTTGGAGGATGTATAAAAGATTGATGTATGCAAGTAACATATTTAAGATCTGGATATAACTATATCATACATGATATTTAAATTGTGTATTTTCCGTAATAATTATTACATTAGTAAATAAGGTATAATTATATCTTCTAGATGTTTTTAACATTTCTTTTGTTTTCTGAGAATAAAAACACAAAAAAATCCAATTTACACAAAACATGTATATTATATACATGTATATTTACATAAACAATATTTGTTAAAATGAAAGAATTTCATTTTCAAACTCATTTTCTATATCCAAATTACTTAACATTTATTAACTTACGTTTATGTTTTTGGCAGATGCTTATCCAAAATTACTTAAAGAACATTCATGGAATACATTTTTTTATCAGTACATGTTCCCTGGGAATTGAAACCACAGATTTTGTGGTGCTAATAAAATGCTCTACCAATAAAGCTCTACAAATAAAAACATAAATCATAACATACCATGACATGAAAAACATGTTTGTTTTGCAACTATTTTATTTAATTAACTATTAATTTGACTTTGTTTATGGCTATAGATCATAGTTTGGGATCTGATAATGACTCAAATCTCACCAGCTCTTTTTTTTCACAGACAATCTGAAGCAGAGAACAATTAATGCTTCAGTCTCACTGAGAATATGATCACTATAGGAAAGAAACAGACAGATTATGTAGAAGTTATAATAAAAAGTTACTTATTTACAAAAAGTAACAAAAAAACATTGTCAACATCACAACAACCAAGATTTTGTAAATAAATTACATGTACCTTTCACAAGTTGTACGAGTCTATGATTTATTATTTTATGTTTTTGACTGGGTGTACTTATTAATAAAACAATTTCTTAAAAATCACAGCACCACATTGGCACCAAACTCAGATAGCCTTCCACTGAGCCACAGATTTATCATTGAAACAATCATATTATATCTGTATTCTTTCTCACTTTCTCACACGTTCACTCTGTGCAAATAATAAACGCTTCTCATGATTTTATCAGGACAAGTTTGTATAGAAAATGTCTTATATAAGAAAGATCTTGATTGACCAGATATTTTAGTTTTTCTACTTATTGCACATGAAACTGTAAAAAGTTTGAAATTACAGTAGTCCCGATACATTTTGTTGAGTTAAGTGAGGTAACTGACTAAGACATGCCAAAATAAAAAAAACAAAACATGAAATAATAGTGTATAAAATGGTCTTAAAAATCTTTTAAACCAAAATTGTTCACTTCAATTATTTTGTTAATAAAAGTCTAATTGTGCCAATATATTAACGTCTATCATTAGAAAATTGCAATTTTATAAAAAAAGTTAAATGGATGATTTGGGCCAAATAATCTAGGAAAAG
The DNA here is from genome assembly GCA_036877525.1 of Chromobotia macracanthus. NCBI lineage: Eukaryota > Metazoa > Chordata > Actinopteri > Cypriniformes > Botiidae > Chromobotia > Chromobotia macracanthus. Next base: position 10,048,289 of record JAZGTH010000013.1, read on the forward strand.
CAACCAGTGTCACAGACACACCAAAACACATCATTCAAAACTATAAGTCAGTCATTTATTAATTAAATAATCTAAATCAACATGTATGCTAGATCCTATACCTAGCAGCCTATTTAAAGAGATGCTTTCTGAATATATAGATCCTCTCTTTAGTATTATTACTTCATCATTATTACTAAGATATGTTTCGAAGACTTTTAAGCTGGATGTTATTAATCCTCTCATTAATAAAATGCAGTTTATTCCCAGGGAACGAGTTGTCAGTTTCTGTTTTTTGTCTCCTGTTTTCTTGTTTCTGGTGTTCCTTAATGAATTATCTCATTAATTAATTTGTCTTGTTTATATATACTCCCTAGTTTATTCAGTTCTTTGTCAGTCCTCATTTGGTTATTGTTAAATATTATTGATGAACTGTTTGTTGGTATTGAATACTTTGTTGGTACTCTTTTCGCTTCACGAGTCACACAACAGTTGCCTAAAATGCTATCTATTGATTGACATTTTCACATTCTCTACCACCCTTAATCAGCAGGGGCAGTAGAAAGAACAAACAGAATGCTGAAAGATTGAATAATGAAACCGTGTTTAGAAACTGATTGCATTTGGGTAGCTGTCCTGCCTGCAGTGTTCTGCAGTGTGTCTGAGATAAGAATGACTCCTTCCTTAAACACTTAACTGTCATTATTTGAAGTGTTAATGGGCAGGCCTTTTCCGACCTCAGGCATTTCCCAGCCGAGCACAAGCTCCTTCACAGGAGACATGGAGGTCCTTGGGGCAGATTACATGGCTGCCCTGGGTTGACACAATGAAATCTGTAAATGAAAAGGTGTCATTAACTCTTGCTCTTCCCACAGACAAACCAACCTATAGCTTTGTGCCAAAGCAGCAGGTCCTGATACGGAACCTGAAACCTGTTAAGGTCAGTGAGACGAAATATCTGGGCCCTGCTTTGTCAAACAGAAATGGGCAGCTTTTTGCACTTGTTGGAAAACCACCTTGAAATTCAGAACAGCTCCATTAAATGTGTCAGAAGTGGAGAGAGCAGGTGCCTCTTACATGCCGCACTACATGCCTCTTTGTCCATCATCACACTCTGGTGACTCCACAGGTGAAGCAGTGGACATATTTTCAAGGACCTGCTATCTCAGTCTCCAAGGGAAAGTAGAGTAGTAATAGAGATAGTAGAGGGAAAGTAGAGTAGGGAAAGTATATACACACATCCCAGACAAAGTGACATGATAACTGCCAACTGATAAGTGATAATGATAAAGATGTTTATGGATTGATCGTAGCTTTACTCTGGAAATATTGATGAAATCATCAAGGAGCTGCTAATGAAAGTCATTATGATGCATATTAATAAACGAGGGGTCAGCATTAAAACATCAGAATAATTAATCAGTTTACAGCTTTGAATAGTGAATATGTAACAGTTTGAAGGTTGTTTGACTTTGACTTATTTGTTTTTGCAGTTATTGGAGCTTATGTTAATTACTCAATGTGTGTTCTTTAAGTTTTATAGTGAAGCTTTATAAGCAATCGAGTGTGTAATGTTTGTTATGCATACGAAAAAGTGGACAAACTCATTTTTACTCATTCAAAACATAAAATTTAACAATAGGCTGAATTCTAGCTTATTGTTAAATAAGCTAGAATTCACATCCTAGCTCCGCACCAGAGACTTCTCGCTCAGCTTAGCAAGCAGCAACAAATGCTGACATTACAACTTTATAGCCACACCCTAGCAACCAGTTACAGTACCATAGCAACCGCCCCATAGACTTCCATTGACAAAGGTGAGAGGCACATAATATAATTAAGCCATATCTCAGCTTTAGAACATTGTAGAGCCCTGTGACAAATTTATATTTTATTTTAGAACTCTTGAAATTTTCAGTCTTGAAATCTAAAAATTTAAGAAAGCCTAATCTAAAAAATTTTAAGCCTTTTAAATAGGCTTTAAAATTATGTTGGCATTAATGGAACTGCACTGCCATGGCTTTCATATTTATCTGACCAATTCCAGCTTGTTCCTGTGGGTGAAAAGGTGTCATAGAGATCACAAGTTCAATAAGAAGTGCTGCACGGCTCAGTGCTTGGGCCTCTGCTTTTCACCTGGTATATGCTACCTCTGGGAGTTAGTTTTCATTGCTATGCTGACAGTACTGCTGTATATTTCTTTGAGGCCCAACAATAAGCATAAATTCACCAAACTAACAGAATGTATAGTCGATATCAAAATGTGGATGACTAGCAACTTTCTACTACTAAATTCAGACAAAACAGAAGTTTTAATTACTGGACCAAAGTCTTACACATGGAACAATCTTGTGTGTCTTACTCTTGATGGATGCTCTATAAAACCTGCTTCACCTGCTAAGAATCTGGGTGTCCTTTTTGATGTTCTTTGAAAACCACATTTCCAAAATTGTATGAATTTGTACCATGCATTAAGGACATCAAGACTGCAATGCCGTACTCAGTGGCTGTCCTGTAGGTTTAGTATATAAAACTTCAGCTGGTTCAAAATGCAGCAGCCAGAGTTCTTATGAGAATGAACAAGTATGATTTTATATCCATATTAATCTGGTTCTTTCAACACCGCACTGGCTGCCTATCAAGCATGTCAGTTTAAATTTAGATTAAAGACCCATCTCTTTAATCTCTTACACATAGTCCTATGAATTTATTACTCAAATCCCTTAAGGGACTGTTGACATTAACTAGGTAAAACAGAACCAGGGACACTTCCAATAAGAACATATGTACTGGCTCCACACTAAGTCTGTCTGTCTTTCATTTCATCAAGGTCCTGTAGTCAGCATGATCCGGACTTTATCTGTATGGTGGGAATATGGGACTCCGAAGGTTTTCTCCATTTATACATCATTAGAGTTTTGGTTTCTTGCCACTGTCCCCATGTTGGTTTGTTTACTAGGAAACTGCTGACATTTAATTTGGCTTTTGTAAACAGATATTTTAATGTTTCATTGCAAATCCCTTATATCCATGTAAGATGGAACAGCATATCTTGCTTAATATAATACATATTATCTATCATGTTAATTGACTAAATGTCGCATAGTTTTAAAAGTACATACTGTTTTAGTAGGCAGTCTGAATACGTTACCCTCCCAATGTCCACAATGACAGGGATTTCTAATGCACATCAATTTATTCAGGTGGTCCAAACGTGTTGTAGCTATCATCAGTCTTCATAAACCAACTACAATCTTAGTATCGCTAATTAGTTTATTAATATACCTATTAATGTATATCTTATGTATATCTTATCAGAATATCTTATGACCAATATAAATTATATGCAATAATAACATGTATTCTGTTTTCTGTGTTTTACACATTTGATAGTTTTTCTGTTTTCTGTGTTTTATTTTTTATTACAAACCCGATTCCAAAAAAGTTGGGACACTGTACAAATTGTGAATAAAAACAGAATGATGTGGAAGTTTCAAATTTCAGTATTTTATTCAGAGTACAACATAGATGACATATCAAATGTTTAAACTGAGAAAATTTATCATTTTAAGGGAAAAATAAGTTGGGTTTTAATAAGATTAAATTTTTTTTTTATATGTAAAGCTGCTTTGACACAATGCAGCATTGTAAAAAGTGCTATATAAATAAAATGTAATTGAATTTAAGATGGAGAGTTTTAATGAAAGCCATGCCTTTGGTAGAAGAATATGAGTTAACCAAAACTATATTAGAGAACCGTCCAGATATAATGACGAAAAGTAATAACAAAAATTGTTTGGTTTCAGAATTTACATTTACAGAACTGAAAAACACATTACGAAAATGTGCCAATAATGCTCCTAGATATTATAAGGTAAGTTATATGTCGTTGAAACACTTGTCAGATTCTGTTTTACTAATTATTCTTGTTATATATTAAAGTATGGTCAGAAGTACTTCCAAAAATATGGACGCAGTCTATAGTAATCTCAATTGTTAAACCATGGGAAAAATCCAACAAATCCAGTAAGTTACCGACCAGTTGCATTAACTTCAATTGCCAATTGAAGTTAATTGCATGTAGATTAAGAGACTAAAGATGCTACAATAATCAAGATCAGTAATAAAGCAGAGAAGACAATAAAAATGATGGAAATTATGGCAATGGTGCACTTTGATATAGAAAAAGCATTTGACACAATATGGAGAGAAGGGTTGTTAATTAAAGCATCAAGGATGGGGATAGACAGTGAAATGTTGATTCAGTTTTTATTTGAATAAACATTTGTAGTTCAAATGGGATCATTTTTACTGCAGAAAATGTTATTCCAGGGAGTTTTCTAAGTCCATTTTTTTACATCATGATTAATTATATCTCTGATAATTCTGAATATGGTGTGGGATGTGAATTATATGCTGTTGATGGTGCTATTTGGAAGAGAGGTCAAAATATATCCTAAGTAAATGTAACGGGTGCTATATTAAACTTTTTCTCAATTTTTCTCTTTGTAATTTTTCTCTTTGTATTTTTGGAGAGAGTTCATGAGCATGTGTGCAAACTTCATGGTTAAAATAATTCCTTTCACTGATAGGTTGATGGTACACATGTCAGAGATTTGTTCACAGATTCAAGCTTGTTTTGATTTGTTCTTTTATTCATGCAGTTCATGGCAGGCATGACTGAGAAGAGAATAAAATAAGGTTTGAGTAATTCCTGCTGCCTGGTCTCGTTCATCCATACACACAACACAGAGTTAGATGAGGTCCTGTCACATAACATAAATATATACCTCCTAAGAGGTAATAAACATGATATGCAGTTAGTGGTCGACACAAAGGCCTCAGTCTCAATACTTCCGGAGTCTTATAGTATTAAAAAATATACTTTAAAAGTATAAAAAATACTTTCCACAGTGCCCTCTGACAAACTGAAAGTCAAACTAGTGAGCTATGCTAAAAAATGCTTTCCTGTCATTGGCTGTTTATATGCATTAGCTGGTTTGTCAAATGATGACAGAACCTCTCCAGCTACTTTCTGTGTAGTGTCTGCTGGATAACCCCTGCAAGTCTTAGATTTAATTGAAAGCCTGAGCCTGAAAATAGTGGAAACCAAAGTGTTGCCAACAGAGGACAGCAGTGGAATTGAACCATTTTACTTTTTAGAAAAGATTGCAAATCCTGTGTGCCCAATTACAGCTGTTCCAGCTATTCACCTAGGATGTGTGAAGGGTTTAACCATAAGATGCAAGTTAATGCAGCAATACAACCCAGTAAGATGTCTTCCCTTCATATCGAACAGGTGGGTGCTTCAGAGCTGGTGAGTTCTCTGGTGGTGGTATGCAAATGTATTAGACACATTCCAACATCCACATGTAGATGTCCGTGAGCCTAATAAAAAATGTGGTCATGGATTGCTATCCATTTCCTTTTAAGTTCTGCTTACCACCAGCTGCCACTTTACCCTGAGAGTAGAAATTTGACCGCTTTCGTAACACACAAAGTTGTCTTTCACTTCACTCAGGTTCTGAGGTCTGGCTTCAGCTACTTCAGCCTCCCAAAAAATGATGCAGATTATCCTTGGGAACTAAAAGAAGTGAAAAACATTTTAGATTGAAGAAAGCTATAACAAGAACCTTCAAGCTGTCATTCAGCAATTAGTTGAGACTGGTCTTAACTAATTAACTTTGATAAAACACCTTTAATCAGAAAAGCATCACTTTCTTGTGTCACATGATCTCCAACAAAGGGCTGTGTCCAAGCCCTGACCATTTGACTGCTGATGGTCCTCCACCCAACAGCAAGGTAGTTTGTGTTCTTTTCTGGGACTCACTTTGTGGTCCAACAAGTTTCAAGTTCTAACAGTGTTTTCAAGCAGAAGAGAAGGCCAAGTTGTGGCAAACTAACTTTGATAAGAAGATATGTAAAGGTTGTAGGTGGATCGCTGACCTGGGTTGGAGGAATGACTGGAGAACCATCAGTTTCTTAATTCCAATACACCTCAGATATCATAGTCTTAGTAACTGAAACATTAACTATCATTAGCTCTTTCACTGAGGTGTGTTGAAATTAAGAAACTGATGGTTTGTTCAGGCTGTTGAGCTGATGATTTTCCAATAACAACATTTAATATTTGCTCTACTTCAGCCTTATCCAATGCTAAATTGTATTTGTGTTGAATGTATTTTAGAATAGTATGTGTTTATTGTAGTTAATAAAGTCTTGTTTGTATCACACATGACAGCAGTGATTCATGCTCATAATCTGGAGCCCCTAACACTGCTGATCCTTGCCACATGCTCTATAAGAGTGTTAAATCAATGTTTTACATTTCCCTAAAAATAATTTATCCTAATTAATTGTTTACCTTTTGGAATATTTGTTGTTCCCCTTATACAGGGAATAATGGAGAATAGATGTGTTAACATTAATTTTGAGTAAATGTTCCTGAATAATTACATTTTTGATGAGAGGTTTAATGTGTGAGCAAAACTATATTATCAATGTTTTACAGATGTTACATGCCTACTGAAGTTTATACATGTGAAAACTACAGCCGCAAAATGTGTGACAAAAATAGATGGCGGTAATACAGAATTTTAATTTATGACATTGTAATAGGAAGAGTGACGCTGCGCTGCTTTAATGCATTGCTGGTTTGTCAGAACGCAAATGTTAAAACACAATCTATTTACAGCCTTTTTATTTTACATTTATTATAATTATCTTTAATTCCTTTTCTATTGCTGTAACGGCTGCAATTATATTGTTTATTCATATAATTTTTTTGTTTTAAAATAACTTTCATAATTGAGGATTTGTGTCTGTTTATATATTTTTTTCATTTATTATAAGATGCAATACTTTTATTTTGACAGCACGATTTAAGTTTATGAGCAAATGCAAAAATGCTGATTTAAGATGCAGGTTTATTATGCAAGCACACGGCACGCACAGATGCTCCGAAACTTACAGAACTTTAACTGGTTTTAAAGTCTATTTCCCTCTCACGCAGAGAGTCATAGGGAAACGAGTTTTTATGGTTGATTTAGCGAAGTCTTCAAATAAACCAGTAATAAGAGAACCACTTTTGTCTGTGTATGCTTGGAGGAAGCTATTGCTTCCCTTTCTTGAGTGTAGATATCTTGAATAGTTATTTACAAGAGTACATGTAAACTAAAGGAGTTTACTTAAACTTATTTAATGGTGATTAATTTATATAAAATGCCCGGCGTTTTACGTTAGCAATTTTTTCAATGACTGTTCTGTTCGCAATCTGACAAATTCGTTTAACTGACGCAGACTGATATATACTGCGTGCACGGATTGTTAGGCGTTGTCCAGAACTACATTTACATAATATGAAAACAAGCGGGAAGTCTCAGATCTGCTCATATAGCTATTAGGGCATGCTTTATTTACATATTACACCACAGATTTAATTTAAAAATGTGTAGGGCTATTGAGTTCGGGAGGGCAGATGCATCCTATGCCCGCTTAGTACACACAAGCCATGTGCTAAATTTCTAAATATATCATCTCACTTTTAAAGAAAGATTTGTTGAACAATGCTAAACACGTTCATGAGTTGTTAATTTAGGTTTCTTTAAAGTGATATTGCATAACTGCAAACTCACATGAGGTAAAAGTGCAATGTTTACACGTTTACATTTGTGTAACGTGAGATTTTTATCAGGGTTTTTTTATATATGCTTATCTCTTGCTAATCACTTTGATGTTGCAGTGGCTCATTTGCCTTTGTTAAGTTGAATTTCGCTAAAGGAATTCTTTGTGTGTAAATTTAGATGGCAAAAAAGTTGGTGTTGAAGATGTTATTAGCATAATTATGGATGGGAATTCAAGTTGGGTGATGATAAGAATGATAATGATGAGGAATGGACTTCTAATGCCAGACTTTTTTTTCAGGAAATTGTTTTTTTTTATTTTATCATTTTTGTTTCTAAAATAAATATTGTTGTGATCAAAACATTGCCACAGACCAGATGAATCAAATATGAAAAGAAATATCATAAAGACCTGATGAATTGTATACAACAAATAATCAAAATATTTAGATTTTTTTAATTTTTTGTATTTTGTCCAATAAACACTTCAATTTAAAAAAAAAAAAAAAAGAATTTTCTGGCTGTTATCTGATGTATCAGGCTTTACAGGGTAAAGGATTGGCAGCACTCCTGTATAAACACTAAAGTATAACTCATTTGTGGCTTTATGCCACACCTTCTAAACCATTTTCTTCTTCTGGTCTTTTTCCATCTGTTTCATTCATGGAAAAGTCAAGAGCTCTATAACAAAGATCCACACAAAAGCTAAAATACCAAAGTGCAGGTAGGCAATCACAGAACCAAAGAGAGACAATTGTGATGATCTTTCTTGCTGAGGTCCTTGTGAAAGTAACAAATGTGTGTCTGTGCCTTTTTGCTTAGATTGTAAGCTAGGGGGCAGTTGTGGCCTACTGGTAAGCGAGTTGGCCTGTAATCATAAGGTTGCTGCTTCGATTCCAGTGCGGTAGCAACTGGTAGCAGGTAGCAACTGAAGTGCCCTTGAGCAAGGCACCTAACCCCCAATTGCTCCCCGGGCACAGTAGTGTGCTGCCCACTGCTCTGGGTGTGTTTACGGCTTGCAGTGTGTGTTCACTCCTCACCAGTGATGGGTTAAATGCAGAGGTCACATTTCAGGTATTGGTTATCATATGTCAGATTCACTTTAATCAGCAAAAAACTGCTGCAGTGGGTCCCTGTAGAGGGCCTTGTCTTCCCCCTTCATGTAGCCATTGTAAAGGACTTTGTAGGCAGGAAGCAGCCTCTGGGTTCTAAAAGCAATATCATAAACCAATAACAAACCCTTTGGGAGGTGAACCAAGAATGCCCATAAACTGATCTCTCTCAGGTATGTCAACTGACATACAGAAACAATGGAGTACATTTGTTAAGATTACTTATGCGATATGATATTTGATGAAAATAAATTAGTGTGTCATCAGTTATACTGTAAGTGTAAAATTAGGCAAACATCGCATTCTGTAAATTAAATTTTAAGAAATATTATTAACCTAGTCTGAAGATCATTGATGATCTGCATGCATTGTGCAAACGCTTTTATCCAAAGAGACTTACAATGATGTGATAAATCAATAACATCAGCTATACAGTTACAGTTGCCAAGATTACAACATTCCAATGCTTGACAGAGGTGATACCTGTTGGGAGAGGAGAAAGGGTTAGTATTCTTTTATAAAATCAAACTCGTGCAAGGAATTTGTGGAAGAGACAGGTTTTTAGCTGTTTCTTAAATATAGTGAGGGATGCAGCAGACTGAACAGAATTTGGAAGCTGATTCCACCAGCAAGGGATTGTGAAGATGAAGGTCGCTGAACAGCTTTTCAAGATGGTTGCTGAAAGGAGCTGCCAAACCTTGCCAGCATTGTGGATAAGATGGCAACTATCTTCATCAACATCATGTTTGGGCAGTAGTTTTGTCACTCTTTTTCTAACCCCATCTTACTGCCTCACATAACACCACAGGAGTCCATCAGCATCCTGACATGGTTGGACCATGGGATGTTGTTATCCTCAAGGAACTTTACAAGCAACTTTTCTATCTTGAGAGCACTAACTTTAAAAAGTGAACTTTTGCAATATAATACCATGTATTCTGTATTCGATGTGTTATACATATTTCATAGGTTTCCTGTTTTCTGTGTTGTTCTTTTCAATATGGGTAAAGCTGCTTTGAAACAATGCAACAATGTAAAAAAAAAAAAAACTTTAAAAGTTTGTTTTGCAAACTTAAAAGACTTCATTATATTGCCTGGAGCTGCAGGGATTAATTCAAAATAGTTTGTGTTGCTGGCTCTATCTGTTTTTAGCTCAAATGGACTTGCATTTTATATCACCAAGATCATGGTTTCAACAAAAAATCTTGTTACCTGTCTACTGCAGAAAAATGGCACCTACACCTTGGTTTGTTTGAGGGAGTCAGAAGTCCCCAGTACTAAAAATGAATGCATGTGTCATAGCGCCTTATATTGCAAGATCTCCTCCCTGGTCTTGGGTTTATTGGGTGGAGTAATTGTGATGTAACTAAGGACATAATAAACAGACATAATTGGTATAATATCCAACCATAAATAAATATAGCTACTGTACTTACCAGATGTATTTTCTATCCCTCCTCAACAGAAAATCTCGAGTTTTTCTTTTAGAGAAAGATTGTCACATCATCAAAGAACAGAACTGACAGTAATGCTGCATGAGGCTAAAGATTTAGGAGATGCAGAGAGAGACTGGAAGCTCTACAGAATAAATGTAAAATAAAAATATAAAAATTAATATAAAATAAAAATACAAAGAGCTTTATTATCTCCACACTTTCACAATTACACTACACTTATGGGTAAACACACAAATGTGCTGTTAACACAAGCAACAGCGTTTCGTCTTTTTAAATTTACGCATTGGCAGACGCTTTCATCCAATGCGATTTACAGTGCATTCAACCCGTACAATTTATCAGTATGTGTGTTCCTGGGAAAACAAACCCTTGATATTTGTGCTGCTAACATAATGCTCTACCAAATGAACTACAGGAACACAAGGTATTCACACATCAGTACCAAAATACTGATAAACTCTGTGATGTCAAATTGTGAGTGAGCTTTAAACGCCTGTGACTTTGTGTCTGAACGCATGCAGTCCATATTTTTGTTAATATTTTCTGTGGCAAATGTTTACGATTCATAGAGTTGCTACTTACCCAACAACATTGTAACACACAACATTTTTGACTTCCAAATGCAGATTAACATTCATTATTTGTTATCTTTGTAAGAATGTTATGATTGGCCCAAAGCAGGCTCTTACAATGTGTTCTGTGATAATACCAGTAATCCTGTTCTGCATTCACACATAGCATCTTACTGGTAATGTACTGGTAATGTTGGTATACTGCCTTACTGGTATATTGCCAGGAAAGTAAACTGCCAATTTACCAGTATTTTTGGAAAGGTCCTGTGCACACGCGATCTGTTAAAAGTAACGCACCAGTAATTTACCAGTAAAGAACATATGCGTTTGCCTAAGCATTTACCATCCAGTAAGACGTGATGCGCTGCAACAACAGCTACATATGTTCAGGGTGGAGGGAGTCTTTCCTGCCATTCCTGTAAGAAGGCAAGCACTGACCCAATAAAGCATCTCTGGTAATCCTGGTACTGGATGCACGTTAGAATGTATAGCTGCTTGAGCATCTTGAAGAAGAGCCTGTGAAGGGCCTGGTTCAAGGCCCTAAGATCTAGGATTGGTCACAATCCACCATTCTTTTCGAGTACAATGAAGTAGGGGCTGAAAAAACCCTTCTTTTCACTCAGAGGAACAGGTACAACACAATTCATGACAAGTATGTCATTGTCTGCTCTTAAGACTACTGCATCCCTACCTCCAACCATGGTCAAGTGAATGACTAAGAGGGAGATAATGTTAACAAATAGTGCCTTATTGAAAAGTGTCACCAAATGCAATATATTTTCACAGTTGGCAAGCAATTTATTCGCTTGTCACAGAATTTATCACACTTTTTTGCCTTATATTTGAAAGCATGAGGATCATGTGGTTTAGAGATGTCCAAACTCTGTAGAGAATCCTGTAGCGTTTAACTCCAATTTGCCTGGAAGGTTAAGATACTGATTAGGTTGTTCAGGTGTGTTTGGTTAGGGCAGGAGTTAAACTGCAGGACACTGGCCATTTAGCAGCAGGACTTGACACCCCTAATGTAGATTAACGTTATCAATCACATTCGCTACATGTTGCTCTTAAAATTTTTGAACAGATGTCTGTTGGGTATGTCTGTCAGCGAGACGGTTTCCCAAGTTGGCCATTAGCTTTCCTTGCGTAATTTAAAACATTTTACAGACAAGCTTTGTTTGTGTCCTTGCCCTAACAACTAGCTACATAAGTGACAAGCTTATATTGGCTGCCATGACTCTTGTTTCTTCACCATGAATATGAGGAAAGAAAGTTTCATGCCCCCAGTGTGTTTGGAGGGAACATTGCACACACACTGCCACACATCAATACTTATTAAATGAAAAAATAGCATTGTTGGTGTTTCAGAGTATTACCTACAGGAAACGGATGTGAATGTCTGTTTGTAAAAGCTGCTGCAGACAGTGGGCTTCAGACAGTGGGCTAACTACAGAGTTACAGTGGGCTTTAGTGGATCTAAATATTCTCCAGCACTGACAAGAACTGAGTCTCAATCTGCCCGAATTTCCTTTGTCTCTCCCAAAAGACTCTGTACAACAAATAGCCTCAGAAATATGATTTGAATACAGAATAAACTATTAAGAAATTATGCAATATTTAATACCTAAATTGCTAATAAGAATATCTCACTATACAGCAGCTATTGTTTATTATAAATGTTAGAATTTATATTAGCATATTAGTGTCTGGTTTCATTTCATACCTGTTTCTCTGTCCTTTCTGCTACAGCTGCTATAGTATCATGGTTTTGTTCATCCATTGTACATAGATAACAAAAACACCTCAAGGAGAGGTGTTTTTACTAGTAACATCAGATTGTTGTTACTAAGTTGAAATAATTTTGCTATAATGTTGTTCAAGGTGATCTCAACAGTAGGATTTTAGACACTTTAGACAGGACTTGACAGCTTTGTATTTTCTCCCAGCACAGACGTCACATTCCAAATCCCCAGCATAACTGTGAGCAGGGTTAGCAGTTTGGAGTTTAGTCTTTTTCCAGTTTCATAACATTTTTATATAAAGCAGGGCTTGGAGTGAAGTTTTCTGAGGGCAGCTGTAGGTTCCTCCTGATGATCCTGATTCCAGCAGTCTGTAATATGCTCTAGTATTACAGTAACTGTGTCCACAGGGACTAGTCACTATATACAAGAGACAAGTTTCACTTTCTCCTATGCTTCTCTGCATGTGCTGGACTCTTATTTCCACTGGTCTACTGCAAGACAGTTTTGTTTTTTTACACTTCCTCAGTAGACTAAAACTTAACTTTAGTAATTACACTGTATTTAGGCTATTTTCAGAAATCTATGTTTCCTGATTTCTTAAATTGGATTGGCTGTTGGTGGTCACAGATGTTTCAGCTTCATGTTAACGCATATGTTGTCATTGGATTCTGATTCAGGCAAGATTCAGTTACATATACACCATGCCAAAAGTTATCGACTAAGAAGTAAAAGATAAACTGATTTCTTAGGTTACAGATAAAAATATTTTTATTGACACGTATCCATCAGCGTGTCCTTCAATGCAATTTAATGTGCAATTCATCGAAGACAAACAGATCACAGCTCCAGTGCTTAATGTACTGAACACATGTAAAAACCATGTTGGATAATTAAGGAGGTATTCATGATCGTTATGATCAAGTTATGTACACTGAAGGAGATTTTAGGGGGAAATGAAGACATTTCTGGCTCCTATACATCACCATAGAAAATAACAGAGAATTGTGCCTTCATGCAGAATCTTAATAAGAAACTGCTGAACTTTGGTTGACAATGTTTAACATATGCAACACAATGGATCGCTTTGATTCAAAACGTAGCTTCTGATAAAAATCACAATGTGGTTGATATTTTTCTTTGACGTTTTTAAAAGGATGAAGATGGTTACGATTTTTCTTGTTCTGAAAAAAAAAATGCAAACATATATGGCAGTAAAATCGTTATCAAAAAGTCCCTAGGTGAGGCAAATGCTACACCTGTTTATTCTTTTACAAATAACTTACAATTCAAACAGTGCAGTTTTACATTTGTTAACTTAATGTTTTCCTTTTTGAACTATTTCTCTATGAATCAAATGTAAGGCAATACAACACAAGAAAAGATAAAATAACTCCTGATAAACAATAATGATAACTAATTATGATGATTATGCATAGACTCTAATAATCTTGCATGCTCCTCAAACCAAACAACAAAACCCCTCAAAATCTAACTCTCAGTACCCAGTACTTCACCCCAGCTGTACTAATTTTCCATTTTTTCCAGAATTTAAGGGATGGAATAAGGCAACAAGAGTCCGTAAAAAAGGCATTAAAGTTGATCTAAATGGAAATTGTTTGCAAATCAGAATGTTTGTCCACAGACCCCTAAAGATAATTCCCCAAAATGCACCCGTTCCCACAGCTTCAAGCTTGGGTCCCCTCGCAGAGGTTTTTAGAGTCCAAAAAGCAAGACATGGGCATTTGAACAGCTTATAGTTTTTATTCCCAACTTATGAACCGGCGTCCAATTTCTCCTCTGGAAAAACATAGGAGTCTCGTGATGAAATCCCAGTGTTAGGGGGAGGACACTGATGACAAAATGTCCAAGATGCCTCGCAATGGACAAATCCTGAATTTCAGCACTAATTACTGTCTGTATTTCAGTTGCGAAATACAACTCAAGGTTAATGTTTTGTTTTACTTTTATTTTGTTTGAGTTGAGATTTTGGAGAGGAAAGTAAAAAAAAATCCCAATTCAGTCCAAGGGTTTTAGATGGTTAGCTGGAAAAAAAAGCAGAAGACATACTGTATTTTTTGTAAAGAACTCTTGATTTTGGACCATATTTTAACTACATGCTATCAGAAAGTTTCATAATATGATCCAAAGTTCAACACACATCAAGAAAGATTCTTGAATCTCACGAAACAAGTTCAAGATCACATTTAAGATTTATAAATAGTATTTTTACATACATTATAGCCTATTTTTAGAGCTATTAAGATTGTTTTGCACTGACATTTTTTTCATGATTATTACAGAAATTCCATTTTGTATTTGTATTGATTTGAAATTCCTGTCAAAGGTGATTGCACTATACTTTTTACACAACATATTGCATTTCTTTTTCAACAATGTTGGGGACTGACATGTTGTCAACAGGTTTCGTGAAATTCATCCATGTGTGTTAATTACCACCGCAGAAAGACCAGACAGAACACACATCTTGATTTGCACTACAGTAAGATCTTCAGTCACTTTGTACCTGCTGATACAGTTTTAGACTCTGTATGCAACTTTATTGAAGCGAAACTATGAGCTTCACAATGGCAAATGAAAACAGCAAATTTGAGGTTGTACTAACACCAATTGACCAGGAGAGGGCACAGAGGAGCAGGAGTTCAAAAAGATCTGAATGGCAGGAAAAAAAAAAAAACATTTGTGTAGCTACAGAAAATTGCTCAAAGTTGGTTACATTTGAAAATTAAAACAATTTGCCATTCTGGTGCACAAAACCCCACAGTAAACAGGACAGCCCTCCAGAGGACAATGCAGCACCTTCAACATTGCTAATCAAACAGAGGAGTTCACTACACCATTAGAACATTAATGTCTGGAGCAGCTGTATGTTGTCAGCATGTGCTGGATGTTGTGTCTGCCGCTTGGAGACTGGACTGCGCCCTGCTACAAGACAACAGGAGATAAACATCCAGTCATGACACTATCCTGCCCTCACGGCTGGCACGCATGGCCTTCATTCACAATCTACTACTCGTACATGTAGAAAGCTGTAATGTTCAATGTTAAATACATATACTGAGGAATCTCAGTACATGTATATGTGTGTGTGTGTGTGTGTAAAAAATTCTCAGGACCATTAAGTTTTTTCATTGTTATGCTCAACTGTCACAGAAATGCCATAATGCAAAATAATATTAACTTTGGCTTCTATTAAGAACTGTATTTAGTTACCTTAGCATGCTTGTATTCCTGGGGTTCCTGCGGAAGGATTGGTTCGCTACTGAGCGAGTAGACATTGTGCGTGGGGAAGCCCTTGAAAAGGTAGAAGGAGGAGTCTTGGGGATCTTCTTGCCGAGATGACCAATCCATTTCTTCTGCTCTTCTTGGGACAAGGCCAGAAGTAACATGTCTCTGGCTGATGTCACATCGTAATTCACTGAGGGATGAGAATGCAACCAAATACCAATAAATGTATGTGTCGATACATACATGCTTTGCCATAAATGTAATTGAATGTACAGTCATGTGTGTAAGCTTGACATCTATGTAATATAAAAAAGATCTGTTGTGTCTGAAACTGTCGGTTATGGGCCATAATCCACACTGATACTGTTTCCTGGTTATGTTCATTGCTGGAGCACTGGAAAGGCTCTGTTGTCATTATACAGCAAGAGAGTGGCTTCTAATAAAAACAATCACAGAAGCTTTGTACTGTTTGTTTTGTAAACATGTAACAGATTCAACTTTTGATTCAAGTTTTATCGTTACTATAGGGTTCTTTTAAGTTTGTTGTTTAACATTTGTTTTGCACACATAACCTTTACGAATTCCAACAAACCATCATCAGAACACCGCAAATTTATCAATTACAGCATGTTTTCAGGTATTATCAACAACATTTATCAATTTCCACTTGTAATAATAGATAACATAAATATGTCCTATCCCCTTCACACAGTAATTTCCCAAAACTTATCAGCACATCAGAGAAACCAGACAGCATTAAATAAGTTCTTTAATAAAATTTAATTTATATAAGAGTTAATTAATAAATTAATAAAAATTTGTAGTTGTAAAAATAGTTGTAAAAAGTAGTAAAAGTTGGCAGAGTCTATAGACACAAGTGACTCCAAAGGTACTGCCACACAAAAGCAAAAAGTAATCCATAGACATGGATATATATATATATATATATATATATAGTATACTATATATATATATATATATATATAGAGAGAGAGAGAGAGAGAGAGAGAGTCTGGTAACATGCCCCAAAACAACAGGCAATCCTCCAGTTAAACCACTCCATAAAGCTTTAGTCTATTATTAGTAGGGGACAGCATGCTATTTCCCAGCATCACTGTTTGTCAGTGTGTTTAAGCATGCCACCTTTTTAAATTGGCCACCGTTTACCCCTTTCTTAAAATACATAAAAGTCCACCTACAGCACAACATAAATCAACAGAATCTGTAAAATCCAATACAAGTTGACTTCTAGTTCAAACCTTGCAACCACACGTGGTTCTAACCACAAGGTTAGAATGTGTAAAATGTCTGCTGTCAAACTTGATGTAATTACTCCTACTACTAAATAATCTTAACTAAATACCTGAATCACAAATTACTAAGTGGTGGTGTGTGAATTGTTTTTAAAATACTGTAAAAGACATGAAATGTGTGAATTTCACTGCATTAAAATATAAAACCAAGTAAAATCTGCACACAAAAAAATTAATACAAGCCAAAGAATTAACTTCTCTTTACATACTGTAAAATGTTAAAGTTGTTTATTCAGTGAATAACGTGTCTTGACCACAAAAGATAATCTGGCAATTTAACAGCGGTTTACTTGAGTATTGTTTATAAAATGAGTTAGTCACTTCATTTTATAAAAAGACAGCAAAATTATACAACTATACAATGCAATTATACAATGTATGTCAGAGATTACAGACCTAATATAATGGGGAAAAAAACAACCACCTGCTGGTGTCTCACCTTTGCAAGGAGCAATAACATCCTCCTTCTTGTCCAGATGGTCTTTGTGGCACTTGACATGGCAACGGCGACACTCCAGGGCTGGCGGGGGCTTGAACATGTGCCACAGCGGTTTGGAGCAAGCTTCACAGGTAGATGGAAAATGGTAGAGGGTGGGAATGAACTCATGGCCTTTGTGGGGCAAGCAGTTGGACTTATCCCCCTGAGGAACATTCTCCATGTCTGTTTCCTTCCTACACTCACCTTCATTGGCATAAAGAATCTGAGGAACAAAAACATTATTTTGATTAATATGGGTATATTAATATAATGAAAGACAATGACTTTGTTTTTTGACAATGAAAGTGTTTTTTTGGAATTTCCCCATAATTTAGCTTCCCTAGGTTCTCAAACATGAACCAGATCCATTTAGAAGCAAACAGTGTCTTATCCCAAATAACAGCACTGATACAGCAGTAGATGAAATGGTTCAAAACCCTTTAAACATCATCAGTGTATGAAGTCTGAAAATAACTTACCTGGAATATTCTGGGAATTTCATCAGTTTCCGCACGATACACATCACCTTGCGTGACAGGACGCACATGAAATAGTTTGCTGTTTTAAAGAATTACATTTTTTTAAAAATTAAAATTTGTCTTTTTTAATAAAAAAAAAAAAACTAAATTAAAAAAAACCCAGAAATGTGTTGTTAACATGTATAATACTTACTCAATATCTAGTACCATAGAAGGGTTGGACTGCTCCTTATCTTGCTCATCGTTGTAAAACAGAATTTTCTTACTGCTCACCACAACATACTGTAGGAAAAATTTGCAGTTATAAAACATTTGTAACACACTGCAGTTTCTATATAAATCAAATATCTATATGTACACAAGTCTCACCTGCTTCTTCCAGCCATATCGTTTTATATTAGCCCTTTTGGGTATTGAGAGCCAA
The DNA here is from genome assembly GCA_036877525.1 of Chromobotia macracanthus. Classification (NCBI taxonomy): domain Eukaryota; kingdom Metazoa; phylum Chordata; class Actinopteri; order Cypriniformes; family Botiidae; genus Chromobotia; species Chromobotia macracanthus. Next base: position 10,066,710 of record JAZGTH010000013.1, read on the forward strand.
CCTTCAAGTCTTGATTCTGAAGACAAATGAAAACAATTTACAACCAAGTAAAAAAAATCCTAAAATTCACATGCAGTAACTCAGATATCAGGGAATTGTGATCACTGGTTGTGAAAGCAGAAAGACTGTGACACAGTGCATAAAAATCAAATGAACATGCATACAAGCATAAACCAGCTACACTTTAAAACAATAGTCTCACATTACAGCTTGTAACGATAGGCTGCTGCTTTGACTTTCAAGTCAACATGAAAAATTCACAACTAATTTTTCTTCCATGTTGTTTTTCAGAGTGAAACTATATTTACCAGGGAAACAAATGTAATGCAGGACTATACGTCAAGAGATGATTGGATGGGAGAAGCAGGATATAGGGCAGACTGTGAAGGTACTGCTCCCCTCTCAAACACTACACCACCTCTGAACAGAATTTTATACCTCAACATATTCCATTAGCTGTTTTGGCCATTTAGCCATTTTATTTGTTGCTCCCTCATTTGTAAGTCGCTTTAGATAAAACTACTTTGCAGACAGTGAGGTTATTATTATTATTATTATGTTCCTAATGCATATACTATTTTAATGTTGTATAGCAATAAGTCTTACCACATCAGAGAGCAAAAATAAAATAAAAGTTTAGCCTGCTTTATCCAGTTATCAGACATTAGGTATTGTTTGTAAAAAACACATCTCAAGTCTATATAAGAAAACGAACACACACACTCACATATGTGGTTTATGGGGAACTCTCCATAGGCGTATTTATTTTTATACCGAGCTAATCAAATTTTCTATACCATTCTCCTAACCCTATTCCTAAACCTAACTAGCACAGAAAACTTTTGTCATCTTTTATATTACAAAAACAAATTTTAGTGTATTTTTAAGCATTTTGGTTTAGGAGTACACAGGAAGCGTCCTTGTAAACCATGTTTCCATCATTATACACATCAAAATATACATACACACAACTGTATATTGAGTTAAACACCTGCTCAGAGTCAGGAGTAGTACCAAAAGGTTTGATGAAGAACATTCAATTTTTACAGAGACAACAACACAGCACTAAATGAATCTAAAACAAACATAACATTACTCTTGTCAGTTATAAACACGCTGAGAAGTTGCTTTCTGAGGTATCACCAAACAAGATGCATTCATACAAAAATTTCTGCTTATTTCCTCCTTGCTTGTTTCACAAAAATAAGCAAGGAGACAAAACTGTTTAAAAGAAAAAGCCACCCAAGAACACAATCCAGGCATAACGGAATTCCAAACCCCAAGTTACTCACAAAGAAAAAGAATAGAAGATACAGAGATAAGAAGAGCAAGGAGATCCAACTAGACATGAGGAGAACAAGAGATGAGAGAAGACTCAACACAGACAATGGTAGTCAGTAGCAATGTACAGTAAACCACCAGTCTATCTGCCAAAATGACACTATCCTGTTATGACAGAAATACATTTAAGGAGGCAGTTGTGGCCTAATAGTTAAAGAGTCAAACTTGCAACCAGAAGGTGCCCAGGCACAACAGTGCTGCCCACTGCTCTGTGTGTGTGTGTGTGTGTGAGAGAGAGAGAGACTTGCAGTGTGTTCACTCCTCCTCATCTACATAAATCTCAACAAATGTTTATATGTGCAATTATTTGGATTAATCCATACACTCACTGGCCACTTTATTAGATACACCTGTTCAATTGTTTGGTAACACAAATTGCTAATCAGCCAATCACATGGCAGCAATTCAATGCATTTAGGCATCTAGATGTGAAGACGACTTCAACCGAGTTCAAACCGAGCATCAGACTGGGGAAGAAAGGGGATTTAAGGGACTTTGAACGTGGAATGGTTGTTGGTGCCAGACAGGCTGGTCTGAGTATTTCAAAAACTGCTGATCTACTGGGATTTTCACGCACAACCATCTCTAGGGTTTACAGAGAATGGTCAGAAAAAGAGAAAATATCCAGTGAGTGGCAAGTGTGTGAACGAAAATGTCTTGTTGATGTCAGAGGAGAATGGGCAGACTGGTTAGAGATGATAGATAGGCAACAGTAACTCAACTAACCGCTCGTTACAACCAAGGTATGCAGAATGCCATCTCTGAACACACAACAGGTTGAACCCTGAAGCAGATGGGCTACAGCAGCAGAAGACCATACTGGGTGCCACTCCTGTCAGCTAAGAACAAGAAATGGAGGCTACAATTTGCACAGACTCACAAAAATTGGATAATAGAAGACTGGAAAAACTATGCCTAGTATGGTCTCGATTTCTGCTGCGACATTCAGATGGTAGGGTCAGAATTTGGTGTAAAGAACATGAAAACATAGATCCATCCTGCCTTGTCTCAACAGTTCAGGCTGGTGGTGGTGGTGTAATGGTGTGGGGGATATTTTCTTGGCACACTTTGGGCCCCTTAGCACCAGTTTAGCATTGTTTAAATGGATGTGCAGCTGACAAATCTGCAGCAACATCGTGATGCAATCATGCCAATATGGACCAAAATCTCTGAGGAATGTTTCCAACACCTTGTTGAATCTATGCCATGAAGAATTAATGCAGTTCTGAAGGCAAAAGGGGGTCCAACCCGGTACTAGCAAGGTGTACCTAATAAAGTGGCCAGTGAGTGTATATCAGGTAATTAATTTGAAAAGTTAAATAAATTTAAAATAAATTAAAGTTTTATAAATTCACAGCCCTGTTTTAACTATTTATCAATAAATAAACTTTGCAACTGAATCTGGGTTAAAGCCTGTATGTTGACATTAAAAGTGAAGTTCAGCTATTGTTAGTTACAAAATCTGTATGATGGAGATGATGCAAATTGGCTGAAACAATGATTAATGACATAAAACCAATGACACATTTGTATACACAATAATTGCATACATCACGAAGAATGGCTAAATTATTCAAAACAACAGGAACAATCTCTCATATTTGAAGTTTATACAGAGATCAGCGAACTTGTAACAGAAGCATTAGTAATGTGTCATACAGGTTGCCATTACCTGCGATGTTGCTGTCAGCCTCGTCAGTCTGTAGGCTGGTGACGCTGGAGTTGTCCATGCGCAGCTGCAAGTCATTTAGTTTTTCTCTAAGCTGCTCAATGTCACTTTCCTTACTGTCTAGTTGCATCTGCAGCTCATTGCGATATGTGCATTCTTCCGCCAGTTGCTGCAAATACAAGTGACATTGTATAGAGAATGCTGATGTCACACCGCGTTAAATTCTGGGTAAATGTTTTGTTTCAACACCATTAGGTCAGATCACGCTGCCTGTGTGCTAGTGAGTTTAGGTCAGTATTTTGATTTTGTCATGGTTGTGAAAAATGTCACCACTGTAAGTCATTTCCGCTGCGTCAAGAAGAGTCGCAGTAACTCACCTCATTTGTTGCCTCAAGGGGAAAACTGGACAATACTGTTTTTTTTTGTCTTTTCTACATGTAAACACCTGGAGAAGCACATTAAGGAGGTGACGAGAAGACAACAGATAGCAAATCTAGTTGTCAAGTTGTCACTGATTAAACCCACTGCTTATCACTTAATAATCAGAAGTTTTTTTTAAAAAGACTTTGAATTTGCTTTTTAAACTTTGCTTTTAAAAGTCTATCTTTTGCGAGAAAAGGACCAGAAATATTTGATGACTCATCCGGCGCTACAAAAATGTTCATCCAATCAAATAGTTCAATGAAAAGGAACAAATTATTTTGTGTCAGATGTGATGTGAAAATTTTAGATGCAAAGAAAAGTGCGTTTTGCAGTTGTTTAGTCACATTGAATTTTATTAACGCAAACGTTGTGTTGCCTAGCACCTAACAGCTTGTTTACAAGACTTACTGCCTGCATCTCACTGAGCTCCTTCTGGTACTTGATGGCCATGTGATTGAACTTCTCCTTCTCCTGGTTCAGCTCCAGCTGCAGTTTGCGATTCTCCTTCTCTTTTTTGCGCAAGTCAGTCGTACTGTCTCTCTTCTTCTGACCCAGCTTCATGTCCTTACGGTTCATGATCTCTGCCAGCTTATTTACCGCCTGCAGTTACAAGTGTATAATATAAATATTACTCTGTTCCCCCAGAACTTCCTTCTCACATACATCGTTTTTTCAATTTAAGTGTATATACACATATGGTTCACAGGTCTGATATGGTTGTTCTCTGGTCATACCTGGGTCTTTAGGGTTTTTTCTATGTTGAGGGCCTTTTCATAGTTCGCCCTGACCGAGTTTACCACCTCTTCCCTCTCTGCTGCAAGCGCTACAGTTGATAACCATTAAGAAAGGTTATGAGGCAGTGAAGGTATATTTTAAGTCATTAATGGCTGTGAGAATTACCTTCTTCCTGGGCTCGTAGTCTCTCGTTCAGCTCGTTCTTTTCCTTGCTAAGGATCTCCACATCTTTGGTAAGGGTTTTGTTGGATTCCTCAAGCTGAAACAAATGCAGGCAGATTAATAATGCACCGAAAGGGCAAAGGCAGTAGGATGAAAACAGAAAGTGAAGTTTTAAATTTTATGCTGCAATTTGTTCTGAATAACTAACAATAATTTCTATTAAAGTTAAAATAGTTAAGTTATTTATTTTCTTCTATTAGTGTGACTTAATATCTAGGCTCCAACCATTTTTTAACTTATTCTTTGTAATGAATTAATTTTCTATAAACTACATTATAGACAAAGATCTTGGTTTATTGAAACAATATAAAGATAAGCAGAGGACTTTAAAATAACTCATAATTTGGATAATAGTTTACCAGCAAATCTAGAACAAGTTAGTCTCTCACTGTGTGTATAATGCACAAAGCAGACGTGTGAGAAATGTTGTCAACATTGTCACAAGCTGATGTTTGGCAGAACAGATACTTTGCATATTTTCTCTTTCAGATTGAAACCGAAAATGGCATACTGGCAGAAAATTTTCAGTGGACAAAATTTTGGTGCATTGCTAATTCCTAAATGATTACAATGACTAACAGTTCTCAAATTCAGAGAATGATTCTTGTCATTTGTGGGACACAGACCCGTGTGATGGTCAAGTCCTTGTCAGAAAGTTCTTGTTTGTATCGGGAGGCAGCGTTCTTATTCTCCTGAGACAGTTCGAAATACTGCTCCTCCTGCAGAGCCCGGGCCAGCTGCTCTGACTCGGCCTTCGTCATCGTAAGATCCAACTGAGCAGACAGCGAGTCCCTACAATAACACATTTACTGCCTTATTCTGGACAGTACTAATGTATATTAAAAAAATAAAAAAAATAATATAAAAAAAAAAAGATGTATATCTGCAGGAAGACTTGTACTTCTCAGACTGCAGCTCCTGGACTTTTCTATGAGCCTCCTGGATCTGCCGGTTCCTCTCCTCCATCTCCTCCTTCAGCTCCCTCACCTGAGTTTTATAGAGGGTCTGGAATAAAGTGGAAAAGAGCTTGAGATTAAATCCAGCATTTACATTCACAATTCTGTTCAGGATGTGCTATAGCAATATAACAAACCTATTCTAATGAAATCAGTAAATAAAAGACAATTTAAAATGCCCAGCCAACACTACTGATGTACATCCATGTATGTACAGTTGCAATTTTGGCTGACTGAAGAATGATATACTCAGGCATTAGGACAGTATCAAGAACTTCAGTATCAAAAGACCTATAAAGACCTATAGAGAAATTACTGACCAACTTTGCAGTCCAATAAATGAGTACTAAATTACAGTAATTATTATACAGTGAAGACTTTGGTAATAATTACGTTGGCTTGAGAAAGCCAAAGTTTCAATAGCATCACTATTACTCTCTTGCAAACTTCTGCTTCTGAACAAAAGTTTAGTATGTAACTTATCCCACACCATTTGCTGTAGACCCATAAATGAGGGGTGAAATGGACTGGCTTATTGAGGAGAGGTGTGCTATGAGGCAATCAGGTGTATAATGTTTTTAGGGCATACGAAAAAGTGGGCACCAAAAATTCCATAGACTTAACATTGGGCTACATTTTGTGACGTAATTTCTTTATATCAGAATGTTTAAGAGACTTGGGGTGGGTTCATATCGCTCACCTTAGCAAGCAGCAACAAATATATTTCAACTTCGTAGCCATGCCCTAGCAACCATTTAGAGCACTCTAGCAAGTAAAATGAATTAGCCATATCTTAGTACTAGAACATCCTAAAGAAATGGGAGTTGGCTCTTTTGATTTACAAATATATCTGTCTAATAGTTTTACACTGTTAACTGTCTAGTTACACCCTAGCAACCATTAACGGTACTGTAGCAACCATGTAATGAAATGAATAAGTCATGTCTTAGAATTAGAAACACTGTATAGACATATGGGTGGGCTTTTTTGACTCTGGCTGATGGTGACCTTTAGGTATTGCCCTGGCAACTTCCTACACTTTAGCAACCATTTAGAGCACCCTAACAACTGCATAACATTATGAATACGATACATTCCAGCATATCTATCATGCTAAATCATGTTAGCATCATGCCAAGTCATTTTAACATCATGCTTAGTCTGACTCTAATTCTAATTCTTGATTTCTGACTCTAACTCCTCCTATAGCTTTTGAGCTACAGCCATCCAGCTTTAAAGCTGTTCCTAACCCATATCTTAAATCATCTCTACATTTATGGCAGCCATTCCTTTCCAGTGCCTGTTGAATGCCAACACAGGCACATCTCATTCTGCTTAATGAAATACAGATTAAGTTAATTATTTTTTAACAAATGTGAAAAAAAAAACCAAAAAAAAAAAAACATGGTTGTGGTCATTACTACACTCTTGCAATAGGACAGCAAAAACAGTGCTAGCAGGGTTCAATTCTCAAAGAAGGGTTCAATTCTGTCTTTACTAGCAGAGGGATAGAGTGAGCTTCAAGTTGCTTTGAATTCAATTTCAAAGACAGCAGTTCATAAAAACAAGGTCAAGCTGCAGACTTTGGGGATAGATGGTTGTGTGGCATAGACAGTTCAAAAAACGCTCCTAGAGGCAGGGCTGAAGTCGTGCAAAGCTAGAAAAAGCCCTTCATCAATAAGAAGCAAAGAAGAGCCAGGTAGAGGTTTGCAAAAGACCATAAGCATCGGAACATAGTGGACTGGAGTAAGGTCATCTTCTCTGATGAGTTCCATTCAGCTTTGCCCAACACCTGGTCATCTAATGGTTAGACGGAGACCTGAAGAGGCCTACAAGACACAGTGTCTTCCGCATACTGTGAAATCTGGTGAAGAATCTGTGATGATCTGGGGGTGCTTCAGCAAGACTGTAATTGGGCAAATTTGTCTTTGTAAAGGGCGCATGAATCAAGCCACATACAGGGTTGTCCTGGAAGAAAATTTGATTCCTTCAGCTCCGGCAATGTTCCCCAACTCTAAGGACTGTTTTTTCCAGAAGGACAATGCTCTATGCAATCAAGGTTTGGATAGAGGATCACCAGATTAAGACCTTATCATGGCCAGCCCAATCTCTAGACCTGAACCCTGTTGGAACCTCTGGAATGTGATCAAGAGGAAGATGGATGGTCACAAGCCATCAAACAAAGTCAAGCTGTTTGAATTTTTGCACCACTGGCATAAAGTTACCCAACAGCAATGTGAAAGACTGGTGGAGAGCATGCCAAGATGCATGAAAGCTGTGATTAAAAACCAGGGTTATTCCACCAAATATTGATTTTTGAACACTTCCTAAGTTAAAACATTAGTATGAACGTGTTTTCTTTGCATTACTTGAGGTCTGAAAACCTCAAATACCTTTTTTTTTTGTTTTGGCACCCCTTTCTGTGGAGACATTAGGAATGAAATAGCTACTGTGTAAAGTACTTATAAATAAGCTCTTAGACCAATGGCAAATGAGATCCAAAGATTTGATGATAAAATGGTGACATTTGGGGCCAAAGGAGGGGACATTTGATGTAGCACTGTGGGAGGAAATAGAAACCTTGATAAACTAATTCTTAAACTAAAGAGTAGAATAAACAGAGAAATAAAAAGAGAACAAGAGAGTGAAGTGCAACCACTGTTCAAGAAGATTTATTAAAAAAGAAGACAGGCAAGAAAAATACTGAAGGATGCAGACAGAAAGACAAAGAAAAGAGGTGCTTGCTAAACCACCTCCATTTGTGGCCCCAGAAGGCCAGTTCCCAAAACTCAAGAGAAATGTAGAAGCTTCAGAAGAAATGCAGATGGAGGGACAAGTGGAGTTAGGAAAAGAAAGACAAACTTGGCTGGAGGTAAGACTGCAGATATGGTGCTCTCTGGAAGGAGTGTACATAGACATGAAAGGAATAGGAACTCAATAATGATTACTGAACCAAAAGCAAATGTGTACTGGATAGGGCAGACAGAAAATGATCCGAGACAGACTAAGTCGGAGATGTTTATTGAAGCACAGATTCCTGAAGTACAGTTACCAAAATCAGCATTTCACTGTGCAATTATAATATGATCCTGACAGACGCAAACTTGTGGCAGAAAGAAATTAAAAGACTGAAAACTTGTACTTCATAAACAAGAAGCAGCTAATAATTTACAAACAGTGAATTTGTAAAAGGATGGTTCAATGTAGCAGATTCTGTTCTACGTATCTTTTATAAATAGGAAAAACTGGGAAGTAAATATATTTATTGGCCCTAAATTGTAAGGCTATGTGACACCAAAGGGGAGCCAAGAAAGATACACAGGATATTTGGTGTTTACATGAGGGACAAATCTTTGCACGAACCTCACTTTAATACATTTCAATTCCAGACGCATACAGGTTTGACCATTGTGAAAATTAAACAACAGGGATATTGGTCTCCATATTTACAAGCAATGGCAGACAAATTTCTGTCTTAATGTGAAATGTGTGCCAAAATTGACACCAACATACGGTCACATACCAGTACCAAAAAACATTCAAGCACTTGGTGATGGATTATGTGGATATGATAAAGCGAGTTCAAGGCCAAAGGTATATGCTTGTAATAACAGACAGATTTAGCAGATGGATAGAAGCAGTACCATCAGCAGATGAGGGGGCAGAAACAGTAATTTAATTCCTCACAAAAAAAGTAAACCCTAGTTTTGGAATTCCATCAGAAATAAGTTCAGATAACGAATCAGCACTTATTCAAAAAACTGTAAAGCAAGTACTGCAACAACTGAAAATAAAACAGATTAGTGTGTGCCTGTTATTAACAATCACAAGGGATGATAGAAAGAATAAATGGTACCCTCAAGGCCAAACTTAACAAAACCTATGAAAGTACTAACCTTAACTGGGTTGATGCTTTACCTCTTGAACTAATGAGCTATTGCATGCAAACTAAAGGAACCATACACTTAACCCCGCATGAAATGCTTACGGGTCGCCCCATGTCTGTACCATATTGCAGAGGTCCCTGCAAAGGACCCCCCTGAGCAACTGCAAATGGAACATAGGTCTTATATGGAAAAAATAACTGCAATACATAAGGCTGTTTATTTATGGGAAAAGAGAAAGGAGCCTAGTGAGGGGACAGAGACATCTTGCCCAGTTGTTCCAGGGGATCAAGCATATTCGAGAATAAAAGGAATCAGCCCAGTAGACGAACCCTACAAACTTTGCGCGCCACTTTGTATCACCTGAACGACTGCACAAGTTCCCAAAGTAAGATCAGAAAAAGAAAAACCTGACACAGATGAGACAGAAGATGTATAGTCTGTACAAACTGTACCCCACTCAAAGTTTCAACCAGATTTCCCTACAATAGATTTTTCAGACCTTAGCCCGATCAATAACTCCAGCCAAACAAGAAGTGAATAAAGACAAAAAGATATCAAAACAACGCAGAAGCATTGATAGTGAGATCAGTAACAATGAGAGAAGCAGGACCAAAATGACTGTCATTAACAACAAACTGTGTGGCGTAGTCACTAGATAGCATAACCAAGGAGACTGAATTATGAACTGGCACTATAGGTTTGTTTGTTTCTTTTGTTTAATTAGGGTTTATTGCCATATCAGCTTTAATGGCTATATCATGGCAAAAACATATACAATTTTAAAAACAGTTTATAAATAACACATTTCTATAATACATAGATACATCAATAACAATAATATATAAATGTAAGATACAAAATCTCAAAAAGTTTTTTTTAAGTTTGGCACTCTGGGTAAGGGCAATGAAGGTAAAGGGGGGAATATGTGGAATATTGTTATTAATTAAAATATAAAAGAATCAAGTATAATTAAAGTGAATATATCCATTTAGGTTAACCATGTATTTTACTATTATAGTCACTGTTTGCCTGTGTGTAGGACTGAAAATTTGTCTTTAACTTTTAATAATGATGTGTTTAGAGTGCTGCACTATTGGTATCGACAATTAATCATCAGCTAGTAAAACTTCATGCCAACCTTACCTGAATGGGATTTTTGTATTTACATTGAGAATACATATTTATTGTTTGATTTGTGTTATTTCTATCTCTTACAAAAATAAAGAATCTTTACTTATTTTACCTAAACATAACTTTTAAGAGGCTAAAGAAATCACATCGACTCTAATGCTTCTGAGTCACGTCTAATGTCATCTGTTGACCCAGGACCATAAGCTGAGAAATTAATTGAGTTACTTACAGAAAAATACTGCTCAGCCTCCAGCTGGTCCTGAAGTTCCCTCATCTGCCCCTCATTCCCTCTGTATTGCCTGTGGAGAGACGTTTCCCTTTAAATCATATCAGCTTCAGACAGGCCTTAATTACTCAAACTTTTGCGTATAACTGAGCATAAACATCTCCAGCAGAACCTGCAGCTCCATGCTCTGGATTTATCATGAATCCATCTGACACCACACCACTATTACAACAATATTATAATGTACAGGTATTTTTATCTTGTTTGTAATGAGGTGAAGGCAGAAACACCCCAATGTAATACTCGCTATTACTGTTACCTTTATTGTAAGTATTTATTAAGTATTGGCAATGAATTATAGTTTAGATTTTGTAATAGCTACATTTCTTACAACAAGACCCATGAATAAAAACAATGCCTTAACAGCTGTTTAAGTATTGTTAATATTTACATTTGGTCATTTAGCAGACATTACATTTAGTCATTTAGCAAGTATTGTTACTTACGTCAGTCAGGCCACTGACTGACATAAGACAGGCAAAAATAAATAAAAAATGATGTTAATGTACTAACTTTTACAAATTTTCAGTTAGACATGGCTTGTCTAACATATCCAATAGTTCCTACTCCATGAAACTATTTGTACATTTTTTGAAGAACAAAATGTTCTTAAAAAAATGAAGCATCCATTTCTACCTTTTTTATGCTAAGTGCCAAAATGGTCACTTTCTGATGACCCTATGAGCACAGGAAAGGGCAAAGGTCATACTTGGTGAGCTGCACCAGCTGGAACTCGAGGGAGCGTTTGTTCTCGAGGGTGGCATTGATCTCCTGCTTAAGTTGCTTCTCTGATCCCTTCAGCCGATCAGCCTCCATTGTCCAGCTTTTCAGCTCGTTCTGAGCAAGTGCTCGTTTCCTGGACTCCTGTTCCAACTGCATCCGCAGCACCTTTACCTGGAGTGAATGAAGAGCACGTTAACTGGGCAGCATTTTGGGGTCTCAAATGAGGCTTTGTGGGGTCAGTGATGACCTCACCTCCTCCTCCAAACTCTCCTTCTGCTTCATCAGCTGTTCCATCTTTTGCACGGACTGCTTGAGGTCAAACTCCAGCATGGAGCACTGCTTCTCCACCTCCACCACCCGGCTCTCTGCCTGCATGCGCTGTGTGGTCTCCTCTGACACCTTCTGTTCCACCGCTGGAGAGAGGAGATGGAGGAGATATTCAGGCAAGTATAAGTTACATTCTTTCTGTGTTGGGTTCATCATCAAGTCCTAAACAGACATCTTTATGCTGTATAATACAAGTGTTTAGGGAAGCATGTTACACAGACAAATAATTGAGAACATACATGATTTCAGTTATATCCTTGTGGACAGTTTTATCCACATTTTACATTTCAACTATAATTGTCTAGTTTCACGGTAGGTTAATTTTTGTGTGCACTTATTTGGCAAAAACATTAAACAGCAATTGTTCTACAATCAAAATGGGAAAACACAAAGGCACTTTTTGTTGTTAATAAGGAATTCTGCCCTTAGTATGCTAAGGCAGGTGGCATATATGGGTGTGGAGCATCTGGCACACACAACATACCGTGCATAGTAGCTGACTTGGCCTCCTCAATGGATTCGTATTTGTCGGTAAGCTGAGCTCTGGTGACGCGGTGCTCTGTCAGTTCCTGATCTAGACGCTGCTGCAGAGTCTTCAGCTTGTAGTTCAGGTCGATCTCCAAACTGTTCTTCTCCTAAGGAGCACAGAGAAAAGCTGGTTGCACAACACATGGTTACTGTTTGGTTGTAACTTTAGCTGTAAAATTGTACAGTTAATGGGACTACTTTACTGAGCAGAGGAATACCTGGTTAGGTCTTAAAGACATAAACCTCATTTAACCCATAGTTTAAACCATATAAACTGCCACATTTCTTCCTCATCCCTGTATGGCATCCTCGCAGTTAACACCAAGCTAAAAACTGGTTGTTTTATTGCAAATTCGTTTTTTCCTTTATGCTTACTAGCTGAAAGATGAGTCTAAAATAATTACAGTGGTATATGGTGATCGTGGTAATTATAAAAGTCTAAACTTGAATGGCTTCATAAGATCCAGACTTTATGTAAAGTGCAAACCCCCTAGTCTCTATGACATTCTGATGGAGAGCTATAATGTCACAAAATTCAGCCTAGTCTTAAATCTATGGAAATTTTTACCCACTTTTTCGTACAACCTAAAAACATTGTACACCTGATCGCTTATAAAAGTCATAGCACACCTCTCCTCAATAAGCCGGTCGATTTGACACCTCATTCATGGGTCTATGACAAACGAGTTACATAAAGTTTTGTCTAGAAAAAGTAGTAGTAGTAGTAGTATGCAGGAGAACAATAGTGATGCTTTGCTTCGCAAGCTTATTCATGATGTTAGGAGGTTGCTAGGGTGATCTAAATAGTTGCTAGGGTGTGGCATTCTGATGTGGAGCTAAAACGTCACACAATTCAGCCAAATGTTAAGGAATTTTTTGCTCACTTTTCATACGCCCTGAAAACAACGTACACCCGATCGCTTATAAAAGTCATAGCACACCTCCTTTTAATAAGTCGGTCAATTTGACATTTTATTCAAGGGTCTACGACAAACCATGCAGGACGAGTTACATGAAATTTTAAAAAGATGATGATGTAGGAGAGTAATAGTGATGCTTTGCAAGCATAACAAAATGAAACCTTCTCAAGAGCGTTGCATCTCTCCTGGACTTGTTTCTTCTCCAGATCCACTTTAGTAACAGTCTGCTTCAAGTTCTTGTTGTCTTCCTGTAGACCTGTGATACGAGCTAAAACATACAAAGACAACACGTACTGGTACTTTGTGAGCAGAGATGTCTTTTTGTACTTAAAGGGTCACAAATACCAATTTTAAAGGCTCATAAAGGTGATAAAACATTGTTAAAACAGTCCGTGTGACCACACTGTTTAAACCATATAAAAAATTATATGAAGCGGCTACTTTTACAGAATACTTTTTGTGTGCAAAAAATATATATTCAAATTATTCTTCACTTCTGTGTTAGTCTGCACACGCATATGCATTTTGGTGCTCTAGTTGAACGCGTATCAGAGACTAACATGGAAGAGAAGAAATTGTTAAATAAAGTATAAAGTATTATTGCCAACTGAACCACTGTAGTCACAGACTATTTTAACAATGTCTTTCCTACCTTTCTAGGCCTTTAAAATTGGTATTTGTGTTGCTGTCTGTGGATGGGGGGGGTCAGAAAGCTTCCGGATTTCATCAAAAATATTTTAATTTGTGTTCCAAAGATGAACGAAGGACTTGTGGGTATGAAACGACAATAGGGAGAGTGTAATATAACAATAATTAATGACAAATTTTCATCTTGGGGCAAACTATCCATTTAAAACACTGTTTATTTGAACTTGTTTGGTGACTGTTGTTTACTTATGTAATTCAATTGTGGTCTAGTAGGAAAGGAATGTAAATTACTAAGTCTGCACAAAATAACCAAGTCAAAACGTTGTAGCGGGCTTCTCTTACCCTGCAGTTCTCGGATCTCCTCTGAGCCCTGGCTGCAGGTTCTCCTCTCCGTGTCTAGTGTAGTCTGCAGCTGCAGCAGCTCTTTCTCCAGCTGCTGTCTGGCATTCTCTGTGGCGCGGGTCTTCTCCTGCAGCTCACGGTTCACCCCCTCCAGCTGACTCATGGACTTGGCCATCTCCGTGTGACTCTTCCTGAGACGTGCCACCGTGTCCGACTCGGCCCGCAGAAGATCGTTGGCTTCCCCCAGCTGTCAGTCACAGAGATGTAAAGATGTTAATATTTGTAGGCCCCATAAATTCTTTTGTAATAAAAAAAAATTGTGTCCAATGTGGATGTTTCCTAGGAAAGAAGGATGTGTGGAGAGACCTTGTTCAGCCCAAACAGGATACAAGGTATTCGACTTTCAATGTGAAAAGAAAACTTTTATAGAGGATTAAGGAGGCCACCTTGCTCTTGGAAACCTTCAGTGCTGCAGAAATTGTTTTTGTGGCAGCAATCCTGTCTCTGAGATCTGCAAGCAGTTCCTTTGACCTCAGGCCTTGGTTTTTGCTCTGATTTGCATAGTCATGTCCAATCAATTTAATTTACCAGAGGTGAACTTCAATCAAGGTTTTCATTAAAAAAAGGGAGGCAACTGAGCCAAATTTCAAGTGTTGTTGCAAAGGGTCTAAATATAACCCCAAATTAGAAAAAGTTGGGACAGTATGGAAAACACAAATAAAAAAAGAAAGTAGCGATTTCTAAATTTACTTTGACTTGCATTTCATTGCAGACAATACAACAGCACATTATTTAATGTGTTCCTCATGATTTTTATTGTTTTTTCTTCAAAAAAACAAAATTCCTATTTTGGGCAATGAAATACAAGTCAAAGTACATTTAGAAATCGCTACTTTCTTTTTTTATTTGTGTTTTCCATACTGTCCCAACTTTTTCTAATTTGGGGTTATACTTATTTTAATGTGATATTTTAGTATTGTTTTCATTATAGGGTACTGAGTGTAGATTGAGTAAAAAAATACATTCAAATGATTAAACATAAAATTGAAGGGGGAATGAATACTTATACACACATACATGCTTTGTCTATATAAGCTTACTTGGTTCTGCAGCTGGGTGATCTTCTCATTATTTTGGCTCATCTTTCTTAGATCTTCCAGCTGCTCCTTCAGAGTGGACGCTACAGAAAACAAATGAGACTGCTAACACGGGGGCAGATTCCTTAAGAAAGTAGACCACTCAACTGTAGAAATGTGTCACCTGGTACAGATTCTTCTATACCGTTTGTGCTGCAGTATATCTGTGCTGCAATTTAAAAATCTGACACAAAGCAGAAAATTATAGCCTACTCAGTCTGCAAACTGTCACATTCCAGTGTGGGCAGTTGTGTTTATTATAACTGGAGTAATTTAGCTTTTTCTCATTACACTTTATAAGCCACTCACATTTGATGACAATTTTTGATTACAAAAAAGTCTGACAATTTTTTAGGTATTACTGTTTTGAGTTGTGTCTTATCTCAAATGTCATATAATATGAATTATCTGATTTTGCATTGTTTGTAAGTTCTGCACTTTTTTGTTTGTTAAGAATAATGTAATATTTTGTCTCAACCATCAAGTTTTTAAAGAAACAGAAACAAACCAGATAAAGAGCATTTTGACTGCAGTATTTAATTTACTCAGAACTGTCATTATTGCATGGCTATGTAAAACAAAGAATATGAATAAACCAATTTTTAGCCAAAAATAACTATATTGTGACATAATAATATAAAGCAATATAAAATAACTTAAATTTTTGCATATGGATTTTGCAATTGCGACAGAGGGTAAAAAGGCAACGTCATTCTTACCCTCGTTCTCCAGATTGCGTCTCTTTTCTGCCTCCTGGTCAGCTTTTCTCTGGTATTCCATTGCCCTATGCTGGATCATGATCTTATCTTTCTCCAGTACAGACATGTTAGCCTCCACACTCTTCCTTAGGTTATTCTGAAACATGTTAGGACAACCAAATTTAAAGAAACCTCAAAGGAATTAACATACTAAAAATAAGTTGAGATTTTAACATTTATTCTAATTGTCTATTAGAGACTTGTTTACAAAACACATGCCTGTAATTATTCAAATCTGTGATTCAGAGATGAAATCACTTCACTCACCTCCTCATCTAACTCTTTCATTATCTTGTCTAGTTTTGTGTTGGATACCCTT
The DNA here is from genome assembly GCA_036877525.1 of Chromobotia macracanthus. Lineage (NCBI taxonomy): Eukaryota > Metazoa > Chordata > Actinopteri > Cypriniformes > Botiidae > Chromobotia > Chromobotia macracanthus. The sequence goes on from JAZGTH010000013.1 coordinate 10,083,061, forward strand.
AGGAGAAAATGAAACAATGAACAAATGTCAAAATCCTGATTTTATTATAAAAATGTGATTTTAGTAAAGATGGAAGAATGGATGGTTAAGGTGTTTGATATTGATATGGATCAATTAAAGACTTAATGAAGAGCTTGATTTGGAATAGATAGATGAGATGTTTGATTGCAATGGGTGGATAAGGTGTTCAGTTGGTTGGATTTATTTATGTTTTGTATATTTATTTGTGTTTGCATTCATCCATCCATCCAGACCAATTTTACACATCAGTTAACTGAAGTGTAAAATTGGTCTGGATGGATGGATGAATGCATAAATGGATGGATGGAAAGTTGAATTGATTAGTTTGGATGCACATATTTGATTTTGATCATATTTGACATTTGAAATGATTGAATAAGGTGTTCGGACAAATAAACACCTGCACTTCTGCTCCATATCATCTCTCAGCTGCATTTCACTGTGAAGTTGTTCTTCTAGCTGATATATCCTCTTCTGAAGATTCTCCAGCTGAGAGACCAGAAACAAAATTAGTCATCCTCACACTTTACTAGACAGACTCAAAGTAATAATGATTTGAAGCCTTTGGTTTAACAAGTATGGTTGGAGGTTCTTACATGACTCTTATCTTTAGTTGAGCTGCGTTTGTCACTTGTCTTTGTGGTTAATTCTCGAGGAAACCTGACAAATAACCATAAAAAGCTTAATAGTGTTACATTTTCACCAACCTAACAGAAACACTTGGACTCTTATGCTTTGACTGACTGCAGGGCCTGTTCTGTAGCTCAGTACTTACTGGTTATTGCTGTAGTAGGTGAAGCCCACAAATGGAAGCTGGTTGCCTACAAACGCTTTAGGAATGGGGAATGTCTCCTCCTCACCTCGATCCTCCTCAATGTCGTCAAAGTTACTGGTGTCAATGTCACTGCTCAGCTCTGGCACAACTGGGGCAGCAGCTACATGCAACGATAACATATTGTACGTAGAACAAACCAAAAATGTTACATAAACTGCAAAGGCCATCGACAAAACAACTGTCAGATGGAGGCTCAGAAATTCCACTCACTCTCTCTGATGTTCTCCCACCTCCACTGGTCGTTCTTGAAAAAAGAATGTCGCTTAATCTCATCAACTCCATTGCGTCCTAATCGCACCTCCCTAACAGGAGGAGATGAGCAAAATGATGTAAAGTAACATAAGGCTGCAAGCACAGTTTGTTTCACGGTTCAAGCTTCAGTTCCTGTTGTACAGGATACAGGATAATGTACAGGATAATGTACAGCACTAATAATCTTTTGCGAGCAAATCCAGGGTGACTTTTACCATTACACTGACAAAAGATGTGATGTTTTGTTTTGAGAGGGATACGACAACTCTGAACAGAAATTTCCCCTCCCAAAATTATGCCTTGGCAATAACCTACTTTCTTAAAATGAATGTAATACAGTAATAAAAAGTGAAAATTGTGTTACAAAACCACAGAGATGAAAGTGTAAAAAAAAATAGATGGATGACGCCCTGTCACCTGAGGAACAACATCAAAGAGCAACTTTATTTGTTCTTCAGTGATTCATTACTTGGTTTCTTCACACAACAAAAGACAAATCCAAACTAGCAACTGTTTCAACACCTACTGTCTGGGTAGGCTTTAGTACCGGTCTGGTTTTAAAACCCAGTAAATAAAAACACTGATGTCTGATCAATTTCAGATGCCATCAACACTGTAACACACATTTAGTTTTTACATTTTCTGATGAAAATGTGGGTGGTGCTTGCCCAAGCAAAATTTGCCATCACAATGAGTGTTTCCATGCGGTTACTACAATATCCTGGGTGGTTGAAAGCAATTGCTAAGTAGTTGCTTGGGTTTGGTACAAGATAAGTTATAGCCAGTGATGTCACACTGTGATTTTTACACTTATGAATTCTTGGATAAATCCCAAGGTGGACTGTGCAATATAAAATCTTTCATGACTTTCAGACTATACACTATACATGTCAATAGACAACTGAACTTTAATTAACTGGAACTTCCTAAAATCATAATTCACACAAATAAACATGACACTAAAACACAACATTTTACCCTCTGGAAATATGAAAAGAAAAATGGTTTCTTGTTTTGCAGACAACACACAAGTTTTAATAAAATATTTGTGTCCAAACCTGTCTGTAAGAAAAGCACAGATAAGGCTCTTTGCATCTTTGGAGATGTCGCTGTCTTCAGGGAAGGTCAGAGCATTCTTGTGATTCATGATCTTGCTGTAGGTGCCCACAAGCGAGTCAGCATAGAAAGGTGTGTCACCTAAGGACACATTAAAAACAGACACTTATCCTTCTGAATGCTTCCTCGGTTTCCCGACCTGAGAAGTCATCCATTTTTAGGTATTTCATCCACTTCAGGCGCATACTTTTAGTTTAGGCATTTAAATCTGAGTCTAAATGCATAGTAACTTAAGTTCTCGACAGGGTCGACCATCTCTCCATCTCTCCTGGTTGTAGTGAATTTAAGTGCAGCTGTTAATAGTCGACTTTTCTTGGAAATCTGCAATGATTCTGAAACCTCAAAAATCACTGTTAAGAAACAATTTCTCCACACTCTTGAAATAAGTGTGCAGTTTCTTTGTTTATAAGTGGAAGCTGATGAAACGAAATAAATGACACTTAAGCAGCTATTTTTAATAGACGTGTTTTTATAGCTTAGTAAAATAGCTTTTAATAACAAAGCTACAAGCAGCAATGCCGGGCACAAGCACCATAGCTACCCGGTGCTTCTTAGAAAACAATGCATAGTTGTCACAAGCCAGCTGGTGGCGCTATGACTGTGACTCACAATAGCCATATAACTGTGATTAGCCCACAACACCAAACATGTTAATCACTCAATGTACCCAGAAGATATGAGACACTTCCTGTTCAATTTTTGCTATAAATTGTTTGCCTCACCATGGCAACACTGCTAGAGATACAATTCAGTATCTTCCAGTGACTTGGGTAAATTTTAAGTGTCACACTTCTTCTGCCAGTTGGTGGCGCTATGACTGTTAACAACAGTGTTGCTACTGTTAACAATAACAACAGGCACCTCTATGTTATCAGTCCCTAGGAGCTAGTGTGATCATTGTGATCAGCCCACAACACCAAACACAAGTTTTATGTAGATCACTCAAAGGATACAGAAGATGAGACAATTCCTGTTCCATATATTGCCATAAATTGTTTGCATTGACATGTCAACAACATTCAAGATATCCATTCACCGTTTAACATTTTCAGTATCTCTTCTTTTTTCTGACCAAGTATGAAATTTTGAAAAAAAAAAAAGCTTTAAAAGCTATTTTACGTGACATACTTCCTTCTGCCAGCTGGTGTGTTATGACTGTGACTGACAATAGCCACCTCTATGTTATCAGTCCCCAGGACCAAACACAGCTCAAATCTAAATGAAAGCCACTTCCTGTTTCCATTTTCTGCCATGGATTTATTGTCTAGACATGGCAACATCGTTTGAGATATCAAAAATCCCTTCGCAGTTTAGCATCTTCAATGTCTTGGTATAATATTTGCAAAATTTGGTGACAATCCCATTAATCCCCAAGGAGGAGTATAAAAGAGCACTACAGAGCCCCCCCACCACACGTCTAAGCTTTTGCCCATGCCTTGTCCAACGGCTGACTACTACAATGTGTGTGTCAAATTTCATGCCATTTTAAGCATGTTAGGTGGCCCAAATACAACTGAAAGTGGTTTTAAAATTTGACACATTGCCATGGCAACATTATTTAAGATATTACAAATCCTTTTAGAACTTCATACCAGCCATGTCTCTATTTTATCCTGACCAAGTCTGAAGTGACTTGGCCAAATATAAGTTGATTATTTTACAAAACTGACTTCTAAATTTTGTTTCAAGTGACACACTTCCTGTTGCAAAAGTCATATCAATGTCATCAGCCCACCACAACATATTTCCCAGGTTTGACGTAAAATGGTCAATGCATGCTGTAGATATTAGAGACATGTTAAGGCACCCAAAGGCCCTAAAAATTAGAAAAAAATTATTCTAAGGAAATCAATAGGGCCCTTCACACTTTCAGTGCTTCGGCCCCAACAACAGGGCCCTTTGCACTTTTAGTGCTTGAGCCCCAATTAACTCACCAACTAGCATTTCATACAGGAAGACCCCCACAGACCACCAGTCACACTCTCTGCCATAGTAGCCGTCTCCTCCTTGTGACTTCAGTACCTCTGGAGAAATGTAGTCTGGGGTTCCTACTGCCGTGTCACATCTTACCATACTGTCCTAAGAGCAGACATTGAGAGAATTAGCTCCAGACTGTGGTCCGAGGTCCAGAACTGACAGCTGGTGTAATGTGACTAACCTTGTTCATCTTCATGCAGGTGCCAAAGTCAGCCAGCTTTAGGTGGCCCATTTTATCTAGTAACATGTTATCAGGCTTTACGTCCCTGTGACAAACATAAGCAAAAAAAAGAATTAAGCAAATTTAAAAAAAAATTTCAAGCAGGTAAGTGACACTAGCAGAAATGGAGGGATGTGTGAAGGAGACCTGTGAATGAAGCCCATGGAATGGATGCCATCCAGTGCCAGCACCACCTCAGCAGTGTAGAAACGGGCCCACTTCTCTGGCACATCATAGTTGCTCATGAGGTTGACCAGGTCACCACCAGGCATATATTCCATTACCATGTAGAGGTAGCGGTCATCTTGGAATGCATAGAACAGCTGGAGAAAACAAAATGGATTAATGCATATATAACCTCTGCTCACTCTCACCCACTCGCTTTTCATCAATGTTTTCAACTTCCCTCCCCCCAATAACCCAGTTCTCATCACTCAGTGCTAAGGCGGCAACTCTTTGCACAACTTTAACATCTTGTCTTGACAATATCTGCCCTCTAACCTTCAGGCCAACACACACAACACACTCCAGTCCCTGGCTCTCCGAGAGCCTCCGCAGCAACCAGACCAAGCTCAAGGCTATGGAGAGAAAAGGCCAAAGTCAAAAGACCCTGCTGACCTCAAGTATCAATCTCTCCTCCCTTTTTATAAAGCCTCTCCACTGCCAAAGCTAACTACTATCAAAATACGATTACCAACACCTCTAACAGCATCAACTATTCTGAACTTTCTACTCTCTCCTCAGTCCCCCATCCCACCTAGATCTCTCACTGTGAATGACTTTGCCAATTTTTTCACAGGTGGCTACCATCAGCAACCAGTTGTCTGAACTGCACACCCTTAAACCCCTTTACCTCCAATGCCACCCAACACTCTCCTCTTTCTCTCCTCTCTCCAAGACGTCTCCAAAATTATCCTCTCCAACCACCCTACCACCTGCCCCCTTGACCTTATCCCTTTTCATCTACTGCAAGGAATCTCTCCATCACTTCTCCTGAACTCTACAGGAAATGTTCCCTCCTTGTTCAAGCAGGCTCGGGTAACCCCACTGCTCAGAAAACCTACACTCGACCCCTCAGTGGTCAGTAACTAGACCAGTTTCACCCCTACCGTTCCTCTCAAAAGTTCTTAAAAAGGTTGTGTTTAATCAGCTACTTTCAGAATATCTCTCACAGAACAACCTACTACACAGTCAACAGCCTGGTTTCAAAAAAGGACATTCCACGGAGACTGCCCTCCTATCTGTGGTTGAAAGCCTATGGAAGGCAATGTCATCTGTTCTAATCCTTCTTAACCTTTCTGCAGCATTTGATACAATGAAACACCAGATCCTCTTATCTTCACTCTTCAACTCCACCTTCCTTTTGGACATCTTAGCCTGGATGAAGAAATGGCATTTTCAGCTCAGTCTCAGCAAGACAAAACTTCTGATAATCCTGGCCAACCTATCATTAGTATACAACTTCACAGGTCAACTTCTGTCATCCACGCTTACACCTACTCAGTAGAAACCTCGGGGTAGTGTTTGATGACCAGCTGAAATTCATGTCACACATTGTTGCAATCTCTTGGTCATGCAGGTATGTGCTCTACAACATCAAGAAAATCAGACCTTTCCTGTTTGAGCATGCAACGCAGATCCTAGTTCAAGCACTCGTAATATCAAGGCTGGACTACTGTACTAATACCCTTCTGGCTGGCCTCCCAGCCAATGCAACCAAACCCCTGCAAATGATCCAGAATGCTGCAGCACGTCTGGTCTTCAACCAACCAAAAAGAACCCACGTCACACCCCTCCTGATCTTACCCCCCACAGCTACCTGTAGCCACCTGCATCAAATTTAAATCTCTGGCTTTTGCCTTTAGGACAGTCACCGGAACCTCACCCTCCTACCTCAACTCACTCCTTCAAACATATGTCCCTTCCTGCCAGCTACGGTCTGTTGACCGTAATGAGCGATGTCTGATTGTTCCCCCACAAGGTACCAGATCACTCTCTAAAATGTTCAACAATTCTGTTCCTTTGTAGTGGAATGAACTCCCAGTCTCCACCCGATCCACTGAGACCATTACAACCTTCAAAATACAACTTAAAACACTTGTTTCACAGACACATGACTAATCCCTAATGCTTTGATTTTCTTTCCTACATATATTTATAAAAAAAATACTGTTCATCTTGTCTCTAGCAGCAGAATACAATAAACACTTGTAAATGTAGCTTTGTAGACTTGGCTTGTTGGTTCTTAAGGCAAAACATTTAATGCTCTCGTCTTTTGTAAGTCACTTTGGATAAAAGCTAAATGAATAAACGTAAATGTAAATAACCGTTAAAAATAGTTTAATGGTCACAAAATGTAACGATTACAATTTTTTTTTTACAATTTTTCTCCATCACTTCTCCCCGAACTCTACAGGAAATGTTCCCTCCTTGTTCAAGCAGGCTCGGGTAACCTCACTGCTCAGAAAACCTACACTCGACCCCTCAGTTTAATGGTCACAAAATGTAACGATTACAAT